>JAPQRP010000028.1:18140051-18160746 GCA_037367295.1 Apogon hyalosoma
GATAAGATAAGATAAGATAAGATAAGATAAGATAAGATAAGAAAACCTTTATTTGTCCCACAGTGGGGAAATTGCAGCATTACAACAGCAGAGTACAAGAGTAGCAGTGGAAAAGAGTTCCAGGATCAAAAATATTTAAGATAAGTAGAGTAAAAAAAATATAAAACTATATAAACATAAACATAGAGTGCACATCTAAGTTTAGGCTTTATGTTGTTATTTCCACAAGTCTTAAGTGCATCATGTGCACAGATCTGAAGCCAGTGTGGGCAAATGAAGTAGTCTGCATTTATTTCTGTTTATCAGGGCAAAAATGTCATATTTTTGGACATATGAATAATAAAAATGAGGGTCTTCTGCGATTTAACAGTCATTCTGTAAGCTGATAATCATCGCTGCTGAAGGGTCATGTCATCAAAATTTTACAAAATATGAGAACCCACAGTCATTAAAGAAAAACTGAAAAATATTACAAACAGCAGCCTCAAAAATTACAATTGTCTTAACACAGAACTGAACCTTCATGAGAATATATAATGCAGAAGTGCATTATTTAAGTAGATAAACTAACATCTGGGTTTATATTTTTTGAATATGGGATGTTAAGCACAAAATATATTTATATCTATGTAGAAATGTAAAAATAATCTAAATGTGCCACTCATGTTGTGTATACAGAGGATAAAACAAACATACATGAAATATTTTGTGGTGTAAAATATTACTAAAATTGCCGTAGTAATATGAATATGGAAGAAACGATTTCTAATAATGCCATATATAAACATACAAAGTGTATACTACTCTTGACAGGTTTAGTTGAACTACTATTTGGCAGATTCAAGAGGATTTCTTTATTTTTTTTCTTTTTTTGGTCTTTGTTAAACTTGCTCAGTGGCTGATGTCTGATTTGGAACTGACCTATATCAAGCACAAAGGAGACAGAAGACAAACAATTATCTTTTCCTTCACGTGTCTGAACTAGCTGTCCTGCTCTCAGCCTAACGACACAGTCTTGGATGTCTTGAAGCTAATCTTGATCCTTTTAACAGTCTAATCAAATACGTAATACACCAGCAATTGGCTTAAAGAGGGGAGCTGACATGGCCACTTCTTGCTTGTTGTTATGGTCCTGGTCTGTGTGTACTGATGGTCTGGGTTTTCTTGCTAATCTCTGTATAATAGGCAGTTATTAAAGTAAACCTAACACCCACTGGTATAATATTTAATGTTTGGGGTTTGAGGTTTGTCAGGAGGCAACACCTTAGTCTGATTTTTCTTCTTTGTTTGGTTATAACTGGACACTTCTGGGGCTGACTCATATATCTGTGTACGACTATACTGTGGAATATATTGCTCATTTTTTTTGCAGAATTAACCTTTTTCATGACTTGAACGATTTGTTATTACAGTCTACAAGGGTTTGCCTATTTTGTATTCCTCTACAACTATATTATTCTTCTTCAATAATAATAATAATAATAAAAAAATCTAAAAATTTTCATGTATTTTTATCTCAAACGGCTGATTTTGGCCTGATTTAAGGAAGTAATGGATCTTATTAAAAACAGTTTTGTCTGACTTTATTCCTCTACTATTATTTGACTTGTTGGTCTAGGTCAAATAATGGAATTGCAGTTCAGACCAAGAAGTCACACTTGGCCGGCTGTTAACAAATGAGAATGAATGAGCCTGGAAGCACTGGACTCTAAGTTAGATCTGTAGCGTCGGTCGACAGATGATTCAATGCTAGCAGCCTGGAGGCGTTAGCTTCCCCGTTTGGTGCAGTTTCCACCTGGGGAATATTGGTTAGATTGGTGCCAGATGGATTAGGATTAGGGGTAAGCACAGACTAGGTCCAGTGGAGCAAAATGATGGAGAGACAGACACAGGCCGCGAACAAGATGAAGAGATTAAGGCTGATGTCAGAGCCGGTGGCATTCTGGACAGTTCAAGTGCTAATTAACTGATCTGAAATAACCTCTGAAATTGTGACTTACACTACACTTTTAGGATTACTAGAACTTTGAGCCATGTCCAGGATCGTCTAATATTACATATCATCTACCTATTACAGCAGAGTTGTAATTCATATATATTAAATACAATGGAATGAAGGTATAAGTCGGCTCTGCTCTATTTAGTTCTGTAAAGAGTGGAGTTATGGCATCAGATTTGCAATAATTTACATTATGTCCGCATATGGTTGATATTGTGTTTTTTTTTTTACTCTTTAAACACTGAAAAGTAAATTAGAAAATCTGCATAAAAAAACAGATTTTGACAAACAGGCTGATTAATTGATCAATCGTGTGTTTACTCAGCCACTGATATTGTCGAAAGTCGCTGCCAATAGTTAATATTAAGTTTCTAAACTGGAATAAGTGTCTTTGAAGGACCTGAAAGTTAAAAACTGTTCCCACCTAAATTTTGGGCAGTTATTTTGATATTCAGTTACACATTTATTCATTTATTACCTTGAATTTGATGTTTATTTATTCAGATTTATTCAGGTATTTATTGTTTTGATGATAGTTCAACACTTATCTGGCCTCTAATAAAGTTACACACAGTTAAATTCAGTCATTCATAATAGGTTTTCAATGTCAAAATTTTAGGGATGAAGGGCAGGGATGAAATCAGCCAGTTGATCAGCACTCTGCTTTTATGTGCTCCACAAAAAATGAAAAATAGAAAAAAAAAAAAATCCAATATTATTAATTAAACCTCAGTAGAAAGACAAGCTCGTCGTATGCAATTATGCCACATTTTAATTCATGTCCCTGAATTAATGACTGATTATTTCTCACACCTCTAATTAGCTCATTAGATCTGGAATCTAAAATCAGCTTCATTCAGTTTTCTGTCTGTGCGCTGGCGTGATCAGCAGGTACTACGCTGTCATTCCTCGTTGTCCTTCCGTGCAGCCGAGCTTATACATCTGGGGCTGCTGTGCCAACTTAAACGTCAGTATCATGATTGGCTAAACTGTGCTGTGGAAAGCACTGCAGGTATAAGCACTTTCTATGTATGTGTATGTGTATGTGTGTGCCCATTACAGCACTTGTTAATTCTGCAACTACAAGACCATAAGTGTCAATGTGACAGTTTACTGATATTATAATTTGCACAGGTGAATAATGTGTATGTGTTTGTATGAGAAAGAGCTGGCAAAAGCACTATGTCTTTGGCAGCTGGATGTTGTGACTGTAACCTCAGTGGAAGTTACTTCAGTGCTGCTCACTTATCGCCTGCACAGACACGTGAAAAGCTACCAAGTCTTATAAAAAATACAAGAGCATCTATCTGGTAATCTTACTTCATATCCCACTACAGTCGAGGATTAACTGTTTGTGCCGTTGTAAACAAAGGCACGGCTCCATATGGAACTCCGAATCCCCGACGCACAAGCGAATAAGCACTCCTTCCTCTGCACCTACTCAGGACTCAGCTGGCCAGAGAAGTCTGTATATGTGTGGGAGCGTGAGTGTGTGAGTGCTAACTAAAGCCCAAGCGTTTGTTCCTGTGCCAGTTTAGCGAGGTCAGCAACCCAGGACTGCTGCGGCCCCGTCATTGGCTGAGCCCGTCACACGGTGCCTGGGTGCTGAACAGGCCCTTTATATAATCAAAGCCATGCCAGAGCCACTCCTTGGCTCACCTCACCCCCTCTGCATATATTCTTAAATATGTCTTCACACACACACTTACACACCAGACACACCTATACACTGCATTATGATGATTAGTAGCCTAGCCAGCTGGGATTACAATTACCAATGATAATAAATTAACTATTAACAAAAATCCAACTGGGATCGTCCGTTCTAATGGTGGTATCTCAAGCAATAGTACATTTTCACCGAGTATTACAGGAGGCTGCAGATGGATAGCTGATCAGTATCCCCTCTGCTGTGCTGCTGAGCAGAGGGAAGGTGTGGTGCCTGCTTCACAAACTTGTAAACAAGTCCTGTTCGCCTCTGCTGAGCCACTGCACTACATCCTATGACAGCACAAAACTGTTTCCAAGCAATAGCCAGCTGTTAATTTTGTCCAGGTGTTAATTGTTTTCCACACGACAGCATATGTATCTTGCTTTAACGTATTTTTTTAAACTAAAGATTTTTACAATATGGACCTTTAGCCATTAGATTGTGAATTATCAGCAATTGTCATTTTGCATATCAATACTGTATCTACCTCATAGTAATGTGTTATGTACTCATATTTCCTTGTATTGTATTCCTTGTGTTTCAAACCCAGCTATGATAGTATTTCACAATGTACTGAGTGAACTACCTTTGCAATACAATGTTAACCTCAGAGAAAGTACTATTTGGGGTAGATAAGATGTAATCCACCTTCATTTGTACTCAGTAGTTTGGTTAGTTTATTGTGTCCCTGACACAGCAGCAAAATCTTAATCCCATACTGGTCAGGTGCTAGACTATTAATAGATTTATTAGTGCAGATTAAGCTTTAGGTGGTTACTAAGATGCTTCAGACACTGGTGCAGTTTCTACGTAGCTTGATTGCAGCCTCATACTTGACCCCAGGTCAAATGCCTCAGTTGTCTAAATCTTCCTACGCTTCCGAGATGAGATAAGCTCTGATCTTTACTTTAACTCTAGGACTGACTTTAGAAATCATGTTGAAGGTTGTACATTTAATGAAACATTTAGAAGTTTTAACAACATGATAAATTAATATCAGTTTGTCTGTGATTTGTCTTGTTTTAAGAATCTGTCAATAAAAAAAAAATGCATTTTTATGTAAAAATGTTACGCAATTACATTTCTAGGTATATTTTTAAAATTAGTTGTTGACCCTCATAATCCTCCTAATCTTTTTGAAAAGTGATTACTGATCATTCTTCCACTGAAAAGCCAATATATGAACTTTAATCTGTGGCTATAATTGGCACAGTTTGTCAGTGGTTAACAGGTTTTAAGATAAATCTACAACATTGTAAGTACAGTTGAATACCCACCGAAGGATAAACCCTTAAAGCTTCTGACAAAAACAGTTTAACCCAGACCCAGAGATAGGAGTAGTTATAATTGCAGGACAAACAAGCAAAAAAAAAAAAAGTATTTCAACTTTTAGCAGTTAGGTATCATTTAGTTGCCATTAAAGTGATTAACTGAAGAATTTCATAAGTTCATGTTGTAGCTGAAGAGTTGAATTCGATAAATGCATACTGCACAAGCCTCAAACTTAAAATAATGAGGCCAAGCCATTTGGTGCCTGTAAATGTGTCAGTGGCCATTTGTGTGAATGAATTAATGTAATTTGAGTTTAGGATAGCTGGGGTGAGAATGTGGGTCACAGAGTTATAAAACGCTAGATCTAAAAATTTCCAGTAGTAATTAAACAAAATTAAGAGACATTAGAAAATGAATGTTTCATATATAAGTTTCCCTTTAGTAGTCTCATTCATTCAGAATCAGTTTGTCAATATTTAATAAACACAACCTGTAGCTGGGAGTGTCATATGTAGAAATATCAATTGTAACATCCATACTCAAAAGTTGAAGCTATTTGTACTCAACACCTGTTTGACAGACATGCAGTTAATTTTCAATTGTTTTCTTTTATAGCAAAAAAAGAGCATTTTCTGTCATTTAAAAAACATCAATTATACAAAGTGCAGCTGCCAAATCTCATTTTCCAAGTTTTCCTTCTAATCTGTTTGTGCTTTTACTGTTGATGACTTTTAAAAAGGTTTCCAAAATTACAACCTCTTCACCTATAATCTCTACTCACATTTGGATTATATTAATTTGTAGCAAAATGGGTTGTTTTCTAAATATTGGCAGAGGAGGTTATTGAAGTAAGTATTTAATTTCACACTGACTGGGGCCATGGATTATATATAATAGGCTATGTCCTTTTACTGAATAGTAATTTTTATTTTTATTTTTTTACATTTTGAAGATTTTTGACAATGTCTTACTTCTGTGACACTACTACACACAACTCCCAAAAGATCAGCGTCAGGTGCTCCTCATTCATAGCTCAATCTCTTTTTCGTTTGCTACATTATAAATAATATTACACACTCTACAGGGCCTCTGAAATGAAAGGCTGCTCTTATATAACAGTATCTTGTAGTGTGTCACAGCTGAGAATGGAGCTGTGACGGGGGACTGGAGCTGTTACGTTGCAGAGTTACATACAAAGTTTTAGCTACGGAATAGGCTTCAAATCCCAAAAGAAATTAACATGGCTGCTCTGTCTCTGAGCAACTGCGGTGAAAAGTTAAGATAGAGATCTGTCAGGGTTTCTTGAATGTTAGATTGAACTGGAATGAATGCAGTCCCAGGAGACTCTGAATATTAAATTCTAATGCCAAGTTATTTGTGCCCCAGACTTGCAAACATGCGTAGAGATAAGATTGTTTATGTAATCATGAAAACATGACAGCAATAATCTTTAATTCTCTACACAACCAAGTGGTATTATTTTGTTCGAAGTGCAATTTTTCTGACACTAACAGATAAACAGTGTATACAATGATTAATGAGCGCTGTACCAGAAACTGCAGCGTATTATAGCTTTGCAGTGTTTGTACTATAGAGGATTTTGTGAGCCATCATGCATGGCATAGTTTCAAGAGCCTTACATGGCTTTGGCACAGTATTATAGGTCTTTGCCTTGATGTCTCTATAAGCAGGCAGGAACTGGAGCTAACAAAAGCCCCGGCTCTCGGTTCATTCCTGTCCCGGGGACACTGTAGAGTGTGCCCCTAGGTTTGGGCCCTGAATATTTCATCCAGATTTGACCTGCAGGACTGCATGTGCATTATGCAGACATGGCCGGCTAGAATTCCCTTCTCCACTCTTTCCCTCTCTCGCTCTTCCCTTCTCTCTCTCTCAATGACTGCATCAGTAAACAGACCCCAGCAGACCATCCCTGATGCATCCTCTCCTCTCCTCATTGTCCCATCCTTGTTTACCTTTCTTCTGTGCTGCTGCCCCTCTTCTCTTCTCTCCTCTCTCCTTTCCTTTCTCTTTGTACCTCTCCTGCAGGCCCACTGCCCCAGCCTTATTTAGCTCCCTCCTGCCAGCCCAACATAACTGTACAGAGACAACATCCATGATCGATGAGCAGCGTCTGATGCAGTCCCCAAGACTGAGACAAACAAAGCCTGGCGGTTCAGCTCACTCACACACCGCCACAGCCTGCATTCATGATTTGTAATACACCCAAGGTGAGAGGGAGAGAAGGAACGGGAAGGAGAAGGAAAGAAAGAAAGAAAGACCCTGAGAGAACACATCAGCATCCCAGCATCCCCGCATGCATCTCAGTATACCCCTCCCCTCCCTNNNNCCCTCCTCTGCTCACAGCCGTAGAGAGGATGCATTTACCTTCTGTCCAGGATTTCAGGCACTTCATCATAGGTGAGTCCCGGCAGCAGCTCTTCCTCGAAGGAGAGACCAGGCCGGCAGAGAGCGGACAGCAAGGCGAGGGAGCACAGGAGGAATGCGTGTGCAGCCATTGAGACAATGAGAGGAGACTGCCGCTGGTTGAGCTCCGCTTCATAATCTGCTCTCCTAGCAGTGGCTGCCTCTCGGCTCCTGTGACTGGCAGGCAGCTCAGCCAATCAGCAGCGAGCACAGCCGATCAGTGTGCGTCACAGTCCCCTCGCTACACCCCTCCTCCCCTCCTCCTCCTCCTCTCCTACTCCCTTCTCTGTCATCCTCCTGCTGCCTCTCTCACTCTGCTCACCCTCCCACGTCCACTCCTGTGCTCTCTATCTTCTCTTCCTCTCTTTCATGCACACATAGCCGCAGGCAAGCCCTAAGTATAGACAGCGGCTGATTCTTTTTCATAACACTACCTATGTTACCTACTAATAACACACTCATACCCTCACACATGCTCACTCATACCTACGCATGCTTTTCACACACGACCGTGCACACAAACACTACGACAGGAGCAGACACACACACACACACACACACGCACACGCACACGCACACGCACACACACACACACACACACACACACACACACACACACACCTCTGTGGAAAATCACCTGGTAATGTCAAGGTCAGCTCCTGTAGGAGGATAGGAGGTTGTTGACTTGACTTTAGGTGGCCACAGGAAAAAAGGAGCCATGACTACATGACCTAGATCTGCAGTGTGCTGCCACAATAGCAGAATTAATTCACTTGATCTATGTGTTGTTGTGAGCACTGAGAGGGCCTGCAGCTGAGGAAATTGTCCATCGAGGCTGCAAATATGGATGACAGGAGCAGCTGAGCAGCTGTGGGATGAGACAGGAATGAGGGTCCAACCCTGATGACCCTGACGGCTGATCCTGATTCCTCCTCATTATATTGCCCCCATGCATGAGACGCCTCAGGACTTTGGTGCATCCTCTCATATCTTTTATTTCCATATCAGATGATATTGTGATTTTTCAGAGCAGAACATTAAGAGTGGTTATATAACCAAATGTTGTGACCTACTATCATCGTAGACTTTCACATTGATGCCAGGCAATGATTCACACAAAATACGTCTATGCAGAGGAAAATTTTAGATCCACCGTGTCGTTTCTCTGTCAGGATGCAGTCATCAAACTCACTGTTGATTCTAAAATAACTAAGCATCATGTTAGAGACATCTGTTATTTTTAAATACGGTAAAGATTTTCTTTGCATCATCAGTACTTTAACATTGCAGCTGAACATTTAACAAACAGGCATGTCAGTGGTAAATTATATTACACTTGACAGCACTTACAGAATGTCCTGTCTCTACTGCAATGATGCCACACTAACTGAAACACACAATTTGGAGCCATTATTTGATGGTTCAAAACTATTACATAACAGAATAAACTCTATATTCAAGTAGATAAGATAAGATAAGATAAGATAAGATAAGATAAGATAAGATAAGATAAGAACATAGATGAGGTTACTTATGTTAAACCAATGTTATGTGAAATATGTTCTCTTGTGATTCAGCCTGTGACAGTTTAGACTGTGTTTACTCATTGTTACTGTTAAACATGATTTAATGTTTGTTTTTTGTTTTTTTTTTTGCTATCAGTGGAACAGGTGTCTATAAAGTTTTAAAGGTGTGCTGTCCTGAAACCAGAAAAACAAAGTGAACAAACAAGTAGACTCACAAATCAATGACTTTTGACTAATGACTTTAGAATTACAATTGCTAATGTATTTTTTTTAAACCAAGCAAATGTTAAGTTTGTCTTTTCTAACACTGTGTCAAGGAAAATGTTTTACTCCCCATCTCTTGTACTATCTTTGTGTGATGATATGTATAACAATATACCATTTTGTATGTAATTCTTTGTGTGTGTGTGTGTGTGTGTGTGTGTGTGTGTGTGTGTGTGTGCTAACAGGGTAAAAGAGGTCAGCAGTGTCTCCTAGGCCATACTGTAACAAGAGGTGACTAAAGGCTGTCTCAGCCCTCTGCGTCTGCCTGCTACAGTCACTTCAGCAGGCCAGTGTGTCAGTCTACTGCGGGGAAAGTGCAAACTAAACTGTCACTGCTGTCATGACAGTGACACAATCACAGGAACATCTCGGAAAGACGTCCAGGTGCTGTCTGATGACTTTAACAGATAATTTTGTGCTTTATTGTCTCACAGAAAACTCGAATGTCAGTGCTTCAGCCCATAAACCCTTCCAGTAACTGTCAAGGTATGGGGTCATGTAATGGTGTTATAAATCTGGTATCCCATAAATTTTATTTTTATTACATGCTATAATGATAATGTATGGTGAGAGCTGCATGTTATTTGGCTTTAATATGGTATCAGCCCCAACACTCACACTATAAAAGAACTCTGCATTCATATTCATTAAGCAGTAAATGCCTCAGATGTAAACGTGGCTGTATAATTAATGAAGCCCACTTTGGTGTTGTTTTGCCTCGGTCTGTGACTTTGTGACTGTTTGGGTGCACATTGGTCCTCTGTTGGTGAGTCATTCAGTATTTGAGATTATGAAACAGATCGAACATACACAGCTGGGGGTTACTGTCTATTTATAGGTATGAGCTCATATCCAACTTTTTAATCCTGCTCTTTTTGCCCGCATCGAGCACCGAGGCTTGCAGCGCACAGGGTGATGTAACAGGTTAGTGCAGTTTCAGATTGCTTAACAGCATGTGTTGATGATCATATATAACTAGTAATCTACCAGATAGCGTGAGACTGAGCTCTGCAATCCATAAATTGCAGCAGCATTAATAAAAGTCCTAAAGCAGGTTGGCAAGTTCTGTAGAGTGCAACGCTTAAGTGTATTTATAATAAGTGTGCGTTTTCTTATTTCTATGTCTGCATGTATGTATCTAGTAATAAATAGACATTTTTTTGTTTTGAGTTTTATTGGTATACACACAGTATTCCAACTCCATCAGTTTACTGCTCCTTCTGCCTTTTTTTTTCTTTTTTTGCTGAAGTTGCTTTCTACTCAGCACACATGAACACCACACACACACACACACACACACACACACGCACGCGCGCGCACGCACACACACACACACACACACACACACACACACACACTGCAAGTCTTTTATCCAAGAGAGAAGGTCAGTAAATAAGTCAGCCTAAGCAGAAATATCATGGTCTTTCTTTATATCTTATGTATTAACCATCATTCACTTGCAATGGGTACATGAATGTCACATATTTCTTGTCAAGTGTTCCTGAACTATTACATCAAAAACTAAAACTGTTATTATTAACAGAATAAACACATGATCAGATGAGCACTTTAAATTAAAAAAAAAAGTTAATATGACATCCCAGTCCTGTTCACTGTACCTTATTTACTGTATCTTTATAAAAACTAACCATTCATTAAATATAGAAAACTCTCCACTTACGTACAGTTAACAGATTATTAGCTGAGTTGATCTAACATCCTTAAAAGCTTTCAACGTGTCACTCATTTACATCTTAAACATTGTCTCAGGCAATATGATAAATGGAGAATATACTATCTATTGATATGCAACTAAATATAATATAAAGCTAAGAAATTAGGCCTTGCAGTCTATCTATGCAATCTGTCAAGACAATCTGTTTAAAACAGTATATCCTCATAAATAAACATATGTAGATTCTTTCTATAAAACTATATCCATTCATAAAACACTCCCCATATAGTTTTGATTCTATAACTAGAAAAATTTAGAGTTGCTGTACTCCTTTAAGCTGGCATCATCATGTGATACTACGCAAACCGAAAATCCTCCACACAGAGCAATGCAAAGATATGATTGGCTGAAACCTGTGAATGGCTGATGTTGGTAATTAACATTCAAGTCACAACACTGCAGTCTCAATCAGTCCTTGTATTTTCTTGGCCGGACCTATTTCAGACTGTGCCACTTGAGGGCACTCACACACCTCCCATTGATACTGTGATACTGTTCAATATGGTCTGTCTTGATGAGGCACAATGTTAAAGTACAGATTATGGAGGTAAAGGGATGATGAAGTAAAAGGTTTCAATTCCTATAACATATGCACAGCAAAATCAGTCTCTCAATGGCTTAATAAATAAATCAGTAAAATAATTACATTCAGATGAGCCTAAGTCATACCTACGTACTAGCATGATGATGACACAATTCCACACCATATCATCTGTGTTAAAGTCAGTCATTTCTCAAGCTATTTAATTATACAGTTAACCTTTTCAGATCAGATAGCAGCAGGGTATTCTACATCCTATGACTGAATTCAGTCACCTCCCCTTACAAACTCTCACTTTACACAGGATAAACTGGAATGACAACTCACAATAATACATTCCAAATGATATGGAAAAGAAGAATATCTGACAGATGATGTGAATTTTAGATTATACGTGTATACAATGACAGATCTGTCAACACCTACGGTATATGCATGTCCTGATTCAGCAGCCCTCAGAAGACAGGATTCATTTTCAATCTCATTTCCTTATTTCAATCAAGACACAAAAGATTTGTTCTAGTGAGTGACATTTAAGATACATTGGGCTGTTTTGCATTATACTGAAAGGCCATCTGTAAAGACGTCTGCCTCCTAGTTAAAAGCTGACCTAACGCTATGCACAGTGCTTTATTGTAACTATGACCACTTTATTTAACACAATCTGAAACTGGCAAATGTGCAGTCAAGTGCCTACAATATTGTATGTAGTTATATTTTTCCATATCTGACTAATCTAAAAGAAAAAAAAAATCACAGATAATACCAGAAGCATATTTCTATCCATGTATTGAGAGTAATAGTCAGACTAGACAACAATTATCATGCCAAGTCTATGGATATCTGACAGGCGTAAAGATAGTCATGATGATATTTCCTTACTTCGAAATGTGGGTGGAAACAGTATGATTTGATTGTCTAGAAACTAAAATTAAGAGGCACCAGACTGTAAGGAAGGACAAATTCAACAAAACAGTAAACAAATAAAGAAGTCTCTCTATATAAATATAAACTCTAGAATTCAGCGAGTTGGAGTTGGTCAGCGCTTCATCGATGCACACAAATATAAAACGGCAGTCCTGGAGCAACTTGTTTACGCTGATCTGAGATCGTATTTAGCCTCCTTGCTTTCTATCTTTTTTCTTTGGGGCAGCAGAGGTAAAATTAACCCCAGTTCAGTTTGTAAAAGCAGCTCTATCAGTCTATAAAACGCGCATAAAAGAGAGAAGGCACAGAAACACAAACCCACAGTGGAGTGGGGTGGCCTGACAGCAGCAGTTTTTGCGAGCAGACTGGATGAAGCTGCACGTCCGCTGGCAGCAGATGTGTTGCTTACAACTTGCGATGTCTGAAAAAAGAGCAGAGATTTATATAAGTGTTGTCTTGTATTCATTTTTAGTTTGTCGGGAAGGTTTATGTGGATATGATTGAGTCGGTCACAGAGTATGACCACACACATCTGAGCTGGAGACGCATTCAGCGGATGAGAAACGAAGAATACGTGACTCGGTTGTGTTCCTGAACGCACCCCTGTAGACAACAGCGACTTCATTTAATTCATAGCATGATGTAAAAACTGGCCAAGCAGATGTACATCATTCAGGACAAAATAAATGGAGAAGCCACTTTATACTACAGATGTGATGCACTTCCTCTTTAGAATCACATCCTATTTCATTACTCCTGTCTTCTCCTGTGTCGTTTGATTTGCTGCCTTTGCCTGTGTTGGTTCTGTTTTTTTGCCAACCAGTTTGGCCACAGTCACATTTGCCGCAGCTCTGTTGCTCTCTTTTCTCTTCTCCTGTTCAGCTCCGTTCTTGTTGGTGTTTTGTTGGATAGGTGGTGCCATTTTAACAAACACCGGTGCTTTCCCCTGGGGCACATGAGGGTCCTCTCCAATGTTGACAGTCAGGTTGGTGTAGAGAGGTTGCAGCTCCTTGGAAAGGAGCTCATACGTCAGAGAGTTAAGGCCATCGGAGCGCCAGTTGAGTCTGGTCCTTTTCAGGAGATCAAATCTAGAAAAACATACATCATAAAATATGCATCAGAGGGTATGCACAGACAAAAATCCATGTTTTATCTCTCCTGTAACCATTTAAAAGACTGCCCTTATAACAGGCCGCCTACGTGTCTTCATGTTTTCTTTGCAATAAAAGTGTCAGAAAATGTCTTTTTTGCCTTTTTTTTTTGCACCTTTGTTCTTAGGAAGAACTTAACTTTCAATATCTGGCCATTAATTATGATTATTTATAAACAATAAATGCTTAAAACAGTGTGTTTTGTTAAAAAAAAGAAAAAAATGGACTCGAAGTTTTTAGCATTTTTATTATCAGAAATTACTGTAACTGTCCATTACAAAGCTTTTTGAGATTACAAAAATAAACTTTCAACTATTTTACTTGTACTCAAACGTGCTTTTTGGTCTTGAACTGTCAGTATCCATATTAGGGCTTCAGATTTTTCGTTATTTCCAGGTATTTTTTAGCCAGTGTGAAAGTCTCTGAAAGAGTTTCTGTCTACTTTAATAGAGTTCCACATTGCTGTCATAAAATCTTATATAGTGTTGGAAAGCTCAGCTTTCTGATGCCATTTGAATTTTGTGGATAGCACAAACGGTTCAAGAGTCACAGTAATTTGAATGCTGTAAAGTGTAAAATGCAGCACTGGAGAGATTGCAGTTGTTAAAGAGTTAAAAAGGGCAAGCAGCTGATTTTAAAATAAGTTATATTCCTCGCACACACAGAAAACTACACTATTTACCTTTAAAACCATAAATTTAAATATAAATGTATACTATAACATGTTTACACAAAAATCCATCTATTATTACCCCGTGTGTCAGTGTATTCTGATATGCATGAAACGTTTAGCTCTGTAACTAAATTATGCGAGTTTGTTTACATCTTAAGTACTTCCAGTGAATGATAGGCATGTGTAATTTAAGTCACAAAACAATTCTGCACAGTGCCTGAGGCATGGAGAACTGTTGGCATCACAATGCCATCACAATCAAATGTCAACCGCAAACAAACAGAATGTCAACAAAAATGGAATATCATTTACTGTATGAAGTCATCAAGTAACTGATGAAAAAGGTTGCAACAATTGTAGGAAAATAATGTAATTTCTCTTCAACAGAGGGAATGAAGTCAGGCTGAACATTAATAGGACAAAGCAAGATTAGTGTTAAATATGCAATGCAGCTGAATGTGGGGTAGTTAAAAACACTGCACTCAAAAGGAGCAGACCGGCAAGTCTATCACATCAAGGGGAAATGTGTGCATGTTTGTACTAGCAGAGGTGTCAAAAAACAAAGTGCAAATACTTTGTTACCTTACTCAAGTAGAAATTTTGGTTATCTATACTTTACTGGAGTAATTATTTTTCAGCCGATTTTTTACTTCTACTCCTTACATTTTCACACAATTATCTGTACTTTCTACTCCTTACATTTTAAAAATATCCTCGTTACTCCTATTTCATTCTGGCTTGTTTTCATTCTGGCTTGTCATCATTCAAATAAAAAAAAAAAAAAAAAAATCCAGATAAATGGCGCCATCCGGATAGAGTGAATTTGATTGTGATAGGATGAGAAGCCCGTTTGGTGCTGTGCTGGTTCTCCCCCCGGGGGCAGTGCCAGGCCCTGCTCTCAGCCCTCTTGCCCCTGGGTTGGGCTTGCCCGTGGCGGTGGGCGGTGTTGGGGGGGGGCTGCTTTCCTGTCGGGCGGGGGTGTGGTCTCGGTGCTCGTGGGTGCTGGGTTTTGCTTCCCTTCGGCCCCAGGGTCTGTGGGGTGCCCTGTCGTGGCCAGGGCTGGGGGTGCGGGTGGTCTGGGCTCTCCATTTTGGTCTGGGTGTGGGCCGCTAGGGCGGCGGGCCTCCAAGGGGCTGTGACTTCAACCCTGGTCTTGGGTTTGCACAGACACATTGTGGAGGGCTCAAAAAGCATGCATGCATCTTTGGTATAACATCCCCTGGATGCACTTAGCAGTACAGATGTGTCCGTCCCTAACCTGCCACAGGGCTCTGATTTCTCACATCAGTCGGACTGTCCTCTGCCACTTGGACTTTCACATTTCTGTCTTTCATTTATCAGTTTATTTAATTTCTCTCTCTGGTACTTCCATAACTTGACAGGAATTAGCACATATAACTGTACCCTGTCTCTTCTGTCTTTTCCCTCTTCCCCACAAACACTTCCTTTTTCTGTCAGTTCTTTTCTCCATATCCTTTACTTCTCCCCAATCCACCACGGTGTAGCACAATCCTCTCTTGTTTATAAGAGAAAAAGAAAGTCTACCTAATAAAGTTGGTTAGCCTAGTGTACGGAGAGGGTTGGTGATGGTCACATACACAAGCACAGTTAAAAAAAAAAAAAGAACAACTGCCTGCAACATTAACGTTGCATAAATCTTTGAAATAGTCTACCTCCTTTGTGGTGGTAAACTACAAAGACCAATGCAGACATGGGAAAAAAAGTGATAGGATGATAAGTATGAACATGTACCATTCCAACACCCTGTTGGTTTGTATGTGATCCATCACACCTGACTTTCTGCACCATTCCAATAATTATACTCAACTAGTCCTCATATCTTCCACTCCATAAACACGTTAATGCTCAGTAGTGCACATTTATGGTTCTTTAATACATTTACATTAGACTAAAATGCATATATGCAGCTGAAACAGGTAGACTAGTGCATCCCAAATGTTTCAACATTAACATTTTAATATAACATTATAGTCATTATGACCTTTAGAAAAATGTTTTTTTGGGAGGTGGGGTAGTGCACTATAGACCCCTGTGGCACCGCCTAAGCTTTTGTCCTAATGGCATTTTTTCCCCGTCACATTTACTTTCACACTTTAAGTAGTTTTGAAACCAGGACTTTTACCTTTAAGTAAAAAGCTTGAGTTGACACTTCAACTTCTACAGAAGTCTGTTTAAACCCTAGTATCTATACGTCTACCTGAGTAATGAATGTGAATACCTGCGGGGATTTTGCTCATTGCCTCTGTCTCCTTTATGCTTGATCATCTTGTAATGACCGATGGCCACTGGAGGGCGTACAATCTTCATACCAGACAGGCGCACCCTGCAAAAACAGCACAAACCAAGCATCACTGGGAGAAACAGATTCCAATCCACTGCATAAAGTCAAGAAACTACATCTCAAAATCCACATAATAGAGAAAAAGTCTGAAAGAACATCTATTATTCAAAGCAACAACACTATTTAATCTAAAACTGTGATTTAGGGACAATTTATTCATTCAGAAAAGGAAAAATAAAGATTACAGAGGATTCTATGAGGACAACATACTTATATGGCCTATAGGTGGTGGAAAACACTGTGGTTCCCTTTTCCATCTTTGGTCCTTGCGCACCACTCCAGTCATCTAGGTCAATCAAAACATGTAATGCATGTGTTGTGCATGTCCTGAATATGATGTATTAAAAAAGTTGCAAACACCATGCACAAAAGGCAAGGATTGTACAAAGTCAGGGAAGAATAGTTTTGGTTTCATTAAAAATTTATGCAAGCTTTCAGATCTTTGTTTTCCTGTTGCATTCAGAGCCTCTCATAACAGTTGGGTAAATGCTTCAGGGCCACAGAGTGGAGAGAAGGGACCGCAGCGTAGAGGTAAGACAAGCCTGAAAACAGCCTGAAACTGTAAAGCACACAGCCCAGAACCAGCCCAGCCCAGATATGCTAGTTAGTCTTTGCAAACATACTTACTTAGCCCACTCCAACAGCAAAGCCACAGCAGTAGGAGTGGATGTCAAGATGAAAGATGACATTAGGACACATGATTTAAAGAAAAAAAATGAAGAAAAGGAAAACATGTGGCGCTAAGACTAAAAAAAAAAAAAACAACTCTGAGTCCACACAGCAAGAAAATGAAAAAAAGTATAGAGTGCAAAGAGGCTGAAATGCCAGCATGCAGAGTTGATGCTAATGTTAACACATGCACAGGATGTCATCATGCAAGATGTGGGCTGCAGTCGATGTCCTCACCTGGCAGCGATGTCATCATCCTCTCCACCCCAACCCCAGTACTGGTTAGGAAAGCCATTCATCTTCATGTACTGGTCTGGAGTCACGGCTGACACCCCACCGAAATACTGTGGGTACGGCAGCCTGGAAACGGGCACATTAATCATGAGCGATACAAAGAAATAAAAGGATTTCACTGTCGCATGTTCAAAGTGGTGCTTCTACCTGTATCGGAACTTGTCCATGGCCACAGACAGGTGTGTGGGGAACTGTTTGTGGCAGGTATAGGTGTTGTGATCATTCTCAGGTAACAGATCCACATCGTGAAGAAAGATGCAGCTCCAGTCTTCATCTCTGAGCGCCTCCCGCACGCCGACGTTCAGCAGTTTGGCTCGGTTAAAAGTACTGTTCCCCCACTGAACCAACAAATAAAGGCACACAGTAAAAACAGCATTTCCAGTGAGTAATTTGCCTCGATTAATTTTCCTACAGCAATATTGCGCAATAATTATAAAATCAACAGTGACATTTAGCAAGGGTACAGCATCCAGCTAAACGCCCCGCCTTCATTCTCAATGATGGTGACTGCAAAAATGCCAAAATCCCACATAAGAGTCAGTGTTTGTTTTGTCTGGGCTTTGTAGTTATGGGATATTAACATTGGTCTACAGTTAAACATAACGCTGGATGCACCCACAATAAAATGCTTTCAAAAAACAAGAGGAAGTCTGTTCTTAGCTACTGAAAATATGTCAGACTGTGAACAGCAAAAAGCTCCCTCCCTCGGTGGACATAAACAGATATGTTCAAGCTCACAAAAACACAACAATTCCCATTTTTTGGTCACTATGCACTAATGGAAACATATATATTACATATTATCAGTGGCAGTTCGTCAAACTACCATGCATTTTAATTGAATGTGCAATACCTGTTCTACCTCCCAGTACTTGTACTTTTATTTATTTATTTTTAATTATTGTTATTATTATTATTATTATTATTATGATCTGTCTGATACAGTACACTATGTCACAAATGAGCATTTGAATATGTGCAATAACTGTTTTTATATGTTTTTAGCTGTGTTCTATGTTCTAGCTGTGTCTATGTTTTAGCTGTGTCTAGGTTTTAGTTGTGTTTATGTTTTGTTTCAGTTTCTGTTCATGTCTTTTTTTTTTTTTTTGACTCTGTGACTCAGGGAAACGCACAAGAATTCCAATGTACCTACACTGCGATGTATCTGTGCAAATGGCAAATAAAGTCTATTCTATTCTGAAAAAAAAAAAAGAGAGAGCCTGAAGGCACCGCCCCACATGTCTCACATGCACAATTTTACAAAAAACATTAATATTTACATAAACAAGCTATACATGATACAGCCCGTGAGTATCGTGTATAATCTGCATTCAAGTGTAGTTTAAAAATGTTTTTGTCGTTTGGTGAACAGTCAAGTCACATGTTTCCTGTTTGGGGCGCATGCGTGGTGGACCCCCCTCCGATACAAGAGATAGGAGAGACTCGGGGTGGAAAAATTTGTGCCTAAGCACCACCCACAGGAGTAAACGTCACATCCCGAAAAGAATCAAGACCTTCCTCAAAAATGCAATGTCGTTTAAAACAGGGAGGGGGGGGCACACTTTTCAGCTTCTGAGCTACTTTTAAAATGACCAAGACGAAATAATGTACATCCACTATATTAGTATATATAGGCATCAGTAGGTAATATTACTGGTGTTTTTGCTAATGGTTGGATAGCTCAGTGGGTAATACTAGTGACTACAATGCAGGAGGCCGGGGTTTGAATCCTGGTAGAAGTAGTAATAACAACATCATTCAGTTCATCCCACCCTACCTTTACTCCTGGTCTAAAGGCATTCAATTATATTATGTGATTTATGATTCAGTGATTTATTCCGAACATGCAGTTAAATTGAACATATATGTGAACAAGCAAAACATAAATAATAAAACAAAAATCAACAATCAAGACAATCTTAGACAGAAGAACAGCACAATGGTTACATTTACATGCCCATCATCATTATCAATGGAAAAGACACTTGTTAGGGATATGCCTGACTTTAACAATAGAGTCATGGAAATATTTGCATGTTTGAAAGATAGAAGGGTGAAATTTACAAATAAAAAAAATAACTGACTGAAAACACATACTATTTATTTTTAATTTAAATCAATATTTTTAAAAAAAAGTGATGACGTGGTTATAGTGCATCCTGAAACGGACATACTGCACCCCACTTAACCCATAAAGACCCACTGCTACTTTTGTTGCACTTCCAAAATATATTTTCTTCTATATTTAACCTTTCTTAAGTGATTTAAAAACATTTATTATAATATTATCCTCTGTATGTTATGGTTTTTCAGTGTAAATCCAGTATTTTCCTACATTTAATTCACTGATCATGTAGATGTTCCTTAAAGCTCAGATTAAACTCAAGAAAAAGTGACTTTTTCAGCAAAAATTTCAATAATTGAACATAAAAACAATTGTACCCATCCACTCTCATTTATTAAACTCCATGGGTTCTACTGGTGAATCAATGTTGTAGAAGATGACAGTGTTTCCACGTTCACTATGGAGCCTCTGAACGTCCAAATGGGTCATATCTGATGATCATGAAAATATGACAAACTGCATTTTACACCAATTATTTACATGGATTGATAGGATTAGTGGATTAGAAATTACTAAACATTTTAGATCAATAGATGGTATTGGTCACCAGTAGAGGTTTGGATCTTTATGAGTTAAAAATAATTTCACCAGCCGCCACTGTATATTATTTCTCATTTCTGCAATTGCAGTATCTTAAACCTGTTAAATCTTACACACTGGACCTTAGAAGTAGGGCTACACTACTATTACAAAAGTCACAACAACAACACCAGCAGTAAGTTAAAAGAATGATACTAGTAATGTTGTAAGAGTTACACCGTAATTACATAAGCAAACGTAACTGTAATTGTTAAACACACAGTGTACATTTGTGTTAAAATATCATATAAAATGGGTGGACGTACAGTGAAGAGACTGACTGTTTCAGAGGCTCGATGAGACAGAGAAATACAGATACAATCGTGGAAAAAAATATTAAATCACCCTTGTTTTCTGCAACTTCTCGTTCATTTTAATGCCTGGTATAACTAAAGGTACATTTGTTTGGACAAATATAATGATAACAACAAAAATAGCTCATA
>JAPQRP010000028.1:18201994-18214497 GCA_037367295.1 Apogon hyalosoma
AAAAAGTCTCCATTTTGAATGTCTGGGGTCACCAGAAATTTGTGATGTTAAAATGGGGTCATGAGCCAAAAAAGGTTTGGTACCACTGTTTTAAGAAAACAAAAACTTACCAGAAAGGAGCCTCGCATTTGCAACACGTGAATCCATCAAGTGAATTTTAGTATCCACTTCAGTTGGAGGAACAACCTCTGCTTCTATTTCATGTGACTCCGAGGAGGTTAACCAGGAGTGTCCTGTTAAAATTGTGCCACTCAGATAAATGAATGTGATCCACATCCTTGACATCTGCAATACTGACTTCAAGTTATTGAAATTAGACAATCCAAACTGTTTGAATCTTCAAGGGTGAAGTGAGGATGAAGCAAATCCACAGAAAAAAAAAAAAAATAGGGAGAAAGTCAGTTGGGGTCCAAGAAAGGTCTAAAATGTGGGGTGAAAACCCTGTAGAGTCAATTCTCAGTGCTACTACTAAACCCTGTTGTACCTGACCCCTACCCTAAGTGATTCCTGAAATAAAGAGAGCACAAGAAGAAGGGAAGGAATATCCAGGAGGCGGAGAGGTAAAAAAAATAAACTCTCACATTGTTAATAAAGGCCTTCGTTCTTCACACCATGAAATACTCAGACCCGCCCTGCTCCTTGTCTCCTCTGCCTTTCATAAGTGTCTGCGAACACAAGGTAGAAACAGAAAGAGAACAGGACTGAGTGGCTGAAGAGCTGGGACACAAACAGCACAGACAGATCTGAACACGTTTCAGGTATCACTGATGATTTTAAGGCGTCTACTCTGAGTCCATGATGACAAAATGTGACTGAATATGGGATCTGTTGTTATTTAATAGATATTTCTCCTGACAGAATTAGGCTGCGATGTGGGAGACGAGTGCCAGTTTTGGAACTTTTCCAATAAGAAACAGGGTTGGTAGACAGTTCAGGTTGGAGTCAGCCTTGTTTGGCCAAATTCCACTGGCATCTATGTACGAAAATAAATACAACCACTGAAAATCGAACCATGTGTCTGTACATATATTCTGTCTGTGCACACATACTCTGCAGTGCTTCTACATGTAACTGGTGTGTGTACATCCCCCTCGTCTCGATGCCAAGTGAAGCAGGTGCCACAGACTGAGTGCTGAGACCAACTGGGATTTTCACTGTGGGGTGAAACCTGCTGACAGCCCCTTCTTATTTGCTCAATAACCGCACACACACACTAAATCTGTCAGAATGAGAGTACATCTGGTCATGCGCCAGACAACATCTATGACTGACAAGGCCTGTTTACAGTCAGTTCTGTGTAACCTACCTATGCATCTACTCTTTGGACATTTAAAGGATTTCAGTTTTCTGTCTCAAAATCAGCTGATTAGACAGAGACAGTCAAATCCAGACAGAGTCCAAATGGCAAACTGGACAACCTAACACTAAACACTGAAACACTCAGACCTAATGTGCTCCTCCAAGTTAAATAGTGAAGCACACAGACTATTCATTTAAGCACTGACAGGAACATGTAGTCATGTACTGACCACACTCAGCCTCTTTGTTAACCTCAATATAACAACATCCTCCACAACTTTCCACTGCAGTGAACAGCGCTCAGGGTACCTGAACTATTTCTCAGTATCAACACATTCTCCCCAACTACATTAAGCAATGATGTTGTAAGAAAACCCTACACTGCTGCTCATACAAAGGCTACAAGTGATCACATTTTACAGTGACCATCAGATTTCGACTGAAACCCGGAATAGTAAGACGACAACAGTATTTGATTAATTATTTTTATTCACACCAATAATAGGACAACACAGGTGGCCTGGAATGTAAGTAACATTGTGTGACACTTAAGTTCATTGTGATTCATAAAAGAAACACTCAAAACAGTTCAAGCAACAAAGGCCGACTGAACACAACAACATGAGTGATGTAGTACATTAGATTCATGAGAAACAGTAACAGTTTAAGCAGAGGGCAGAGTTCCAGCCATGGGAGAAAACATTTGTTGTGGAAACATGGGTGGAATGCAAAACAAATTGTTATAACACTTCACTGTCTGGCTGCTAGTAGGATATTAATCAGAGCCAAAATTGCAGTGTTTAGTTTAAGCCACTTTCAGGACAAAATAGATCAGGAATGTTGAGCAGGTAGAACCCATTTGCAAAGGGTGCTAGAAGGTGCATACAGGGGAGATCGTTTTTGTTATTAATGCTGCAGGCTTTGCATTTAGCATTTTCTCTCCCCACTTCTCTGCCTGTGACAATAAGATAGCACGATCAGTCAGGGTTAACACTCAAATCTAAGTTGAAAGATGGCGCTACAAGTCTTTGAGGTTGTTGGTCGACAGTAAGGTGGCTGTGAACTGAACCAAAGAGCAAGCAGGACACCGATGTAGCTTTTTAGTTTGCGAATGTCTGGCGCACGGCATTAGCAATGTGCTTGGCGCTGATGCCGAAGAGGTCCAGCAGCTCCTGGGGCTTTCCGCTGCGTGGGACGCCGCTCACTGCCAGTCGGGTAACGACGATGCCAGGTTCCCCGCCAACTGCTGACAGCACTGCCTCGCCCAGACCACCTGGAAGAAAGAAAGATCTTATGAGTGGCAAAGAAAAACAAACAAAAAACTCCTGCACTGTATCAATATAGTATGCAACACTACTGATGAGTGAACGAGCCAACAGATGTTTAAATGCTCACTGGTTTTTTTCTTAGCAAGAGTGACATCTGTGCACTTTATACATTATAGCACAAGTGAAGAAAGAAAAACAACCCACCCTCCTTGTAGTGATCCTCCACAGTGATGATCTGTCCCCCAGTGGCTCTGGCGCAAGTCAAGATTGTGGAGGCGTCCAGGGGCTTGATGGTGAACGGGTCAATCACACAGATGTTTTTACCTAAAGGAAATCATTTCAAGTTGTTACTTTACAAATGTGTCTACATCCACAGAAGCTTGGAGAACTGGTGAGTCACTCGACACCTCAATAGATCTGGGATTGAAAGATGGTTGTGAAATGCAACTCCTGATGAATTTATGCATCTGTCCACTAGAGGGCAATGTGGGCTTACCTTCACTGGCCAAGATATCAGCAGCAGCAAGGGCTTCATGCAGGGTAATGCCTGCTCCAATCACAGTCACCTGATCGCTGTCAGACTGGCGAACCACCTGGAGATGTACACATTTCCAGCCTCAATAACCTATTTACATCCCTGTCACTTGAGTAAATAAGTTTAACAGTGCATAAAATCATAGTATTGAGTATTACCTTGGCTACGCCCACTTCAAGCTTCTCATCTGGGGAGTAGATGACAGCAGTGTCTGGTCTGCTAGTACGGATGAAACAGATACCCTGAGAGGAAATGGTGGCGTTAGTGCACAAATGATACACAAAGAGTGCAATACAGACTTCCGGTTTGAGCTGTAACAACCTGTGTGTTAGCTGCTAGCTCAACAGCTCTCTCTGTTGACACAGCATCACTGGGGTAGAACACGGTGCATGTTGGGATAGCGCGGAACATGGCCAAGTCCTCTAGGGCCATCTGTGAAGGGCCGTCCTCACCTAAAAGCACAGTGACATTAGTTGTGGGTATCGGTACTAACATTAGTAGGGTTTATATCACAAGTAGTAGAGCCTAAATCTTACCTATTGACACACCGCAGTGGGACCCTACCAGGTTGACATTGGTCTGAGATATGGCTCCCATACGGATCTGGTCATAAGCTCTGGAGAGGAAGGCAGCAAATGTGCTGGCAAATGCAACTGTGCGGTCACGGGTGGCACAGCCGATGGCAACTCCAACCTGTAGCAGCAACAATCAAAGGCATCAGTTAAATGGTTTAGTCTCGCAAGACGGATTCTGTTAAGTAAACGGTCCAAGTGCTGATGCTCATGTAAACTGGCCTCAGCTCAGAGGAAAAGTCCGAAGATGGGATTATCACACAGTGAATGAATAGCAACAGATTAGACCAATTTAGAGCAGATTACAGTTGGACAGAATAAGCCAATTTTATCTTTTCCAATTGCTACATAAACTAAGACTGAGCTGGTGTAGCTGTCTTTAAGAACAGTTTAAATAAATCTCAAAGTCTAATAAAACTACACAAACCCTATGTTTTCCAAAATAACATGCTGCACACTTAACACCCCTTGGCCAAATAGAATAAGATTCTGTTGAAAGTTACAGCCCTATAATTTACATTAGATTGTCTTTGTATAAATTTGGTGCAGATATCTCAATATATTCTCCAGATAATGCAATTACGTTATTGAAAGGATGCTGCCATTTGACCTGGAAAAAGTAGGTCAAGGTCACCCATTTTCAATAGGTTTCTGCTCCATGCCAAGATGCATCCACAGTATAAATTTGGTGCAGATATCTCAAAGCATTCTTCAGATAATGTGATTATGACGATGAATGGACAGACAACAGAACGATTACAATACCCCTGTGGCCCAAAGTTGGCTGAGGGGTAAAAACCAAAATACTACAGATTTGCACCAATCAAAATGGTAAGCATAGACCTCTTGTGGAGTTCATTCATTTCTAGTTTAGTGTGTGTTTATCATTTCCTCTCTAGACTGTTCATTTCTTTGTCCACTCATTTAAACCGGTCGAGGCAGACAACTGCCAGCCCAGAATCTGTCACAACTTTTTCCATCTGTAAGTTTTTTTCCTCCTCCTGCTGCCTTGGGCTCACTCCTAAAGTGTTTGCTGGATTTCCTCTGTATCTTTTTAAGGCCTTGATCTGAATGGTCAAGTACCTTGGGATAACCATGTATCATCATTAGTGCTATAAGTAAAACTAATTAAACTGAAGTTTAGGGCTAGAAACATGACTTTCAAAGTAAAAACTTTTTAAAGCTTTGTTCTTAAGTTTTTTAATCAAGCTGAATATCTTCCTCACAAGGTGCTGCAAACTTGAAATTTATCATTTTCAATTAAGTACTGAAAGCACTGTCCTAAAGTTTGACTTTAGCGTTTTTACTTGTATTACATAAAAGTAAAGTTAACAGACAACACTTCACTTTTTTGATGAGTGAGTATAGTAAATTGCACATAATCAGCACATGACAGATGAGCTGGGTGTGTTCCAGTAAACTGTAACTGGGCTGCACAGTTAATTTGTAATTACTGGTTTAGCACTGATTTCACTACAGTTTTGTTACAGTCGGATAAATGCATTTTATGATGAAAAGAGGAAGTTGATGCAATATCATTTTCATAATCCATAAATTACACTGTCAAATTTTTATCTGGCTAATTCATATTAAAGACCTTAAGGCCAAAAATACACATAATTTTACACAGAAATAAAAGGATCTATGGAGACTAAGCATATTCTAATTTTCCTAACAGCTAAAACTGCATGTACCATGTTCTGCTCAGCAATGAAGCACTCAATGTAGCGGTCAGGGAAGGCTTTCTTGAAGGTCTCGGAAAATGTGGAGTTTTTGGTGTCTCCATCGAGGGCCACCACTCTCTGGCTTGCCTCACCCAACTTGGCTAGAGCCAGACCGTATGCCTTCCTTGTGGCCATCTAACAGGACAGAAAACAATACCACAATGGAGTCTGATGAAAATGCAACATATAGGTTAAAAAGTTATCTCGGTTACTGATATCAGTGCAAGGCAGGACCGCCTCCCACTAAGCAAACACACACTGAGGTGAACGTCAACCTACTGACCATGTATTGATTATTCAGGGGCTTTGGAAAATACTAAACAACCTTCAAACAGTAC
Source organism: Apogon hyalosoma (assembly GCA_037367295.1). NCBI lineage: Eukaryota > Metazoa > Chordata > Actinopteri > Kurtiformes > Apogonidae > Apogon > Apogon hyalosoma. Next base: position 18,207,731 of record JAPQRP010000028.1, read on the forward strand.
CTTGTCTCCCTTTTTGTAAGCAGGGGGTGACGGCATGGCGATGTAGCTACGGTCTGCAGGGGCTGCGTCCATAACAGGCGGCTCAGGGGACAGGACCTTGTTAGGGACCTGGATCTGAGCCTGCAGGTCATTCAGCAGGTCATCCACTCTGTCTTTAGGGATGGGCTTTCCATGCCAGTTGTCCATATCCTCAATATCTAAAAAAGGTCAAGAAATGATTAACAAGTCTGAAAAAAAAAAAAAAAAAATCTCAAGTTCTGTAAATCAAATGGGCACAATATAAAAACTACACTTACTTTTGAGTCCTTTGCCCTTGAATGTCTTGGCGACTATGCAGGTGGGTTTACCCTTTACCTGCTGAGCCAGCCAGAAAGCTTTGCACAGTTCCTCCACATCATGACCATCCACAACATATGTGTTCCACCTATACAAACATGGGAACATTAGTAATACACTAAGTCTTACAACAAATATTAACTGAAAAACACAGGAACTTTGGACCAAACATGTTAAGAATCAAGCCTATTAACTTGTGCATAGAGAGAAAGGAACTGACAAAAAAAATAAATGAGAGAAGACATTCAGCAAACAAGTATTAAAGCACACAAGAGTGAGCACCTTTGAGAATAAACCAACAGTGTGTGTGAAAATGATGAAAGTGTGCTGAAAAAAAAGGGTCATTTAATGTTGATAGTGCAGTTGGAAAAAACATCAGTGGTTTAAAGCCAGAGTATGGTACTGACCCAAAGGCTTCACAGCGCTTACGATAGGTTTCCATATCGTGCTGCAGGGGTGCAGCCTCACTCTGGCCGAGCCGGTTGACATCCATGATGGCCACAAGGTTGTCCAGCTGGTAGTAGGAAGCAAAGGCCATGGCTTCCCACACTGAGCCCTCTGAACACTCTCCATCACCCAGCATGCAGTATACACGGTAGCTAGGACAATATAGACAACAGAGTTGAAAATCAAAGAAAAAAACCTAACATACAATGAACTTTAAAATGGTCACTAAATGAAGAATGAAGTCATACAATTCACATTCCAAAAAAGTCAAAGACTTATGGAAAACAAAAGCTCTTAATGTTTATAAATTCACACAAAGTCTTAGAAATTAACACTGATGCTTAAAAAAAGTTTTCTTAAAAGCAGCAACAGGACAATTGCATAAATCACTTTAAGCTATAAATCATTCAGTATATTTCTTGCCAACTAATATAAATTAATACACCCCATAAGAACACTGGTTACCTTTCATTCTAACTGCATTCTGTAGTCAGGGAGTACAACACAATTACAACTACACTACTACTAATTAAACCAATAAGTAGATTAGAGCAGACAGGAGAGTCACGACATAACAGGCCCACTGACAAACCAGGCTTTATTCAGGCTCTAAAAGGTTAAGGTGTATTATCAGATGCATTAACAGACAGTAAACGTGACACCTCTTAACTGGGATCCACACAGTTCAGCATCTGTGCACATACTCACCTGGATTTGTCGAAGTGTTTCCCTGTGTAGGCCATTCCACAGGCAGCTCCGAGACCCTGTCCCAGAGATCCTGTCGCCACATCAACGAATGCCAGTTTCTGAGGAAAACAAGGACAAACGACTCATTACAGACATAACTTCATTATTTGGTGTTACTTGCCTAAGCATGGATTACAAAACAGGGCGTGATATTCTGACATACTGGTGTGGGGTGCCCCTCCAGATCACAGTCAATCTTGCGGAGGTTGAGGAGGTCACTCTCGCTCACGTAACCTGCCTCAGCCCAGGCAGCGTACAGTACAGGCGCAGCATGACCCTAGAAAGAGACAGTTTTAGGAATACTGGAAATACAGTCTCATGTTAAGCAGCTGCAGAATATTAGTAAAAGTCACTCAAATTAAGAGCACCAACCTTCGACAGCACAAAACGGTCATTACACTGGTTGCGAGGGTCGTCTGCTTTATAACGCATGGTGTGGAAGAACAGTACAGACATGAGCTCTGCAGCACTGCAGCATGATGTGGGGTGACTGAGGAGAGAGGAAAAAGAGGCCATTGGTAACAGTAAAAGTTCCATTAAGGTATAGTCCACACACCGTGCACATGCATATGCTGCAAAACTCAGGAATCTTTAGAGTACATTAATGCAATTCCTCATAAGCATTCTGTTTTAGTTTGACAACACAAATATTAAGTCATACCAGCAGAGCACAAGAATTCCAGAAGGATTTCTTCACAATAAAATGAGAAGGTGCAATACTTTTGAAGACCTACTTTTATCTTATTTCTAATCTCAAAAAGATATCGTTCACGTCAATTGGTTGTTAGTCTGTAACTTGCCATGTTACCACACTCCAGAGCCCCTGCAAAGAGTAAATGGGCAAACTTGTGAAACTGTTAGTTGCTGCATAGTGGTCTGTATTGTAATCAACATGTTTAGAAAGTCAGCATTACTTAATGTCAGCTTCCCTATGTGGGTTAATTTACAAATGGCACCATTTCGACCATGCTGTGGACACACAAGGTTATCCTTCAGAAACATTCAGTTAACTGAAATCTGCAAAACAACAGTACAGTGCGCCGTTTACCCCTCATCCTTTTGCAGAGTGAGGACCTGCTGAAAAATAAACTGGAATGAATGAATAAGATAAAACCCAAGATAAAAAACAATCAGAGTCAAGAGTAATCTAGCATAAAGTGTTGAGTGAAGGGTGTGGTGGTGTCAAAACTCAAAAGAAAGATGGCCTTTGTTATAGCAGACCACATTACAAAACCCTTTGGACACATTTCATACTAATGAAATTCACCCTATTTCCTTGTTAAGTAGCATAAAGAAGTGACAAAACAGGTTTCCAATAAACATGTCCTTGTTTGGGGTTAAAGGTTAAACTTGCATCATGAGGTCATGTTTGATTGCCTAATGCACAGAATTTGCAGAAACTGAACATTTAAAAATAATAATAAAAAAACAAAAACGTATGAACAGACAAAATGAGAAGCAGCTAGTCTAGTGTCAAGTGAGTGGTACAAATAAAATGACTCGTCAGCTTTGACAATGTAAACAAAAGGCTTAAATTCTCATGTTTAGGTTCATGTAACTAATGGAATGTTGAAATGTCAAAAATTCTTAATCCATAATTTTACATTTTCAAGACAGGATCTGGTAGTAAAGGGTATTTTGAGGTTTGGCCCTAACAGCCCTCCAGAGAACACGCACAATGGGCCACAGTTTGTCATATTCGCAGAAGCTGAATTACACCCACAACCTACAGGAAACGATTCCATAGCAGTGACATTTCCTTGAACAACGCAGGAAGACTATTTTGACATCTTAGGTTTCTAGCATCAAGGATGAAGCAATACCACAACCAGGTGCATTCTGACACGGTATTTAGAGTCTGCACACCATTGTTACGCTTAACATCAGTCACCAGATGAGCTTTGCACATATTAAGCTCAGGTGCGATGCTAAAAGTTCAGTTTAAAAAAAAATAAAAATAATGTACATAAAGACCAATAAAGATGAAACTGCAACTTTAATTCAGAGCGTTAGTCTAACCACGAGGTGCATCCCTCCTCCTTTCACATGGTCATGTGATATTTAATTAGCTAGCTCGTAAATCAAAGTTTTAGCATTAACAGGTCATGGACTTGTGCCTAATTAGAAGTACTAGTACCTACAGGATGACACCAAGGCTGTAAATGATACCATGGGTACAGTCGCTGCCGTAAAACTTATGTTTTATCGTGAACTGATGACTGTTAGCATACATTAGCTTCAGCATGCAGCAACTTCCATATTCAGTCGGAGTTCAGCTAAGTCAGAGCACTATTCTCTGAAGTTTGCATAAATATGTGTGTGCTAGCTGCTGCTGCTGCTGCTGCGGCTACCTTCCACACCGCGTGAACATAACCTGCTGCACGTGCGACCAGGCCCCGTGGGTGAAAAGTGTTTCAGTTACATAAACATTAACTGCTATAGACACCGTCACTGTACTTCCTGGTCGTCGCGACGGTTTTAGCGATTATGAGTTTATATAAGTAACTTATAATGACTTACCCAGAGTTGGAGGCGCATGTTGCCTTGATGGAGTTGATTCTGAGCTTGTTAGCAACGTCTTTTAACCCCTGCAGAGTTTTTTCGTCGGGTTTGTGGTAGCTAGTCATGGTTTACGGCTTATTTGTTAATAAACGCGTTTGCTTAGAGGTAAATCTCGGTTGTTGTAATTACACAACTGTGCGCCGGTGTCAGGGTTATAAGTGCTGCGCCACGCCGCTGCTAGCCGCCCGGTACAAGTGCAACCGAGGAGGAGGAGGAGGGAGGACCGGAGAGAGGAGTGGGATTTATCAGGTCTCCTACCGGCCACGCCCCCTTAATCCAATCATTGGAGGAGTGGTGATGGCGCAAGTTCAGCAGAGGATACTTTCAGGTGACACAGTTTGACCACACAAATTCCATTGTGTCATTTATCATGAAAAATATTATTTTATTTTACCAAAAAACTTTTATATTCATGAAATTTTTTGAAAAGTCGCTCACGTTTTAAAATTTTCATGCGTGAATCCAAAATTTTGTTTTCGTCCATTATGCCCCAATAAAATCAAAAAGCAACAAAATCTGTCAGCCTGTAAGAGTAACTCTTTAAAATGGAATGATCGCACCCACCCCTTTTAATAAATGTACTGTCTTTTTCATTTTGTACGTTGATTATTGACTGTTGCCTGTAATGTCGTGTTTCTTTAATAACGTTTCTTTAAAAAAAAAAAAATCTGATTATAACTTAAAATACCCAAAATGAGCGCAGAAGCAGAGTGAATGCAAATGCAGGGGCACTGAAATGAAGCACAAACACTAAGTAGGTAAAGACTACATCTGTACTTATAGGATGTATAAACTTGATTCAGTATAAACTATAATTACATACACTGAACACTACAAACAAATCATTTCCCGTCAAGAGGTTGGGCGACTTCCTGGTTGTGTGAAATTGTCTCAGGTACTTATGTCAAACTTGGAAGAACAACTGTATCATGTTGTAAAGGTGCACTCTTTACTTAAATGCACAATGTACTTGCTGGAGCATGTGATTAAAAAATAAATAAAAAAAGATCTACTGTCGCTTCTCCTTTAAAACTGTAGCTGGATGACTGCCAACAGGGAAATGGTGGCTGATTTTGCTCTCTCATCCTTACTCAGGGAAACTCAGAACAGTCAAGGTTCAAGTAGCCGATCCTCTCATTTACTATTACCTAGTCATTCACATATAACATGGATGAGTTAAATGTCAGCTCTGGTGTAAATTTAAGTATTATGGATTCCATCAAAATGTACATTTTCTAGGGTTTATTGTTGCAAAACAGATCAGCTGTATTAGACAGTGCAAGAACTGAACATAAGCAATATATATATTTATTTTTATGTAGTTATTTATTCATACAAGATTTATATCAAATACAGGTTTCTCACATTACAGTCAGTCCACTACCTGGCAAAACCAGTCTATGGTCATAACAAAGACTACGTTTTCAAGGAAGTTAGACATTTCCTCATTTGACAGTCCTTTAAAGAGATCTATGACTCAGATATTTCCTCTTCTTTAAGTTCCTGAAAGACACATATTATATGCCATTAGAACAACAGGTGTAAATATGCAAGAAGAAGAAATTTCGTCATAGATTTTGTCAGTGAAAGAAGATGATAAGGAAATAAAAACTAATTCATAATGACGTCGAATGATGTCTATGACGAAAATCAATTGACATTTTCAACAATGAATAAAAACAAGATAATAAAAGTTGGGGAGAGATGATGTGGGCAGAGGTCCAATCCAAAGTCATGTGGTGTCGCAGGGAAATTATTTAATACAAAAAAAAGACATAACTTTTTTCTTTCTGTGTTTCAGGAGGAGAACTTTTACGTTTGATGACAAGGAAAACAAACCTTTTGTAAAGTGTATGCAGGTAAGCACGCATATCAAATGACTGAAGAACAGTGAAAAACAAGTTCACAGACGGCACAGACAATGTGTGCATCCACGTAGGAGTATCTATCAGTAGACTGAGTCTTAACTGAACCTTTATGCAGAACAATTAGAGGAAAAGCAAGGAATATTAATGTTAATTTAAGAATGACTAAATGATATTAAAATTACAACAGTTCAGATAACTCAAATATAATTAAAACTAAATATAATTTAGTGTAATGTAGTCAAAAGACTTAGTTTAAATATTACAGTATGGACAGCAGAGTTTAGAAAAACAGGATGAGAAAATGGAAGAAAACACAACTGCCACTTGTCTGACTGTAAATGCACTGTTGCTCATAAAGTTGGAATAGAATATTTGTAGCTCTTCTCATGAAGTGATTATGACAATATGATTTATACTTGATAGATAAAGTGTAACTGGCACTCAGTATGTAATCATTGTGCCTGGTCAAAGGTGATTACTGATGTGTAGAAATAGGAATAAAAAGAATGAAAACAATATTATTACACAACGTTTTTTCCAACTTCATGGGCAACAGTGTAGTTTCACTTGTTTGTTTAGTCATAAATAAATGTGGACAAAAACACTGGTGAACAGGTGTTTGACAACAGTGTTGGAAGGAACCTGTTCCCAGCACACTTGTACCTATACTGTATTTTGTTAGGTTGGAGATGGTAAGTGCCTTGGTGGTTATGTGTGTGTGTCTGAGCATCAGGTTCCGCCTCTGGATGGAGAACATGTATGACTGAGTCAATCACAGGGATGCACACAATGGATGTTTTCATATCT
>JAPQRP010000028.1:18214882-18233873 GCA_037367295.1 Apogon hyalosoma
TCTTATATATATGACCAGTGCACTTAATTTACATTTGATTTGATTTTTGCTAACCCAAACATATTTTGTACTCTACCAAATTGTTTACTTCAGAAAAGGATTCTTTTTCTATGCTGTATTTCAATCAATCGGTCAAATTTTATTTATATAGCGCCAAATCATAACAAAAGTTATCTCACGACACTTTACATATAGAGCCGGTCGAAACCAGACTCTCAAGCCAATTTACAGAACCCAACAGAATCCTCCAGAAGCAAACACTTGGTGACAGTGGACAGGAAAAACTTCTTTTCAACAGGCAGAAACCTCAAGCAGACCCTGACTCCTGGAGGATGGTCGTCTGCCTTGACCAGTTGGGGTTAAAGAGAGAGGGTTAAAGGAAGAGGGAAAAAAGAGAGACTGCACCACTACATGTAGAAAACCAAGAAAAATAATTAAAAAAATAAAATAAAATAAAATAACCAAAACAATCCATGACTAAAAAAGAAAAAAGAAATTAAAGTTAACACTGGATGTATCACCACCATTTCTCTCTACTTCACCTTTATTTTCTCCCGAGCTTCAATCCTCTCTTCAGAGGTGATGGTGTTTTTATCAAGTCGCTCCAAATGTGGCAGGAGCATTAATACACTAACATGGTAGTCTGACGCTTCCACTAGTGGATTCTCAGAGAGTACCAAAGTCCGCAGAGTTTTTGCCACAAACCCAAGGCTTTGCACGGCATTCTCATCTATGATCGCATTGCCTCTGAGGAAGAAAACCAATATGGTGAAAAAAACCACATATGCAGCATAGTGAGCTGATCTGTGCTTGTGACACATTTCAGTACCTGACATTGAGGTACTGGAGACACTTCATATTCGGGCTGAGGCCATCTAGAGTTTCTAGCTGGTTGTCCCTAAGGTGCAGGACTGTAAGGCGCTCTAACCTTTCCAAACCCTTCAGACGTTTAATAACATTTTGGGCCTGAAAGGAGACAGACAACCGTCCAAGTCATAATCAAGTTGTTAATCCAGGTTGTAATGGAGCAACATCAGTGTCAGAGTTTTAATCCAAATCACAGAGATCTACTTATATTACCAAATACAAATGCTGCAGGTTTGGGAGGTTAATGTCTTCAGTGGTGTCTAGTTGGTTTCCTCTCAGCTCTAGACTAACTAGGCTGGTAAAACAGCTACCCTGAAGACCATTCAGTTTCTGAATACTGTTACCTGGGACAAAGGTATAAAAACATTACCTGAAGCTTTTAAATGTACATTAAGGTGCAGACAGATATTGGATTGAAACGTTGCTGTTCATGTTATCAGAAGAAACAGACCAACCTGTGACATTGAGACTCTCTAGGGCAGACCCAACCAGGCCATCCAGATCAGTCAGCAAGTTCCCTGCCATACTCAGCCACTGCAGGAAGGTCAGCTGAGCAAAAGGCTGCCCTTTAAAACCTTTCACCGCATTACTGTCGACCTACAGAAGAGTTGCATTGAGCATGTATGGTTAGATTGAAAAACCAGGACAACACCAGGTATTTCTCTTTTAGACTTCATAAACTAAGAAAATTGCCTTCAACCAAAGCAGTTGGGTCAGAGATGCCAGTGGAGCAAGATCAGCCAAGCGGTTGTTGGACAAATCCAGGAAGCGTAGGTGAACGTAGTTGCTGATTGCAGAAATGTCAGTAAGTCCTCTGTGGAGTACATTGATGAGAAAGGGGTGGATTATAATAATAAGAGGCAAGCCAAAGCAGACTAGTTAAGTTAAAGTTTGTTGAGCAGTTTACTTGCGTACTTGTCTTTTAGGTCCAGTTTTACAAAAGCATGTGCTAATCCATTTCCTGTTTTGCAAAGTAATGAAAGACCCTGAATTAAGGTTTCTTGGGTCAAATGACAAACTTGTATCTGCAAAGCACAAAGACATTATTAAGAGAAATGTTCACTTTGGTTTGGGAAGGAATAATGATTTAAGTACTCAAATAAAAGTTTCTGCAGATGTGTTTAAATACACTGGAGACAGCAAGTTTCATCAAGTCATATGTGACTGCTTCAATGGTGCATGCGGGGGTTTTAACAGTCTGGTTTCTAATTAAAACAGGGGTATGGGAGGGCGGAGGATTACCTACACCCCATTGTGTTTTGGATAGGAAGTAGGTTTTAACGTGGAAAATATATTGATCTAATAAACTCTCATCTAAAACCCAGCATGCACTCATGAAATGATCTTCAATCCAACTTCCAGAGGACCACACCAGTGTTAAACTGAAACGTAGGAGTTATTACTTAGATACCTTGTCTTCCTCTCCACCGTCTTCTTGGGTTTCATCTTGTACATCCAACATACCTACATCTTCGTCCACTTCAGACATCCTTAGGTTCGATTACCTTCAGAAACCTAAGCTAACACAGTATGGCCACCTGCTAGTCTAGCTAACTGCAGGGTTAGCCGAGGAAAAGCCAAGGACACTCAACTTACGGACGTCAGTTTGTCAACTAAAATACACAATGAAGTTATGAAAACTTAGCTTGCAGTTAGTGGTTGTTTTCACTACGTTATGCATAAAACTCCTGGAGGCTAGCGCTACTGACACTCAGGAAAAGCGTTTGTTTGTTGTTACCATGGAAACTCAACAGCGCAAGTGTGTAGGGTGAGTTGTTGCTGTTCACGGACACGTACACAAAAACAACCCACGATATTACTACAGACTAAAAAAATTGCGTTACAGTTCTCATAACCACAGTTGCACATTTTTTTTCTTTAAACCACTGTTTTGAAGAAACAACACTTTGGCAATTTCAGGTTAAAATGTCGAAACAGGCCAATACCTGCTGTTTACTGGTTTGCCTTAATAAGACAGTCATTCTTGATGAAAATGGGTTATTCTGATTTACATGATCTTGATGAAAGTCACATTAATGAACACATACTGAAGCAAAAAAAAAAAAAAAAGATAAACTTTCTCCATGTTAACCACATATAATCTCAATTCCTGCAACCAAACATGATTTTCTATCCAGTTCATTAGGCCACAGTCTCTTAATTCATACTATGGTTAAAAAAGTGATGTCAGATTTTTACAGTGCTAAGTCTAATTTTTACAGTGCTAAGTCTAATTTTTACACAATTTGTCATTCACTGAATGACAAGGCATATAGCATTAAATAAAAAAAATTCTATGGTGCATAGACAAGTTTAGAAAAATGCCTTTTGATGACAGATCTATAGCGATCTTTCATTTTCCAACCACATAAAGCTTGTTTACCACACAAGTTCTGAAAAAAAGTGAGAACTCAGAACTGCATCATTCAGGAAGAAAGCAAAAAAGGTGCATTTGGTGCAACATCCCCACATCCATTGCTACAAAATCTGAGTTCATTTGAGTGTATTACCACTGTTGAGGTAAATTTAATATGAAACCAACATAAAGAATTTATCTAAAGAATTCTATGTAATGTTAATGGTGAAGTCTTGAGTACTGGGTTTTCTCCTGGTCTTGTGATCAGGAAAGGTTGAAGACTCATTCCACTTGCATATTGCGCAACAGAAGCCCTTTTTTCACTCCTCCTTGTAGCATTCTGGCACCAAGACTAGTTCCTATGATCCCATCCCTAAAGAAAAAAAGATGATAATGCCACAAAAAGCAAGAATCTCATATTTCTGGTGAGAACAGGAAGTCTTACATGAAATTGTACAACAGGAACAATGTACACAAGTATCTTGTATATTGCTTCAGGGGAAGCAGCTATAAATCTGCAATAAACTACAAGACATCGGGGCATCAGCCCACCAATGGCTGTTCTTACATAGGACTCAGCTTTCTCTTCTTGGTATCAGGAGGTTGAGGGCCATCTGCAAATCTCTACAAAAAACAAACAAAAAAACCCTGATATCAATATCCAGCAAATTATCAACAGATCTTTACTCTATGTACTGTCCAGCTTCAGCCTCAAAAGACTGAGTCTTAGGCTTGACCAACCTCTCTTCCTGCAGTGTCCCGCTGAGACCGTCTCTGTTCCAGGTTTTGCTGAGGAAAAGAAAATGAAAAGATTAATATTCAGATGTGATTAGTGGAAGAATGTCATTAGGCTACACCTTTGTCAGCCTTGTAAACAACTAAACATGTGTAGAGAAACTGTGAAGAGTGGCAAACAGAGTAAACAGATATTTGTACCTATAATTTATGCAGCGCTTGTTATTGTGAGAAATTTCTAAAAAAAAAACACCTTATGCAGTTCAGAAAGCTGCTGGTGCCTGATGAGTGCCTCTTTGCTTGGAAATTGCCTCCTACACAGCAAACAGGCCAATTTAACCCAGTCTGTCATTCTCCCTTCCCTCTCATCTTTCTCGCCTCCTTCTTCCTCGCTGTCAGTTTCTCCACTGTAGGCTGGGACCAGGCCCTGGTGCTGGGGAGGGGAATGCTGCAGAAAAATGAAGGCTGGGTTAATAATGGTACACTTGAAAAAAGAAGCAGCACCTAAAACAAAAACGTAACCTGGTAGAAAAACTCTAAGTCAACAGGCAGAAACAGATGCACCAAAAGTACACCACTGAGGCCATGTCCTCACCTCTGTGGTTTGTCTGATTTGATCCAGAAAAATCTGAGGCCGTTCAGACAGCGCCCCCTGCAGGACACACAACACATACAACTTGTGCTCACATCTTAACTTTTCCAAAGCAACAGTGAGAGTAGCTTGACAAAGCTAATCCAAAGCATCCACTGAAGGGATTAAAGATTGATAGTTCTGCTTTTGTGTATGTATAGATATGTACCTTTTTCTCCAGAACAGCATATCCTGCATCAGCACTGGCAGACTCTCTGCGGTCGTCTTGGCGACTGTGGCCCGGAGCCCTAGTGTGACCAGGGAGCATCACTGGGGCGCCAACAGCAGGGGAGGAGGAGACAGAGCGCATGTTCTCCTTTTGTCTGTTAAGACTCTTAGCCCATCGCTCCATATCTTTGGCAATCTATTGTCAAAAACCAAACAAGATGCATATTAGCTACAGTGGAGTGCAATATGCAATTTAATTGTAATCTTCCAGTGCAACAAACGTTTTACAGGAAGATACCTGTTTACAGGTACAAATTCTGACACACAGCAAAGCAAGCAAAAAATAAACTTTATAATGGAGCTTTACTTGAAACTGACCATTGTAGATAACGCGAAGCATTTCTGTCAGTATATTAAACTCTATTCAGTAAATAGATTACCTGCTGAGCAGTTTTATTTTTTGGTTTGTCCTTTTTGTCCTTACTGCCTGGGCTACCAAATGGCAAGTCTGAGGGAGCGGCGTTATCATTCACTGGAGCGCCGTCAGTGTTTGACTGACTAGCAGCAGCAGGAATGTAGGTGTGCTTTTCTCCATCCCAGTACATATACTGTTGAGTGTGAGGGTTGTAGTAGTACTACGAGAGAGGGATGTAAAAAAAAAAAAAAAAAAAATTAAAACATTTAGTAGGAAAAGTCTTTGTTGACTTGTGCAATATTATGAAGGACTAGATTCAATATAAACTTTTACCTGTGAGTTAGGGTCATAGTAAAGTCCTGTGAGTGGGTCATAATAGTAGCCAGAGCTGTCATCATACTGGTATGTGGACACATCTGGGACAGCTACAGTCAAACACAAATTGCACTCAGGGTCAGGGATCAAATTTTAAACAGCTGGGACATATTATCTAAACTGCTAATTTCACGCTGTGAACAACATTCAGATATCAAAAGAATTGTGTAGAATGTTATGTATAATCTCTTTATGTTGAATACACATTCTTGACCAGCCTACTGAACAGTGGACTCTGAAAGCCTTACGGTATTGTTTGAGCTCATGTTCAGTGCCTGGGGTGGCAGGTTGGCTTGGAGTAGCTGGTTGTGGTTTTCCTACTATCTCAACCTGTTAAAAGACAGAAAAAGAAATATAAAAAAGCCAAGAATACAATCACATGAATAAATGCAAAAATATGAGAAGCAAAATGTTAAGTCCAAATGTGTACCTGAGTGGCTGATGCAGTGGTTGCCGTGGTGATGAGAGCAGCCTGTGAATGTATGAGAGGCTGCTGAACAACCGCTCCTCCTGATGCCACTGTTTCAGATGCAATGACAGCTGCAAACAAACCCAATTGTATTCAAAGATTTAGATGAAAAAGGTAACATTCTTTAAATAGCTCCACAAGTACGGCATAATAAATATAAACCTGTGGCTCCCCCTGAGGTGTAGGCCCCCATCAGGGCTGCTCCTGCGGTGGGCAAGGCAGTGATCCTGGTGTCAGCCTGGCCTTTGAAACTGGTTCCATCTGATCCCGAGTACCCATGTCCATCCTGATTGTATGTTACTGCTGCCCCCTGCTGAAACACTGCTCCGTCTACACTCTGACCAGCAGATCCATTCTGTGCAGTCTGGGAATAATAATAAGTTGTGTTAAATAAGACCAAATAAAGCCAAAGAACACAGTCATTACAACACAAATAACAGATCTATTGCACATTTATGCTGCCTATGATTTGCTAAGAGAGGTTACCTGTGTGACAGCCCATTGTGCAGCAGCTATAGCTGTGCTTGCAACTGTAGCAGCACTCACTCTGCTGCCATCGGTCAGAAACACATCACTAGAAACAAAAAAAGAGGAACACAGGTTTTACTAATTTTAGACTTTCTGTTGGTGACCTACATTTTTTTTTATTTCTCATGCAAAAATAAAGTGGCCCTTTTCAAGGTTACAAATGCATTCTTCAAAACTGTTTTTGTTCACTGACAGACACATTCATGCCAAGAACCAACAAGAGCAATAATGTGAAGTCCTCAGCAAGATGTGTGTGTGTGTGTGTGTGTGTGTGTGTGTGAAAATGTTTACCGTTTGGAGCCTTTGGCAAACTCCACCACAATAGCCTTCCCATCAATTGAGAGAGCTGGCTGCAGAGCTTGCAAAATCTGGAGCAATTGAGATGCCTCCTAATGACGCATTAAAGAGAGAACTGAGTGTACATTTGCATGTGAGATTTATTAATGTGGCTATTCATAAATGTTACTTAGGAACAAAGCCATCAGGACAATATGATTGCAATACATTTTCTTTAAAGATTAATCAACAAATACATATACAGTGAATGAAATTAAATATGTGACAACAATACTCAAACACATTCATCTAGCATTTGTGTATTTGTTTGTGTACATGTGTGTCTAATGATTCTCACCACAATGGTTGACAGCTGTAGGAAGGCAAAACCTCTGTTGAGATGGGTGTGTTTATCCTTGATTAAACGGATGTTTGAAGGGGACAGAGTGGCGAATGGAGCCAAAGCAGATAAGATAGCTTCCACTGAAGTATGTGGTCCAAGGTTTCTAAGTATCAAAGCTGGTGCAAGAGGGGATAAAAGTGTCAAAAATTTCCTAAAAGAGCATTTAGAAAATCTCAAAGCTGTGGTCAAGTGGATGATTTCTAATTTCAAATAAACTGTATTTCAAAAAAATAGTACAAGTCAATGTATTAAAAACAGACAGGCTACTGTTCAACATTGTAGGGTAGGGTATTTTCTTTACACATACATAAGTAATTTAAAATAGGACCAAGATTGATAGGGGGGCTGGAGGTTGTCCTGAAACAAGCTTACTGTCATTTGCAACATCTGGCTGCTGTGTAGCTTGCCCTTGGCCTTGGTTAACAGAAGGCCCAGAAGTATGGTACGGTACTGGCAAGGGCAATAAGCCTTGAGTACCCTCCTTCTGAAGGCCAACAGGTAAGTCCCTCTGCAACTGGGGCAACTTCAGCTCAGCCTCTGCAGGAAGACATCATGATATTTGTCATAAGGTATGGCAACTGTGTTTTTATTTGAATAGTGTGAAACGGTAAAGATATTCACTTTAACCAAGGTCAATTTTACCTGATTTAGGTACGCTACATTTAAAGCACTTCTCTCTCCGCTTGAAGTTTTGCACACCGCACTGTTGAAATATTGTTGTTAAAAGACTTTTTAAATAAAATACTCGTATCAGAGGTTGATATACACAAACAGTAGAGACATATAGCAGATTTTCATTCATGAATGCCACACAATGTGTGCACAACCTTGTTGCAGAGCCAGTCCTCGTTGGCACGTGGTTTTGGGTCACTGTAGTGCATCGACACTCTCTGTCCCAGAATCAGTAGCACTCCCTGAAAGAAAAAAAAAAGAGAGAGGGAGGGTGGGGGAACAAAGAATGATTATCAGCGATAATTAGGCCACACATGCCAGAGAAAGGCCTCATCTCACAAGAGATGAGAGAGAATGAAAGGGACAAGAGGGAGAGAGGGACAGAGAGGCAGAAGAGAGTAGATCTGAGGCTGAAAGAATGAGGACACCAGAGAATTCGAATTGCAACCTTCAGCTTTAGAGAAATTGGGACGGACTGAGATGGTGTATGTGTAGCGCATGAGTGTTTATTTTTTAGAACAGAATATGTTTTACTCAGGTGTGTCATCCCCCCCCCTTAAGGGGAATTCATATCACCATTTTTCCCATCTCCCATTTCACTGTCATCACCTTCCTCCCCCAAATAGGCAATAACACTCCTAGAGATGTATTAATGGTAGATGATACAGAAATGAAAGATTCAAAACATTCTACCACTACAACAGACCATGTAAGAAATTACTCCAGAGGTGGTTATGTAATCTGACATGACAGTGAAAACATGTCACTAAAGACAGAGAAGTCCTACACTACAAAAGCATCTTTTATTAATATAACTGCGAAAATAATGTGACTGGGAAGGTCCAGTTACAAAAACTTTGCAGTTGTGCCACACATCCATATAACGTAACATGATTTTGCCTGTATTTAATAAGTAGAAAGACAAACAAAATGCCCTTAAGTTTAAACATCTACCTACCTCAGGTAGATTAATGGGACTGTACAGATCTGTCCTGACACTAATCCGTGTATCTCTGTAATTTGTATATATATGTATGTATGAGTGTCTGTGTAGGGGAGAGTGACCTGGTTGGTCTCCATCCAGCGGGTGGCCTCCTGTATGAGATTAAACTCGACGAAGGCGAATCCTCGGCTCTGACCTGGACACCGCCCAGCGCCATGGTAACCGAACAACAACAACAACAACATAACAACAACGCAGTGAGGGGTTAGTGCTTCTTGTACACAGGAGAGTGAGACCCTGTATCAGCACTACTGAAATAAGCATTGCTTTCTCCATCCCTTAGAAATAAACACTCTTGACAGTAAGTTGGAGAGCCACTGTCAAATTCTCTGCAAGGGTGGGAGGACGCAATGTCAAGTATCTCAACACGATCAAGGAAGGAGGGACACAGAGAGGAAGAATCCTTCCCACTCATCAGTTTGAGTCTGAGCTCTTTTGGCTTTGAATGATGAAGCACCCAGGCACCAACAGATGTGCACACACAGCCAAATAAAAACACATGCACTCACACACAGGCAAAAATACGTAAGCTCTGTTATCGTAATGGTCAGAGGCCAGTCAGAACTATGTAGCACTGTGGTGGAATGTCTCCTTTTTAAGCACTCGATGTCCTAACCATCTTTTCGCTCTCTGACAGCAAATAACACAACATATTTAGATTACTCCTTTAAAGATAAGGTATCATATAACATGTAGTTAAATCTGAAGTGATCATCATTTCTACAATTAAGATTCAAAAAAGCAGTTAAAACAGTGATGTGACATTAAAGAAGGTACAGCAGTTTGAGGGGATAGTAAGTGCGACTGAATCTCACAGGCACACTGTACAGACAACAAATGAGTTACCAAGAGAGGAGGCCTTTATGGGAAACCTTTAGAAAAAGGCAAGTATGGATGACACTATAGACTTTCACACAACTATAACTTCGATGACAAACATAATGAACCACATTCTGTATCCACTGCTTACTTCTGAGTCAACACTGTTAGTCTGTAAGCATTATACACCAATCAAACACACCTCACTTGTACATGAATCAAGATGGAATCATGAGGGGGTAAAGACAGTCGAGGCAAAGAAGGAAAATGGAAGCCGTGAAGTGAGGAAGTGTCATTTATAGCTGACATGCATGCATAGATATCTTAAAGGCTCTTCTTTGATGTGCATATGAGTGCTTTGTTGCCTTGTGTGCAATAGCGATGTTACAGACACTGAAAGACTAAGAAAAAAGAAAGAGTGTAAACAGAACTCTGTATGCAAATAAATGAATATAAACATGTTGCTGCTTTAGAGATGAAATTAAAAGAACAGAAAAACAGAAAAGAATAAGGTACACACTCAGTATCACAGAGCAACTACCAGAAGATGAGAGAAAGTTAGTTATTATAACTATAAACACATGAAATGAAGAGCAAAGAATGAGTGTAACAGAAGATAAGAAGGAGGTAAAGAGAACAGAATAAAAAGGGGGCGGGGGAAGAGACAAACTCTCACCTGAGGACTTGTTCCTCATAAGACGAACTTCTCTTGGCTGGATCCCCTGTTCCTGAAGTTGTGCTCGGATCTGTAAACACATGGGTCCATTAAACATGAACACACTGACATCTGACTGCTCTAGTGTAACCTACTCCGAGATACCCCTGAGATAAATACTTACCTCATTAGCAGTAGCATTGGGTGGTAGCATGCGAAGCATTATAATGTTGCTAGGCCTCTGGTTGTGGTCAAGATCTGCCCTGTAGTCCTGGTCCCTCTGTTCCATCTCATCTACAGACAGGTCTGACCCAGCACCCCCACAGCTGTGCTCTTCTGCAACCCCTGGAAAACCCTGCAGGCAACAATCAATAATGTAGAGTCAATACCAAGAGCAAAAAAATATTTTGCAAATAAACATCTATTGATAATTTACACATAGGCAGGGGAATATACAGTCCCAACAGTATGAGACTTTGAGGATACAATAGCCATCTCAGAAAATATCACAATAGTATGCACTATTATTATTATTATTATTATTATCATCATCATCAGTTACAATAATCCCCAAAGTAAAGAAAACAACTACGTTTTTTGGTCAATTTCATAAAAAATTTAAATATTAGTACTCGGTTGCCCATAAAGCTGGAATAAAAATATTTTTTACCTCTTCTCATGAAACGATTGTGACAATTAGTATGTAATCATGTACCTGGTCAAAAGGTGATTACTGAGAAATAGGAATGTGTCTGAAAACAAAATGATTAATAATAAATAGCAGTGTATAAAGGGTATGTATGTCCCCCTTTTGAAAATAAAGAAAACCATACAAAAATGAGAAACAAAAAAAGGAAAAACTTGCATCTCCCATTTGAATAAAAGGTATAGAGACATTATCTTCTCTTGACTTTTTGAAGAGGTTTTGAGCAGAAGACCACATCTCCTCTAAAGCTCTAAATGTTTCCCCAAAGTATAACGTACTAATTTTAGCAGCAGAAGATTAACATTTAATGGCTTACCCTTCTCTTCCCTCCTCCACGAGAAAAACGCTCATCCTCTCTTTGCCTTGTTGCACAATATTCCATCTGTTCTGATGGGACACCCCCACGACCCCAACTGCTGTTTTCATGGAACCCTCTTCCACCTTTCCCCCGACCCTTTTCCTGAAGGCCAGTCCGTGTCTGCTCAAACACCCTTCTTGATACATCCTCATCTCTTTGTGTGGGAAGAGCTAGTTCAGGCTGTGGCTGAGAGCAAGAGGGCCAAGAGAGCCCCTTCCCCTCTTGCCCAATTTCACCTTGGCCATCTCGCCTCTCATGAAACCCTGGTCGTTCTTGGAGCCCACCAAGTGAGAAGTCACAAGCTGCCAGTGATTGTTCTTCACACCCATAGAGTCTGTCCCCCTCTGCACTGACATCATATCCTGCTCCTGACTCTTCATCCTCTTGGCTGTAGCCTCGATAGTCCATGTCTCGAAAGTTGTGATCATTGTGAGTACTGCCATAGCGACCAATGCGGTCACCTCGCCCACCCCTAGTGGGCCACAATAGACAATATAAGAGACTTGCTAGACACTCATATTATTATGGAATAAAGCAATAAGATAACGTGTGACTCACCTCCTCTCAAAGTCCATGTTGATCCACCAACACTCCTCCTAATGTCTGTTTTGTTTCTGCTTGGTTACAGCATTAAGCACCCTGTAAATACATCATCAATGTCCTTTTTAGGTAAAGTAAACAATGCAGAGCGCTAGTACACATGGAGCACACCCTCAAACTCACTTAATGAAGCTGTTCTGGCAAAGAGCGCTCCCGTGATACATGGCAGTGTTGTGTGCAAGGTGTGCATACAGATGCAGGTAGGCTTACCTCCTCAGGTTTGCTGTAATTTATTAATACTGCATATGCATACAGTTCTCCAACTTTAAAATGACGGAGTCTATGTCACAGCGTCACAAAATACTGGTTATCTGAGTAACAAAAGAGGTACAACTCCGCTTGATCTGAAAGCACAAATTAAGAGTGCAGAGTGCACTCATAACCTTACTGTCCAAACAGGAGTATCCAACAATGACGTGTGGCGGTCATCTCTGTTAGCGCGCAAGCTAACTAGCGTCAGCCTAGTTAGCTAGTGCTAGGTAGAGACTGTCTCCAAACGGTTGTCAGTCGTTACAAACACGACAACTGCGGTTACACACGACTCTGAAGCAACACTTACCAGCGCCACGTGTAACCGGCAAACTCTCTTTACTGTCACACTGAAACCTTTCACAAAAGGATGGTTTATTTTTCAGGGAAGCAAGTGTAAAATGGCCACAGCAAGACAACATTTGAAAGTGGGAGGGGCGGACACTTGACTCTGAGGCTTGATTGGTGGATACAGGGCGACTAGATCAATGACGACGGTGGTTGGATGAGACAAGCAGGCCACCCTTAATCATAAATTCATACTGGATATAACCTGATGTTAAGTTTCATGGGTTTTTTTCGGGAGAAATGCAAATCATTGCATATTTCAGAAGAGTTTGGATATTATTAATGAATAAATGAAAACTCAAATATATATTTAACAGCAGAAAACCCTAATACCAGCTTTATTTGATGAAAACAAAATCCAGAAAACCCAGTCACAGTACAAAAAGAAAAAAAAAAAAAAAAAACTCCATCAGCCCACCCCCACAACCTTACCAGATTTATACCCCAAGCTTGACCTTTAATTAACAATATTCAATACTAAGGTTACAATTTATCATTTAACTGACATAAACTGATCATAACAGCAGGATTAAGTAAAATGATTAAAATATACTAAGAAATTAGAGACATCAATAACAAAAAGTAATAGTACAATTGTGACAATATCATTAAAGGGAGGGGCTGGGGAGAGTTGAGTAAAAGGCATACTTGAAATACACATCATTTACATGTCCTTACAAGCCCCGTAAGACATGTAGTACACAATGGACATTATAGTAATAAGATACGCCTATTATCTATTTGAAAGAATATTCAACTTATCACATACACCACTCATGATTTGAACCACTGATGAACACAATCAATTGAATCTCTTGTATACACAAAAAAGGTCCTAAAAACTCATAATATGTTTAACCTGATTGTGCCTCTAGCTATAAAGCAATGTCTTCCAGTAAAGTGAAGGTTTCTATGTCACTCTGAGTAGCTGTTAATTCCATTACCCGTCTGTGCCATGTGAAAATGTGGCCTTCAGGGGTAACTTTGGCATGGAAACAGGGAGTGGTCAGTGACGCAGAAGGCCTTTCCATGCATACAGTACATAGACACATACAGTATGTTAATACACACAGAAATATACACACATTCACTGCATGCAGACCTGCACTGGAGAAAACAAACAGTCATACAGTTGCGCATACACACTCAAATACACTCACACACTGTTTAAAGTATAGGTAAGTAATTCTACTTAGTATGGGAAAATATTCTCATACAATCTACTTTAGGCATACCCCTGCATAGCGCCTGAGTCATAACATGGGCCTGAAGGAGCCAAGCCAATGACAAGGAGAAAGCAATCATAAACATTATGCATGGACACTACAAATGACAAAATACCCCATCTAAATTAGGAATCCCTACCCCTTAACTTAGTCTTCCTGACCACTGCTCTCAAGGCACTACATGTAGGCGATAATGTGTAAGACCCATTAGACATGGACTTAATTTAACCCTTTTTTTTTGTATTTTCTCTTTGTCTCTCTCACTGTCATGTCCCCATTGTCTTTGGCCTGGGGAGGACTTTTATTCTCTTCATTCCCATCATGGCACATTTCAGCCCCTATGTGCATCTACTCAACTTCAAATCACCCCGCAACCACCTGCTCAACAGACCCCTTTATCTGAAAGTATTTAACGGATTCAAAATGGCACAAAAAGTATTATTATTAACATGTTAAGAATCATGGTGTAGAAGCCTATCATATCACTTCAGATCTGTATTCATTTGCTGAAGGTAACTGGGTGATCAGAAATTGGGCATCCATAAAACCTCTCTGGTCCCTCCCCAAATATTCTCCCCATATGTCAAATGTCAATTTAAACTGTCCTCCCATCTGTGCTTGAGGGCAGTCCCTTCTTCTCCAAGAACCTATAGCAGAAGGCAAGTGGACTTTTTGCCACGTTTCTTGGCCTGTAGTGCTGCTCTAGTCGCCATCTCAAAGACTTCCCTCACACCGTCTTTGGTTTTGGCAGAACACTCTTGGTAACCATAGGCACTGATGCGGTTTGCCATCTCTTTGCCGTCTTCATATTTAACTGGTTCCTAGAGACAGAAATTAGAAGAGAGTTAAAAATGATACCACCAAAAATTATATACATCAGCAAACGTGAGCATGCAACCATAGACAAAAAGACCCACCTGTTTCATTTTGGCAAGCTCTCGTCTGGTATGGTCATCATTACGCAGATCTTTTTTATTACCCACAAGGATGATGGGAACATTTGGACAGAAGTGTTTCACTTCAGGTGTCCATTTTTCTGGAATATTCTCTAAAAACACCAGAAAAAGAGCATAGCGATTATGTTTTTAAATTTGACAAATGTTAGGTGTCCAGTATAAATGATGCAAATACCTAAACTGTCGGGGCTGTCCACAGAAAAACACATGAGAATAACATCAGTGTCAGGATAGGAGAGAGGCCTCAATCTATCATAATCTTCTTGACCTGCTGTATCCCATAGCGCCAATTCCACCTGGGAAAGGAGAAAATAAACTGAATGTATAGAAGATAAAATTAAGAAACAAAATATAGTTTTGTTGGTGGTGCAAGGTCAACTGTCACATAAAGCGCTCAGTATTTAAAATCAGAGAAATTGTTACAGCAGGCCTTCATTGCATTTAAGACAAATCTGACACGGTGACTGCCTGTTTTTTCTAAATTACAAGTTACGTTCACAAAATTTAAAGATGTACTACTAAGTGATGGCAGGCATTCACTGATAATATTTATTTGACTTCACATATGACTAGAATGTAATAATACCACAACATCCAAATTTATAAATTTCAGGCCTCAGGCTTGTCAAAACTGCATTTTGGATATTTCATGGCCTTAAACTGAAAATTGACATTGTTGTGTTTTAGACTTTTTGAGGAACCATATTTTAAAGTTTCCAGTTTGACAAGGACTTGTATCGTGTCTCATCAAGTAACACTGTGATCTGTACACTTTCATCTGTGGGTGTGTGATGTGTCACCTGTTTGCTATCCACTTCAATGTCTGCCACATAGTTCTCAAACACCGTGGGGACGTAGACTTCTGGGAACTGGTCCTTACTGAAGACGATGAGCAGACAGGTTTTCCCACATGCTCCATCTCCTACTATCACCAACTTCTTCCTGATAGCAGCCATCTATGTATGATGACAAAACAAAGTTAGATTTGAGTTACTCCTGGCTTTCTATCCTCTATCAATTTGAAGCAAAATCATCATTTGACCAAAGGTGAACACGGTGAGCTAGACACTCAAACTTTCTCTGTTCATAGTCACTTTCACACAAGTTGGCATACTTCATCAGTTACCTTAGTTGGCAATTAGCATGAGTAAAAGCTCAGACAACGCAAATAACTCTGCCCATTTCATAGTTAAAATTCCAGATATATATCTTAACGACGTTATACCAAACCAATAAGCTGACAGGCAAGCAGAGGGACTGCCTCGTAGGTAAGGAGTGTAAACAGAGAACATTTCCGTACTGTTCTCATTCCTGCTAAAAGGCTGTGACTGTACTCCGGGCCTGTCAAACCAGCTAACGTTAGCTAGCTGGAAAGCTAATGGTGTTTTTCCTGATTTGTAATGCTGTCATTCCGGGTATTCTTTCTGAAATCATTAATACAGCGTTCATCGCACTCCTGTGATACTTCCACGACTAAAAGAAGAATCGGATAAAAGTTTAAAAGCTGTAACTGAATAAGATTACCGTTTGATGTTTCTGTGTCCGCCTTTCTCCTCTTCCTGACCGACTGGAAAACTCCGCCCACCGCTACCACGCATGTGTACGATTACGTCATGTACGGCAGTGATGGCGTGATGCACTTCGTTAACGTGTATTTAAAAAGTTAAATACACTTTGGAGCAATCTCTTCTGGTGTTTGCATGTTATTTAGAGGTCAACCAAAAGTGGAAACCCAACAACTACCCTTGTTATCTCTGACTGACAGTTCAACTGGCAAGATCTGTTTATCCTGCAACAATGGTAAGAACAATAAACTGATTAGATCCCTGTTTAAAACAGAAGTCATCACAGTTCCATATGTGGTTTCATACTGGAATAAATATGTGGAACACATTGACTGGAGAAAGGTCTGGCTCTTACCCAACCGATACCTGTTGACCAACAAAGTTAGAGAAATCTCATTTAAAATAATTCAAAAGTTTTACCTGTCTAATGATGATATTGTTAAAAGATTCAAGAGAGACATTGATGTGAAATGCACTTTCTGTTCGGTGAATGTTGAAACAGTTACTCATTTGTTTTGGCACTGCCCTGTTGTCCAAAGTTTTTGGATCGATATTTGTAATTTTATTGCTAGAAACATTGAAAAGAATTTAAGTTGTTTTGGAGGGATGTGCTTTTTGGCCTCTCTGACTTTTAACAGAAATAAGACAAAGCCTAATGAAACATCCATTATTAATCTGATCATTCTGTTGGCAAAATTCCACATTCACAAATGTAGGTTCACACATAGGAAAACTTCCTTTATTGCTTTTTACAGTGAGCTCAAACAGTACATGGACTCAATTAAGTTTTCTCTTAATCAAAAGGCAACAAAAACCATGAAAATTTGTAAATATTTTGGCATTTTCTTGTAAACCCCTATTCCCCCTGGAAAAAAAAACAAGTTAAATAAATAAATAAGAATCATTTCCCTAAAACATATATTTTTAGATGGTTATCCTCATTGGAAGGAATCTGTAACTTGATTAATTTCTTGTCTCAAAAAATAATCAGTGGTTTTGATAAATTATACAGGTTAACACTACTACAAGGGCTGCTATTATTATTATTAACTTCTACAACTACAAGTAATAAAGAATGCATTCTGGAAATAGTATTTATTGGTGTTTTATTAATTGTTGTTAATACATACATTCATTTCTGGAATTTCTTGATATATACAAAATATTTTATTAAATATTGTGCTACAAATGTAGACACAAAAGTTAAAAAAAAAAAAAAAAATATATATATATATATATATATATGCACATATATGTAAATATATACATGTTGATTCTAATTCAATTTGAGGGAAAATGTAGCTCAGCTTTATATATTCAAGTAAGCAGGATGACACTAAGTGGAAGGAAATTAAGTTGAAACAGAAGACCCACAGATGTTTAAATATTCAAAGTACATTTCAGCAAAACTGCAGCCCAGTCTTATATCAACGCTGTATCAGAAATATTAACTAAGTTGCCCACAACATCATCTAAGATTTATTTATTATTTTTTATTTGGTTTATTGTTAGCAAGCATGACTCATAATTTTGTCAAATGAAGAGTTCTGCATGTGTTGGAAGTACACCACTCTACTTATGTCTGAGAACTACACAGGGACACTTAAGGCTGTCTAAACTGTTTCAGTGCTCTTCAAAAACTTGTCTTGTAGGAGGGAAAACCGCCTCTTCAAGCCTCTTTCATATGAGCATGTTTCTCTCATCGTTGTCAGTTTATTTGAGGACAGGCTCATTGAGTGTGAGATGTTCATAGATGCCAGTGTTACAGCAGTGCTGCCTCTGTTTGTTTCTATGGACACTGGAGGTAAAGTTGCTCTGATTGGTTGTCTTGCTCAGCCAGTCTGTGGCCTATTTCCTGACGGTGGTGGAGCTGTTGCTGCGCTGGTAGAACAGCACATAGGCTTGATTGGTCTGAAGTTGGTTCTCTGAGACTGGAGTAACGCTGTAGGTGGGTAGAGAGTAATAATGAGAAGCCGCACATACAGTTCAAACTTTAAAACTAACTGCTTATGCTGTAGTATTGCATTGCTGAACCAAATGGTAAGTCTCACCTGGAGTCATTATAGAAGCACCAACCATTGTCATCTGAGCAGCAGGCTGTGTAGTGACCCATGTTCACTGTCCCAGCATGGTTACATATTGCGTATAAATCATACAGAATAGGACCTACGGGGTCACACAGAGACATTAGTGACATTCCACATTTATGCAATACATCACATGGATTCTGGAATGCCTTTTTTTTTTTTTTTTGAAATATGACAATTTATGGAGCAACTTAAAGGCTAAGACTTTTTTCTTTTACATTACAGAAATCTACAATCTAATAGCTTCAAGTATTACATGTTTCTATGAGACAAATGATTTATAAAATAAAAATGTTAGTTTTGTATGTTTGAATGGTTTGTCAAGTAGACACACCAAGAACCCTGCCATTTTTAATTAGGTACAATTTTGATTGACATATCATGAACTAATTGAGTAATGTTAGTTACAGGTTTGTTTGTTTTTTGCATAATAAAACTATTATATCCAGGATTTGGCTCCTTTTGATCTCTATAATACCTGATCAAAATAAAATTATGTGAAAGAAGCTTGTTAGATACATTAG
>JAPQRP010000028.1:18233942-18270803 GCA_037367295.1 Apogon hyalosoma
ATATAATTTTTTTTTTTTTTTCAAAGTTTCATTGTATTCCTGTTGTCTAAAATTAATTCTTGCACAGTGTTTAACATCTTACATTCTTGCTTACACATAAAAACAGGTACTAAAACATGAGGGAATAAAGGAGACATATACTGGTTAGGAGAGAAAAGTTACCACAATCAACTGGTCCATAAGGCCCAAGGTCCAGGTTTGTAAGTGGGAAGGACACGCATACTGTGCTTTTACTGATAGACCACCGCGATGTTGTAAAACGGTTCAAATCTGATTAAAACTGTTAAGCATCATCATAACTTTTGCATCTTAAAAGGTAATAACAGATGACAATTCAAGTGCAAGCTGTGGCCAAGGATACGAATCACAATAACTTGAGGAAACCTCTGGATGGACAACCGCTTTGTACTCTCTGTGCGCCTGTTACACCTTTCACACATCTGAAAAACACACACAACAGGATACTCTTTAAATGTATGTTAGAAGTTAAAACTAATGTACAACTTGAGTGTAACTGGATTTTAAGGTTTGCTTGTGTATAAAAATTTATACAAAAACATGTCAGCAGAGATAAGTAAAAGCTGTCTTAAGTTACTGATCCCACAAACAAGCCTTCTTAACTCACAGGTGAATTCTCCTTGTCAAGTTTCTCTTCCTGCGAGAACAGGTCAAGACAATCCTTCAGTGTGACTTCCCCAGTGGAGCTCCTCTTGGGAATTGGCAGCGACAGATCACAAAACACATCAAATGTGTTGGAGTAGTGGGAGCACACTGAGCAATGCAGAGAGCTGCGCAGCTGACCTGAAAACAGGTCTGTCACAACAGCGAAGAGGGGAGAAAGAAATTCAGTGTTTGGTCTAAATTAAACTCATATTGAAACTCATCATGAAGGATTGTTCAACTTGCCTACTATTCTGCTGTCATCTCTTTCCAAGTGCTTCTTCCACGTGGAGGCCGCCTCTTCTGAAATCCTGAAGGGGAATAACAGATTAAATAAAGCCTACAAAGATAAAAACTACAAAGATGGCAAAATGTCCAGAGTATTTTTACATACACACACCTAAATCTGGCGTATTTTTGTTCTGTCTCTTTCACTGTTCGTCGAACATATGGTCGTCGGTTGATTTCTGTGTGTAGTTTGTCCAACAGAAACCTGAGGAACTCCTGAGCATCCTGTTGACTAAATTAAACACAAAGATGTCAATATGGTACGTAGTTACAATACAAAATCAGATACCTGGTAGCATATTTGGCAGCATTTTCCTATAATAACCCCTGAATGTCAAATATAGCCATATCAAATTGGCTTCAAGGATATAAAGTATTTGTAAATGAATCCAAGAGATGTTCTTTGCACAACTATTTAAAGAAAACCTTGAGGAAAAGAAAAACATCACTAAAATTCTCACCTGTAGCCACTGAAGTAAGGCACCGCTTCTCTGAAAATATTAAAAAACTGTCGTGGGTTTACCACAGTCTCTCCTTCGCTGACGTCCCAAAGGCCTGACAGTACCTGAGAGAAAGCTGGAAGGAAAGCAACAAGAAAGAGCAATGAGAAAAAGGCAAAAAAAAAAAAAAAAGTGGCAGAAGAAACAAGATGTAATCCACAGAGAACAGTAGAATACCTTCCATGAGCTTTGCATCCTCTTTGGCAAACTTCTCATGTTTGTAGGATTTGAGGAGGCAGTAGTCCCGAAGCCCACGTGTGTGAGACAGACACTGGACTACCGCATTCAGGAAACACTAATTTTGGGATAATTTATAGAGAGGATGAGTATGTTTATGAGAAGTGACGTAAAAATGTACTTTGGTTAATCTAGTATCTCCTGCAAAGTTTTCTTTTATCAACAAATACTGACCGTGTTTCCTAGGTTTCTAAGGCCAACCCTTCCGCTCCCTAAGTTGAGCTGCTCTTTCTGGAAAGAAAAAAAAAAAAGAAGACAAGGTTAATTTTCACTCTGCAGATATATACCTTACATCAGCCTTTACACTATACGCACCATAGTATTTTCATTTTAAATGTATACAGGTCAATTCATATTATTATCATGCATTTTTCATAGGTCCCAATCACAAATTCAAACATCATGTTTCCACATTCGCCTCCATGTTAAAGCCCTGGTTATAGGATAAGTGTCCTACTATATGACCCCTGGCTAAATTTGGATGACATGGTAGTGTCTGCCTGCCTTACGTTCGCCCTGTCACTGTCTGTATGTGCACACAGGTAGGACAGATTTAGAATGTCTTATCTCATTATCATAACAAGAGAGGCTAAAAGGAGGTCAGTCTCAAGCATTCATCCTATTAGAGAGCAAGGAATGCTGACAGGTGCTTAAACACGTGTACTCTCATTAATTCTATTCCATTACTCTTTTTCTCAACACAAGTGAAGTTGTCAGTGTTTCTTTTCTATTAGGTTGTGCACACCTCATTGTCAGCAACCAAAAGCAGTCCCATCAGTGAGGTGTAGAGGACCGACTGGGAAATGTCTGCCGTCTCCCTCTGAAGACCGTTCTGGGATACCAAAGTTCGGCACAGGGCCTCACATGAAGGCTCCACATTGACGCCACTGGCTCCAGGCATTGTTGACAACTGGAATTATAAAAAAAAAAAAAAAAAACGAAAAAAAAAAACGTCCAGAACAGATCTTGTGGCAGACAAATGTTCTTTTGCAAGATAAGACTCGCAAGTAAGTCAGTCGGTTTGCAACTTAAGACGGGTCCAAGTGCACCTCCGCAGTCTTCTCACATGCAGGGTCAAAAGTAGGCAGGATGTTGTGGTAGCTCTTGTGCTACCTGACAGAAAGAGCTCCTTTTTCAATCAACGAAGAACAGAGGAGCGTAATCCATTCCCACCAAGATATTCACAGCTGGAGGAAAGAGCATGTTGTGAATGAAAATCTCTTTTGGCAAATCCTTGTCTTGAATAGATTGAGCTGATTATACTCTGGCTCACAATTATCTGTTGGAATTACGGCACGCAGAGATCCTAATCAATTTAGATATCAAGCAGAAACATCGAAAGAAACAATTTGGAGACTTTATTAATTAATCACACTGGAGTTAAACTTATTTCTGAGTCCATTATTTAACCTATGACTTCTAAGACACCAATGTCAGAAGCACTGCATAATCTTAGATCGTACCAAAGGCAAATCCATACTCTGTCTCTTTGTCTGGGTAATGACAAAGACAGACACATACACATAAAGTTAGTTTACAATTAATACTCCTATATTAACAAGGTTTAGAAAACAAACAGAGAGATTTGGACTCACCTGATCACTTGGTCACTCTATCTGTGGACAAACTGTCCCAACCAAACTGTTCCCATCACCTGCTGAGCTGTTAAAAATGCATAAGGGAACGTGTACTGTTTCACTGTGCGTCCATAGGCCTGCACTGAAAGTCTACCTCTCTCCTCTGCCCTGTCACTGGTGTCAGGGAGAAAGAGAGAGACACAGGGAGAAAGGGGGGGGAGGATAATCATCTCTAATCTTTTCTCTGTGGATCTTGTTGACTATACTTAGATGTGTCTTTGTGTACTTTTCCATGGGTGCCTCACTCAAAGTTTTAAGTGTCAGTTTATTAAAAAAAAAACAACAACAAAACAAAACAACAACAGCAAAAGAATTTTACAGTTAAAAATCCACATTCAATAGTAGTTCACAGGTCGTTCAATATCCTTCACCACAATCACACAATTCAGCTGCGATCAACCAGAAAACAAAAATACAAGGATATCTTCTGTCTATGTGATACAGTGTGTATGACTAAACACATTCAGGTTTCACAAACAGTCTGTGTTTTATTTTCTCTTTCCAATGTACAAATAGACACTCTGCAGACTCTGTGCTGATCAGTCTGATCCGTCAGCGACTGGTATGGTCTGCCATTTCTGTGTCCGAGCTGAGGCTGAGCTCAGCTATGTGACAGAGGGCGGGATCGGGGTGGATGGAGAGCTGTGATTGGCTGGTGTGAGCATTCCTGTCTCTTGACTGGACGATGGCCTGGCGCAGACAGGTGATCCACTGCTGCTTGCTGAAAGAGTCGTTGGCCTGAAGGCTGTAGGAGTGAGCTTTGGAGCGCCCTCTGCTGCTCACACGGAAACAGTTCTTAACTAAAAGGGGAGACAAATGCAGACAAATCTATGAACGCTATGGCAGGATAAACATCACTGTGATTATGTGGTTATGTGTATATAGAATTTCTCACCTTTATCGTTCCCTCCGGTGAAGGCTCCTCTGAAGGTGCCGCTTCCACCTGCCTCACCATCTGGGATCTCCTCTAAATTTAACAAGGCATTCGGCAGAGGCTGTCTGTAAACATTGAACATTTGACCTCCATCTCTGTCCTCCCCTGGTCTGGTCAGCACCAAAGCCAGCTCAAACAGGAAAACATGCAGCCGCTGAGAGAGGAGACACGATACAAAGACAGACAGTTACATTTATAATAATGCTTAATAATTCATTTTTAATTGCTACTTAGATTTTATGTTCACTTTTTTTTTTTCTTTTTTTTTTTTTTTTACATGTATACCAAAAAATGTTTCACAATCTTCAATGTTGTCGTTACAGGGCAATGATGCAGAGCACTCACGCAAAGGATCAAAGATTAAAAGTGACACAGAGACAGACAAAGCCCAAAGGTCTTTAGGATCCTATCAGCAGTTACCACTCGGTTTTGGATGATTTGACATTTATCAGCTAAGACACAACAACAGCCAAAGGTCATTCAGAGCAATCACAACACTTAGCAGCCCCTGTACCTGGCCCTTGTTGTTCTTGAGCTCTCCATGGCAGTACAGGAAACGGGACTGTTGGATTTCTGGTAATCTCTGACTCTCTTCAATGTAGGAGAGACCCCGTCTGTAGAACTGACATTCAGCTTCCCCTGTCTTCTTGTTCACCTCTGCTACGATGCTCTGGATCAGCTCCAACTAATCACAACAAGAGTATTTTATGCATCAAAAACTGGTCAAAACTAATTAAAAAAAAAAAAAAAAAAAATTGGATCTCAACGTGAATTTACTGTACAAGTGTCATTTTGTAGTGGAGAATCCTGTACCATCTCCTTGACTCTACTCGACTAAACCGAGTTCCTTAATTTTACTCAGATTATCCTTTTCAATTTGGTTGTGATGGATTTTGGTGTATGCATAAGTAGAATGTAGCCTGAGACATCACTTATAAAACAGCCATTTATAAATACCATTAGGAGGTGCAGATGTGTAAATAACAAAATATTTAAAGCAGACAAATCCTGATATCTTGTTTGCGAAACAAATGTACAATACTTATTTTATAAAGCAAGTTGATCAGAATGTCCAGTACAGTATGGGACTTTTTTTTTTTTTCTTTTTTCTTAGTAAATCTGGTGTGCATCTTCCAAACATTTTTCTACAAATCCAAGTTAATTCTGTTCTGACTTTTTTCTTACAACTCAACGACAATGACCGTGTCACAAACAGAGGGTTTTGCAACAGACAGAGGAATGGATTCAGCAGTTATTAAATAAATGGACAAATAGGTATTTATATCCACATGTTTATGAGTGAGCTGTTGGTGTGTATGTAAGCCACCAACTCACAGCATCCGGCAGTGAGTCTTCATCAGGGTGATCTGGGGGTGTGCATTTCTGTATCTCTTTCAACAACAGGGGGTATTTCACCAAACGGCTTCGAGGGAGATCTAGGAAGTTCCACAGGTCCAGTTTCCTGCTAAAAGACGACTCCTGGCACAGGCGCAAAAAGTGCTCCACTCTTTTCTCATGCTTTTTCTGGTCTAACAAGGCTTTGGCACCCACCTGGTTACAACAGTAGGTAACATAAGCCTCAAGGCAAGGAAACTGCAGAAGAAGAAGAAACATACATTGACTCAACTCTGTGACTTTGGCTTGCACAGGAACTACATAACCTAAAAGAGCAAAGAGCGAAACTGGAGAGAGTGAAAACAAGTTATGCTTTCTCTTTTTCTCACTGTCCTTGGTTGCCACGGAGATACTCACCCAGTTTATGAGAGTAGGTCCCACCTCCCCAACTGTCTTCTCAGATCCTCTCAGCCGTTCAAGACGCCCCAAAAGATCTAGTGCAATATTTAAAGAAGGAGTTATTTTTATTTATAGTAAGTGACTGATCAGGAATGTTATTGTGGCTTTAACATACAAATGAATGAATGAAAAAAGTCTGAAATATTAACTCATAAAGACCCAGCGCTTCTTTTATGTCAGTTCCCAAATAAATTTTTCTCTGTATTTAATCTTTCTTAAGTGATTTATCACCATTTATAATAATATTATCCTCTGTATTTTGCACATTTTCAGTGAAAATCAAGTATTTTCTTATATTTAATTCACTGATCCTGTAGATGTTCATAAAAACTCGGATTAAAGTTGAGGGTTATTATATCAGAAATAAGGAAAACTGCATGAAAAGTGACTTTTTCAGTCAAATCTCTCATTAACTGAACATAAACCAATTGTCTAAATCCACTGTCACTGATCCAACTCCATGGGTTTTACTGATGAATCAATGTTATAGAAGATGATGGTGTTTCCATGGTAACTACAGAGCTTCTG
This sequence comes from Apogon hyalosoma, assembly GCA_037367295.1. NCBI lineage: Eukaryota > Metazoa > Chordata > Actinopteri > Kurtiformes > Apogonidae > Apogon > Apogon hyalosoma. The sequence goes on from JAPQRP010000028.1 coordinate 18,240,521, forward strand.
AACATCCAAATGGGTCATATCTGATGACCATGAAAAGATGACAAACTGCATTTTACACCAATTATTTACACGTATTGATAGGATTAGTGGATCAACAGGTATTAAACATTTTAGATCAGTGGATGGTTTTGGTCACCAGTGGCTGTTTGGGTCTTTATGGGTTAAAATAGACATAAATTACACCAGCAACATGCAACTCAACAGGAAATATTCTAATATTAAAACTGTGTGATTACAATTTGTTTGGGGGTCACTAATTGGAACATGTTTACTAAAAGTAGGGGATTTAATGAGTTGTCACCCTCCAGAATAAAGGATGAGGAGGTGTGTTGGGGGATGCTCTGAGATTTAGGTAAAAAGAGGTGTGAGAAGTGTGAGGTTGTTTTACCTTGATGGAGAGGAATAAGAGAGTCCAGAGTACCAAAGATCTGCCCCAGCTCACTCTCGGTCATGATGTCCAACTTTAGCATGGGTTCGTAGTACACCTAGTGGACAAGTAACAGGAGACGGAAAATGGACAAGATTTAAATCAGTGTCAAGGAAGCTGCAATGCTTGAAATCTGATACTCTTAATGTGTGTATTATGTGCTAATGCCAATGCTAGGTACTGTGTGTGTATTAGGATGGGTAAAAGACGGAGAATGAATTTCCTTAACCCTTTATAGGGCACTCATTATATAATACTGTGTGTGTTATTGGAAGACATAACAAGACTATAGTTCTTTTCTGAAATTCTTCAGAATTTTGGTCAATGAAGTTACCATATTTGGTTCCTTGCCCGTATGTAACAAAAAAAAAAAAAATCCAAGAAGTATACATAAAAAGATACAAGAAAAACACATGTAATGTAAAAGGAACATGTATTTTAGAACATTAAAGCATCATTTTCAGAACATTACAATAACATAAGTGCTGATCCAGACCCCTGTCCACATCCACATGATCCCTTTGAACATCATTCCTTACTTTTGTACCATTACTTCATGGTACCTAACAAAGCAGGTACACTCACTGTTCATGCAGACCCTGTAGACCACATTGGACCTGAGATTGTTGCCTCACTGTCCTCACCATAACTGTTGCTGTCACTGTCTTGTAATGTGTGCGGAAATGACCAAAAATAGTCACTTGCCTGACAAATGGTTAATGTGTGTATTATATGCTAATGCCAATGCTAGGTAATATGTGTATATCAGGATGGGTAAAAGGCAGGGACTACATTTCCTTAATGATAGAGTAAGTTAACCTTTAAACTTTTGACATTTTTCATGACTGGAAGCTAAGTCAGTCTGCATTAGTGGAAATGACTTTGCTACATGTTTATAAAGGGTCTGTGGAGGTGCAGAGTAGGCGATAAATACACAAGTACCTTTTTAACCAAACTCAGGTCCTCGATGAGTTGTTTCTCCCCTTGGGTGAGCTCATAGATCACCTAGAGGACGGACAAAACGATCCTTCAACATGTGCATGCAAACATATGATCCTCATGCACGCAGAAAACAGACTTGCATAAGACAGAAGCTACAGAGATGGACAGCACGAGCTTTCACAGCTGATTGTTCAATAAAGGAAGTTGAGCCTCCAGTGCCAGCTCACATCCTCTTTCATAATCTGCTTCACAGAAAGACTAGGCTACAGTCACATAGTGCAAACCACGGACCCACAGTTTGACCCACATCACAAAAAAAAACAACTTCACATTGCTCTGAATAATGTTTAGTTACTGTAGCTGAACGACACCATTCCCATTATCCCTTGTACCTCTTGCCGTTTGATCTCTTTAGCAGTAAGGTCATGACTCTCTACAGTATCACTCCAGCATTGGCTGTTGCGTCTCCGTGGAAATGATGAGGCCTTTGAGCGAGGTCGTAGGGGAGCCGTGGGCAAAGGTCGTGCCTCTGTGCGAAAACTAATAGACCGCTGTTAAAAGAGCAAAGTGTTTCATTATCTGGGTGCACCCGTTGTTGACTGCTCATTTGATCTGAAAACAGGTGTCCATGTTTGTGATATGTTACCGAAATTGACTGTCCGATACGCTTCAGCGCAGGGGTCTTCACTGGGGTGATGACACCTGTTAGGCTATTGGACTTTGTCACAGGTTTGACCCTTTTATTACTGGGTTCCTAAAGTGAAAATGAAGTCAAGAATTAGGATTCACGTGGAAAAAAAAGATCTGGAAGTTTACTTCAGTGAGTCAGCTTTAATCAGATTGCACTTTTAACATTAAGAAAAAAAAAAAAAAACAAAGAAAAAAACCAGCTCATTTTCCATCTGGCTTCTGAACATTAAGAGCTCCTCACCTCTGAATCCTTCATATGGTCGGATATCATTTCACACTCCTCCTCCTCTTCTTCATCCTAATGACAGAGAACAATTAACAAATAATTTAACTGTGAAGTTCACAGAGGCGTTAAAGTGTTAAGGAAAGTGGAGAGAGATGTCGAGAGGAGTAAGATGTTGCATGGTGCAGATCTCTCATTTCCTGTGTGACTCTTTCAAAGAGGAAGAAGGTTAAAACGGTGTCTCTATAGTAAAATACAAGATGTCTGCCTGTTTGTGCCACATTAACCACATCAGCTGTGCTCATTTTAGCTGCAAAGGTACACTATATTAAAGATACCATCTGTTCAATTATGTAGTCATGAAAAAAATACTTAAGAAGCAACAACAAATCTCAGGGGTTGAGATGTCACACAAAGAGGCTTAAGAACTAGACCAACAGGCTTGTACGCTCATTGTTCCTGCGACTGCACAGTCGCAGAAAATATTCAGAAGTTGTGCACTCAGCATTGTGGTCACAAAGGTAAGGTTGACTAACTTCCGTTGCAGAGAATCGAAGCTGAGGACACAGTTGCACATTAAATTTAGTATCACATTTCAAATCTCTCACCTCCATAATTCGAATCACAGGACCAGGGCTTGTATCTTGTTTTCTCTTCTTCTAAAAGCAGAGATTGTGTAAAAATTACTTTCTAGGCTTTTAAACCAGAACCCCGGAGAGCTTTCAGTCTCCTGTAAGGAGCTGATATAAATATATATGGTAGATGGACTGACATACCCCAACATGGTCACAGAGGATGGCAGGTGTCTCTCCCTGTGTAGCAGACCTAAGAAGTGAAAAGTGTTAGTGTACCTACATATATACACTGAATTATATCAATAACACACACATAGTAAAACATCTCAAGGCACAAAATAGGATCCTAACATATTTGACATCATAAATAAGTTAATTCATTTGGGCTTTGTTATTCATTGTAAAGATTGTCATTTGTAACAGTTAATTCCAGTGCACGTTACGCTTTATTATAAACTACTATACGGGACAGCGCTGCTCTAGTGTTCTGTACATATTTTTACGTTTGCATCATTTTAACAAAGCATCTGGCACAGAAAAGACCGATAATATTAGTTACAGACCAGGAAGTCCTCGTTTCTCCAGTCTCCTCCACTTCCATCTTTTTCCTTAGTGCATCTTTACAGATTAAACATTCTCAAAGTGAGAAATGTTAAAACAAAAAGATCCAGTCACACCACTTGGTTTTAGTGGCTGTTGTTTGTAGGCAGTTTGTCAGACTTTTGTGCAGTCCTTCCTCCTCGCTTCTTCCTCATCTCAGACTCAACCACATCCTTTAGGGTTGCACATAACCATGTATCCGCTCTTCTGAGGGGAGGTCTCAGAACTAGATGCATATAAAGTTTGTATTAAAGCCTTTTATCTGAATGACTGAACTGTAACTACTTTACAGGCAAAAAGACCTGATTCTAGAAAGTGAAGCGCTTTGAGAAAGGAGGAAGTGAGCACAAACTTCCACAGAAACAGGTCATGACGTCCTCTTTTATGAAATTAAAAGTTAATTTGTAAATGTACAGCCAGAACACAATTTCATACAAACACCTGAAATGAAATGTACTTTTTCTTTTTTAATGCATAACTGATGTATAACTAAGGTTTTTCCACACTTCACATGTAGGCGTTCAACCATCTCAGGCTGCACTTCCCGGATAAGCTCTGAAATGAAACTTCTGATGAAACAAGTCAAAACAGGCTTTACAGAGACACTTATCAGTTTGTCGGTGTTCAAAGAGAAGTTAGCAGAGTCAATACAGATACAAAAATGCTTTAATAAAATATTACACAATAACGACACAAATCAGGCATGTTTTTACATGTTTATTCACTATCACACTAGGTGCTCCCATTTCAAGATACATCTCATTGCCTTGCTTATACTGTTTGTCATTTGGAGTTAACAAAGTAGAAAGAAGACAGATTATGATCTACAAGGTGTGTGCACCAAAACTCTGTCCCCTCCCCCAAAAATAAAATAGAAAATAAAACACATGAAATATAAAGAGATGAAGAAAACTGATGTCATGTGCAAGAGCCCCTTCAAAGCCACAAAGCCAGTGATAAATGAGGAGAGTGTAAGGGTGAAACGGTTGAGACCGTAAAATAGTAATGGATCCTTTCCTGTTTGTGCCATTGTGCCAGAGAAGCACTTACATTTTTCCAGTCACGAGTGGGCCTTTGTCTTCAGGTGCTTCCACAGTTTCAAATTTGGGGTCTCGGGAAAATTATGAGCAGTGATGATGGCCTGGGGGTAAAATGAATTTGTCATGATGTTTGGGATTATTTGCTGAACTTACTTTGTGTCTTTGAGGTAACAGGGAAAAAAAAAAAAAATTAATGTGAGGCCAAGTCTTAAGAGTCAGGGTTTGGAGGAAGGAAGAGAGCAGGTAGTGTGGATGGTGACAGTTGACTGGATTAAAATATTCCTCCTTTAGTGCTGAAGGCAGGTTAGGAGTGCAAGGATGTTTCAGAGGGGAGTAGTTAGGCTATGAAAATCCAAGGTAACACTGAGGCTTAGAAATGAACTGAGTGGAAAGGTTCTGCTACAAACAGAAGGTCCAGTATACATGCTCCCTTCCTCCAGTGTCACCCATGTTCTCAGAGCCTAGCAACAACTGGATTTCTAACACACATACATATCCTTTAGTCAGCTTACTGGGACTATGTACACTCAGGCACAGGTTTACACAAACCACAGGCCTAAAAAAAAAAAAAAACAAAAAAAAAAACCAACCCCAAAACAAAAAACTGATTGATCCCATAGAGCTGACCTGGATCAACCCTCCCACCCCCAACTCCTCAGTTATAACCCCCTCCTCTCACCCCCCCACCCCACCCCCTGCAAACCCCACCCTTTTGTGGATGGGTTTTGTATGGAGCTCAGCGGATGGTGTATCTGACATAGGGCACTTCCACGTCTTCGTCTGACAGGTCGTTACAGCACAGCTCAAACACCAGGGCTTTCACGTGCTTGCCAAGCTTCTTCTTGGACACCTTGGTCACAATCTCAGTCATCCTACGCAACACACACAAATGCAACATGATTATGACAACGAATAACAGCCGCCAAACAAAGGTGTATGATGGGAAGGAAGTACTTACGGCAGGTCCAGTCTCTCTTTAAGTTTGGCAGCAGGCATGAAGAAGGAATAGAGCATGGACACTCCCTGAGAAAGCATGGTGATCTCCAACTTTTGCTCATTCTTTAAGTGATGAGAGAGAAATACAAACATGGTTAATTATCAGTCAGTAACTTTGTGTGAAAAATTGAAGACAATTTGATGAGGACGTACTTTAAAGTAGTCAAGGAACTGTCGGAGTGTCATCTCCTCCCCATTAGGCTGCAGTCCTGTGACCTCGAAGCGGTCCCACAATGACCATTCAGTTTCGTAGTACTATGAATAAGGAAGGAGAGGCAATGACATGGAGCTGGCATCATCAGACATTTACAAGATCTACATAACACCAAGTCATTAATATCCTGCACAAAACAAGATGTTCACAAATGGTATTCATCTCCTCAGCACACACTGATCCCATCAGCGTGAGAAGGTGAGTTGAACTCACTTGCACCCAAGCAGACAAACTGTATCTGCCTGATGCATCAGTATTAGCATGGCTGAATCATCATTGGAGCTCAAAAACACCTACACTCATCTGCTATCCATAACTATTTAGAACCAAATTGTTAATTTTTTCCTCGCATAAATGAAAAACTAAATATATAAGAGAGACTTTGCCCATTTCCAGCTCAATTTTATCTCCCAGCAAAAGTCACTCAGAAGATGTCTCAAACAAGATTACAAGAGGGCTGAATGTAACTGAGAAAAAAACTGGAACACTAAATCACCAATGAAAATAACTGATCTAAGCATACAGAGACTACTATACCATTAATGCATGAAAATAAATGCATTGTGGCTGCTTACCTTGTGTCTGGGAGCAGCGATGGGCTCTGAGAAGGCAAAGAATGGCAGGGCCAAGTTCATGAAGCCATTTTTAAATGACTCCAGCTTCTTATGGCCTTGGACAATCTTGAGGAGCTCTAGGCAGACCAGGCCTACCACTGCAGCTGTGGTTGTAGCGATGGCAGGAATGATTTTGCCAGCTATCAGTTTGCTCTGTATTGGAGATTGATGATATCAATGAAAAGAAAAAGTTACATTTGGTGCAATTAGTGGAGATTAAAATAGACATTTTTTTTTTTGCCTCTGACATAGTTCAAAGAGCTAGCGCATCCTCCATTTGCATCCTGAGTACCAAATATGTCTAGCTTCTAGTGGATCAAAGATTCTGCAGTGCCAGATTTATATTGGAATTTAAGCAAAAAAACATTTCCACAGGCCACAATTTTTTAGATCCTCACCAACATAGATGACATTTAACCAAGCCTCGGAAGTTAGATTGTCAGATTGTTTATTCAGATGTGACAATAAATTCAGCATAAACTGAGTTCCTTAAAGCTCTGGATGTTGTGGGGCTGTCTCGGCTGACATGCCTCTTCAACATCATGTGAGGAATGGAAAGTACCTCTGGACAGGCAGACTAGGGTGGTGGGTGTCTGAACTATAGGGGGATCACACTCCTCAGCCTCCCTGGGAAGGCCTATGCCAGGGTACTGGAAAGGAGAGTCTGGCCGATAGTCGAAAACTGGATGCAGGAGGAACAATGCGGTTTTCGACCCAGTTGTAGAACACTGGACCAGCTCTTTACCCTCCACAGGCTCCTAGAGGGTTCATGGGAGTTTGCTTATTCAATCCACATGTTTTGTGGACTTGGAGAATGCTTTCAACCGTGTCCCTTGGTGGTGGGGTGTGTGTGTGGGGGGGTAATCCAGGAGTATGGGGTCCATGGCTGCTGCTACTGACCATGAGGTCCTTGTAAGACTGGAGTCAGAGTTTGGTCCACATTGCCAGTAATAAGTTGGATTCGTTCCCAGTGTGGGTTGGACTCTGCCAGAGGTGCCCTTTGTCACAGATTCTGTTAATTTTTATGGACAGAATTTCTAGGCGCAGCCAGGGGGATGAAGGGTTTGGTTTGGGGGACTTGGGGTCACATCTCTGCTTTTGCAGATGTTGTTGGCTTCATCAAGCTGTAACCTCCAGTTTGTACTGGGATGATTCACAGCCAAGTTTGAAGCAGCTGGGATGAAAATCAGCACTTCCAAGTCAGAGGGCTTGGTCCTCAGTTGGAAAAAGGTGGCGTGCCCTCTCTGGGTTGGAGAAGAGTTGCTGCCCCAAGTGGAATAGTTTAAGCATCTCAGGGTCTTAATCCATCACTTCCATACGAAACATCATCAGGCAGATTGGTGCAATGTCGGTAGTATTGCTGATGCTGTACTGGTCTGTTGTGGTAAACAAAGAGCTGAGCCAAAAAGCAAAGCTCTCCATTTACTAGTTGATCTACGTTCCTACCCTCACCTATGGTCACGTGCTGTGGGTAGTGACCAAAAGGACAAGATCGCAGATCCAAGTGGTGGAAATGAATTTCCTTCACAGGGTGGCCAGCTTCTCCCTTAGAGATAGGATGAGGAGTTTGGCCATCTATGAGTGGCTCAGTAGAGCCGCTGATCCTCCACATCAGGAGAAGTCAGCTGAGGTGGTTCAAGCATCTGATCAGGATGCCTCCAGAAACCTCCCTAGTCAGGTGTTCCGGGCATGTCCAACCGGGAGGAGACCCTGGGGCGGACCCAGGACATGCTGACGGGATTACATCTCTTGGCTGGCCTGGGAATGCCTTGGAATTTCTCCGGAGGAACTAGAAGAGGTGGCCAGGGAGAGTGAAATCTGGGCTTCTCTGCTCAGGCTGATGCCCCCAGATAACCGAGATAAATGGAGGAAAATGGATGGATGGAAACTGTATTATTGCAGCTGCATTACTGAAGTGACTGGTCATTTGGTGACACTGGAAAATTCCAGAAACCACACATGATGATATATTTCAATTAATTTTAGGATTCTTCAATAATTGATTTTAAACTTTTCCATACCCACAAACTAAGGGTACAACGGTGCACGTTGTACTGATCAGCACGCCCCTAGCGGTTCAATATGAGCATGTATTGCAGTACGGCTCATTTTGAAAAGACATTTCCAGACAACATGTGTTTATATTAGTGCTGTGCAAGACAACTGATTTATGGAATTCTACTAGGGATACAATGGTACAGGCATCCCACGGTTTGGTCCGTACCTCGGTTTTTGGTTCAGTTTTGGTTTGTGTTTTGTGTGTAAAGAGAACTTTTTTTTCCCTCCCAAAATTATGTTTTTATTTTGCTTAACAAAAATTTAATTTTACAGTAGGAACAAATTCTATGACTGTACTGAATAAAATAACACTTTCAGTACTTGAACAATAGAACCCTGTCTTATTCCTTGTCTTGCACACAGTCGCATAAAACATACATGTGCACACATAAGGCCCAAAAGGGAGCTTTATTTTTTTTTTTACATAAATTAATTCCTGTTCTGCATAGCGATGTGAAAGAAAACAGCGGTATACAAATGCCACGGTTGTCTCCTGTACACATTTCCTTGTACTAGCGTGTCATGGTATTGTATGTGTGCCAGAGTCCTGTACCCAGTCAGGAACCTGTGCATAAAAGTGAGTTGCTGTGTAGACAATGTGTTTAATCGCAGGTCGGGTTGAGGGTCTAATGTACACGGGTTTGGTAAAGTGGTGGAACCATGCAGGACTCTGATGTGTGTTGAGTCTCAGCTGCATCTCTATCTGCTGTGTGTCACTGAGGGGCAGGGCTTCCCCACGCTCACATTTATGTCCAGAAAGAGAGAGCCTTGCGGGGCAGACTTTTGCCTTTCACCACCAATGCAAAATCAATCAAACTGAAATCCCATGGTTCGTAAGGGTGGTTGTCCCATGCAGGGTGAACCGAACTGTACATCGATTTCCCCGAGTGCCGCTGCATCCCTAAATTCTACTGTTGTTGGTTGGAGCTGGACGCGGAGCCCAGCTGTACTCGGCACAGCCCCGGCAGCTGTGACTGCACCTAGCCCGTGTGACTTAAATGGAACTCAGATACAGTTTCGAGCAAGGGCTCATTTATGCTCTACATTAAAGATGCAGACAGATACGGAAAGAGCGTTCTCTCCGCCCCCTGTACACATTACATACATAATTCTGTCCATTTTTCCAGGAGCTTACAGCTCTGTACCCAGACAGAGAATACAGAGCAGTATCACCGGGAACCGTGAAGGCAGTGTTGAGATTTGAGCAGCATAATTTCCATAAATAGCAGAACTTTTCAAAGAGCAACTGTGTGAGTTAGTGAAAAACTACCGACGTATTTATGACAACTACCCTTATCAATATTAACATTAGTAAAACCTCTTGTCGCCATGTTTATTGACTTTCTTAAAAAAAAAAAACAATTAAAAAAACTTTACTCTTCGTGGTATTCAACCAGTATGGTAATTATAATTAAGAGCGGCACCCTCTGGTGGATTGATTGAGAAACGCTTATTCCAATGTACAGGACGCATGGAAGTATATGAAGGCAGTGACACATGACAACATTAGAAACGGACCTACCTATTTACATACATAAAGTGAGCATAAATGAGCCTTAAGCCTCTCCATCAGCTACGTTTCGACACACAGCAGGGTTTTGCATCCAAACCATACCGTGAACCTTGACTCAAGAACTGCAATACGTACCGAACCGTGGATAACCTGTACTGTTGAATCCCTACCACAAACATTGTTAAATCTTTACCAAATTTGACACCAATCATCTTCAGACAAATCATCCCATAAATTATAGGACTGACTAGATTTCCCATTACAGGAAAATCCTTTACAACCAAATTAAAGCCAAAAGAACCAATTAGGACACAAGTTCATATTTCAGACACATCCAGTCTTTAGTTAATAGACAAAACTTGGTAATAGCATTTAGAGTAGGCCTTCATTATGATCAGATCAATTTGTCCTCTCATCAATATTTACAGTGATATTCCATAAAATAAATTATATCCATTATCTATTCAAAACAAAGCTGTTCAGTTTTGTATTCCAAGAACAAGGAACACAAGGAGGTTCAATTTCTAATACTGATGGAAATTGAAGCATGTGTCATAACTGATTAGAAGACTGTTTATTTAACCCACTGGACAGGTTAGACACTTCTGAATGTTGTGTGTTTTACCTTGTGCCTGTCTGTTGGTGGAATGTCATAGTTTTCTGCCCTCAGGTTGGATGCTGCCACAATGAAGTCCATGTGGAAGTTGGTGTCATCATCCTTTAAACACAGCGCCCGCAGCATCACAAGAAAAGAACAGTGCAGGTTAAGGTTTACCACATTTCAGTGCAAATAAAATACAGAAGGAGATTGTGTACCTTCTCAAAGTCAATGGGGTTCATTTTAAATTGGAACGCCTCAGGGGAAGGCAGCTGGGACTTCAGCTCCTCCAGTCTGGAGTCATCTGTACACATAGATCAGTGGTTAAATGGGTCCAAAAATGACCCATAATTACCAAGTGTCTCCAAAAAATAAAATATATTTGATTATACAAAGTACAGTACGGTATCCATAAGTATTTGAGCAGCGACACAAATTTTGCCTCTGGCGACCACCACAGTAGATCTTAAATGAAGCAGATCAAATTTTATTTATATAGCGCCAAATCATAACAGAAGTTATCACATGACACTTTACTTACAGAGCCGGTCAAAACCAGACTCTGAAGCCAATAAAGATGGCTGCAGATGAAGAAGCAATCAAGACGTGACAAATGTGGATTTTCGGCTTTAATTCAAGGGGTTTTAACAAAAATGTCACATTAAACATTTGGGAATTACAACATTTTAAACAAAGCCTCTCTAGAGGCTGAAAAGCACCTTCATATCTAGATGTGTCCTATTCCCCATTTTGTATGTCACAAACAGATAAAAGGTCTGGAGCCAATTTCAAATACTGAATTTACATTTAGAAAGTATTCAATGGAAATATCAAAATGAGGTACAAAGAGGTGTCGATGCAAGTGTTGAGGTTGTCATTTGGCTGAAAAATTATATATTAGAAAGAGGAAGAAAAAAAAAGACCAACACAAAAAACTAACGAACGATTTGATAGTCTTAAAAATGACAAATCTACTAGTGACCTCATCACTAACAAAACATCTGGAAGACCACAGAAGACAACTAAAGTGGATGATTGCAGAATTCTTTTGATGAAGAAAAACCCTTTTACAACATCCAGCCAAGTCTAGAATGCACTAGAAGAGGTCAGTGTGTCATTATCCAAGTCTACAATTAAGAGGTGCCTTCATGAATGTAAATACAGAGGCTGAACAACAAGGTGCAATCCACTGGTAGCACTCAACAGGAAGAATACATCAGAATTTCACAAGACATCTGTGAAAACCTGTTTAGTTCTACATTCTAGGGACGCATGAAACAAAGATTAACCTGTACCAGAATGATGGTGAGATAAAAATCTATATTAGAGAAGGAAAAGAGCAGCTTGTGGTTCAAAGTAGACCATAGCATATGTCCAACATGGTCGAGACAGTGTTATGACATGGACAGGTATGGCTGCCACTAGAACTAAGTCACTGGGTTCCACTGATGTGATGCTGACTAAACAGGAGGAATTCTGAATTATACAGGTCTAGCTTCACTGCAGATTCAGATAAATGCTGCAAAACCAATTCACATAGTAGATAATGACTCGTGTCACTGTCCAAATATTTATGGATCTTACTGTATGTGAATAATTCACTCACATTAACAGAAGCCTGTATTGCTACCGTTTACTACATGATTAATCATGTGTAATATTTTAATTGTAAAAGGACAGATTTGTGCATCTTACCAACAGAGGAATTGCTGTTCTGCAGCTCCTGATCAGAGACGTGAATTTTAACCCCAGAGCGGGGTGTAAACACTGGTACGTCGACCTCCTGCAAAATCTTTATCACACCTGCACGGTCAGTGCTGCCTTGGAGGCCATATGTCTGGGCAAACAGGTTTGCTCCTGCAACTATATAGTCCATGTGCAGCTCCTATGACAGAGCACTTCTGTTATTATCTTAAATTGAAGACACCTGATCAGCAGAGATAATACTGAAATTGACAAAAAACATTAACCCAAACTTACATTGCTAGTGCTGAACTCTAGGGCGTGAGGGCATCTCTTTGGACCAGACCAGAAGGGGGCACCAGAGCTGGTGAGCTGAAAGATACAAATGATTTACATTTATTAAATCAAACAAAAAGCTAGAATGGTTTATGGCGATTAACACTGAACAAAGAGTCAAACAGCTCAGCTGAAAGTATCTGTATCATGGTCAGATATTTTAAGCATAACAAATTCTCTGCATAAAAGTGAATTTTTTTCCCATAGTAGTCTTTGGAACTTATAGTGTGTAATTGTTCTTTAAAGCTATACCGTACGATGTGGCATTTTTACATTTTTCTTTTGTCACCTTAAAATGTTCTTAAGCGTGTGTCAAATTAAAATGTAAAAGAAATCCACCAGATTTTGAAACTCAACGTTTAATTCTTTTATATTTCTAAAAAAGTCTGACCAATCATTTTATTCGGTCTGAACAAAATAATTGGCAACAACCAAGGGGAACAAACAGAAAAACCTGACTGCAGCAGTCAGAGTTCAGTGAATGAAGGATGGAGACATAAAAGTCCGGAAGTCGGGTGTACTTGACTCTGCAGACAGAGTTTTTATGACAGCTGGACTCAGCATACATGTACATGGTGTCACTTAATAAAGGATTATGTAGGATGATAAATGTATGGACTATAATACCTCAAATGTCCACACACAATGCATGGAGTCCGCAAGCTCATGGTACGGCCCAGTCCGCCTGACTAGAGCCTTGAGGTGCAGTGAAGACATGACCCAGCGCTGCACAGACCAGACCCTTACATACAGGTCTGCTAATGAAACAGGAGCTGCTGCTGTGCAGCAGGTGGATGGTGGGTCTGATTGCTGAGGGAGGGGTCTGCGGCCACACCAAAGCGGACCAGACCTCCGCCTCTACTATGTGCATCAGGTGAGAGGAGGGGAGGGTCAGAGCTCAGGCAGGGAGAAGCGGGCGGGGTTTTGGAGGGAGGAGGGTTGTTCATGTTCAAATTTTTATTAAGTGCTGTGAGACATGCCAGATCACTAGGTATAGCTTTAATGTACCCTAGAAAAATGTGTCATTGCCAAATTTAGGGCCATGACCGTACACTTAAGCCACGTTGCCACTACATGGTACCAGCTCGGCTTGGATTTTTTACATTTTCATTACGAAAAAGGACCTGGAATCTGGTACTAGTTTCGGGTATCACCACCGCTGAGGTTCCAAGACTGAAGAACAGATACTAAAACTTGACATATAAACACTGCAGACCTCTGATTAGACAGACAGTTGTCCCTATGACCCACTGTTTTACAAAAAACAGATGTAGAAGTCGACAGTAAATATAGCGGTAGGTTAGTCCAGATGACAGCCCGCAAAACTACACCTTGGTCAGTTGAGGAGATTCAGTCCTTGGTAGGGGTGTCCCGATCTAATATTGATATCGGTCCGATATCAGTCAAGAAATGAGTACCCGATTTTATCTGACTGCATCTAAAATCTCTGATATAAGTGCTCCGATAAGCAGACCATTTTCCGCTCCTGCACGAGTATGAGAGGCTCTTAAGCACAGCGTCAATTATCATTGAGGAGCACAGGAACAGGCTGACAGCAGAACATGCCTAAATGCTTATCTTCTAAAAACAAACAAAAAATCTTCACATCATGCTCGGAAAGTGTAGATGGAAGCAGAGGTTGCGCAAGACATTTTTATTGTCTGTCATGATGACAGACAGGGTTGTAAAAATTCCATCATTACACATTATTATCCGTCATTTCAAATGCATTTTTTGATAGTATTTAATGCTCAAAAACATCTCAATGATGGCTGTTAATCTACATCCTCCACCACATCAGTCCCTCTTTTCATTGCATTTATCAATGCCATCACATTTACTGGGCTTTTAGAACTAAGGAGACTCGGCTGTCTTGACATTTTGCGCTAGCAAAGAAGCATCTAATTTAGGCTGAAGTCAGTTAAACAACAAGGACTTGACAATGAGTGATTAATATGCAGACTGACCATCAACTGGACAGGGGCTCTACTACAGGTGAAGTAACGGAGTCATCTGACAGAAGTACTGGTGTTACTGAGTCCTAGACGGTCCACTTTACAAACCTACTCGTACCCACGTACGTTAGACCCGCAACCAGACCCATGATTAAACACATTGTCTACTAAGTAACTCACTTTTAAGGGCTTTATGTTTAGCTAAAACATATGTCATCAATGCTGCTCAATGACATCTGTGGCCGGATATAAAGCTCACTTCAAAATAAAACAAACCGGCTGTGGATCAACCACGGTTTCATCCATGAATCCGCTTTTATTTTTTCACTTCCTTGCCCACTACTCACCCGCACTTTAACTTTACTTGTGCTCGTACCCCGATTTTTTTTTTTTAACTCGTCTCCGCATGTTTTTGTGGGCACAGTCAATGAAACTGGAGCCGTAAACTCTTAACTTTGAGCAGTTGGACAGTGGACAATATTGTGTTGTTTTTGTCCCTGTCCTCAGTTGTTCCACCATATACTGACAGTAAACAAAATAATTGAAGTGAACTTCAATTGTTTGTACTTTAAAAGTACAATTTGTTTATATTGGATTTATTTAGGTTATTTTTCAGGGTCCTCTAATTTATTTTTTATTAATTTTATTCAATTGTAGAATACTGTAAATATATGTTGAAGGTTAAAATTTATGTAACCAATCGGTTAATAATAAATGGGTCAGTTTTTCTCATACCTACTGTTGCTGACAATTGTTCTCTGTTTGAGTAACATCACCTGATCAAGCCTTTTCAAACATTACCCACTACAAAATAAGTAATAAAAGTATGTATGATTCGTGCTGATATATCAATATCGGCATCAGCCAATACTCAAGCCTGCAATATTGGTATCATATCGGAAGTGAAAAAGTTGTATCGGGACATCCCTAGTCCTTGGTGGCCGACGTACAAATTCAGACAAGACAACATACAATGAGCGAGTTTATCAGCAACTCTGGGCAGATGACATGGAAGTAATGCACTGTATCGCTATGACGTCCAGGTACTCTGAAGTCGGTAATATCTTTTAATGAAAACAGTCCCCAGGAATAGCACCTGGTACCGGAGTCGGGCAGAGTCACTTCCATGTAGTGGAAACACAGCATTATTCTAGGACCTAGTGGGATTCAAGTCCATGTTAATCAAACTCAGCCACTTGTAGAGACAAGGGTAAAAGAAAAGTAGAAGGCAAGTGGTAGTAAGTGCAGGATTCTACGATACAGTAAACATGCAAGAGTTGTAGCATTACTTATACTTTTTTGCAGAATAGGAACAATGCGTTAGCAGCAAAATTATTTAACAGTAAGTTTAATAATGCACCAAATGTGTACTTCCAACTGCAATGACAGCAGTAATGCAATCCTTATTCCTGGACAAAGCTTGTGTCTAGATTTTACAGTGATTACTAGTCCCAACAGCCGTCTAATCAAGTCAACTAGAAAATGTAGTTCCCATGTGGAATAAAGACAACGCCTAAACCCTAAGGCAAATGTTCCAAGAACAGTAAGGTGAGCTTAATGTGTACCTGATCTGGCGGGAAATTGTGCAGTAGCTGGCGGATGTTGTTGCTATATTGGCACTGCCAGTGGTTACGTGCCCAGGCTACACAGTCGGCCCAGTTCTGAGGGCAGTCTGTAACAATGCTCTTGTGTACAGCTTCTAACACCTCCACGGGCTGAGCTCCAGGAAGTTTCAGAGTACGCTCCATAAACTTGGGATCTCTGGAGGTATAATATAGGGGACATGATTTCAAAACACAAATCCACATGTGGCACTGACAAAGCACTTTTTTGTGTATGTTTTTTGAGGTAATAGCAAAAAACTTACGTGAGGTACTGC
This sequence comes from Apogon hyalosoma, assembly GCA_037367295.1. Lineage (NCBI taxonomy): Eukaryota > Metazoa > Chordata > Actinopteri > Kurtiformes > Apogonidae > Apogon > Apogon hyalosoma. Next base: position 18,256,864 of record JAPQRP010000028.1, read on the forward strand.
ATGGCATTTTCTGGTGGCTGTTTGAACAGTCCCTCAAACTCATCTCGAGCCCACTGAACAAAATACAAAACATTGACAACAAATTAGTTATAGTCAATAAATTGAAAACAAGTGTAGGTGTAGGTGTAGAAAGTGCAACAACATGACTACTCTCCCTCCAGTTATTATGTTAGCTAGCCAATGTTTGCCATCCATTTTAAACAATAATATATCTTTTAATAATAGAAAAGTCAATTTATGTGTATTTAACATGATTTGTAGGACAGTGAAACAACCTTTTGCGCTTCCTTAGCATGTGGATGTTCATATGTGTCTAACCTGCAGTGTGTGCTCAATGGCATTTGGGAAATTCTTCAGAGTACAGATGGGGATGGATTTCTCAGGTGGATCTTGGCTGGAGCTATATGACTCTGTGAGGAAGGGGATGACGACCTGGACGTTGCCTTTGGTGCCCAGAGTGCCAGACTCCAGCAAGGGTTTGCGGTAATAAACACACCTCCGATCCATATACATACCTACCAAAAAATACGAAAGATTAAAGACGGAGGTTACAACATGAAGAGTTTTAACAGGTGTGAAATTTCCTGTCTAGTTAGGGTGGTAAAAACAATGTCTTACGTGCATCAACATTATCAAGTGCATTGGCCACTCCGTCAAGGCTTTCAAAGAAATCATCGTCATAGATCCTCTCTGTGTCTGGGCCCACCCTGTTTTGATGACCCGTGATCTTGATGGAGGGGTTCATCTGCTTCACTGCAGCAGCAGCTGTGTCACTTTTCATTTTCTGTTGTAGCACATAGAGGTTATGTTAAAAGTTTCACCATGTCAACATTTTTAATATTTTACAAAAACACTGTACAAAGTTTCAAAAATCTAAATACGTGATTGTTGATCTTTTTTCCCCCCTTAACAGTAAACCTTCACTAAACTGACAGTAATATGGCCCCATGTTTTAGTGTTCTGGGACCCATTTGAAAATTGTTACATTTAAATGATAATTTGAACAAACAGAGCCACAATCTATCGATTGTCAACTACTAAGCTCCTGGACAACAGGTTTGGTAATTTTTGGGCAAGTAAACAAGGCTAATATTCTTCCACCTTCCTGAATTTCAAAATTTTTCTGGTTTCTTTCCTCTTCCATAACAATAAGTAGGATGTAGAACCAACAACACCTTTGAGGATATTATATTGGGCTTTTAGAAACCCCTCCTCACCAGTCCTATACATACGCAAAGTAAGGTGTAATTTTTGCTATCATTTATGGAGAAATGTGAAGACAAAGCAGACCAACAGATTAAAATATACTACGTGTAATTAAATAGTACAATACTACAATATTTATAATGTTCCTATTAACTTGTTTCCAAATGCCACTGCATTTCCTTGGGCAATACTTGAACTGGCTAATACATTCACAAAGAGCCATTATGACCTCAGATATCCTGTAGTTTTTAAACGGTTAATGCTGAAGCATGTTTTCATCCATCAGCAACAGTTAGATTAAGTGTACTTACAGCAATTACAATGAACAGAAAATCCATACCACTACACAGAGCCACTAATTTCAACTGGCAAAATTAATTATATCAACTTCACCACATACAGCAACACACAAGCCTAAGTGCAGGCAAAAGTGGTGATACTGACCGTAACATCTGAGGGCCTGAAGAGGAACTGTCTGTTAAGGTTGGATTTCTCTATGGTGTCCATATCTGTCACAATGACCTCCCCATCTCCACCGGCAAGTCCAATCATGGCAAAGTTTTTCAACAGCTCACAGCCAATGGCACCGGCTCCAACCTGATATAATTAGAAAGATTAGACTTTATGAAATAAACTAAAATCACAGTATATGAGAAGCATCTATATTTTTTTGAGGGATGCCAGCAGTTTACCAGGTGAAAAACAGTCTTAATGTAGTGCAAAACACCTTATTTTCCTTGGCATCTGGATGCCAAGTAGAAATTAAAAACATGTTTGAATGGTTCCCTCACCAGGAAGTAGCGTTGCTTGGCAAGCTCATCTTGCAGCTTAGTGCCAAATACAGCAATCTGCCCATCATATCGACAGTTCCTCTGAGAGATCGGGGGGAAAAAACAACAACACAGGTTTAACACAATTTTTTCATCCATATGAGTATCCTTCGTTAGTGTGCATTCTGACTTGCTCTCAACACCTACAGGAGCACATTCCTCCTCTGTGAGCATGACTCCCTCATCTTCAGCCAGGCACTCCAGGGCATCAAAGTACAGCCACTGCATTATGGGCATAAATTTCCCTGTGCATGCCTAAAGGAAAGAGGACATGTTAAAATATTACATAGGAGGATGGTTAAATTGGATCTGAACATGCTGGAACAACATGTCCAGCATGTCTATGAAAAGATAGGGCAGTAATACTCCACATTAGGGATGCACCAATACCACTTTTTTCCAGACCAATTACAATTACTTACATTTGATTCCTTGTCGATACCAGGTACCAATATGAGTACTTAATACCATTGCAGTTCTTAGTTATTTCTGAAAATGTGCTTTATTGTTATTGTCAGTCTGACTGTAATAAAGTGCTGCTACTGATATTTAATGTGTTGGAATGAGTGTTTTTCCAATCAATCCACCAGAGAATGCTGCTATCAATAAACCATACTTGACAAATACCATGAAGAAAAGTAAAATTTTTTGAGAAGAAAACCAAAGTCAATAGCAAACATGGCGACGACAGAAGAGACAATACTAATGTTGATACTGATGAGGGTAGTTGTCATAAATATATCAGTAGTTTTTCACTAACTCACACAGTCGCTCTTTGAAAAGATCTGCTACCTCCACAGTTCCCAGTGGTACTGCTTCTCCATCTGGGTTTGCACAGAGCCTTATAAAATAATATGATGATGTTTAAATGGCTCTGGGTATTCATAGGCAAGCTCCCGGAAAACAGAATTACATATGGAATGTACGTAGAGGACGTACAATACGCTACATCCGTATCTGTCTTTAAGGTAACTTGCAGTCAGCGTTACTTTTGTCATCATCGTTCAATTTGAAAAACTTCCACACTGCTGACATTACTCCTCGGCCGCATACCTGCTGCACTACGAAGTGAATGTCACGCTGCTGTTTAGTGGTATTGGCGTGTTTGTATCGGAGCACTTCTACGAGTATGAGTATTAATGCACATGCTCAGTATCAGACCGATACCGGTATCGGTGCATCCCTACTCCACATAAATACCCACTACCAAACACGGTGAGCTACATATCTTTAACCAAGTGATGAATTAAATACAACCAGAAACAAGAGAGTGATGATAACTGGTTATATGTAGTCTATGCCTTGAATTTCAACATCAGTTCACTGACCTTCATTACTTCCTGAGCAGCCAGACCCCCAATGAAGGCATTGACAGGAGCTAGGTCACCAGCAGCCACATAGGACATCTTTTTGATGAGAGCTTCATCCAGCTGCTCCAACTTGGCTGACCCTGTCTGGGCAGAGTTCAACTCCTTGGCCAATGTCAGGAGTTCGTCACCATCAGCCTAGAATAGACATAAGCTCATTGTGGTGAGCACGCAACAAAACACTATTGTGCACCCAATAATTTAGGATAACTGATTATTAATTTTACAATACAGTACTATAATTAGTTTTTGTTTAATAACGTACAGACAAAATGAAACTAGACCCAGTAATGTATGCGAGACTTACCTGGCTCCAAGGAGAAGGAAGGTGGTTGTGTTTCTTTTGGAAGGCATGGATAGCCTGGAAGCCGACATGCAGCTGTCCTGGACGATCAAACTTGGCAAAGTCTGTCATCATGAACTCTGGCTCAGCCATGGAGGAAGAGATGGATTTCTGCAAATGACAAGTTAATGAGAAAGTATTGACACAAGCATTAGAGAATGGCTCAACTGAAAAAGAAATCCCACTCCAGAAGGCAATCACCAACATGCATTTCATTCCAATGTTGCCACTTACAAAAGAGATCTTCTTGGGCATTTTGACCTGTGAGACAATTCCTCCTCTTACATAGTCTGTAAATCCAGCTGTGTCACAGATACTGAAAGTGTAAGGACCTAGGGAGAAAGAACTCAAATGAATCTGAAACAACCGGGCCACTCAAAAACTTCTTTGGAAAATGGAAACAGTCTTACCTAGAACTTTGATTTCCACTGGCTGGCAGCCATTCAGTTCTGTCATACCCTGAACCTCTGTGAAGGTGATGTAATCTCCACTCTCAAAACCATGACGAGCTTCATCCAGGCATGTCACAACTCCTGGACTATCCTGCAGAGAGAGATAAATTACTTTCTGTAAAACTACATATCTGTCCTATGTTCATCCCCACAAAGCTCCAAGTGTTGCGATAGCCACTGGGACAACTGACTAACCTTGGTGATCATGGAAATCATGGCACTCAATGGCTGCTCTCCATTAGTGTCATACACAATCATGTCCTCCCCAAAGTCACAGAAAAGTTGACTAAAAAACAAAACAAATACACGTCAATGTTGACATCAGGGACAAGCAGACACGTCAGTATAAAAGCCCACGCAAATGCTTTGTTAACAGGAAAGGTCAAAGTTTTACCCGAAAAGCCCACGTGTGTCTGCAACAATAAGCTTGATTCCTTTGCTGTGACAAAACTCTCCCATCTGCTGTTGCTCATCCAGGGTGGAGTTAGTCAACACTACCACCTACGCACAAAATGTATACATTTGCACCCAATTTTTATGTCCCCCTCCTGTATGCTTAAAAAAGCTGGCACACATATCCATATATTATACCTGGAACTTAGTCAGGTAGTCTTCAGTGAGTGCTCCAGTGTAGGATGTCACAGGAACATAGCTATTGAGTTCAGCCAGGCGGGGCTGACTGACTTCTGCTCTGTTCTTGCCTAGATCCTCTTCCCGAAGGTAAAACTGACAACACACAAAAAAAAAAAATCATTAGGAAACACAGGAAATAATTTATACAAGTTAATCAAGTAATAACAGCCAATATCAATGCATCCAACAAGCAATATAAAGATATATTTAGTGGTTTTAGTCCACATTAAAATTCACAAGTTATTTTGAATACTTCCATTTACACTGATATAGAGTCAGAAAAACTATACATTGTTTTTCTAATTTAGCTCCAATTAGAAAGGGCCATGAGGACAATTTCAGTACTTAAAAATAGAAACGCTTACAGATAGAGGACACAAAATTAAAACAAGACCGAAATAAATAACCACAAGTATACATTTCTGTAAGAAAAAAAATGGTCCAAATATAAATTAAACATGCCTAAACAGACTTGAGAGACCTTACTTCATATTTAACAATGTCCGAAAACAGGCCATTGCTCTACTATGATTATGACCCTGGGAGAGGCCACCCACTGATAAATCTAGGTCAGCTCAACATTAGAAAGGGGAGGGAATAGCTGCAGCACTATTCAGATGGCAGCAATATAACAAAGAAAGTGACTCATCACACAGGTGGAGCCCTGCTGCACTTTGGAATCAACAGTACCAAAACTACATGCATCTCTGTTATAAAAAAAAAAAAAAAAAAAAAGTCTCAATGGCTGAAATAAAAGTGGCAATGAATATTACTGTAATGCAATACAATTTTTGTAGACACATAACATTTCTACTCACCTGTGATGACAAGTCTCTCCATTCTGCAACACCTTGGTCATGTACAGTGACACTTCTAACTCCTCCCAAAATGACATTTTTGGCTATCTCCACTCCAAGGCCTCTCATACCTGAGATGAGGACATTGGAGTTTTGCATGCGCTTCATAGCATCATGGCCCAACACATAACTATAGAGAGAGAAAGGAATATTACCACAGTTATGTAATTTATAACAACTACAGTGTGAATAAATACTGAAACAATTTCAGAACATTTCTGAGAGAGAAGGCTTACAGTTGTCTGGAGTACAGGCCTTCATCAATCTCAGCATCATTGCCATTCTTAGCCATGCCCTAGGGAGACAAAACACAGGGTACAATCAATGTATGATGCAAAATTGCAATTAATTAGAAGAAGTATGTGTGTCCACTAACGTTGGCAGGTGTATGGGACAGATCAGTTCTGACAGAGTTAGAGGAGGAGCAATGGGATCCCGTCTTCGTCTCTGTTCCTGACAAGCGACGCTTCTTGGACAGCGGCGAGCTGGACATCTGCATATCAACACAGAGTAAAGGCCATTCACACACCGTTCAAGGTGAACACTAACACTGACACTTTGACTAAGTCACAAAATTATTAAATACTTGATAATTTACAGATGTGAAAGCATTACAAATTGCTTGATGATTAAATAGTTTACAAAGTGATCCAGTCTAATGTTTTTTTTAAGTATGATCAATTACTGCAAAATATACTGGGATTAGAGTAGAAATATTAGTGTGAAAAACAGAATTTATTGCTTTGGGTGTATTATGATGAGTATCGAAGCTGAATGCCCAATCCCCTTCATGTCGGAGAGAAAGGATTTCTAGTCTAGGGAGCAGCTGGGCTGGCTGCAGGCCAAACACAAATCTGCTAGAAAACGAACAGAGTCTGCAAGAGACATGAATAGCTGCATTATCAGGTCTTTTCATGCTCAGAGACAGTGGTGGCTTGTTTATGTACTACTATTGTTTATCATACCGGTATTTAAGGACCGCCAACATTGTTTGGACAAAAAAAAGCTGAATCATTAAAACTTCACTGCGGTAAAACAAGCAACTCTTCACAGTGGCTGGCAGGTGTGACACAAGGACCACACCGTGCCGCTGGAAATACTGTCTGTTTGACGGCTAAAACGGACGCGAGTTAGCGATACGGTCAAAAATAACCCCCATGTACATTAGGATCAACACACTCCTCTGGACTATCGGCAAGTGAAACAATCTGCAGTGTCTGGAACACATTCCCCCGCACGGCGAACATAACCAGCAATAATTTCCGCATCCAAAGCAGCTAATAAACCAAAGTCATTCGAGTCCAACTTTAACGCTCCTAATAGCAGACAAACCCATGATAATGAACCCAAGGTATCTTAAACAGCCCTGACCAGATAGAGTAAGTTCCATATTTTACTATTGCCTTCGCGGTCGGAGTTCGTTATAAACGAAAATGAAGGCATCCGGCATGATACAGCAAAGCAGCAAGCGACCAGGGTGGAAGTGTCCAAGTACTGTAATGTTACCCACTGAGACAACTACTAACAAACCACTTAGACGCTTTTAACATCCAAAAAGCTACACCAAGTAACACTGACATGAGAACAGTTTAGACGGTTGCGTGCTACTAATCAGTTAAGTGATTTGGCAAGTGCAGAGTAGGAACATGAATAACTCAGAGGCAAGAAAACACCAGACTGCCAGCCTATCCATTAGCAGAGTCGGCCTAGGCCTGCATTACCCTCAGTGCGGAACACAACTTTACAAGCTAGCAGCCGAAGCTATACTGCAAACCTCCTCGCAAAAGATGGCAACGGGTTTAGTTATTTAGATTGTACGCCATTACAGCACCTCTGCTCATTTAGGTAAACGTTTCAGTCATCAACAATTCCATTTATATAACTTCATAATCTCTCTATGATACATTTCTGAGAATGAAAGACTAGCCATTGCACTCGTGCTCCATTGATTTCTCTTTTCTTACCAATAATCCTTCTCGGTCCCTTCCCAATGCGAACCCGCTCCTCTACCGTAGTGCTCAGATGTCAGTATTAACCACAATTGTAAAGACGACGATTGTGCGAAAAAAGGAATTCGATTCGGGATTAAGGTGGTCCGCACTATATTGTCGAGTCACTATGTCGTTGTACTGAGAGTGGCTCTCCTATGTAATTGCGTTGCTGGCTTTGCGACTGCAGACGGGAACAAAACCAAAATGGCAGATGGGGAGAAAGGGGCGGAGCATCTGTGACGCATGGGCTGAAATATTCAACAGGAAAGGGTGGCCGTGAGCACGCTGCTCTGCCAAGCCTTCCTACCATTGGCTGCAAAGACGAAGCTAACGCGCCTTCATCCCGCCCCAGCTGCCAGAACATGCATGCTATGTAGTACTGTACAATGAACTGGAAGACCTCCAACAATCCATGGCAGAAAACACCAAGCATTTGTTTAAAACACACACACAAAGCATGCCTGACGCCAGTGCAAGAAAATAACTCAGTAATAATTATAATGTGGTATTTTCTAAGTAAACACTGGACTTAGGCTGCTAGGGAGAAATTCAACAATAACTCCATCTTTGTTTAAATGACAAGCATGGCAAACAACACTGAGCACTACACAAATAAATAACACATTTGGGGGTAGAAAGAAATGGTGCAAAACCCATTTGCGACACGACGCGAAATTAGATTAAGTAGTTGTTCTTTTTCCTCAGTTAAACAAAACAAACCATTAATGAGTCCTCGCGATGCCCCAATTATAAACGTGACATGTCCAACATAACAGTGAGTGGGGCTACTTGCTAGCTTCAGTGATGCTGAGTGTCTGGGCCTTCAGTCACATTGAGGTTAGGGGTGAGCATTCCTTGCAGAGGAGGAGTATTGGGGGAGGGGGGTGCCTGGTAAATGACAAAGGCCCAGGAAAAGAGTGGGCCGCATACTCTCCGATACACATGTCGAAGAGGTCTCCCGTCTTATCATATTACATACACATAAAAACAATATTTTCTCTCGGCTTCGGCACGCACGAACCCAATTAATGTCACGTTAGCAGTGTGCCTTAACTTAGCATGCCAAAAAAAGACACTGGCCAAATTTACGTTACTGTGGATACATCAATTGTCATGCTACCTTAACGTTAAGCTTTCAAAATAACGTTAAATCTATTGCGATGGAATACAATCGACCAGTAGATTTTAGCAACCATTGCATGCATCAAGTTAGCTAGTGCGTGCCCCTCAATATTTGCGTCCTGAAACGTTAATGTTTGTAGCCAATTAGCTTTCCAGCTACCGTTAACGATAGTTATAATTGAAGACTGATTAACATAGCACTCACATATGCACATACAATGTGCAGATGCGAATTTACCGTTAACAGTTACGTGACAGCGGTTTCTTAGCTACGGTAAGATGGGACAGATAACTAAAATATTTCAGATAGCCGACAGCAACTAACGTTACCGAATACCAGTGTTGCAGATCAAACGACTGCGTAGTTGTTAGCTTGTGTGGAGTTAGCTCTCTGGCTATCTAGCCACCCAGCGACTTTTTCCTCCTTGTGCCGTTCTGTCAGCTAACTAGCTAACGTTAGCTAACTAGCCGCGGCTAACGTGAACAAGACGAGAGCTTATACAAGTGTACAGAACTTACCACATCCGATAGTACTCGGCCTGATCTGTGGTATTAAAACGGCTTGTATTTAAGCAAGAAAATAGTAAATAAGGTGACAGTATAACACTCGTCGTATCCAAACTGTAAAGTGTGTCAGGGTGGCGGGCTCTGTGTGAGTTTTTCCGCTGGACGGCTGCCTGCCCGAACCGTTTCCCCTCACTCTATTTCAGTTGAAAGCAAAGCAAAGCAGCAACATGTGCACGTTACAGGCACAACCATCTGTCCAGTGGAGAGGGTTATATAAAAAGTATATTTAGTTTATCTCTTGTAAATGAAGTGGATTATCTACCTTAAACGTCAAAACATACGATTTAAAGTTTTACAATGTAGTGGACTCACCATTGATGTATGATTTGATCTTGTGTTTTGCAGCGTGTAATCACATGTATTTGTTCACCCCCGTGTTTTAACATTAATGAGTTGAGCCAAGAATCGCGCAGGGCCAGACGGGACTTGTATGCATGGAACGATAATTCAACACCGTAAAGAGACTCTTGTATAACGGGTCTTTGGCGAGGCAAGTGAAATGGAACAATATTAATAACAACAAAATTGAAACAAAACTAGTAGTAGTTCTTCAAGTTTCACTTAAGGACTTTTCGATATGAGGGGTTTTTTTGCATTATTATTTTGAGTTTTGGCAAAGAATACAACGCATTCTTTTTTCCCTTTTATTGAAAGACTTGCAAACATAGCACATTTTACACAGGGACAAAAAGTGGATGTAGAGACCTTTTTGAGGAAACAGCAGAGAACGTGGAACAACATAGATCCAAAAGCAGAATATAATTCAGACAGACCTTTTTTTTTTACAGGTTTGAAGCTGAACGGGAGCAAATAGGCTGCATTGCCTGATTAGCAGCAGAAATTAATGTTTACAAAATTGAGGAAAGCAAAGACAGATCTAAGGGAAGTATTTTTGGAGACCTCAAGAGAAAATGCATGGGTGCACACTGGTGTTAGTGTTTGTGCTTGTTTGTGTTATTGCAAAGCTTTTTACATTATCTTGCATTAAATATATTTTTCTCCAGCTTGCCAAAACGCTGGGCCATTGTACACAACTCTGAATGACAGTTAAAGTTAAAAAAAAAAAAAAAAAAAAAAAAAAGAAAAGAAAACACAAACAAACAAACAAACAAAACAAAAAAAAAGCACAGCATAATGAAATAAATGTTCAACCATTTGAAAGGCAGGGTTTCTTATGTACAATTGTATGGAACTTAAATGATTTAAATGGCTCAATATATATGAAAAGCTACATAAACAGAAATGAACAAAAATAGTGAAATGGACTGATATGCAAAAAGTATTTAGAATATTAGGAAGTTTACAATATGAGACTATATGATTAAGGAGCTCAGTTATGAATGTATTTACAATTTAAGGGGATGCTGTAAATTATAAGACTTTCTCAGCTTTTCTTTCTAGCTCTTTCTGAGAATTCTACTGTGCCAGTTGATGCTGTATGGTGAGCATTTCATGCACACAAGTTCAATTTGAGATGCAAAAACCTGGCTCCTCTGGCAACTGTCAGACAGAGAAAAATGGTAGACGCCACCACCTACACTCCAGTCATAGGAATATTTGGATATCATTCATAGATCTTTTTAAACCACTCATATCAATATGAACACAGAGCCAAGCCAAGCAGTGCTGCATGGTAACTTTTATTCTTAGGAGTGCATGATATTTTGAGGTGAGCTGAATTTTTATTCTAATAAGTTTAAATTACAAATCCAGTGTTCAAAATGCTGTGTTTTGCATGCTTATTTCATAGCCCCCTGCCCATCCCAGCCCTTGGTGACTGGCTGGTGCGAGCAGTTCCTCTCTGTCCATCCCTGTCTTCCTGGTCTCCTGCAACCTGGGCTGAGGTTTGTGTAGGTGGGGAAGGAGGTGGATAGGAAGGGGGAGGAATAGTAAGACGAGGGAGAGAAGGCAGTGCAGGCCTAGGAGAGGTAGGAAGAGGTGGGGGTGTGGTTGAGGAGCGTGCACGGGAGGTGGCTGGTGAGGAGTGTGAGCTCCGGGCCCGTGGTGGTTCAGGTGGACAGTCACTGATTTGCTCAAGCAGCGAGGGCATGTCTCCTTCAATCTTCTCCAACACAGCAGCCATTTGCTTCTCTATCTGCTCAATTACACTGTCCATTTGCCAGTCACTTGTGGTGCTGCTTCCACCTCCTCCATGCTGTAGGCCTGTCCCATACATTCCTACTCCTCCACTGGTATAGAGGGATGTGTATGGACTTCCATAACTCCCAGCCATCCCCATTCCAACAGTCCCAACCTCTGGGTTGTAAGGTGTGGCATGTCGACCCAAACTAGCTGAGCTACCAACTGTGTAACAACCTTGTCCCGGTGTGGGACCTGCTCTCGCTATGCTGAACTCAGCACTGTATCTGTCTGTTCTCCTAGAATCCCCATCTTTTCTAACAACAGGGCTAGTGTCACCCCTTAATCTTACTCCTACTCCAACATCTACTCCCGAGGCTCCAGCTGCCATCACTGGAGTGACTGCTGTTCCCACTGATCTCTCTGCCACTGCCTCTGGAACTTGGGTTTGGCACCAGCTCCCATCAGTCTCATCCTTCTGCATGGTGGGTCTTGTCTCAGGTGAGAGTGTTGTGGCAGTAGGAGCAGTACCAGCAACTGTGGTTGAAGGGCCATGGAGTGTTGCAGCCATCTTACGTTTGCTGACAGGATCAGGGGAGCTGCTAGGTTTTTTGTCAAGAGTAGTGCCCAAGGACCCATCTGAAGGTTTGGTGGATTCAGCGGTCACCACAGTGGCTGGCTTGGATTCTGGAGCAACTTTATTTTGACTGAAATTAGCAGCCATTTTTCTGATTCCATCATCTGTAACTTTTTTTGTACCAACCTTCTCAGATTTTTCCTGTGCAAGTTTGGGGGCTATATTTGATTGGCCCAACTGACAAGGAGGCTCCTTGTTATCTGATGGAGAAATCCCTACAGATGGACCTATATTCATTATCTCCGCCGGTTTTTCTCCTTCCTTACTTTTCTCCTCGTCCTGGTCCATACCTGCTGGTCTGCTTTCTACAGTCACCTCTAATGATACACTGCTTGATGTTACCCCTCCATCACTTGTTCCTCTATCCCCCTCATCACTTGTCCCTTGGGACACACCCCCTTCTCCTTCTCCTTCTCCTTCTCCTGCTTCCTCACCACCTTGAACCTCTGCTGAACTGTCAATCAGTGCTTCCGAATTCTTTAGTCTTTGCATGAAGGTAGTGACACGAATCGCTTTCTGCAAAACAGAGGAAAAAAGGGAGAGAAAAATAGAAGAAATAAAAAGGATAAGACTGAAGTTAATATTTTATGATCAATACTTATTTGTTTTCTTCTAAGAAAACAATTGCTATAACAGTTGGTTATGGCCAAGCATACAAAAATAAGCATTTGACAAAAAGCCTGTTTAGGCATCATGTTTTAGCATCATAATACTAAAGGCTGCGATGCTATTTTGTAAACAGTACAGAGAAAATAGTGCCAGTTATTACTTCCAGGAGGCTTTAAATTATTGTACCCTGGTTTAAATCCATCTCAAGTCTCATTCTTCCCAAGCAACTCCTTAACTGTTTGTTGACTAAAAAAACAGGTAAGTGTAAATCTCCTCTTTATTTGTATGCTCATGAGACTCTTACACTCAGCTGCTTCTTTCAAGTCTACAGCTGCTGAAGGAGTTAGGGAAAATGTTTGATCTTAGACATGGTCTCTAAACCAGGGATTGATTCTCTGGAAGTGAGAAGCTATTTGGACAAAGCCATGTTACCAATCACATTATGGCTTGATTGAGCAGCTTCTGTATGACTTGAACATAACACTGAGGTATAGTATGGTGCAATGAGCCAGGATTCTATCAAGAGGAATGGCAAAGGACCTCAGAGTTCAAATCACTGCAGTTCAATAGTCCACAGTGGCCTACATCTTTTATATCCTTTCTAATTCTATCCCTCCTTATCTACACTAATCTAAAAGCTACTCAAGTAAGAAGTAAAGGAATAAACCTTAGTCCTAGTTGCTGATTGTTATCATAGTTTTACCAATGAAGTTTCACAAAGTAGTGCAGATGAGGAGTAAGAAAGGAACATAGCGGGCCACTCTGAACATCCAGTCTAATCCAGTGAAGAAAAGTGGGGCAAAGTGGATGGATTTCTTCTGGGATAGGCAGAGTGACAGTGGGCAGGAACAGAGCAAATGAGAAGAGGTTCATCAGCACAAACATGATCAGTACATCTCAAGTAGATTATCTTGAGTTTTTTTAAATTTTTTGGGGGGATTTTACTTCACAACCCACCAGTGACAAAATGTTTGAAAGAGTGTTCATCAGCAAGTGGTCAAGATGTTTTGTTACTGAATCATGAACCAGGCTGAATATGAGGATCTACTCATGCTCTGTCCTTCCACTCTCCCTCACAGGAAACTACAATACCTTCAACTCCTGGGAACCACATGGAGAAAGAGAGAAGAGGATTATAACTGTTACTTATGCTGTTTGTTTAGCACTACCATTGTGATTTCCTCCTTGGTCTTCTTTATTCACATTTTTAGGACCTTTTCAAGTCCATCATAATTTGCGAACTCAAA
>JAPQRP010000028.1:18280010-18296857 GCA_037367295.1 Apogon hyalosoma
AGGTGATGGGGGATTAAAGGGCTGCCCCCAAAGTCAGAAGGCCCACACTCATAGCAGGAATGCAAAGAAAAACAATGCCACAACATGTATCTATGACAGTGGTGCATGAAATAAAAGCAGTTGGAAAGACAAAAATGAAATCTGATGTTCACATCTGAGTTGCTTGTGTAACTGTACTCTGACTACTTACTTTCCTGTAGTAATTGAGTATTCTAGAGACCAGTCGTACCCAAATTTGTTAGTTCAGTTGCCAGCTAACATCACTTGGGATCAAGGAATGCTGTCAAAACTATATATATATAAAAAAAAAATCTCATTATAATAATGCTGTCGTATGTATACACACCTATTAACACGCACTCAGATGTGAAGGCACAGAGCGATCTGCGACATCACACTTTCTCTTCACCACCTTAAATGCAATTGCTTGTGGATATCTGTGTGTGAGAGAGTGTTCCTGCGTGCTTGTTCACAAGTGTTGTGTTTAGGCTGCAGCAAGGCTCAAAAATGAATCAAAAGGAAACAGAATACCTTTTTTATCACCACAGAGAAGTGTTTCAGAGCAGCTCAGCATCAAGGTTACTCTGCTATTTACTGGCACTCATCTCTGTGCTGTTAAGACCATATGAAGTCCATGCCAGTTCTTCTTTCCTCATCTATCAAAACTAATGTCATATTTTCCAGGTCATTACAAAAAATAATATGCAGATTACATGCAGAAAAAAAATGTCATTTACAACAATTCCGTGTGACAAGCCACAGTGACAATCTGGCTTTTGAAGTGCCTTTATCATAACTGAGAATCATTGCAAATGTACGCATGAGAATGTAAATGTTTGCTCATTGCTGTGTGACAGTCAAATGGTTAGGTGTGTCATTGTGTCCTTGGGATTCTTTGTAGACAGATGCTTCACGGTGCTGCTTGTAAATCACCAACACCATCATTATCAGCATCACCAGGTTCCAAATCCTGATATCTGCACAATGCGATTAAGTGATGCAGCACAGCTTTGTTAAAAGGTGACATTAGATCTACTGTGTGATAAGATGAATGATAACAAGATGCGTGTATGTCTGCTAAAATGCAACATAGTAAGTATGTCAATGTTTGCCCCAAGAGAAGAACGGGTCTGCTGTTGACCTCTTGTTACTTCTGCCTGTGTGAACAAGACATGACAGACCTCACATGTCACACTATCCACACAGTTTTTAATGGCCTCCACAAGGCAAATGCATTTACATCAGTATATAAGCACACACATCACATGGCTCAGTGGACTTAACTACTCCCGTTTTTACGTGACACAGAGGCATACTCTATAAATCTGTCCTTCATTAATGTTGGATGCACCACTTGGCCTATCATGACAGTGTGAACACAGGTACGTGATTTTACAGAAATAATATATTTATCACTTCAATCAGACAGAGGAATCAGTTCTATTTCAGTAAAAGTTTCTGTCTTCCCTTGTTTCCTTTCATGCTTTCTTTCTGCATTCCTGTTGCTTCACCTCTCTCAGCCTCTGCATGGTTTCCATCTAGTCTTGTCACTCCTGCTCATTCCTCCTATGGCAAAACTCTAGTCTCAAAGGTTTAGTCATGGCACTTCTTCAGTAAGGAAGCTGAAAGGAACATCAGGGGCCACAACTGATGTGGCAACCTTCATGTCCGTTTGGGAGTAACAGGCACGAAGAGACTGAGAAATGGTTCCCATTGTGCACTTTAAGGCCAGGCTAGGTTCACTGGGTGCACATGTTTGAGACTTACATAAACGTAAACAGAAATGTGGTATTTTGCGTCCTCAAAACCCTCATGTGAGTAATTCAGACCAATATTAACATTAGGTTTTTGACCTTTAATAAAATTTGCAATGATGGTTACCACATATTTGCCCTCATCTAGTTAATCCAGTGTTTCTCAACCTTGGGGTCATGACCCACATGGGGTTGCCTGGAATTCAAATGGGATCGCCTGAAATTTCTAGTAATTGATTAAAAAAATAAATAAATAAGAAATTAGGCCAACTAACAAAAAATATTTTTTAATGATTCAATACATATTTTACTATCATTAAAACACCACACACTTTTCCTAATAAAATCAAGTTCAAATAAAATGCAGGATATAATATCTGAGAGTGCATATCTTGACTGACCCGATCCTGTGACTGCGTTAGCTACTACGCTTCAACCTGCCCAGACACAGTCGCAGTCAGAAAACCGGACCGAACAGAGAATGGAAAGATTTCTTCACTTGCCTGGCCCCACTAAGACATCTCCAAGAGAAAAATGTCTCCCTTTTGAATGTCTGGAGTTGCCAGAAATTTGTGATGTTAAAATGGGGTCACGAGCCAAAAAAGGTTGGAAACCACTGAGTTAATCATTTATATATGTCTCTGTGTGTGTGTGTGTGTGTGTGTGTGTGTGTGTGTGTGTAAATGTGCATGTAAGTCTCCTGATCCATGTATAACAAGATATGACAGTTCCTCCCTGTTACTCATTGATCATTTCCTAAGACCTACCACAAGTTATTGAATTTAAAATATGAAATCATCTTTTCAGTGAGCATCTGCAGTGCTTAGGGTTTAAAATCTGCAAAAAAAATGTTTCATTAGTTTCTCAGCCTTATGTAAGAATTGCACTGGATGTAATTATAAAATAATAACACAACGATTATTCTAGACAGAGCTCAAAGCACTTTCATGTTGTCATTAGTATCACTTTGCTCCGCAAAACATATTTCCAGTAAGAACATAATGACATTAAACTGAATTCAGCTCATTGCCTGAAACAAGTGCGTTTTTGATGGTGAGAAAAGCATGCAGTTGTCTGAGGTTGGTCCCAGTTCCTATTAGAATGCTGTGACGTGAAGCTGGGAGGAATAAAGAGTTGTGACGACAAGGCAGAGTACACTTGAGAGAAGAACAGAGACAGAGAGTGAGAGAGATGACGAAGGGAGGCAGATACTGGACCAATTATCAGCAAAATTGTGCTTGTTAATATATCTAGTGTACTACAGGATATGAGGATGAGTAACAGAGTAAATGGATTATGATCTTAAACACACATGCACCAACACTAGTTTGTTCTTTGGTGTGTTTATGTGCGTTGGTACATTGATACCCGCTTTTTCTCCCTCTAACTTTCCAGTATGGGGTCCTTCTCAAAGCTTGTTATAAACACTAATTCCTTTATTCCTCACTGTGCAGCACTCATCATAGGTTGTGTATGTGTTTCCTGTGGTGTGTTTTTGTGTGTGTAAACCAGTAAAGCACATTGAGTGTATATGCGTGACTGCGAGGCATACACAACACCAGAAACAGGCATAATAAGGAAACGCTCTAATGAAAATTAATCACATCTGCGTAGAATGAGAATGATAGAGAAACTCATTTCCAACAGCAAACACACACAAAAACACACAATCTGTGTAGCTCTATACACACAAAATTCATACAAGAGCAAACCGTCACCTTATTCTCAGTGATAGGATTCCCCAATTGCGAAGCATCACACCACTCTGTCAGAAATATTTCCTTTCTGATGTTTTATTCCCTCC
This sequence comes from Apogon hyalosoma, assembly GCA_037367295.1. Taxonomy (NCBI): domain Eukaryota; kingdom Metazoa; phylum Chordata; class Actinopteri; order Kurtiformes; family Apogonidae; genus Apogon; species Apogon hyalosoma. The sequence continues at coordinate 18,283,569 of JAPQRP010000028.1, forward strand.
TTTGTCCCTGCTTGTCTGTCCTCAGTTTCCTCTCCCCTCATTAAGAGAGTGGATCTGTGCAGCTCTTGCACAGTAAGTGCATCCTCAGGGAGAAGGGCCAGAGAGAACCACTTTTTTTATATGACAAAACTGTGTGTGTCAGTAGCTTAACATAGAATGACGCAATACCTGACTGACAGGTTTGCTCCTTCTGACTTTTGTGTCTAAAATATCCTGAGGCAGGACCTGGAGGCACACAAAAATCTGTGTATCAGTTCTTCTTTTTGCATTAAATTGAGAATTCAACATAGAGAAATGAAAAAGAAATATTATTTTGGATTTTTTTTTTATTTTAAAAAGAACAACAAGTAAATGGTTGTTGTACCACCAATTTTTATGCTCAAGGCGAAAACAGAATGTGAAAAAACAGTGCATGGACAAAAATGAATTTTGATATTTAATCTGTGTGTTTTGTTTGACTCAGGACTCTTGAAGGACTACAGTGGCCTGGAGGAGGCTGGGTCACACAACTAACAGAGGTGGGTGAATTAGCATCATAGACTGTATATATGAAAAGGAAAGAACCCACGCATTTTTTCAACTGTTGTTTTGAAGGTAGGATTTTGCTCTTTGGTGTTGGTCCTTTGAAGCCAGAAGTGATCATATTTGGACAAAAGGGCAGGTGCTTGTGGGGTGCTAATGCTAAACACTAGCTTAGTCACATTATCAAACTGTAAACTTAAAACAAACATTTGCATAACACAGTCATGTCATGTCTTTAAGTATAACTTGGTCATAATTAGAGCCAAGTGTCTGTCCAGATAAATGTATATAATAAACAAACACTCCACAAGTGTAATTAGAGGCAACATACACAACTGTCAGTCAAGGCCAGACACTAGTATACACTAAGCCTTCTCATCACCTTAAAGTTATATTAATGGAGCACAAATAAATAGGTTAAGTAAATTCCAGATCCTTTTTTGAGACAAGTTTGGTATAAAGGTATGGGAGCCAGTCAAAATAACCTATAAAAACACAAAACAACTCAAATTCTTTATGTTCTAGTGTAAAAAAGTAAAATTATAATGAAAATGTTTACATTTACAAACTATCCTTTCACAAAAAATGTGAATAGCATAAACAAATATGAACCTGAAACATCTTAAGAGAAGTAAATATTATGCCTGTTACTAAATGTTTTCTGCCTTTTAAGATCCACTGTGATCTGTGAGTTGTAACATATGTAAATAATAAGATGAGACATAATACCGCTAAAATTGCACTTACTTTTCTTAAGAAATTCCAGGTCATTCATGGTTGTTTGTGTTATTCACATTTTTTTAAAGGATTGCTTCTGAATGTTCCATTTTCATGATGGAATTTTACTAATTTCTCTCCAAAACATAGTGAAAAACTTGAAATGGACCTCATTTATAGATTATGTTATTATTTTACTGACCTTGATTATATAGGGCTGTACGTGGCCTATGAACTAAAATCAGTTTGACACCCTTGGTATAGCAACTTCAGTCTTCTTGGTGATTGCAATGAACTATAAACTAGTTTGACAACTGCCAGTAATGAGGAAAAGAAGCTTGGTAAAGAGACACAATCACTACACTTTGCAGGCTCATACACTATGTTCTCTCTCTTTAGGTACCAGGGGGGCAGACCCCTGAAAAGGCCTTCCTCTCACGGCTGCCTCTTGATCATCTCCTACTTCACCAGAGTTGTCATCCTGATCATTGTCACAAACATCCATTTCCAGTACCAAAATCCCATTGTTGAAGTCTTTGACACTGCCAAGTGTCCCCTTGTCACCACCCAAAAATGACATAATCTTTCCAACACATGCCACATGGATCATGTGCATCCCCATTGCTCTGCTGAGTTCTTCATGACGGTGCCTCAGCTCTTTAGACACTAGCGGTTCCATTAGTCTGTTAATAACAAACACGATATTCTGTTCATTACGTTATCATGTTGCTTGTGCCTAATGCAAAATAATGGATTTAGTGCTATGATGCATTCAGCAGAGGTCACTGGTATACAGGCCTACTGAAAGAGGGAATCAGTAGTTCAACTAGTTTGTATAGTTGAATCAAACTGGATGGAAAAAAAAACCAAAAACTGATCCAATTCATAGACTACTGATGTTGTTTATGTTGCATTACTGAATCACTTCATTAAAGTTAAAACATAAAGATTATTACCCACCCTGAAAACTGTGGACATTTTTTTATATTGCATTTTAATTCAGTACACAATGCAAAAATTCTAAGATGAATGTTCACAGACATCTTTGCACTGCTTTCACCATTAGTTACTCAGTCAATCATGAGTTTCTTCTTGTTTGAGGAAGGATGACATAGTACAATAAAAGATTTGCAGAATCTGTGCAGACCTGTTGTCCAAGAAATATATCAGAAACCACACTACTATACCTAAAAGCTCCTGCCTTTTATTCTGTTTTTATAATGTCCTCCCAGAGGTGTGACAGACTGTATTTCTTCTGAACAGAATAAATCTCTCCATGACTGACTGTCAAGGCTAGCAGATGTATGAATTACACTAATGAGTCCCATAAATGTCATGTTTGGTACCCATGAATTGTTTTCTCATTTTCTATACTGACTTAAGCATACAATTGAAAGCTCAAAAAAAGCTGCTACATAATAAAATGCGTTTGTTTAATTTATTTATTTTTGGATGTGATTTAAAAATGAAAAGGATGAATTATTCATTAATTAAAAACATGTACAATCCAAAGCCTGAATATTCTATTGACTGTGCATACATGATGTATCTAACTTTTTGACTTCATCTAATAGAGATAAGTTGAATAAACACTCCAAGTCACTTTGACAGGAAGTGAAGGAAAGGCTCTCTCTCCAATGGAGTTTTTAAATCAAAGAAAGCGTTGATCTTATAGCCCTCTACATAACAATGAAGAAGAGAGGAAAAGGCACAGACAGACAGATGAGAGCAATGAGGAGGTGAGTAGAAAAAGAATCATAAGCATGAGAGGAAAAGGAGAGAGAATCATAAATATATTATATAAATCTATTACATAAAGCATGGAGGTGCATTTACATGTTGAGCACATTTCTCACTAACAGACAAACTGTAAAAATATTTATGAACGAAAAGCACCAGCCGGCTGTTCTCACTTTTCCCATTCTCTGTCAGTCACTTCACCATGTGGTTGTCTGCTGTTTTCACGTCGCACGCTTTTTTGTCTTTTACACATTTTATTCTGTGCGATAAAAGCAATCGGTTTTCATAGATCCCTTCCCCCACACTCCACCATTTACTTCTTCCACAGTAGTTTGTCCTTGACATGAAAATCAGAATTCAGATGGAAGAATCAGGCAGAGATGCAGAAATTTCATCTTTTACAACGTGTCTGTGGCGGTCAAAAAATTATTTCCAGCCCACCTCAGTAGACAAATAGAGTATGGTATATTGAAACTACTAAGAGATTAACCGATGTACTGTTAGTTTTTAATTTTTAGCAGCCTGTTGGGGATGTAAGACACATTTAGAACAATCCCAGCTATGTCCTCATAGCTGTATTTTAAATTAAATAACAGACCATCAAGCCTTCAGTATTGGGGCATATTTACAGGTATTAGTGTTATTTTATTCGCCTCCTGTATACGAATCGAACTAATCACTGCTAAGCTCTGTGCACATGTGCCTGCAGGTATTTGGCGCTCGTGCTTTTATCAACACAAATCCTGCCAGTGCACAACAGTGAATGTAATTAAATTAACAATCAATACACTCCATTGTTTGTGAGCTTATGTTACAGGGAGTATTTCTATGTATTGGAGGGTGTTTAAATGATCTGACCATGAATGTCCAATACTGGCTAAATCAGCTTTTCACTCATTCTATCAGCTTTTTGTTTGTGTAGTTCACAATAACATAGATTTAATGAAACATTTTTTCTATTTGTCTCTTTCTCATTCTCTATTCTTTTTTCCTGATTTAGTCCTTTCATCCCCCTTAAGCTGGCATTTGAAATCCCTAAAAATCGATCATTTTTGAAAAAATGTCCTCTCCCATGTGTGTTTTGTTGATTTAAAATTGCTGACCTGCAGTGTAATAAGGACAGAGGACCTTTTCCATTTAATGAAAATGCTAATTGTGAATGCTTCAACCTCACAAAACAATAGCTGCATGTTTTGTACAGTTTCTCTACATCAGTCACCAGTGACAATTTAATGGTTTACTTTAAAGTGTCAGGAGCCAATAATGGAAGGGGGGGCAATGCCATAACCTGATGTAAATGCCTTCCATCTGCAGCTCTCTCACACTAATATAACATAGGTATTTATCTACAGTTATTTCCTTCCTTCCTTTTTTAAAATAAAAATTCTGTCCACTCGGCGCTCTTTTTACAAATATCTCCATTCACACTAAAATACAAAAACAACTACAAACTCGTACTAATACTCAGACAAATCATTATTTCTGTTGGACATAAAACTGTGGACATTGTGGATAATACTAAACATAACAGACACAGAGGCTTTAATCTGTCATGAAGTTATAAACATTACGTTACATTATGTGTTGGTTCAGGTGGTTGAAGTACTGACCCGACCATGAGCGACTTCATGTCAAATACTGATTCATAGATCTGGATTTGATGTTTCAGGTGCAGGTTCATAATGCAGAGTAAAAACTGACGTGTGTAAAATGTAATACTGTTGTTTTCTAATTTCCCTGTTCCCTGTCCACACAGGTACACACAAAAACATAGGTTTTAAATAGCTTTAATTTAGGAAGCTTTTTTTTTTTTAATTGAAATGCAGTTTATACATGGATGGGTAGACCAAATATAGAAAAAAATACTGGTTTCACAAAATATCTGCATTACTGTGAATAAGGCTTTAGTCTAAATCAAAAGACTAAATATAATTCTAGATCATCTGATGTTGTTTTATGTTGAAAGGGAAAAGTGAACACTCTTTCACAAGCTAGCAATTAGACAAATTCTATGTCCCATTTCTACAGCTTGAACGGACAGGCAGGGAGTAGAAGTGGTAGGTAATGTTATGTCCTGTCAGACCACATAAATTACAATATGATTAAAGGTCAGTATGTTCTGTACTGCAACTTTAAGCTGGCTATATTCAAAGATGTGTTTGTGGCAAGATGAGTGGAACTGAAGTGATGGGAGCCAATACAGGTTTTTCAATGGCCGACAGTGTTGCTGATGAGTCTATGAATATCATGTTGTCATTGTATTTTGTATGTGATAAAACAGAATTTAATAATCACAAATGGGCCAACTATGAATGAACTTAATTGAAAAAAAAAACCCCAAAACACTCTGGTTGTATAGGTTTCTAGGGTGTATATACTTTTATAGATCTACTTCAGGGTTTGTATACAGTACAGTTACTGTCAATAAAAATGTAGAGTGCAAAGATTGTTCCACCTTGCTATACTGGCAAGGCTGCCATTTTTCACTTCCCTCATGCGTGCAGGTTAGGAAAAACGGATTTCATATAAAAAGTTTGTGGTGCAGAAGAAATTGCCATGCCAGGCAGACACGACCGTGTTGCACATGGCTCACGTGTCAAAACATTAAACCACTGTGTTAAACAGGTCCCGTGAGCACAGACACTCTCACACCTCACAGAATCCAAGACAATAGTTCCTAAAAGATGTAAGAGATTATGCAAAAAGACACAGAGAAACGGGAAAGTGACAAATATTTCATAAGTTTTAGAGTGCTATTAAACATTCAGATGATGCCATTAAAGGCAGAGAAATGTGGAGGGCTGATAAGAGTGTGTGCAAGTTTCCCTCTGAGTGTGTGTATGTGTGTGTTTACCGCCTATGTGTGTGATGGTGTGTAAGGGGTCAGTTTGGAAGAACATCTTTGTCTCTTGTGGTTTCCCTCTGAGAAATCTGCAGCAAAGGAGTGAAGAGTTGAGTGTGCTGACACACACAAAGGAAACACAATGCATCAATGAATAAGAATGCCACTCCCTTCAGGGCCTTCAGCTGATGCTACTTTCACCGACAAACTTAATTGTGTGAGTGTGTTTGGAGGGCACTTTTGGTTACACTTAATCCACTTTTGGATGATCAACAGATTCTTCTGTGGGGACTTATATTTCTCTCTGTCATAAAAACACATGTTGGGTTTAAGGAACATTACGCCACCTTTCATTCATTTCCTTCAGACTTGCTCTAACCTTAACCATCACCACAACTTGTCTAAACTTTACCCTGACCCTGACCCTAACCAGACTATAGTCTATATAGATTTATAACAAGTCTGAGATGTAAAACTGATCATTTTTCATTTGGTGCAAAAACAAGAGATAAATACATGCTCATGTGCACACGAGCCGACAAACACTTTCCAGTTCACTTTTCTCTTTTTGTCAAACAGATGCAGACCCACTAATGCACCTACCCACGATCCACCTACACACACTCACACACAAATGCACATGTACATGAGTTTAGCCACTGGTCTCATTGTTAGATTTGCCCTCTTGAGGGAATAAATTAATCTGCAAAACCTTTTTCCTGACATTCATTTGTGTATGTGTGTGCACACACCCGCACAAAGGCATGTGTGCATCTCAAAACTGATCACGACTGCATTAATTAATTCCTTTTGTGGCCAAATGTGGCCTTTGGACGCACCGTGTAGAGTGCCTCTCCAAAAACTCAGACTTTAATTGAGATGCTGGATCCACACCTCAGTGCATACACACATGCACACACAAAGAAAGTAAAACACTGAGTGAAACAGCAAGAAATGCATACAGATGAACACAAAATCTAAGACGAAGACAAAACCTTTCCCAACTCCACCTAGCCTAGAAATTCAGCTAATATACTGGCAGTTTTCTCAGCTCCTTCAATTTTCCATCATCATAAACCTCCATTTAGTCTGCATGCTTCTACCTCTGAGAACTGATCTGCCAGACCAAGGTCATCTGACCCCAGCCTGGTTTTAAATAAATGACCCTGAGCGGCTAACATAGTGCAGGCTGTTTATCTTTTTTCTAAGCTTATTGATTTTACAGAGGCACACCTATGTCAATAAAATCATCAGCTGGGAACATGGAACACAGGATGGCGTGAGCCTGAACTGCTCTGTCAACCACAATGAAAGACAAAAACAGACATGAGCAGAGCTGCACCCTGGTGACTCTGTTTCCTCTCTTATAAAACAGCACAGATAGTCAGGTGCTTTGGTGCTCTGAGCTTTTCGCCACAACATACTCTTGCACAACATACTTTTGTCCATGTGGAGGTGAGCTGACTTTTATTTCAACAATGATTTTGTCAAAGTTGAAGGCGTGAATCGTCACTGGCCTTGCAATTCAAATCCTCATAGATTCTCGATGCACCTCAACATATTACTCACGATGCATTTTTCTTTGAGTGTTTGAAAAAATGTTTAATCATTTTAATTCCAGCACATGCACTCAAATCATTGTGTGATCTACCTTAAAAACATTCCCACAAGAAAACAAAAAGCCTGCAGTGCATTACAGGAGGGGGTGTGAATATTCACTGACCACACAATTCTCTTCATTTATGATGCGATCTTTGAATTGAGAAATTTCCACGTCTCTAGAGAAAATGCCCAATTTAAAATAATGAAGTCTTTAATTTCCTAATTTGCCTTTGTTAAACCACTGACATAAAATATATCTCTATATTAGTTGGTTAATGAGGCTGTAGATTTATGCTTTTTTAACTTAATTTAGCTGCTCATATTCTTCCCATGAGTTTGAAAGACACAGCATTGTTCTTTTTAAGATTGTCAATTGTGGGAGTTAGTCATTTGTGGTTTACTGTGTCACATCTGCAGTAATCTGAGCCCTGAAGGCTTCTCTCTTGCACATATGCACACCCATACATGCATCTAGTCTAAAAAGAGATGTATAAACATCACACAGACCAAGGACACAGCTGCATTGTCACACATGTACATGGTATGTATAGTAATGCTTATAGAAGTCATTTCTTATTAGATAATGGAATGTTAGTCACTGCGCAGAATGAGACTGGAGCAGGAAGAAGCACTACTGTTAGTAGAGACCTTTTACAAAGAGAACAATTTGGTTCCAAATATTTTATCAGATTTTCTGCATTAGCACACAACATGCCTGCACAAGTGTAATTCATAACATATGAATTAGGTCATTTGGTCTCTTGGGACAGCTCGACAGGGAAAGACACAAGGAAGGAAGGTTATGAAAAGGGACAAAGCAACAAGGAAATAAGAAAATAATGAAAAGCAGTAAAGGTAATGAAGAGTAACATGATAAAATAATCTGGTTTGGGCACGTCAGCAGTAAATATATGTGTCAAGAGTGCTTTTCTACCGACCATTTGGCACTAGTGGTCGACTCATCACTTTTCTGTATCAGCTATTTTCAATTTGCAAACCCTTCAGCTAGAGAGCCATGGTTTGATTCCATCTGCCACAAACAGTAATGCAAGATAAGTGAAGAGCTTAATGTCAAACCAAGGCAAGGCCACTTACAGAAGACACCATTAGGGATTAAAGAAAAAAATAATAAAATCTCTCTTTGAAAAATAATTTCAGTTTGTGTTGAGTTTTACATATTCAGGAGGAACACTAAGTGAGTGGTGTTTTTAGCCTGAGGCTACTACACTTGTGGCTGTTGTGTAGTTTAACAGCCCATCTAGATACATATGAAATATTAAGCAGCCCATCTGATGGGATTTCTGATATCTTCATCAGTATCACAGTCTAATTATCAAATGTGTGTCATAATAATCCGAGAATGATGATGAGGAGAGAGAAGACACAAACATTACTCCAGTTATTGCAGTCGTTATTGTGCAAACTCTCACTGTTACTGAATAAATTGCTTGTTAGTATTTTAAGAGAAATTTAAGAGACGCTTGTGTTCTCTGGCTAGATAAAACCTCTGAAATCCGCAATGCAAAACTCACAGGCAGAAAGAAGGGAATGATTAACATTGATGACAATATGAAAAATGGAATTTCAGAGACACAAAACGCATTGTTAAAAATCTTTGGACTGAATTAACAGAATGGAGTCAAACACGAAGGCTATAAAATAACCCTATCCTGCATCACACATAAATAATTCAAAGGAAAGCAAAATTCTTCTTCATTCTTCACTGATGGGCTGGTTTATTTGACACTTTCTCCTCCTAAACAGGAGTTCTCTTGATGTTCTGTATGAAAATGACCTTGCATGATGATATATGCTTTAATGGGCTGCAACCAATTATTCACTTGTTTGTATTGAAGTTAGAACATTAAAAATAAATAAAGCTAGATAGCACAGAGTCCAGAGTGCATTGTATTTTCATAAATCCTTTTAAGTTCTATGTATATTTCAAATGGATTCTTGGAACAGTCATAAAAGAGATGAGATACATGCAACAGTAAAAGTTGTTGTTAAAAATGACAAAAGAGGCAGCAGGGGAGGTTGAGCAAATGAGAAGGAAAAAGCAAAGAAAAGAGGAATGAAAAGTGAGCGCTGGTGCCAGACAAAGGGAACATCCAGGGAAGAAAATAAGATTGAGATGAAGATGACTCGAAAGAGGAAGAATGAAAGACAGAGACACATTTAAAGAGCGAGAGGGAATGGAAGTGAGAACACTTCCGTGAGAAAATCAGCAGTGTGTGTGTGTGTCTGCAGGAGAAAAAGTACTTTTGTGAAATATTCTGTGTGATAGAAGACAAAATCCCCTCCCGAGAGAAAAAGAAGGAAGAGCACAGAAGAAGAGGAGAAAGGAACAGTGATTTAAGTTTTGGATAAGACTCATAAGGCTGCAGACTGTTTCAGCAGAGGTCTCTGTTGTGAAGCTTTGTGTAGGACTGTCAGGGCCCTCTATTTTTGAGTAGTGTGTGGGTATATACCACTCACACCTTATAGCATCCAGTATACCTGTGGAAGTATGCTTATGCAGAATTGTCTTTTCACTGAAGTCTATCCAGAAGTCCAGTATCTGCAGGGTTGGTCTCCAGTGACTTGCTCATGAACACTTCCACAGTGCAGCCAAGGGGAAAACATGTATGTATCATCATCAGAGCAGCTCCATATGTTTCTGAGCTGATGCTTCAATTTCTAGATGAATATTAAATGCTTGCTATAATTTATGAAGGTTTCACTAACCCTGTTGCTGTACACATGCATCTATTTTACAAGTCCCACTTGATTTTCCAGCAAACAAAATGCCTACATTAACAGTTTTGCTACAACCATAATCTATGACTTCTGCCTGATGGCGCTGCAAGGACTTTGACTTTCTTATTGAATTATCTTTGACTTCTTCTGCCTTTCCTCAATGTATAAGAGGAAAGTGGTGATACATAAATGAGTGCTTCTATGAAACTGGGTTCATTTTGGTATCTGGCATGTAGCCAGCTTTTTAGACCCAATAATAAAAGAGAAATGTAGACAAATTTCCCCAGAGGATGTACCTAATGATGACGTCAGATAATTGCAAAAAAAAACAAAACAAAAAACTCTTGCTCTGAGCCATCCCAAAATTAATGGATTTTTAATAAAATATTGGGGCCAAAAATAGGACCAAAATCTGGACATGAAAAGCTACCTAGGTGTCAGTGCATTTGACCTGGACCACATGGCTTGAACTGGTCGTATATACCACCATAAATAAAGACACTGTGTTAAATTTGTTGATCCTGGTGGTTTTTCTAATCCAGAAATGTGGGTTTTTCATGAATCTCAGTCTCATTCCAGGTTTTGTATGTAACCCATTGTGTCCACTCACGTTACATGCAGAACCTGCCCATTTAAACATGTAAATCGTGATTGATTTTGCAACAGCAGTCATTTTTGTGAAACACTCTGCTTTGAATATTTACTTCGATTCCCAAAATGTACCAATGAGAGAATAAAGAGATATTAAAAAGAAATTGTAGCGCGTAATTTTCGTGTCCTTCGGACCATGTTACATGCAGATTCTTGTATTACATATAATGTAAAATAATATAAAAATGTGTTTTATCTGAAAAATAGTTTCTCCTTTATCTCAGTGAGTATTTATTTTTAAAATACACCCAAAGTGCTTCCACACTTGCTTCATAACATTAGTCTACATCTGGTTTGAATTTAATAGGTCCCATGTCCTGTTTTTAGGACCAGTTTCATAGAAGCACCCAAATCCTGGACATTAGAGACTCAAGTTTGTATCCTGACTCATGTTACATTCAAGAAAAAAGTTGGAGTTGGAGATTGATATTGATAAATTCACAGCATCATTTCTAATTTTAAATCTTTTGGGACTTCCTTGATATTAAACTAAGTTCTGCTATTTTTCCCCAAACCTGAAGTGTGTTTGTTGTCTAAAACTAAACAAAGCTTCCATCCAGGCTCCAGATTACAAATGGACTTTTATGAAGGAACAAAATCATCAACTATATATAAATCATGGATGAACTCTCTGTGGTGTTGGCTGTTGTCATATTGGTTTTGTGGAAAGCCATGGGGGTTCAAGAGCAGCAAAGCATGGAATGTGCACATACTGAAAACACCAACCACACATACTAAAGCCCTATCCATATGGGACTAGGATTACCTATGGACTTGTGATGATTTGGAAAGTACCCCTCAATGTCTGCGATTCATGCAGCACATTCATGGATGATAAAGCAAGTTTGTTTTTCACTCCATGTACTCCCCAGTTTTGACAATGACAGGCTCACTACTTTCGGATAACAGTTAAAAAACAGAAAAATGTTTCTTACTGTGGCTGTCATGCATCTCATCCAACTCATCATCTGTTGAAAATCAATCAATCAGTGCATATTTAGGCTGTATCACAACATGAGTCTCCTGAATTTCCACCTAAAACCCTTTTGAAACTTTCATTTATATCACTGGTGCAGACTCGACCGTCCAACACCAGAAACATACGCAGAATAAATGTAGGAAACAAAAAATTGTTGCATATCCCTCTAAATTACAGAGATGTCAATTTGCGCAGGACTAATATTATCATAGGACCTCAGGTTTTGCTAAAATATGGTAGGTAATCTGTGGTGGATTTATTTTATTTTTACATTACAAACTATGGACATGGCAAATTTGCATCACTGCAGTTATTACAAATTACCAAAGGGTCACAGGTAATACTAGTCCCATGCGAGTAGGGCTTAACAGCACTATAATAAATGTCATCAAGTAATTTCAACAATTTATGAAATGTTAGCTGTGATCTATGACAGTAATGTCAAAGTCATGAAATGTAAACACACTAATAAAGGCTACCTGAGCTACTTAGTAAGTTACCTGACAGACCATACGATGTAACAGAGATGAATGCTAACATCAGCTAATACAGCAAAACCATGAGAGTTATTGCAATTAAGCACCACTAAACTTCATAACACAATCCTAAGACAACCTTGTTAGTGAAACCTCTGAAACACAACTTTAGCAGAGCTGCCTGTCAGGGAGAAAAATACGTTTTATTCAAACAACAGCTCCAAATGTCCAACTCAGCAGATGAGCTAATGCTAACTGTCAATCAAAGCCCACACAGCAGGACAAACACCGACAACACTCACCTGTCAATCACAGCAGCCACTGCCTTAATTGTGCATAACTTTTAGGCTTTGGATAATCTGAATGAGGGAGTTCGATAAAGATTCACCCCCTGTACAGACAGGGAAATGAAATACAAAGATTAAAACATTTTTTGTAACAGGGTGTAAACACATTTATTTCTGCTGTAAGGTTGGGGTGTAAGGGTCTTTCATATAGCGACTGCCCCCAGTAGACATTCAAGTTACTGCAGATTCAGACTCATCGTCATCAGTTTTAAGTTGAGCCGCAGAGCAGCAGAGTCACTTCTGACAGAATCTGAACAGTGATCACTGATCAAATTAGTCAAAAACTGTGTTTCCATAAATATCAAACCAATTTGAAATGAAAAGTCACAAAACCAAAATGCAAATGATAAGTGATTTCATTAAGTGGTTTGGAGTGAATAGCTTAGGCTAAGCATTCTGTTGTTGTTTTCAGTCTAAAATTGCTGTGATGTCTTTTTTAACCATAGATGAGACTGATGAGGAAACAATCAGTTATCTGTCCACATGTTCTATTGTATTAGACATGTTTATTAACCGAAATATCTGGTAAGATACAGCAAACAGTTGATCAGTCATGCGAATTTAATGTTTGCTACATCAAAAACGTAATTTTTTTTTAAAGGTGTTTCCTTTTCATCTGTGCATTTACACGAAAACAACTTCAAGCTAGCAAAAACTTTTTTGAAAAATAAAAT
>JAPQRP010000028.1:18296957-18310731 GCA_037367295.1 Apogon hyalosoma
ATATATATTTTTTTTTTTCAAATTGAATTTTACCATTTTCATGAACAGTTTCCAGTGTGAAATTTCAACATACACATGAGATACTTTTATGGAAACACATCTAATCATGTATTTAACATCCTACCTGTCTGAAAACACCTGTGAGTGGCGTCTTCAGAGAAATGTGCAAAGAAGAAGGTGGATGTCTTGTATCCTGTGAGACCACTGGAATTACAATATGCTGAAAGATAATTACGGAATTGTTATCCAGTGATGTTAAAAAACTATCAGGTACTGCAGCCTTGACAGAATACATTATGAAAATGGTAGTTACAGACACATTTTTCCAAGTTAGGAAGCACATATTTCTACTGCAGCAGTCACACAGGGTCTGTCAGGTGGATGAGTGACTGTACAGTACAAGACAAAGGAAGCACAGTGTCCCATCTATTGATGTCAAGGAAACTAGGAGTATATTTAGTCAATAGTTAAGATAACCGTTAGATCCTTCAAGTCAACAAGGCCACTATTTCCTCAAACTGAAGTCAATTGTGTTCACTTATAATTCAGTCAATCATTTTTATGTATTTATGCCTTTTATTGTGCAAAGAGAGTTAGAAATGAGAATGGATAATGCACACAAAAATGTCTACAGAGGAACACAAACCAGTGTAGAGTAAATGTTCTACTATAAAAGGAAAAAACTTGAACATATTGACAGTTAACATTTGCAGACACCGCATAGACATTTTGTGCTGACTGTTAACAGTTTGTGGATGCATTAAATATTACTATCTATTTCCTTATTGTGTTTGAAAAGGAAAAGTAATCTTGGATGCATTGCATTTCCATTAATAATATATCTGCTAAATTAGCTGTGGACATCACATAAGAGAGAAAGGATGTAGCTGTTTACTACTGCAGACAGATGCACTCCTCCGTCCAACCTACTACTGTATATATCTACCTCATTTAATGCTAGGAGTCATTTTAAAGAGGCGTATGACTTTCATCACAAATTTTTCTTCAAATTTGTAAAACCACAGTGATAGCCTAACTATCACTTATCCATCAGTCTTTCCATGCTTATGCACCTAAATCACTTCCCTCATGGTGAATCACTTCGAAGATGACTTCATCACAAGCAGTCAGTTTGTTTACATACCAAACTGATGCATCACTCGGGCCTTTTTCGGGTTTTTGTCGCAAAGTGCATTGTGGGAATGGGAGTTCTATGCAGCTGCAGCAGCAACAAACATAGAGACAACAAGCAATGAAACCATGTAGGCTTATCATACATGAACTGTAAGTGGTCCTCCGAGTGAGCGGTGAAGGCCTGGCCATACCCTGTATGCCTGTATGTGAGGCGTATATGATAAACCTACACAATGACATATTCAAAAAATGCCATGAAACAGAAGTCTTAAGTATTGTTTTTCACAATCACGTATTATAAGATGACAATTGACTTACAGTGATTCCTTCCATTTCTTCTGACCTGGTAGCGGACATGGTTTCATTGCTTGTTGTCTCCATGTTTGTTGCTGCTATGGCTGCATGGAATTCCCATTCCCACAATGCACTTCACGACAAAATTTCCAAAAAAAAGGTCCAAGTGACTTATCGGTCTGGTATATAAACAAACGGACTGCTTATGATAGAGTCAAGTTGTTCACCGTGATGGAAGTGATTTAGGTGTGTAAACACAGAAAGACTAATGGATTAGTGATTGTTAGGCTATCACTGGGGTTTTACAAATTTGAAGAAAAATTAGTGATGAAAGTCATACGCTGCTTTAAAGTCAAAGTAACCTATATTATCTACCAAGAAATGACTGAGACTTTCAATTTTGAAGGGAAGGTGGGAGTTATTCTTAGTTCCTTTGGTTAAAATTGAACAGATTAATGGCTCTTCAATTCAATATATTGGCTATTAGGGATTAGTGACATTTCAGCCTTCGCATTAACAAAGATCTATACATATATTCACTCTAAACATAAAAAAACCACATTGCTATACACAGCTTACACACACATGCACAGACACACATACACACACACACACACACCAAAAAGCTCTATAAATACAGTGTGGAGGTAATGTTCATCGTGTAAAGTAGGCGGATTAACTGGAACCAGGTCAGAGCAAAGGCAGAGCATGCTCTAGCTTTTCTCCTATTTAGCTGCTTTTCTCACCATTTTACCAACATATTGCTTCTGTAGCTATTTTCTTTGCTGAGGAACACTGGAATGGTTATCTCCTCCAACCCCACACACTAATGCTTCACCAGTGCCACTTGTTTCCAAACTTAGGGTTTGATTTTTCTAGGTGGATCATCCATCAAGCATGCAGGTTTTGTTGCTGATGCACTATATTATATTGAATTACAGCTTGTTAGCCTGAAGCGGTGCAGTATATGTTTAATGTACAGTGAATCGAGGGAGAAAATGCATGAAAACTGGCTTAAAGTTAGGACTTGGTGTGGACAATTATGGACACTAGGAGTTAACAGTTTGTGTTATTTCTGAAGTTATCAGTGTCTCCTGCAGTGATAAATGAAATCTCTGAAAGTCTGCCAAAACCGTGCCGTTCTACACTCAAGAGTATTTCTATTTCAGTCAGGATTTTCAGAAAAGACCCATTTTTTTCTAACAGGGAAACATTTTTAGATCTCTGTGCTTTGGCTAGGGCAGTACAGTATGTGCATGAGTATGTGGCTCAAAGTGATTGAATGAGAGCGGGAATGAGTGAATGACTTCACAAACTTGAACGTATTAGCATCAGTACCTTTCGCAGCCTCTCATAAATGGCTAGATGCACGCAATCAATCAACGGGATGCCTCTGTAATGGTGTAGAATGAGAGTTAAAGAGTAGATCAGGACTGGGGAAAGACAGGGAGGAAGCACTGATGAGGCAAAGGCCGAGAACGAAGGAAATGGAGGAGGTGTGGCAGGATCGGCAGACGGAGAAGAGAGGCTTTGATTTTTATTCTGTGAGTCAGTCAGGGTAAAGAATGCACCTCAGCCTAACCATCTCAGTATTAAACTCATCCATCCTGTAGGAGAGAGAAACATACAGTGGGTGGGGTGGGGTGGAGTGGGGGGGTATGAGCATGAGACTCTGAGAATGTGTGTTTGCAGAGCAGTCATCTTTCACCTGTAGCTAGCAGAGACCTTGACTTGCATAATGCAATGTAAGGATAAAGACTCCTTTATGACCAGCTGAGCCAGTAAATCTGGATCAGTTCTGACCTCTTTTTCTTCCCTGCTATCTCCTCTTGTCTTTGCTATTGAGAGCAACCAGTCGCAGCTGCTGAACTCTCAACAGCTCTTTGCCTCTTAAAACGGCATTGCAGACATATAGACTTCCCTTCATCAGTGCATTGAACCAACACTTGCTGCTTATACATAATGCTCCCACCCACTCTTATGCCTCCCCACTGGTACAATTAAAAAAGCATTTTTAACCTATCTTATTTTCTCAGTATGTTTAATTGCCTACAGTATATATAGTATTTCTCTATCTTCACAAACCACTCCCTCTGGTGCAAAGTCTCAAAGTTGCAATAATTGTTTTCAATTAAAACATGCTGTGTGGGAACTGTCCTTCGCTTTCCTTTGCTACTGTATATCACCGTTCAGGGGAATGGCTACCAGAAGATGAGGGGTAGTGGATTTGGCAGCTTTCGCTATGATTGGATGGGGAGCCACAGTTGAAGGACTGATAAAGCAGTGGCTTGTTGGATCCATCTTTACAACAGCTTGGGGTGTTATGTAAATGGCGGTGTAGCTGGGCTGGTAGAGGAAGAACAAATAATCAATCTCAATGACAAATTTAATGACCGAGTAATAAGCGGCTACTCCTTATATTATCGGATCAGTGATACCTAAGTCATGGTTTATTTTGTCCTTCTTACTCCACATTATTCAGTATTTGTACCTTTTATGTCAGTGTCTGGTCTGTGTCCTAGCTAGGCTGGCCCAGATTCTAGCCCAGTTTTAAGACTTTTTTGCTGAACTAAAACAAACACTAAACTAAGCATGTGTTGTGAGTTTTGTTGTCTTCAATCTGAACCGGCATGTGGAAAAGCCCCAATTAACAGAAGAGGATTCCAATAATGTCAAATTGGCCAAGGTAGACTATGGTGGAGTATTCTATCAGACCTCTGGAGAGCTATTTGGAGGACAGAAAACTGCAGGCTGGTTTTGACCTGCTCCTCTCTCTGCTACTTATTCCTCCTTCACAAAAGGAAACTGTAGTCATTCACACAACAAACTAATGACAGAGATAAATAAGGAGAGGAGTGGAAAACATGACAAGACGAAGACACAGTGAAGTGACAGATAGCCCAAGAGGAAAGAGAAAGGTGACAGAAAAAAAAAGGATGAAGCTTTACAACACAGCAATGGAGAAATGACAGATGATGATAAAGAAACAAAGCACACGCTCTGGTAATGAATGCCACTTTAATGAACTACTCTTTCTGCCCCTCTATCTCTATTACTATTTCCCCCGTATTCTATATTTCTTTCTGCTCCCTGTTTCGCTGTCACTTCCAATCTCCCTCTCCCTCTTTTTCCACTAACACTAGAGAGCCATGGGGATAGGATAACTCATTACTTATTCATTGCTTCTCGACACATACTGTATGTATTTACAAGGCCTTGAATACTGGTGAAATCAGTATACCACAATAAAGTGCAAAAAAAAAAGTATTATTATTATTATTATTATTATTATTAGCATTATTATTATTATTATTAGCATTATTATTAGCATTATTGCTTTATCAAAATTACAGCACTTTTATGAATCTTGATGGAAAAGTATGAAACAAGGACAAACCCCTTAAATTTTGAAGTCGATCCATAAAAAGCTGTGAAGGCTGAATTTTTTTTTTCCTCACTTTCTTTAACATCAGAGAGCCCCAGGCTGCATCCAGACTAATGCATGTTCATTTTACAGCAGTTTTGAAATGAGAACAATCCCTGCCTACACTAATGTTTTAGCAAAATCTCCAAAATAATCTCTGATATTTGCAATATTTACAATATACCTGTCATCTATCACATGATGCTGACTGGTAACCACTGGACACAGTAAGCAAATCACTTGAATAACGGCTCGCTTGGTGTGAATTTAGTCAGAAATGAAAGTTAAACTGCACATTTCCAAACAGACACAAATGTAATTCAGCACCCATGTAACGAAGGGGAAAGTCTTGTTTTCTTGTTTTCAGGCAGGAGTAGCGTGTCTGTGTTGTAATTTGTGAAGTTTATGGTTTTGTCCATCCACACAACAAAGTAAGTATGGAATTTCTGAACTAAAACAAGGTCAGAAGCATTTCCAAAATGCTCTATTTTAGGGAGATAAAACACTGGAGTAGTGTGAATGCTACATATAAATGCAGGAAATGTTACGCATTTTAAAACAAAAAAACATATTAATGAGAACAGGCTAACTTAAGCAATGGTCAAAAATAGAAGCCATTAATTAAAACAATAAAGAAAGGTCATCATTTTGGTTCATTTGTGGTTTAATGATGTTCTAGCTCTTCTTCTCCTTCTTATTATTATGTGTAATTAAGCTACCTCCAAACTAGCCCCGGAAGAATTTCATGCCTGTCTTTCCTTCTCCTTTTCTCTGGTTCATTTGTGAGCAGAAGTGAGACACCACTGAGTGCAGCTTAGCAATCAATAGCTATGTTTTATTATCTGACTGTCAAGGTAATTTTATGTGAACTTCTGAAATGGTGAGAAGAAACACAGACTAAATCAGATATGCTGGTATCACACAGGGTGAAACAGATAGAATTCATAAATGTGAAATGTAGTTGAAAACACCTAAAGAGAAGATACAGAAATTGTTTATGTTGCGTTTCGAAATTGTTCACGCGAAGAGGACGCAGTATTGTTGGGATTTCACTGATATAATCCTCGTCTTATCTAAAGGATAATTTTACAACAGTTTATAAAAAGTGCCGACGAGAGAAACCTGACTTTGTTGTGAATGCCTAACACAGCACAACACAACTCTACCAGCACAAAAGCAGTTGGGTGAATTCGTGTGTTTGCATTGTTAGGAATCCTCTCATTCTGGCTGCATGTTGAGCTGCTATAATGAAGATTTCATGAGGTTAATTCCACTCTTGCTGTGTTGTAGTGGTGTATATGCTGCTTGTAGGTACAAGACTCACTGGCATAAGTTGATTTATTGTTTTAATCAGAGTTTGTGGGCTTGTGTTTGATACTGGTAGTTATTGTCTCAACGCAACAGTAGAAGTCAAAACTTAAATTAGTGTTTGCGAGAGAGCAGAGCAGCTGAGTATTTCAGTATATGTAGATTAGTAGAAAATGCTGCTGAAGCTCTTTGTTTACCTCTGCCAGTAGCCCCTTTTACACAGCACTTCTGTTACGGGAATATTTCGCCTTTATTCCGGCATGAAGAAAATGCTTTATTCAATAAATAGAAGCTCTGAAAGTCTGACTCAATAGATATTAAAGCATTCTATTAGCCCTAAACTCTTATAAATGGAGCAATATTTTACAGAGACCACTAGAACTCTTACAAAAGGGTCATTCATAAACAAATAAGACCAGAATGACCCTGTCTGGTGGTCACTGTGGCGGTCAGCACCTAGTAGTTTTCAGTGGTATTACACTTTAAGATATTTGCTCATTCACTTCATTTTAATGTCGAAGTCCTTGGTCGTTGATCACAACCCACAATGGTATACATTTACGTTGGAGAAAACATTATGTTCATTGTGTTGGTTAACTGGTTGCTATTTGGGTTCATGTTCTAGATTCAACACCAGAGATCACTGTCTGCCATAACAGGTTTTAATTTAGTGATGTTTCCTACAAATTATCTGAAAAACTATTTAAAAAAAAAATGTAAGCAATGAGTTTTGGTCATCACCCTGAGGAAATACAATACTTGTCTGAAATTCTGTACTACTAAATATAATATCTGTCTTGAAGACTTTATTATGGAACAAATGACAGATGATGAAGATATTTATAGGCAGTGCCTCATGTTACATGCACAAGCAAACATTCCCTTATGCAACTTTTGTGCATGTACAGATGGAGTGAAGATGTCTCTGTTCAGAGAATAATGTACAGCCCTCTATGGTGCACACTAATGGTGTTTCTTCAGTGAAACTATAGCTTAAGGACACTGACAGTAGGTTATAATGATGCTGAGGTATTGCTGCTGAGGTGGCCTCACTTTTCATGCTGTTCGAAGAAATCTCAAGTCTTAATGAATCTGACAGCAAAGTTATCACTTAAAGTTGGGGCTGATACAGGTTGATAGTTACTCTTAGGCTTCAAAAATGGAAATATTTACTTTAAGGGAAAACAATACATAGCTCAAAAGATAAATTTGCTCCCACATAGATACTACATAATGTACAATTCTTGGCCAGTACTGATTTATTATGACATTTTGGCCAATACCTGATGTTTTTTTGTTTGTTTTTTTTACTATTTGTACTTCCCTTAACAATAAAAATAAAAACAGTAACTATTTTAAATATCTGCCACTGCCATCTGTGAAAAAAACATCTCATATACCAAAACCGATAAAGGCTGATATCAACAAACATCAGCCAGTACCAATGTCTGGCTGATACACTGGTGCATCCCTATTTTTTATTCTTAGTTTGATGTTCAGATTGAGTGGTTCAGAATTACGCAGGTTTTTATTACCTTGAAATTGGTATTCAGTTCACGAGTAACTTTTTAAATAATTTAATAAAGTGAAAGTCAATGCAGTCCATGCATTGGACATTTTTTTAGGAGGGTGGGATGATATCAACATATTAATCAGCTCTTGGCTTTTTCTTGCTGCAAACTTCTTCCATGTCTTACGTCTCACCTGCTACCTGAGTCTATAATGAAGTTTAACTGGATGATTGATGTCGTTTTCCAAAGCTGCCAACTGCCTTTACTTCAACAACCATCTTTAAGAATGGATTTTCACGCATTGTGCTCCTAGACTTTACATATTTACTGCACAGACATCCATAATAGGGAACCCATAGGTAAATATTTATGTGCAAGAGTAAACAAGGCAGGGGGTGGTAAAGCAGAAGGGTTCAGAGGGGGACAGAGGGCTCAGCTGGAGGAGACTGAGTGCAGATGAGATGGGGATGGATGAGAGCAGGAGGGCAGAAGATGAGCATGTGAGCAAGGAGGGCAGGACATGCAAAACCTCTGGCATCATTCACAGCTAAGGGAAAAAACAAACATATGCTCTGTGTGCACTTTATCCTTAAGCTGACTCTTATGTAACATAGGTGGCATGTGTACAGAAGTAAGCATGAAATTATTTTTATTGACTTTTTTTTTTTTTGCTTGGAATTACTGGCTTCACTGTCGACTGTTTTTTTTTTTTTTTTATTTTTTTTTCTTTTTTTTTTTTTTTTTTTAGCACGACAAGTATTTGCTGCAAGCACAACCAAATCCATGAAAACAACAACAACAGTGTTATCTTGAGGGGCCATCACTGACTGCCAAATGTGTCACATTTCACAGAGGGTTTGAAAAGTTGTATTGTTAGATCGATGTACCGCTTAATCTCTTACAATCGCCATCTGTAGCCTACTATCCCAGATGCTGAAATGGAAAATCTGTGTGGTTGGTGAAAATGGTGGTGGAGAAGCTTAAGTCTCCATCCTCAGCAGCAGAATCTCAGTGAGGAACAGTCACACTCGACATCCGTAAGAGCAGGAAGACAATTACTACATGCGCTCTGATCTTCTATTATGGAGTACCATTACAGTATAATGGGATATTGATGTCTGTATTGCACTGCCATCTACACAATCCCAGTATTAGTTTCTTATTGATTATAACATAAATTCATAAAAATGCCTTTTATTTGCTGGGCTGGACATGCTTTCTCTCTCTGAACCTCTGACCACTGTAACTAATAAGATCAAAACAGGTTTTTCTAGATTTTTGCTGTTTGTACATTTCCGTGTTCTCAATTCTCTCAGTTTGGAGAGCAGTGAGTCAACTCAGAAAGATGTGGGTTGAGCAATGCCGCCAGCCTTCCATCGTCATTTTTTTCTGCCTTTTCCATTATAAAACTGCTACTTGAAACCTATTTGTCTTGGTTTAATAATATAATAAGAAAATTCATCACCCGCGATGAACTCTGAGAATCAATAGGAGGAAATAAGCAAAATTCACTCTTCCAATTGACTGCACTCAAATCATGAAAAACTATAATTTTCAAAGTAATCAGATACCTATGTGATTATATGGCCATAAAAACAGTCAGCATTTTCCTGAGAATCCACTGAATCTGCTTAATTTCTGTTTATGTGTACCTACAGTGTAACCTACAGGACTTGTAAAATAGCAAAACAAATTGAACATGAGCCAGTGCAACACACAACAACATTTTTAATTTGTTTTTAAATGTCACAGAATGATTACAGCGCACAGTAGCAGAACTATTTTTTAACTTCTCATATTGTAATGAATTTTGCGTGCACTTTTACAACGCAGAAATACTGCACGCTGACAAAAAAACAAGCTGAAAGGACCAGCTGATTTAAATCTCATCCAACATTTCCTCAACAACAGTTTTGTGTTACATGTATATATATAGCATTCAAGCTGATCTTAAAATATAATTATATCTAAAAGACGACTCACAAATCTATCCCTCCATCTGTTGTTATCCTTCTGGTCCATTTCGTTCTCCAAATATTTCTGACTAGCGAGTGCACATTATAGGTCAGTCAGCTGAAAAATGAATCCAGGACTTTTAAAGGGTAGAAGGCTTAGATATAACCTGAGTTGTATGCACACTCAGAAAACCCTGATGATCACAAAGCATCAGGTACTCGCGCACATACACACACACACACACACACACACCTGAACACCCACGTACTGTACTGTTCTGTATGTGTGGTTATGTGTTTGGTGAGCTGGTTCATCAGTTACAGTATCGGGCTTGTGTATTGAAACCCAAGGACAGCAGATTTTTGCTACGAACAGTACATTACACAATGAGAAGGTGCACACGTGATCTGAAAGCCTTTTGTCCTTTAGGCTACTGCCATAAACTCTACATGAGGTGAGTTCAGACATAAAATACTGCAGCTAACAGGTTGTATTACAGCAATGTGACCATAGATAGCTAGATAGCTAGATAGATAGATTGAAATCCAGTTGAAACCATCATGTGACTTGCATATTGTGAAGCCGACAGCTCAGGTGTGAAGGGTGCGAGATGCAGCATGAACCCGAAACACTGTCTGCTATAAGGTTCCTCACACCCCGTTACATAAAATCCGCGCATGCATTGTACTCCGTCTAAAAGTGACTGTGGTGGGAAATAGAGAGCAGCTCTCACAGTCAAATGAGATGAATATGTGAGCAACCACTTTCTCTTGTACTTTTCTTCTCGCCTGCCCCCTTTTTGTCATCGCCAGCTTCTTTTCCTCAGCCGCTCTGTTCGCTTTCTTAGTTCAGCAGCCTCTTTTAGTGTCTCTCTAGGGTGCAGTAGTATAGTAGCCTATACTAGATTTTCTCTGATGTTTTCTCTTCTCTCCCCCTGCTCTCCTTGTTTATCCAATTGCACAAGCTCATATGAAGCAAGTTAATGAGGCCAGTAGGGGGTGGACACTGCTTTGATAGCAAAAAATACTTTTGGTCATTGTGGTAATGAACAGTTAAACACTTATGATATAAAATGATATTAACTAAATGTACCTCTGCTCTACCATTAAAACACTGAGAATGCTGTCACTGGGAAATGCATTTGCTTCCTCTGCACTTCTGCATTTGAGTTTACAGTGCTATCATGACTTTAATTGCCCACTTAGAACATGATGTGATGTGCTTGATTCTTCAGGGCCTTGCACTTCATATACTGAACTATGGCGAATGTGCATCAGTTGGAATAATTGATGCATAATTCAGGAGAGGATAACGGGAAAAACTGAAGCTGGATGCTATTTCTCAGAATCAGCTATGAGAGAATGCACAAGCAAGGAAATACAAAGGCCTTGACTTCATTTGCCACTATTAAGTGTGTAATTAATGCTGCAGCTAATGTCTGACTAACTAACTGCAGCCAGTATTGGAGGATTCTACAAAGTTCGAATTATCATAAATGAAGTGGTCTCTTGGATGAGAAGCATATATATGCTAACCAATACTAAAACCTTCCATTTGGCTTAATTATAACTATTATATCATAACAAAACTTGGTTATTATGCAAGTATTACGAAATGACAAAAGGGTCTCCAAGAAAAAGTACCAAACTCGCCAAATTTCGCCACCTATGGTGACAGCTATAACCAGGAAAAAAAAAAAAAAAAAAAGAAATTAAAAAAATACAAGTTATTCTTACAAATGACTGACCCTGTGATGTTCAACTTTATTCTGTTACTCTCTGAGCAGCTGGAGATTTCCACTGCAGCTGTTTTACGCACGGTGGCTGCACAGCGCGCTCCATCGTCGGCGAAAGCAGCAGCGCGGCACAGTACATATCTGTTTATCGCCTTCTTTTGCATGCCTTTTTTTCTTTCTTTCTTTTTTTTTTTTTTACAGAAACAGCAGATGCTAACTCGAGTTTTACAGTCGAATGAACTCATCGCGCTTTGACTTCTACTATGCGGCTTACCTTGAGTTGTCGCGGCTCTGGAGAACTGTGGGTGCGTTTGTGTGCAGCGCCCCTATCCAAAATGGAAACTGTGTTGCTACTTCGTACCTGGAGTCGAGGGAGGGAAAAAAAAAAAAAGAAAAAAAGAAAAAAAAGAATACACTGACGGAGAATAATGGTTTGTTGTTGTTCTTGTTGTACAAAACGCGTCTGAGGTGTGAACTAACTGCAGCTCCTGCTCTGGCACGACTGTCTGTTCTTCGGTGGGAATTAGTTTGCTTGTTTCTGACTGCCGCCCTCCCTCCTACTCGCTCTCACTCACTCACTGTCTCCCACCCATGAGAAATAAATAATCTTTCATCTCTCTCTCTCTCCCTCATCCTCTCTCTCTCTCTCATCCTCTCAATCTCTGTGCCTCCTAGCAGGTGGGCATCTTTGAATAATGTGAGATCATTATTACAGACTGCTGGAGGCCAAAATGTGAGTCTTCCTCTTCCTTTAAAACCGTTGATTCTGGCATGAGGAGAAACCAAAATGAAAGGCTGTTTTTATAAAGTTTAACAAAGTATCTGCCATGAGAGTGTGTGTGGCTGTCCGGTGAGCGGGCATGTAGGCAGAGGATTGGGAGTGGTCGGGATTAAAGCGTTGGATTATACCTCAACATTTCATCATTTCATCTCACACACTGGAGGCAGACTGGTGAACAATGACATCACTCTTTGGCAGACATAGACAAACAGACAGATTCATGTGGGTAGAGATAGAGAGAGAGAAAAAAAAAACATTAAAAAATAAGAGAAAACTTTGGAGAGAAAACCTTTCACCTTTTTAGACCAATCCATGTAAATCTAATGCTTTTTGCAGACACAGAGGGCAGGCAGAGTACACGGGGTCACCTGGGTGGGATACTGACTGTGTGTATACATTTGTTGTGTGGCTAAATCTGCGTCTGTGTTTCTGTATAGTGGATTCAAACACACAGCCAAGTCGGACTATGTGTGTGTGCATACTGACAGATGGCTGCTGCAATGACGCAGGGACTAACTACTGGGTTTCTGTGCGTCTGTTAGATTGCATGGCTGTGCACATGCTAGTTAGTGCACCATGTGGGTATGTTTGCATTCTATGGAAAGTCCAAAAGGCCATATTCACTCACTCAAATATCTATCCAGCACAGACAGATGTGAAAAGCATGAACACCTGTGAATTACAGGTGTTGAGTACTCGTTTTTCACCTTCCTTATTACTGATGTTGGACACTTTCATTCAATCTGTTATGGACACATTAATTAAATGAATCCCTTTCATTGAGTTTGTACAGATATTTACAAAGATTTTCGACTGCATGCCTTTATTTGCACTGCATTTTGCACCTGTTACTGCTGCGGAGGAAGCAGGAATGGACCCATAAACAGATTCAGATACAGGCAGGCAGCCAATGATTTTATTAGTTGTAAACATCAAAAAACAAGGCAAAGATACACCACAAGCTGTCAAGAAGGTGAGTGGTACGGTATGGTGTTCGCTCAGGGATAACCATGTGAGTGTGGGTGTTGATTGGAGACTACACAAGAGTTGAGGTGTGGCCAAAGAAGATCTAACTAAAGACAGAAGATGTATTTCTGGGTGTTAACACATCATGGCATGGTTTCGTTACAGTCAGCCTTTTTGATTATTTTTAACATTCCCTCGTCTGTATTTGTAAATGATCACGGCAGCTGATGAGATGACGCGAACACAATTACGACAGCTTGTGGTTTTGCAACAGGTGGGAACATTTAGCCCTTCTATGTCTCTGTTCTTCTTTAAAAAGTTAAAATACTCAGACTAACTAAACATTCGACTAATCTCTACGAAATCTGCTCAGCTGTACCTCAAGACAAACTGTCACAAACATTAGGAGAGTAGTAGAGTTGTTGGAGAACTACTGCTGTTGACTGACAGCGGTATAAGACAAGTTTCAAGTAATTAGGTGCAGGTTATCTAAATTCCAAAATTGCTGTCTTCCCTCTGTGGTGAAATCACACACACACACACACACACACACACACACACACACACACGCATGTATATCTATATCTATATCTATATCTATATCTATATCTATCTATCTATCTATCTATCTATCTATCTATCTATCTATCTATCTATCTATCTAT
>JAPQRP010000028.1:18310870-18321839 GCA_037367295.1 Apogon hyalosoma
TATATATATATATATATACATACATACATACATATACATATCCTTTTTTTTTCAGTTTCTGAATTACCATAACACTTGGTTATTTAAATCTGCACTTTAATCACTGGTCAAAAATTCTTTAGATTAAAATTTAGATTCTGTGTATACAGTCTGTAGAAATTCTACCCAGTGATGCCACAATTTTTATTAATCACAGGTGTTTTCATAACGGTACAGGAGTTACATAAGTGATTGACAGCTGTAATTACAAATACCTGACCTGGGCTTAGACTCTACTGTTCTACAAAGTTTCAAAAAGTGACATCAGATCATCTATCATTATATTTATTCTTTTTTAAGCACTTTAGCATTTAAATTAAAAAAATTAAAATATTAAATTTTTTAAATTTAAATCTAAATTTGAATTTACATTTTGAATTAAAATCTGAATTTGGAATAGAATAATTACAGACAATGATATAGATTCAGTCCAATCATTTAAATTCAAAATTTAAATTTAAATTGGAATTTAAAAGTAAAAATTTAGAATGTTACAGTTCAAAGATGATGATAAAGAGTCTGTCCATTCACAAGTCTTTGCAATGAAAAAGATGCAGGTTAGGTTAGGATAAGAACCCACAAAAGAGAGGAGAACAGAAAAGAGATCAGATATAATTGACAAAACCTGCTTGATATAAAACAGAGGTTATGACAAATAACTGTTGAGAAATTCTTAGTCACACCTTTACTGTGCGGACCCTGTTGCTTGTCATTGAAGCAACATGGCAGCACAGCTACCCTTGATATTTGGCCTCATTATTCCACTTTGGATGGTATGAATTCTAGTGTATTTTTTTGTGGTTCTTGCCTACTGTAGAGTTCTTTTAAGGTTAGTGCTAGGTTAATGTTAGGGTGGTAGTCTCCATTAAATCTGTGGAAATATGTGGAAATAGAACATATGTGTCATAGAGAAAGACAAGGATAAAAACTGGGCTTAAAGCAGAATTAACAGATATCACTCCTATTTTACCAGCGTCCAACCAAAACTCTGACTTTCTTTCTCCTTCACATACATAAACACATATGCAAAAACACATTCAAGTGTTATCGCTTTTTGTCCAAGTGCTTACAGTCTTTCCTTACAGACATTCACAAGAGACCTTGAGTCTGCTGCAGCTTCCATTTGCTGAAAATACATTCATACAAAGGTGTTTGTGTGTGAGAGTGAGAGAGAGAGAGGGTCAAAATGCTACAAATAATGGAAATTGAAGCATAAAATCTAAACAGTTATTAGTGGTGCTTGACTGATTGTACCCTCACACTGCATATTTTGGCAAACTCTAATTAGCCTACAAGAGCAAAGCTTTTATGGGATCTTTTTTTCCCCCGGTTGCCTACTTTAGTGTCTTGGCTTGAGCAGGTTTTTTTTTTTTTTTTTTTTTTAAACATAACACAGACATCATTTTAGGTCTTCACAACAACATGGTGGGATGAGCATGACCGAGGCATGATTGGTCCATCACAGAGGTGAGAGGGAACCATTTTGTTTTATCATGAATCATCATCATCATGATTCAGTGTTTATGCAATGAGAAACAATAACCTTAACCTCCATGAGTGTGTGAAAACTAGGCTTAAAAACACAGTCACTGCTAAACACCTTTCACAGCTGGACAAAGCTTGCCTGCTAGCTGGCCAGAGAGAACAGGTCAGCTAAATTATCACTACCGAGTAAAACAAAAAGCACAGCTGCTGGAGTAAAAGTAAACTGCACAGTGGCTCGGAGGACTCAAAGCAAACATTTTTGTGCCAAATGTGCCATTCGGAGCCTGCAGGCTTCAAGGCCAGCAGCCATCTCAGAGCTCTGGCTCTCCTTCACTCACTTTGTCACATTCGACTTTCCCCATTCTCATTGTTTTATCTCCATTCCTGTGCATCCTCTGCTCTCACTTTCTGTCACACTTGACCTTACCCAGTGTATTTTTGCTTTTATAAGCTTACATACACACACGGGCTTGAGTACTGGGTAAAAAAGCGGTTGATGTGTTTCGATGACTATCATGTGTGCCCTGATTCAGGCACATTTCTTTGTGTGTGAGTGTGTGCTCCTCTTTATGAACTATGCTGGCACCCACTCAGTCATCTTAACTCTGCTTTAAATGCCTCTAATTGTTGTGCATACATGGACTAATGGTTTGGTACATGGATTTTCATGCAAATTTTCTCCTTACAGGCCTAATTTAGAATTAAATCCCTAACAGCCTGCAATCTCCCCTTGTAGCATGTATTTTAAATTTGGCATCAAGTAATATAATGCTATTAGGGCTGTGACCATCTTCTGCTAGCACCCTCTTACCATGTTATTGCTCAAATATGTGGAAGCATTCACACATACACACACACACACAGTCCCTCACCATGTGTTTTACTGGAATATCTCCCACTTCCTTTTGTCGGAAGCTTGCCCTCCCTTTCTCCCTCTGCCACACTCGCCCCCTATCCTTTCATCTCGCCTGCCTTTTTCTGCCTGGTTCTGTCACTCATCAGCATCCCTCACTTGGCATCTCTTCTCTGTTTCATCCTTGTGTTATCAAATTTTATAAGTCTTTCCCATTTTATCTGTCTCTCTCTCTCTCTGTCGCCATTCTTTTCTTTTTCTTTTTTTTTGTGTGCCTCTGTTGGCCCTCTTCATTGGACTGCTGGCCATTGTGGGTCAGAGGCAGGTTGTAATTACTTCACTCCTCCTCTGACAGCTATAGTGAAGAAAGGAATAGAGAGAAAGCAAAAGAAAACGGGAAGAGAAAGAAAAGAAGAAAGGAAGATTTAAAAAAGAAAAAAAAGCCAATTTATTTATACCTAAACAACTGATTCTATTTTTTTTTTTTTTTTAACCAATTAAGGGCATCTTTCAGACACAGGTCTGTAGTCTGCACAATCACAGAATCCAATTAGGTGTGCTACACCTGACTGGTGTTCCAGCTGATTTCATACACTGACAAGGTATCTACACAGTCCAACACTGAGAAATACTGTAAGTAATACAGTGATACAGAATGATTTCTCCCACATGCTTAATGTAGCATAGGAGAGTTGGCCTTAATTGGTGCAGCTATATTTGAGTTGTAATGTAGGGCGGGCAATGCCTCCTTGACTTCAGCTCTGAGTTGGGACAAATTTGCATACCTTTAAAAATCAATAGCTTCCTAAAAATTCACCAGACATAATGGAATTAGCATGAAAAGAGAAAAAACAATACAAAAGATGGAGCCGTGACTTTAGGAGATTGTTTTTCTGTGCGTGTCTTTTAGACTGGACCTGGGTTACACTGCCATTTACTAATTCCTTATGCATACCTGCAGCTTAAATGGCAGGAGAACTCATTAGTTAAAGGTTGTAACAGACAACAGTTAGGATTTTTTGAAGATCTTTAGCAGGATATATCACTGTGAGCATTGTCACTAATTACACAAACTAGAGAGGAGGAGGCAGCCTCAGTGCTGGCAATAGGCCAATTTCTCGATTCTATTCTTATCCTGGCTGATCGATGATATTTCTTCAGTTGTCTGGAGGTCAGCTTACTGAGACAGGGTCACCAATTATGAAGAACCACCTAACCTTTACTTCCTGTGCTTTCTCAATAAATATAGTTTTTTCTTCTTTCTCTGTAGATCAGTCGGCTTCCTTTCACTACACTATTGCAATAAATGCAAATGAGCAAACAGCTGTATGTTTGTTTATAGAAGTCTATTTCTATTGGCATTGTCTGCTGTATGATTAAACAGCAAGTATTGTACAGTGAAAAATCAGAATAATAATGAGATATTCACACACACATGCACACACAAGGAACACAAGGAGGTGGCTGGCAGTCCTCACACTTTGAGAAAGGTGGGAAAGGAGTGAAGAAATGAGCTACTGTACATGCGACTGGTAAGCCCTGTTCCTCAATTAGGTTGATTATTTTAAGCAGTGTGAGATTGATTTTGAGGCCCTGTGGGTGCCTTACGGGTCTGTGAGAATGAACATAAAGGTGCACACAGACCGAAAAAGGAGGTGGAATAAAAGTTAGGACGGGGAGCATCACAGATGAAGGAAGGAGTGAAGAGGAGAGAAGAGGAGAGAGAGGTAGTCTCCAAATTCCTGAGGTTATTAATAAGAGTGTCTCTTCAAGGAGAGCAACGATGATTTGGGTCAAACTATTTCCTCTTCCTCCTGAGGTGTCCCAAGGTCATTCTGAGAGATAAAAATGGCCCCAGAAAGATCTCTCTCCCAAATTGAAAAAGCCTGTCTTTGTTTTCATCAGTGCAATAACTCAGGGTGACAGAACCTGGTGAGTTGTTTTATACTATTAAACTGCTGCATGGTTTAACATATATCTTCCACAGCTATAGAAATGAAATAAAACACCTATTACTAGTGAAAGAAGACTTGTAGGGATACATTGTACATATGTTTTTGTCATTGCATAGGGTGTTTCCTTTATGTCATTTATTGTTTAAGTGGCCAAATATGATGTACATCCACTCTTTCTTCACATACCCAGTCTTGTTATGAAAAGCCTTGCCTTGGCTACTTATTATATGACCAAGGAAACAGGATGTTCGCTACCGCCTACATAGCCGTGTGTGTTCACAAAGCTGTGCAGTTTAAAAGGCAATTCAGCACACTTCCTTCACGTGGAAGTATAAATCCTTTCCAATTTACCGAGCAGAAAAACTCTGGGAACACAAATTTTAATACATGACCATGGGCATTTTTATGACATCTGAATTGAGGTTATCTAAGGGTGTTATAAAATATTCAGGTGAGTGATGCTGCTCAGTTTACAGCTGGCTGTGGAGGAGACAGAAACACATCACTTCTAAACTGAGGAGTTGGGATCAGATTGTGTTTGTCTACCACCTACTGGTCAAATAAAGACATTTCAGGTCGTCTTAAATCAGCTTTCTGCCAAAGTGAATTAATGGTAAGCTATGTTTATTATTATCTGTTGTTTATTGCATTTTCACCATATTTTCTAACCTACTTTTTTGTATAGGCTAAATTTTCATTGTTGTCTGTTATGTTTACTTGAAACGATTAATTTACCCAATAAAAAACAAAAGCTCTTTAAGTGTGTTTGTTGATAGTCCATATGGGATCAAACAATAGAGAGAATTGTTATTCTTCAATGCAATTTATCAAAATTATTGAATTATTTTATCACACTCTTAAATAATAAATGATAATAATAATGATAATGATAATAATAATAATAATAATACATAACAAAAGTCAAATTTAACCCTAAAAGTTTGTCCTACTACTATTACTAATAATAATCTTTATTTACACTTATCAACTATAACATTCTGACCACTGATAGGCCAAGCAGGATTCGTTTTGATCATCTCAGTCCAATGGGACCGGTCAGTGGGTTGGACATATTATGCAACAATGGAACATTTAGCCCTTGAAGTTAATGTGTTAGAAATAGCAAAAAAGGGCAAGAGTAGGGATCTGAGCAACTCTGACAAGGAAAAAATAGTGATGAATCACTTTGTCAGAGCATCCTCAGATGTTGTTGTTCCCAGTGTAAAGTGGTTTGTATCTACCAAAAGTATCTGAAGAACAACAACCAGATCACAACTAATCAAGAATCTATGGGAGCAGAACAGTATTACCACCTGTCTGATATTATGGAAGTTCCACTTTTTCCATAAAAATAGCTCTGAGGCCTTGACTCCACCAGACCTCTGTAGGTGTGCAGAGGTATATGGACCAAGACGTTAGCAGCAGATCCCTGAAGTCCTGGAAGTAAAGAAGTGGACCTCCATGGATTGGATTTATTTGATGCTCAATTGTCCTGAGATTGGGATATCTTTTCGTAGTCCGTTTTTGGTCAGTACTAACCTCTACAGACCAGGAACACCCAAGACCTGCAGTTTTGGAGATGCTCTGACCCAGTCATCACTGTTACAACATGGACCTGGAACTGGTCAAAGTCACTCAGTTCCTGATGTTGCTCATTTTGCTGCTTCCAATACATCATCTTCAAGGACTAAATGTTCACTTGCTACAAAGGTACCATTGTAATAAAATAATCAATATTATTACCACTTCTCCAGTCAGTGGTTCTAATGCTATGGCTGATCGGTGTAAATATGTGTTTTAAAAACAGCAGTTTACAAAGTACTTTGACAGCCAAAGTAAACACTCAGAAGTGTAAAGTGCAACAGCGTCACCAATTAATCAAACAGCAATTAACAAAGCTTAGATTAAAACTGAGAAAGACCTGTCACACACATAATAAAAAATAATAATACTAATAAAAAATATACTGGTAAATAAAGAATTACAGTAGAACTAATTCATTTAGGTCAATATCCAATCCCAATAAAAGTGTGATTAAAGAGAAGAGACAATATTGCATCATGAAAAAAAAAAGTGATAAACTCTTATAGCAACAAAAGCAATAAAAGAAGAAAGAAAGAAAGAAAGAAAGAAACAAAGAAAGAAAGAATAAAACTTATAAGACAAAAATAAAACTGAATAAAAAATAAAACAAATAAAACTGGTAAGACAAAAGTGAAATAAAATTAAATAATATGTTAAATAAAAGGAATACAAAATGCTAAAACAAAATAAAAGATTTATTTGAATGCTAAAATCACTAAAGACAAACTCAATGCATTTTAAAAAGTGGTTTTAAAAGAAGTCACTGAGTCTGCCCGCCTTAGGTCATGGTTGCAGGTCATTCCAGTCGGACGGCAACGGCATGTCCACCTTCACATCTGAGCCTCGACTGTGAAACGGCTGAGAGAGTTCAAAGTTGGTGATCCTAGGTCATGATCTGGCTCACATGGGGTTAGAAGTTCAGTTATGTTAGTTGTTAAAATCAGTAAAAAGCCTGACCGCTGCATTTTGGACCAGTCTGGATGCAAGAGATTGACTTGTGCCAGAGAGGAGTCAATTACAACAGTCTAAACTTGAGAAGATGAGTGGCTAACTTTGGTTGCATGATGTTTTAAATATCAGAATATGGTATCATAGACTTCATTTTGGAAATGGATTTTAGAAGAAAAAGCTTGACTAGACAACTTTTTAGTTGTGTCGGTTGAATGTCAAAGATAACTCAGAGATTCCTGGCAGTTGATGTTATGTTAAAAGAAAAAGGATCAATGTTATTAACAACATGACTGATGGAGTTTGGTGGACCAAAGAATAGAACAATTAAAAAGGGGAAAGTATATCTGTGTGTCATCTGTGTAGCTATGAAAGGACACATTATGATGCTTAATAATGTGGCCTAGTGGGAGCGTAATTAGAGAAAATAAAATCTGACCTAACAGAGAACCTTGTGGTACACCACAGCAATGGTAAAGTGAGTTGCTGTAGAAGTGATGTTACCTCATAAGACCACAAAAGTTAGGTCTAAAATATACCAATAAAACCACCCATGTGCAGTGTCCTTGATGCCACCCCATTTCAAGACATTCAATTAAAATGGCACGGTCACTGGTCTCAAAAGCTAAAATTATGTCTAACAGAATTAAAATTGTACTTTCCCCTCTGTCGGCTGACAAAAGAAGATCATTAGTTGCCTTCAGGGGAGCAGTTTCTGCACTGTGTAAAGATCTAAAACCAGACTGAAGTTTCTAAAATATGTCATTTTGGCACATAAAAGCAGAAAATTGGGTAGAAACCACTTTCTCTAAAACCTCAGGTAAAAAAAGTTTAGAGACTGGCCACAGATTGCTAAGAACTGATGGATACTATAACACTGTAAAAAAAAAAAAAAAAAAAATCCTGTTGTTTTTATGTAAAAAAAACCTGTCAGCTGTGGTTACCAGCACAATACTGTAAAAAACATATCAAACCAAACTTGTAGATTTAATATTTTAAACATGTATATTTAATGTAGGATTTCAGTGATATTTACATGTTTAAAATGTTAAATGCACTTTTTTATTACTTTTTTATGTAAAAAAAAAAAGTATGAGAATAGGCTGTTATTTCAACATAATGGTCTTAGTGAAGAAGAAAAAAGGTATCCCGCACACTGTCCGTTCAACTTCCAAACACTAAAGCTTTTTGCAAGTTTTGCACCGTGTTGTTTTTCATTTTACACGTTTATTTTCTCAAAACAATAGAAATACATAATTTCTACATACAAATCTGGTTTTGTGAACACTCTTTCTGTAAATATACATATATTATATTATATATTTTATTTAATCATCAACACAAAAGTCTTTTCAAATAAACAGCTTTGATTTGTATTTTCACTTACAGTTTTTTTATGTTGCAATTTTACAACTTTTTGGTGTTAATTTTTTACAGTGTAGTGTTCCAGCATGAGCACCAATGGCCCAGATACATAGGTGATAATGTTAAAATTAATTAAACTCCACTAAGGGGAACCAAGAGACGCCAATGCTCTCTCTCTCCAGTGTTATTACTGAAATCTTAGACTATCGCTGGATGAGTGACCTGTGTCTTCTGGGGACACAGACAGGTCATACGACAAAAGGGGTTTGTGTTTCTGTGCCAGTTCAAGGCCTTATTATTGGAGGGAATAGAGTTACTTATGTGATCAGAAACATAAAGCAACAGAGTGAAAACCGCAAGACATCTTGTTGATAAGGAAGATAAACATGTTCCACCAGAGGGGCATTAAAATGATCAGTCCCTAAAAATAAGCAACAGTCCAACAAAACTAGCCGACAAAATATACCAAATCAGGACACACTTGTCATCTTGTGATCTAAAATCATTATTTATTTATCTGTTTATTGTTTCAGACCTATGACCTAAAAAGAATCAGAGCACAAGTCTGAAAAAGGCTGCATCTGTGTCAGGACAGATACTTGGTGGTGAACTGTCAGTGACCCACTTAAGTGTAATTATCTGATGGCTTTGTTACATAACTATAACTTAACATGAGACATGTAGAGCAAAAAGAAAATGACAGAAGAGAGGTCAGGTCACAAAATTATGGTCAAATATTGACTTGTAAAGTCTTTAACAATTCATTTTCATTTTCTCAATGACTTGATATTTGTGATTACTATTTTGTTACTGTTACTGGTGTTATTTCTATATCCTGAATAACCCATGCAGTAATTTTTTTTTTTTTTTTATAACTGTGTGTCTGCAGTGTGTATAAATACTACTAATGTAGTCAAAGCTGCATCCAGGACCAGTAATTATAAGTTGTTTCAGTTTGTATTAAAATGTATAAATAATATAGTGACAATCTAGTGTTTGACATCAAATTCTGTGTTTTGAATTAAAAGACTGATGGAAAAAATGTTCCTTTTCCGCATGCCATCATGGATTGTGCCATTTCTTTTTTGTCAGATGTATGAAAATGAGGTTTACCACTTTCGTTTGGCAGTATAATTTTTTTTTCATTCAACAAAAGGAAACAGCTCCACTGGATATAAAACAAAAATAATTGCTATAAATAATTCTAATGAGCAATAATAAAATGCTGTAGAAAATATCTTTTAACATCATCAATCTGTAACTTACAGAATTACAGGTTTTATTACAGACTGTACCTGTGTTTGATTAGCATATTTACTGGCATTCTTTGTGAGGGAAAATAAATAAATAAACAAAGAAATACATACATACATACATACATACAAAAGTTTTCAGGGTATATGTGTGGTGCCATAATATACTAGTGGGAATTATGGGAGTATTAATGGCCCATGGAGGACATAACCTTTTTTGTTCTGTTTCATAGAAACATGTGAATAATGATCTCAGGTCTTATTTAGTCTATAAAATTATAATCACCAACATAAATTACATTTGGCTTCTGAGCAATATCTTACATTATAAGTCATCTTAGTAACCATGTTTTCTAGGGTTAATACATTTGTTGAATTAAGCAGCTGATAAAAGGGCACATGCCAGCAAACATGTGTTATGTCCTATAATCCATCACTTTTAAGACCTGTTGTACAGTCATTCATTCCAGGTCAGCCATGTATTGTTAAAATCAGGGCTAGAATTATATAACTCATTTGCAGTTTTTACAGATGTTGCCTGACCATTTATTCACACACGCACATTTACTCAGACCCACGTTACCCTCCCCGGGTGTTTTGAGATCATGCTGAACTCTAAACACCGTCAACAGACATGTGATGTCAAGAATGATGTTATAGACTGAGTCAGAACCAGCAGGTGTGGATTAGGGTGGATTAAGCTCTCCAATAAAAGCAGCTGGTCAACTTCTGTCTGGCAGACTTTCATAGAGCAGACAAACAGACCAGAGATAAGGTAAACAACCAGGGAGGATCAATCCGCTTAAGACAGAGAATACAGTCTTTACTGAACTCTTTTCAATCAATGCACATTTCTATTTGACACCTCTTCAACTACAGGGAACTCGTATGTCCAGGTTTGCTTTTTCTTTCTCTTAAACTGTGAAACTGTCATATTGTTGTATGATTTTTTTCCTGAGTTGTTCAAAGCTATGGCATGTACTTCTGTGTTGCATGTTGATCTTACCAAATGTATGCAAATGTGTCTGCATTTTCAGTATGTCATTTGTGTTAAAATTCACGCTGCTCTATGCGTTGATGGGTGGAATGATATGTGACTGTTCACTGAAGAATTATACCTTATGGATTGAGAAACACAACTGTGCCCAGTGCATGGCCATCAACACAACCATCTGCAGCGGATATTGTTACACACAGGTAACACCCCTTAAATTCTCACACTTTTTAAGGAAATCACTTTCAGTATCTGGACATATTTTATATACAGTTGTGCTTATAAGTTTACATACCCTTGCAGAATTTGTGATTCTTTGGCCATTTTTCAGAGAATATGAATGATGATACAAAAACCTTTCTTTCACTCGTGGCTAGTGCTTTGGTGAAGCCATTTATTATCAAACAAATGTGTTAGCTCTTTTTAAATCCTACTGACAACAGAAACTGTCCAAATGACCCTGATCATAAGTTTACATACCCTAGTTCTTCAT
>JAPQRP010000028.1:18323686-18340134 GCA_037367295.1 Apogon hyalosoma
TATTTTAAGTGTGATGAGATATTTTGACTAGAAATGAGAAAAATACACTTGGTAAGATTTAGATTTTTGCAGTGGAGATGCTTTTGGTCAGGGTGGATATTTGGGTCTTTATGGGTTAAATTTGATTTTAGTTATGCTTCATGGATTTATCCTCATAAACACTGTTTCCTCCTCACCAGGACACCAATTTGAGAGGGCGGATTGGTAGGACTTTCCTGATCCAGCGTAGTTGCCTGCCTCGTTCTGTGGTGTACCGACCTGCCCACATGCCAGGCTGCCCACACAATGTTGACCCACACCTCTATTATCCTGCCGCCCACAGCTGCACTTGTAGGCGCTGTGACACACGCACACACCGCTGTGTCCGCACCAGAAGATACTCTGAAGACCAATGCACGGTGACTTTTAAAAGGCGGAAGAATCGGAACCCTTCATCTCTGAAAACCTGATAATATACAGGTTATTTAGACTGTAGTGTTGGTGTTGTTGAAGCAAATGCTCTTGTGATTCTATTTCCTGATTAAATGCATAGACAAAATGACATTTTTAAGGTGACATTAATGAGTCTTAATGGACATTCTGACCATCAACAGGCAAAGTGGTATTAATGCTGATTACCCCATAACAATGGGATGTGTCAGTGGGTTGGACATAAAGTCGCAGAAAAAATTATTAGACCATCAAAAGTCATCAAAAGCAATGGTTATGCAATCAAGTACTAACTCTTCTGTGGATCATGTGACTAAAACAGACAGAAAAGAAAACACGGAATGCCTAAAAGCACTGTTTTTGTCAGTACAATGCGATAGATATTGATGGAAGAACTGAAGAGATTTTGGTTATTATCAAGGAAACATAGAAAATGGAAAGACATCAGCTCTGAAATTAAACTACTATGAGCTATTTTTGTTGTTATCATTATATTTGTCCAAACAAATGTACCTTTAGTTATACCAGGCATTAAAATGAACAAGAAACTGAAGAAAACAAGGGTGGTCTAATAATTTTTTCCACGACTGTATTAAGCAACAAGTGAACATTTATCCCTCATGATTGATTGATGTGTTAGAAACAGCAAAATGGGCAAGAAAAGGGATCTGAGCAAGTTTGACATGGGGGAAATAGTGATGAATTACTGGGTCAGAGCATCTCCAGATCTTGTCGTTCATTCCCAGTGTAACGTGGTTAGTACCTACCAAAAGAACAACAAGACCTTTACTAATCAAGCATCTATGGGAGCAGAACATTATTACCACCTGTCTGTATATTATGTAGGTCCCACTTTTCCCACAAAAACAGCTCTGACCTGAGGCGTAGACTCCACCACACCTCTGAAGGTGTGCTGTGGTGACTGGACTGATGTTAGCGGCAGATCCCTGAAGTCCTGGAAGCACAGATGAAATTGTTCCTCAGTCCACTTTTAGTCTGTACTAACCACCGCAGACCAGGAACACCCAAGATCTGCAGCTGTGGCGATGCTCTGACCCAGTCATCACCTTTACATTCCTTATGTTGCGGCTAAAAATGGATAATAGAAATAGATTTATATAGTGCTTTTCTATGAACACATACTCAAAGCGTGTACAGTGGATCCATTATTCATTCACTCACACATTCTCACTCTGGTGGTGGTAATTCGTGCCTACGACACCTCCGACCAAAATCGAACAGTCATACGCATTCATATACTAGTGTGAGTAGCAGCGCTGGATGCAAGGAAGATTAAGGGTCTTGCCAAACACAACAACACATGACTAGGACAGAGCGGGATTTGAACCGCCAACCCTTCAGTTACTGGATGACCCTCCCTTTCTCTGACATCAGCTTTGCGGGCTAAATATTCACTTTCTGCCTAATACTGTATATCCAACCCAGTGATAGGTGCCATTGTACTGAAATAATCCTTATTTTACCACCTCTCCTGCCATTGGTCATAATGTTATGGCTGATTGGTTTATTTACTTTATGTTGTGCTTGCATGCCCCTTGAGCACATTAACACATAAGCGATACATGATTTCCCCACAAATGACAAAAGTGTAACTAATAACATTAATAATGCTTCTCTTTAATGCATGTGTCAGTATTCACTTTTACATAGATGATAATCAGCCTGCACACTTACAAAGCCTTGCAGGAAATGGAACATCAAAGTTAAATGCAACAAATTAATTAATATGCCCTGATTAGCTCCACTGTCTGAAAGCCTCAGTGTGTGTGGGAATCATCTGTAGGAAAAGGTGGACTCCCTTTCATTTAATAAGCTCAAGGATATATTACATCATGCTCACCTAAGTTTGATAGGATGGCCCTGGGTGTCAACTCCCTATGTGCTTTCATTTCCATCTCCATTCATTAATTCAGTCCTGTAGCTGTTTGGAAACAGAGTCTCCAGTTGAACTCAAAACAGCATCATTAAACTCGGATTTCACACTTGTTTTCACTCCAAGTGTCAGTACATTGTATCAGGCGTATAAAAAATGTATGTGTGCCATTTAATTACACGTGTACTAGCATATAATTAGATCCAAGTGAATTTTGGTGCATCTGAGCTTCTGTCTATCTGGGTTCCAACCTTTAAAAAAATACATGTAACTGTATTTGAAATATTGTAGTAGTTGTCAGTGTCTTCAAACTGGTATTGGTTAATTCCACCTCAAATCACCTGCTTCATACATTCAAAAAGTAAAGTTATTGGTACTAGTTAATACCATACAACATTTCAGCCTTATATCGTCATTACTTTTTGATATATTGATGCTTGTGGTGCAGAAGTGGTGTAGAAAAAAGATGCTCAATTCAAGAAGTCAATACATTGAACAGTTCATGAAAGATACATGGAATTTTCATGCATTGTATTAAGGAACAAAATCTCTATATCATGATATATGGTATGTTTATGCCTTTATTATAGCATGCTGAAAACTATACAAAGATAATTGTTTTTGGTATATATATATCACTCACACACACACACACACATATATATATATATATATATACACTGAACAGAGAATGCCTTCATTAATATGCACAAAATATGAAAATGTTATCTTTAACCAAACTGTGGTTCTATCACACAATAGTACTACAACATGACAAATAAACACCAAAATCTGAAAGATCAGATGAAACACTTTTTTTTGATGCACAAACAACACATTTTTGCAGTTTTCAACAAGTTTTACTTTGACAAATATGCAACCGTGGATCACCTTTTTAACAGAAGTTAAAGTCATCTTTAAAATTTCATGCATCTTTTGTAAAGAGTTTGAAAAGTAACAACATTTAGATTTTAGCATCTTCTTCTGTGGCACTTATTTATACAATCACACTTCAGTATCTTAAAAACTAATGATATAAGGCTGAACTTTTGTATGATGCTAAAAAGGACCAATGAGATTATTTTCTCAAAGCATGAAACAAATTGCGATGGTCAGTTGAGAGGCCCCTGGTGATTTCACATGTGTTGACCCCTCATTGACCCTATAGCTGATAAAATGCGTTAGTGTTTTATCCTGTCACAGACTTTGAGCAGCAGACCCTTCCCCTTAATTTATGGAAGGCAGCAGTCAGCAGTAGTTTAACCTTGCTGGCTTTAGTTGCACGTTTACACCCTTTTTTCTAATTCCAACTTGTCATGTGAAAGCTATATGGGATGATCTCAGGTTGGGTGATGATTGCTCATGGCTTCGCTTTCTTGGCCAGTATTGGAGGGGGTGGAGCATAATGTTGAATTTGGATCTGCAGGGTTGGGCTCACCTATATATATGACCCAAGCTTCTTCCTACTCTTGCCTTGCTCAGTGTCTCCCAGGGACTCTCAGCCTCCTCTTCCGCTGTGGCCGCCGCATTTGTGCTGACCACCTTTTGCACTCACAACAACCAAGAACCATGGCCCAGCAACAGCAGATCAGGTATGAAGTTGCTTTTTTTTTCTTTCCTGCAACACACAGAACCTTCAACTATGATATGCGTGCTCTTTAAAAATAGATCTGAACATATTTTTAATTGGATTACATTGAATATTGTGTTAAAAATGTTTATGATCCATTACTCTTAGCAAATGAAAAACTAGCATTCACTGACTTATGGACAAATGCGCACATGTTTTTTGATTTACACTGTTGACAAGTTATATTTGGATGATCAGATTTCCAAAGTGACACAGTACTCTGCTCAGTTGCAGTGACTCTATGACCAAAACTCTGTGTAGCATTCACACACCATAAGCATTTTCTGTAGTTGGATTTAGAAACACTTAAAACATGTGTCTTTGAAAGATCTGTCAGTTTCCTTTCAGACTCATTCAATCCACCTTTCTACTTGTACTACTACTTCAAAAAGTGAGACTGAAGTAATTGTCATGCATGTGCCTGTTCTGACTTGTTTGACTTACACAGCCTTCCAGCAAAACTGATCAATGGAGGGATTGCAGGAATGGTAGGAGTCACCTGTGTGTTTCCAATTGATCTGGCCAAGACACGCCTGCAGAACCAACGCAGCGGCCAACAAATCTATAAGAACATGTAAGATCCCCACCCACTCCCAAGTTGAATACACTTTTACTTTTTTGTTATTTTATATGTTGTCACTAAAATCACAAATTTATGGGACAAAATCTGTTGGCATCTGTATTATGTCTGTGATCAATATTGATCATTTGATGTTTAACATGACTCTTTTATTTACTGATTTTATTCAGGATGGACTGCCTTATAAAGACAGTGAAATCTGAAGGCTACTTTGGCATGTACAGAGGTGAGGTTTACTTTAATTTATACAACCGGCATTGGCAAATATTGGTAATCCCTTGACAGGAGTGGCGGATCCAGAAAAAAAATGGGGGGGGGTGCTCAAGGGGGTGAAGCAAAGCAAAACAAATGCTTTAAATCACATACAACTGTATTTATTTTATTATCATACACTAATAAAATGAATACAATTTCACCTCACTAATGTGGAACTAAAGTAAAGAGTTGGCTTTAATAAAGTCGTCCTTACTTATGACATTAAATTCCATTACAGTCCAAATATTGTAAAATTAGAAACAACAGGATACAGGTAGGAGAGGTATAAGCCTGTGTTTGACAACTTTGTGTGATTCACTCAATCACTGACTGTGTTCAAACGTATAATATTCAGTCTATGCAGTTCTATAGTTCTGACTATAATAATACATTCCAAACCTTCTGTGGCTGCCCGTTTGTTTTTCATGCAGACCATAATGCTGCTTGAACAGACAGTTGTCTCTTCATTATGTCACTTTAGTCTAGTTTAGATTTAACTCCATTTACCATATAGACCCTCATCATAAACATTATGTGCGCAGTAGATGACCTTCCAATACAAGCAGCAGGACAGTGTTGGGACACATACATTTGACCTCTAAACCACATGTGGACAAACAGGTCAGTAAGTAATGCAACAGTCCGTGAAACAGGATAACCGGGTTTGAATCCTGGCAAGAATGTAGGCTTTTCAACATTTTTCATGTTCAAACAGGGGGAGCGCTGATAGGTAAATCCACCATTGCTTGACAGTGCTTTGCATTAATGACAGAAACTTGCAAAGTAGGCTCTTACAAGTCAGCCATATAGAGTAATTTTATTTGGATGAAGGAATTCCATTTTTTAATGCATTAAAAACTGCTCTATAAATCTTTCGGTTAATCAGTTTAGATCAATAATTGTCGCTGTTTTTTATTGCAGGTGCTGCAGTAAATCTTACCTTA
The DNA here is from genome assembly GCA_037367295.1 of Apogon hyalosoma. Classification (NCBI taxonomy): domain Eukaryota; kingdom Metazoa; phylum Chordata; class Actinopteri; order Kurtiformes; family Apogonidae; genus Apogon; species Apogon hyalosoma. Next base: position 18,329,419 of record JAPQRP010000028.1, read on the forward strand.
GTAACCCCTGAGAAGGCCATTAAACTTGCTGCCAATGACTTCTTTCGCCACCAGTTGAGCAAAGATGGGTGAGTAGTGCCTGAGTAATGAACTTTACTACTGTTATTATGGCAATCTGATGCTTTGATTGTAACTTTATGATCTGATTTTGTTTTGTCTTCAGTGGAAAATTGACTGTGTTCAAGGAGATGCTGGCAGGATGCTGTGCTGGAATGTGCCAGGTAATTGTAACCACCCCGATGGAGATGCTCAAGATTCAGATGCAGGATGCTGGCAGGCTAGGTGAGACAATCGGCCGCCATTTTGGATCCAAATGCAAAGTGATGGCTTTTGGGATCATGTGGGTAATCTAGATTAACGTCATATGTCTATGTTATTGGTCAGCTGCCCAGCAGAGGGTGATGCCCAGTGTGGTGACAGCTCTGAAGATGGGGGGGACCAGTGCTGTTCTTAGTCGGTCCTACAGCGCCAGCCCTGCACCTCAAGTCATCCGAGTATCAGCCACACAGATCACCAGAGAGCTGCTGATGACTAAAGGAGTCACCGGATTGTACAGGGGACTTGGGGCCACACTGCTGAGGTGAGGAGGAAACTAATATCCTAAGGCTGGTGTCCATAGTTTTCTTAGCTAATTAGCTTTAAAAAAATCATAGAAGCTGAGCTAAATTTAATCTAAAGCCCTGATTTGCTCTTTTGCTCAGTTGGCTGTCCATTTTTGAACACATTTCTTTTTCAGGGACATCCCATTCTCGGTGGTGTACTTCCCTCTTTTTGCTCATCTACACCAGCTCGGCCAGCATTCTTCTGAAGACCCAACTGTCCCCTTCTATTGGTCTTTCATGTCTGGCTGCTCGGCTGGATGTGTGGCTGCAGTGGCTGTCAGTCCTTGTGATGGTGAGTTTCTCAGTCATTACAGACAACTCATCCATTTTTAGGGAACTTTACATCGTAAGATGAAATCCGTTTTACATTTATACGGGACGTATCAGTTATTGTATGTGACTATTTTATTGTAACTTGGCTAAATCAAGTCCTATATTTCATTCCCAGTGGTCAAGACCAGGCTGCAGTCACTCAAAAAAGGAGCTAATGAAGAAACCTACACTGGAGTTGTGGACTGTGTCAGGTAAAGGGATCATGTGTTCATAGTGTGTTTAATCAAAGTAAATGTTAATGTTGAAATCATTGGACGATTACCATCATTGCTTCTTTCTTACAAATGGGATAAGTTTGCATCCTCTCTCTTTTTTCATTGTAGAAAAATCCTTAAAAAGGAGGGTCCTGGAGCGTTCCTTAAGGGAGCCAGTTGCCGGGCCCTGGTCATTGCCCCTCTGTTTGGTATCGCCCAGGTTGTGTACTTTGTAGGAGTTGGAGAGATCCTGCTGGGGTACTCCCCTTACAACATCTACTCTGCATAAACAAGCTGTTTCCAAGTCATTCTAACGCCTCATTAAATTATGGGCAGCTATGCCTGGGCGTAGCCATGGACTCAGCTCTGTATTACTGTGTACCTTTTTTATTGTTTTAGATTTTCTGTGTTATACGCTAAAGGGACCAGGGTGATGCCATTTTTTTTGAAAATGGGGTCTAATTATGCCTTTAGCATGTCTGTCTCGTATTTAAGAGACTGAAATTGGAAGCATCTATGTGGGCTTCAGTGGAGCGTCATGTGAATGTGAATTATTTTCTGACAGCTCCAACATTCATCACCATGTCATCTAAACAGACTTTAACAGGCCTAGAATCATTTCATCACAGCCCTGATTCATTAGATTTCGCCCCTTTACCCAAATGCATCCCATATCACTTACACTTCACTGCAACCCTGACCTGGATATCCCACCAGCTGTCCCGCCTTTGCAACCACTAGAAGATGGCTGTTATGATGCTGAGGAGGCGACCAGAGGGACCACCTACCAAACACTGTAATGTCAAACACAGAATATCATGTGTTTACTTGAATGGCTCCGGTATCGTTGAAAGAACTGTTGCTTGAAACTGGACTGCGGACATCGATCTGTGTATATTATTATTTTCAAGTAAATGAAACCTTGGAAAAAGTGAATTTCACAGGTTGTCCTCTAGTTCTGGTTAGAGAAGTATCTGAACAGCAGCTGCACCTATCAGATCTGTCTATCAATATACTGTACCAAACAGGGATTTTGTGTTGTGTTACTTTCTGTTACCCAAGTCGTTTCCTTTATCGATTCTTACCACATACTCTCTATAGTGATTAGACTATAGATTAGCACATTGTTTGATCACATGATCTTAAGAGACTTTACAGATGGGATTCATTGTACCTTTGGGACCAAGTCTTCAAAATAAGGGGCGATATGACTGAAACATGGCTGCTTTCTCTTACTTGACTGCAGTCATGTGTTACTGAGAAAGAATTCTTGTTAGGCATTTAGAAACAGAGTATTACTGTCATGGTCAAAGTACAACTTTACCAGTGTAAATATGTGTCCTATATATTTTATATTTTCTCAAACTGTGTAAATTAAACCAAAATTGAGAGCAGCTCTCACAGTTTCACATGTTGAAATGGTTTACTCACAGTTGAGAATATTTTTTTTTCAGCTCATTGTAGAAATAGAGATGTACATACAGATTTATGACTGCTGAATAAATCTTTAAAAATGCTGTGCTTACTTGTGTTTGTTTGTGGATTGTGTGCAGCTTGAGAGCAGGAGGAACTCATTCATTTGTTACATAGAAACTAACTCCGAAACTGAATGTGGACAGTAGCTTTCCTGATGCAAGCAGGGAAGGTGTTACACTATACTCCACACAGGCGTCACTCACATGGAGTGTAAGTGCGTGGCAGTAAAAGTGCTCATGCTGCAGTGCTGGGGTAACTCTAGCCTGGGTAGTCCACCGGGCTCTTCTGCATCTCACACATACCTAACCCTCAACTAAATATTCAGCTGTCCTGCAAGCTCAAGCACAGAAAGGTGAAACTCTGACAGGACCCGCACGCTACTAAACCTGGAAACCTACTTAATAGAAGGGAGTATCAAATAGAATCAGCAGAACAGAAATAGAAAATAAATACACTGAAATAAGTTTACTTTATAACAGCAGGTTGTTAATTTGACAGTGTTGAAAGCAAAGTGAGATATTTATTTGTAACCAAATTGCATCAAAGCACCATGTTGGTCAACTGTACATCAATGTACAACAGTGTCCTTCTGGGAATTATTTATAAATTTAGAACTATTCTATACAGCTAAATCTGAAAATCTACTACATGTCGACAATCTACTAATTTTCAGATTTGTACTGGGATTCTCTTGAAACACCTTTTTTTGTGATGAATTTCTAAGCCTTATCTTTCCCTGTTCTTCGTTTATTCTAGTGTTGACACTGCACATGCTGTGACAACACACCTTTTTCAAATGCGATCTAAAAAAAAAATCACCCATTATAAATTACATTTGGCAAAGTGGTGAGGATGTATTTCGTTACAGGAAAGGATAGGAGGTGTGTGGACTTAATATACTCCCAGAGCCAAGGACACCAGTTCAGTGAGCTGAGTATGTGACTGGGATTGTGTTTGTAATGGTGGAGTTTGATGCTGAAGATCAAGCAAAAATTAAACAAAGACTAAACAAAAACTAAAATTTTGACATTTTGTCTTTGTATGGAGACAGCGTGCCTTCATACACTAAAACACAAACTATTTTATATTTATTTCGGTAAATTAGCAGTGAATATTTCCAAAAATTTCTTGAGTCTTTTAGTGTAGCTTCACAATGTTCCTTCTTACTTGATCGATTCCAGTATCACAGAACAGCACAATCCACTAATATCAGGTCAGATACATTTCTTTGACAGCCGTTCTCATATGTATAATCTGTATTCATATCTTTATACACAGTAGCAGAAAAAAATATTAGACCACCCCTTGTTTTCTTCTTTTTGATGACTTTTGATGGTCTAATAATTTTTTCCACGACTGTATGATTATGTGTAAATATGTGTATATAGGTCTATGTATGAGTATCTCCCCTATGGCATGTTCAGCATGTGCACAGCTGTAAATAGTATTTATAGCTGTTTTGATTTTTCTTTATTTTTGATTTATGCTCTTTTTTTGCTTTTGTGTGCTTTGTTGTGTGCTGTCACGCTGCACACAACTGGAACAACTGACCTGAAATCAGCCCCAAATGTAAACATTTTAAAATCCAGATTAAAAACCTTCCTCTTTTCATGTACATATGAGTAAATTCTTTTCAATCTTGTCTTTTAAATACACTCTTCTTCTTATTTTAATGTCTTGCTTTATTTTAAGCTTAATGTTAATTTTAATGTATGGTTTTAGTATAACTAATGCATTTATTTAACTCTGTGAATGCATTTTAAAATCACATTTTATCTCTGATGATTTTAATGTCTTTTACCTTTTTTGTGATTTTTAATGTCTATTATTCTTCTGTGATTTTTTTATGCCTTTTTAACACACTTTTGAGTTACCCTGTGTATAAATAGTGCTGTACAAATAAACTTCCCTTGCCTTGTACTCCACTCTTGCTGCTGTAAATCTGGAATTTACCCTTGTGAGACTCATAAAGGAATATCTTATCTTATTTAAAAAAAAAGACACAAGGGAACTTAGTCAAATTTTAAAACGCTTTATTTAACTCCAAACACATATCTTCCTGAGAAGCCTGGAATGGTCTTCAAATAAATTAACACACAAACAACTATGAAAGGCTTGACTGGGTATACATACTTTTAGGTGCACATTGTTTTACATGTTCAGATTTGCTCAAATAAATGTAACCGAGGAGCACAGCAGCTTGTTCACTGTCAGTCTGTTCATTGTGTTGCCCTTCCCTGTTAATCTTGTTTTATCTGCACGAAGCCGGTGACCATCTACAGTTACTGGCAACCTCACAGCATGAAGTGATAAATTAGCCTTTGTGTCCTCCGTGTTACAATATGCGGAAATTAAAAACAACAACAACAAAAAAAAGAAAACAGTAAAAGACATATTCACCTGTCCTTCCGCATACTTAGGTTGGATTGTTCATAACCACATTGATGTTCACATATTTTATACGTGCCAGAACAGTTTTGCAATTGTTGGCGGCAGAAATGAGGACTTCTGCACTCCAGCTCTATTGGCAGAGACGACACAGTTTTAAAAACACACCAAAACAATGAGGGCAAGTCGAGCCATATGTGCTACTCGTCGAATGTGTGCGACAATTAAAACGCGACTCTACAACTCTACAAACATATGTACACTACCTACAGCTACACGCTTCGGAGGCTTTTTGTGTTTTTTGCTACGTTCCAACAACATTTTGTAAAAAAAAAAAAAAAAAAAAAAAAAAAAAAAAGCTCATTATCAAAGAAAGGCACATTAAGAAACTGTTTTGGCCGAGTGAAATCATTTTGACTATTGCAAACTCTGTTATGACTACAACAGTGTACAACTATTGCAAGCGTCTACGGTAACTATCACATCAGCCACAAATAATGTACAACTACACAAAAACTCACACATATTTACACACTGTAGTCCTGACACTTGGGGCAGATGCTACAGTATTGACAGTGGCCTGATTTAACCTGGATAAGCAGAGGTGATTTGAGGTTGTTAGCAGAAGTTGGTGAGGTGACAGGAATTAAGAGGATGTTTCTTATTTTTACCTTGAGCGTGTATGTACGAACTCTTAAGGCACAAGGAAAAAACATGGAAGTAGGGGAGTAGACATCAAAGACCTGGTTTGGATAACTGAATGTCCCAGCCCCAGTCCCTATTCTCAAATGACTGGCCTGTATATGAATAGCCTGGACATATGTGTACACGATCTGGATCCTCATGACATACAGTCAACAGAGACTTTGTGGTCCTCTCTTACATAACATGAGTTCTAGATCACATAAGGGTTAGAATATGATATTTATGTCACTGAGCCACATTACCGAAAACATAAGGATGTAACCAGGGTGCGATTTGTCGGGGGGGGATCAAACCCCCCCTCTGGTTTTTACATCCCTACTTCTGCTCAGTGAATTTCATCTTTGGGGGGGGACAACCAACCAACTGAAATAAGAGGCAGGTTGTGATTGTTTTCTTACTCTGATATCCTACATTAGTGGCACTAACGTTCACCTGAACTGAACTGTCAGCAGTCTCAGAATTCGCGAACATCCCCGTGCACTGGGGCACCGTAAAGGGGAGCGGGGGGATTAAACGTGACAAATTCATGGGACCCAACATTTGTGTCCAGTGGATGCAGATTAGAAGTTGTGAAAATTTCGTGTAAGATCCACTATATAACAGAGGAATGGGAGTTGGACGTTAAAAGTATGTAAGTTTCACGCCAGAGTTAGTTACGTTAGTTGAGCACGTATACCCCCCCCCAAAAAAAAAGAAAAAAAAAGAAAAAAAATTAAAAATGACCCCCTTTGGTTTTTTGACAAATCACACCCTGGATGTAACTCTTTTGCAGCATATTTTGCATGGTAACCAATTGGTACCTACAGCCATACTAGGACCAGCATTGTGTTCCAAATGTTTAAATGCAATGGAAACAATCTGTGGTAAGTAGAACACATAAAGAATCACTGTTAAAGCCAGTAACAGAGTGTGCGTACTGTGTTTCTACATGAGAGATGGTGCTTGGACAACACGATGAATACATACCCTGGCTATTAACTGACCATTCCCTGTCTCAACACCCCACTCCGTTTCCACCAATTCCCTACGAGATGCCAGACAAGCTTTTTAAAGGCTGGCTCTCAGGTATCATAACATAGCTGTGCTTGTGTGTGTCTGTGCATGCATGTTTGTGTGTGTTCATTTCTTGCGCAGATAAGCAAACTCAGCTGCTTTCACCTCAGATTGCTCCTGCTGGCTAAGGTTTCCCACAGCCCGGGGGTCAGTGTCAAGGCTGTGTGAAAAAGCACTGACACCACAGCGACAGAATGTGGGTTACATTTTTTGGTGTTGTCCAAATGGGCATGAGGAGAAACATTTTTTGACAGACTGCAGATTTGGAAAGACAAGCTTTGTTCCCACTGGATATGTGAACAGCTAAGTCCTTCCAGAATGCTACTAAAGGTAGGGCTTGTTTTGGGACAGCAAATGAAAATAATACACAGGAATATCAGGCTTATATGGGTTGAGCACCATGTGTGAAAATATTTTTTTTGTCTTTTTCCTGGGCCCTATTTTGGATGGATACTGGGTGACGTTTTGATCTGAAGGCTGTACAGTCTTTCGGGGCCAGGGGAAGAGGTGAGGTGTAGAGGTCAAGGGTTGGGATTAAATGACCTCCCTGCTGTTGCGAATGGCACAGCAGAGCACCATACTGAAGATCATCCCGATTATCTGTGGAGACAAAAATCATAGTTTCACTGATCCTGCAAACATAACTATAGTACCGAATGATTTGATTGAATTTGGATAATCTACTTAGCATGCCCATCCCACAAAAAACATTCTTATTGACCCTATTATATGACGTATTAAAGGGGCTCCATGCAGTATTCCTACTTCCACATATGAAAAAAAACCCTGAAATTATCATTAGAATATTAAGAGCTCTGGTGTAATGCCAAAGAGCCAATGATTACGAGGCTTATGAAGGTATAAATTTATTATGTGATGTTATGTACTTCATATAACCTTTAAGCAAATGATCCTACAGTGTTATCATTTTACATTTTCACAAGATTCATATATGAAGAACAGCCAAAAAGAGGAACATGTATATCGGACTAAAAGACAGTATGCAGCAGTTCTATACAATCTGCCTGTTTCACCGTTTTTGTATGTCCATATTACTAAAGTATAGTTTAACACAGGGATGTCAAACTCATTTTAGTTCCAGGGTCACATACAGCCTAATATGATCTCCAGTGGTAATTGTAATGGTATGATCTCCAATGACCAGTAAAATAATAACAGCGCAAAAGGTAAAATTATATTATGAAAATGTTTACATGTGCGAAGTTTTCTTAAAAGTCTGAATAACATGAGCAACCTGAAATGTTTTAAGAAAAATAAGTGCAATTTTAACAATATTATGGTTTAGTTTATCATTTACAACTTACATTACAAATATACAAAACATTTAGAATATTGGTAAAATTGCACAGACGTCTCTCTTAAGACAATTCAGGTTGTTCATATTTGCTCAGGTAATTCACATTTTTCCTAAAAAGGACAGCTTGTAAATGTAGACATGTTTATCTAATTTTACTTTTTTTTTTTTTTTTTTTAAACACAAAAACAAAGATAAAAATGGCATTTTTCACTATTTATAGGTTATTATAATAGTATTTTGCTGGTCACTTGAGATTGAATTGGTCTGCATGTGTCTGTATGAATCTGAATTAAAATGAGTTTGACATCATGGATTGATAATATCTTTGGTGTAATTTCACAAATTGATCCCGCGGGTAGAACTGGACATTTTGGCAGGCCGGTTTTGGCCCACGGGCCGCATGTTTGACTCCTGTGATTTAACATATAGGAGACACATGTATCATACTGGTATAAGTAAGATACTTGAGAGCTTTACATATTTTCAGCTTGTTACCAACAGACTCTAATGCTCCCACAGTTGAATCTGCCAAGATTTTAATTCCAACCCTGTATGTCATAAATTATAAATTAATCAAGAGTAAATCTTAAATATTTATATTCTGATGCATATTCTTGAGTCACACACCCAAAGGTTAAAGTTTTCCTACTTCTTGGGCATACATTTAGAGCAGGTCTGCTTTTTCTCACATCCAAACTCACCATAACTCCAGCGATGCCAATGCCCACATACCCGATGATGTAGAGTTTACTGTTGAAGAAGTCTTTGATGCCTGACTCACAGTCCTGCAGAGCAAAGATAACAGAAGTTCAGTGCCAGTTTCTAGCGTGGCAAGATGTTATGTGCAGCACCGTAGCACACCACATAGACAACAAGGGGGAAAAAATTATTTTCTGTCTTGTGGGTGGAGCTGGTGACAGGTCTTACCTTGGTATCTGGTTCCTGATCAGGGCAGGGGTTGGCTATGGTTCCACAACAGTTCAGCTGAAAGTGGAGAGGAAATATTACATAACAGAGGCGTATGCACATGGACAACAAAATGCATTCTGAACAGCTCTAAAAGATATTTTCCTGTTCCCTTATTTTTTCACTTACCACTTTCTTGTATGAGATGATCAATGTGCCGTTATTATTTTTATCGTAGCTCGTCGTGTAGAAAGTCTGCACATCTTTGACAATCTGTGTGACCGAGAACAGATAATGATGACAGCACCGTGCAAAACACCCAATTAACTGGTCAAGCTGAAAAATAACTAACAATGAAATAATAAACAAACCTTGTCTTTGTTTAAGAATCCAAAGACTCCTGCTGCCACCTCCGCACCGAAGATGATCAGCAAACAGGCAAAGAACTAAAATACAAGTTTACAGATTAATTAAATGAAAAACGGAGCCATGTGAAGTGAAAGTTTGCAGTTTTGAAAGTAAAGTCATTTCAGTTGAATTTTGCTCACTTACAGAACCCAACAGGCACTGAGATTCCCGTACAGCTCCACAGCAGCCGAAGAATCCAACCAACATCACCAGACTGCCAGCACCTATGAGGATGTACACACCTAGAGAAACCAGGGAAAAAGACATTTTTTTAATCAATATTTGTTATTCAACTGTTTATACTGCACAGAAACTGATTCCTTATTACTGCTTCACAGTCACCAGCAGGGGGCAACATTGCATCACTTGGCTGTAACTTCAAGCATTCCCCATGTGCATTTCCAAAGCAGAGCCCACACAGGCTCATTAACATGTCAGACTGTACTATTTTGGTGACACAAATAGCAACAAAGTAGTTGGTGCTTTGTCAAGTCCTTTTTTTAGAGTGGATCCATTTGGGCCTTTAAAGTGCCTCATACAGCGTCTCCATATAAGCATTCTTACAAATAGCTTTGCCCTAAGTGGGAAATTTAACATCTTCTTCATGTCCTGAGCTCCTATTAACTACCACCTTAGGAGAAGTGCATCATGGGCAAGTCTACATGAACAACTTTACGACAGATTGGTTGCACCAGTGTGCTCTGTTACAGGTGGGGTCTGTTGCTAAGTGACTGCTCTGCAGAGAGTGGGGTTAGAGAGGACACGTCAACCCCTCAGGTGATTTAGGCTCAGGTGGGAGTGACAAAATAAAGGATGTTCAGATACCTGGTGTGTCAACAATATTACTCAAGACCCCAGAGTGTATTTTGTGTGAAAGAGGATATTAATGTCAAATGATTAGTCAATGTGTGAATGTGTGGTTCCATACCATTACAACAAGCAGATGTAGCAAGTGTTTCTACTGCAACACAAAAATGTTCCCTATCACTCAGGAGAGTAAGTATGCCAAACTGGGCCATAGATAGAGAGTGTTTCTCTCTGGAACTAAGCTATAATTCAGTGGTTCCCAACCCTTTTTGGATCATGACCCCATTCACAAATTTCTGTCGACCTCAGACATTCAAAATAGAGACTTTTTTTTTTGCTAAAATTAATTTGTTTTTGATCATGTAATAGTTCGCTATACTATGTTGTAAATAAACATTAATTTTAGATGACATTTAGTCTATATAATGTATATTATTATGAACGGAGGTAGAAAAGCCAGGTGTAGATTACTGCACAAAGAGAGAATTTGATTTTCCTTGGTCAGGATATGTACAGTCAGTCCAGC
>JAPQRP010000028.1:18360662-18402992 GCA_037367295.1 Apogon hyalosoma
CAGTAACTACGGAGCCTCTGAACATCCAAATGGGTCATATCTGATGACCATGAAAAGATGAATAACTGTATTTTACATCAGTTATTTACATGTATTCATAAGTGGGTCAGTGGATATTTAACTTTTTATATCAGTAAGTGATGTCGGTCACCAGTGGATGTTTGGGTCTTTATGGGTTAACCACTGCAGTATACTTACCGATGGAAGGATATGAACTATTTGCTCCGTTAAATCCAGTGAATATCTCCTGTAATCAAAACCAAAGGTGGTGCAGTGAAATATTACATGAGCGATTGTTTTGGGGTGGGCAGTGTATATGAGAACACACGGAAGAAAGGATGGAATTGTTGAAATACTCGTCTTCTCATTTTTTGGGCTTTATACGCTTGTTGATTTTCTTTGCAAATGCACACCAACAGAAACTCCACATCACTTAAATTGATAGTGACTGAGTGTAGGTGTTGCATTTATTTTCAGGAGCGCCGGAGTGCACCTGTTAAATGAAAAATCTCCATCTTGAGAACTGAAATGGTGACAAATTTGAGAATAAATCTAATTAAAACCAGTATAATCCAGGTCGAAGCCAGAACTCATTGAAGATGCAGTGTATGTACTGTAGCTCCCTCCTCCCTTCACACACAAACAGACAGACAGGCATTTCCCACAGCTGTGTTTATACCAGTTTTCCAAGGTGACAGGAATTCTGCTTTGCTTGCCAATCCATTCGTCTTCTTCTGTGTGTATAAAATGCAGAGTCTTGAGCCTGCGCTGCATGAACAGCATTCCTTCACCTTGGACTAGTTATGGATGCACAAGAATGCAAAGGATGTTCATAATGTCTGTGTTGCATTCCTCTGAACTGAACCCTAGTTTCTATCTCTTTTCATGCGCCAACAGACTAAATCTGCTGAAAATGAAAAATTTAGATCTAACAGACATCTTGACTTGTTAAGGCAGAAAACACACGCTGGTATAATTGGCATGATTAAAAATGGCTTATAGGTTTATCAGTTTAAGGCCTTGGAATTGTGCATGTTGTTCCACTAGGACGACCAACTGGTTCAATAAATGAAACAGACCCATTATTAATGATATCAGTCTCAACCGTGCTTTGCCTGCTTTAACCCATAAAGACCCAGTACTACTATTATGGCAGTTCCCAAATTAATTTTTCTCTCTATTTGACCTTTACTTAAGTGATTTATCATCATTTGTTATAATATTACCCTTTGTATTTTCCATTTTCCACTATAAATCATGTATTTCCCTATATTTAATTTTCTATACTTAGTTTAGATGTTCATGAAAGCATATTACATCATGAGGTTATTACCTCAAGAACAGAGAAAGCTGAAGAAAAACTGACTTTTTCAGCAAATATATCAAGAAATTAATGAAAAATCAAGTGTCTTCATCCACTGTCACTGATCCAACCCCATGGGTTTTACTGGTGAATCAATGTTGGAGAAGATGATGGTGTTTCCACGGCAACTACAGATCCTCTGAACATCCAAATGGGTCATATTTGATGACCATGACAAGATGACAAACTGCATTTTACAGCAATTATTTACATGTATTGATAGGATAAATGGGTTCACAGTTATTAAACATTTTAGATGAGTAGATGGTTTTGGTCACCAGTGGACTGGGCACAAATTCATTGCCTCCAGAGTAAAAGTAGTGAAACTCTACTAAGTTTGTCAGTATTAAAGAAAAATTAAGTCAAAAATGCTGGTTGGCTGTAGTTTCCAAGATACAGTCTTGGATCATAATGTGAAATTCTGAGCATGAATGAAAGAATAAGTTTTACTCAAAAGGAATGTGTGTCTCAGAATTACCAGATCTACTTCAAAACACTGTCTGCACATTATAATACATTCACATTACAGGTTCTTTCTAGTGGAGGATAGTTTATGGTATAAATGTACATAAACCAATATATATGTGTAACAGTTCTTACTGAAAACATCAGCTAATCTCTTGTCATTTGTTTTCCCAAATCATCTCATTAAAGTATGTAAGATTTAACACATTTAATCTGTGATGCAGATAATAATAATAATAAAAAAACACCTTATTTCAGCAAACACAGAAGTCCAGATAATCTCTGTAATTTAGTGGAATATGCAACATTTTTTGTTTCCTATGCACATTTATTCAGTTTATTTCCTGCTTGAGGATGACAGATACTGCACTAGTGATGATAAATCAAAGTTTTTATGAAAGTGTTTCAGGTGTAAAAGGAGGTTCGCATCACAATATAGCAAAGGTGTTCACTGAAAGAGCAGACATAATTCTTTTAGAAGAGAAAAAATGGATGGATGACATGCATAAAAGCTACTTTAACCCATAAAGACCCAAACATCCACTGTCAACCAAAAGCATCTGATCTGAACTGTTTAATACCTGTCGGCCCACTAATCCACTCAATCTATGTAAATAATTGGTGTAAAATACAGTTTGTCTTTTTATAGTCATCAGATATGACCCATTTGGACGTTCCAGAGGCTCCACAGTGAACATGGAAACGCTGTCATCTTCTAGAACATTGATTCACCAGTAAAACCCATGGAGTGGATGGACACACTGGGTTTATGTTCAGTGAAGGATATATTTGCTGAAAAAGTCACTTCTTCAGTTTTATCTGTTTTTGATATAATAACCCTCAAGTTTAATCTGCTAAATTAAATAAAATAATTAAAATGCTAAATACAGAGGATTGTGTTATAATAAATGGTGATAAATCTCTTAGGAAATGTTAAATTTAGTGGGGAAAAAAAATCATTTGGGAACTGCCACAAAAGTAACACTGGGTCTTTACAGGTTAAGGAATATTTTCCATTTTTAAACATTTATCTGTGTGTGGTGAACCTGCCCTTGACATCAGAACCAGGGGATGATGTCAGCAAATTTGAGTAGAAAACACACTTTACTCTTTACTCCATCCATGGACTACTGGCTTGTATAATTACAGTGCCCTCTATTTTAGAAACATACCATAATATTACCATAATGTGAACTGACACAACAACCCAGGCAAGTACTGAGGTGTTTAATAAATAACAGCATGAACAACACAACAACAATAACAACAACGACAACATTAAAAGCTTGATTTCATTTTGTATGTATACACATACTGTATATATTTTCATATTTGACTGTATAAACCATAAATATGACATGCAGTCCACATAACTTAAAACAACCAGGACTTTTTGGACTGAGGTAGGGCCAGGGGCCAAGACTGGACACATGAAGTCGTTTGTGTGTGTTAATAATATGTAGACTGTGGTTTGTGTGTATGTGTGTGTGTCTTTGGAGGTGGGGAGAAGGTTTACAGTATTGGCAATAAAGCTGCAGTGGCTGTTTAGGAGAAATGTGTGGTGTTGGTTCGTATTTCCGTGGTCAGGAGTCGTCCTCCTCAGTCAGTGCCCCAGTCGTCTTGTCCAAGACTTCCGGCTGAGAACACACACACACGCGGCGTTGATGCGGATGTAACGCCAGGCTGTCTGTTCCTTGTGAATGGTCAGGGCGCTTACAAATATGTGCGTGTTGGTGCAGTAGGAGTTCCAGTGGCGACTGTCGATGCCCAGACAGCCGGAGTTGCCTGATTTGGAGCCCTGTTTGCCTCCCCGTGACCCTGACCTCCCCCCGCTCGATACCCCCCTGTGTGTGGGGGATCGGCAGGTGGTCTCATAGAAAAACTGTTTCTTCACCACGTTGTTGATAGTAACATTGGGCAGCACCGTCACCTCATTCCCACGTATGTCTGTGGCCCGTGTCAGGTTGCCCACCCAGGTATTAATGCTATCGCATACTGAGTACTCTCCTCGGTGCATGGTGTGCGAGCCCGCTCTGCGCCGGACCCTCACCCCCCTCATCCCATCAGAGTCATAACCCTCACCTTCCAGGGCATCATGTGATGGGGGAACCTCACTGAAAACCACACGGGGCGAGGGCCGGTAACGTCTTTTGGAAAAGAGCTTGGGGTCCACCACTGGGCTGGAGGGGTCAGGGGGGGAATTGGGGGGAATCTGACTTCTATCCCGGTTGTGGGAAGCTGCCCGATGGGGTTTCTTGGTCCTGTGGTGGCTGGTCCTATGATGCTCCTGTGATGAATGGTGTTCAGAGAGGTGGTCTCCGGCTGATGTCTGCTGCTGTCCTGCTCTGTGATTGGCTGCTGTCTGCTGTCCTATTCTGTGGTTGGCTGCCCCGGTTCTCTGGGCCCATCCACCTTCCATGTTCAGTACAGCCTGGACGCCGATCAGGAGGAGCAGGACCAGTGGTGACGACCTCATGGGCACACGTCCTTGGCCAGAAAAAGGAAAAAAATCTGTTTAGACAAAGCCAAGTAAAGTGTGCATTAGGCCAGCGCGATGTGTTGTTTCAGCGTCGTCCATATTGGTGTGTGAGAGGAGACATCCTACTGGACATGAAATACCAAGGGAGTCAGATCAACTAAAACACATTCATAAAACAGATTTTCTCTTTGGCTTTTGACTCGGTGTTAGAGGTTGGCTTTTATTGTTTTGATGTCAGCCCTGTGATGAACTGATGACATGTCCAGGGTGTACCCCACCTTCGCCCATAAGTAGCTGGGATAGGCTCCAGCGACCCCCCCTGACCCTAGTGAGGATAAAGTGGGTTCAGATAATGAATGGATGTTTTAATGTATACTTAATTTTATTGTTTTTATTCATTCTTTTATGTGTTTTATTGGTAACACTAACATGTATATTAGTAGCATACTAGCTATTTTGTTGGTCATTATAAATAATTAATTAATACCTTATTCTGCAAGGCATTATTCTACCCTTACTAGACCCCTGTATGAGCTCCTAATTACAGCTTATTCACAGTTAGTAAGTAAGTTGTTGTGTATTGATTAGGATCTCAATATGCTGTTCTCAGTATAGGGCTTATCACCACAGGAACAGTTATTCATTCATCCATTCATTTTCTGAGCCCGTTTTATCCTCACAAGGGTCATGGAGGTCGTTACTATAGGCGAAGGCGGGGTACACCCTGGACATGTCTCCAGTTCATCGCAGGGCTGACATATAGAGACAAACAATCACACTCACATTCACACCTACGGGCAATTTAGATTAACCAGTTAACCTATCAGTGCATGTCTTTGGATGGTGGGAGGAAGCTGGAGAGAACCCACCCTTGCTGTCCCAGCCAGTATGTCCATGTGGGCCCCAGATGGGTTACATTTGGGCTGCATATAAGGGTCCCAAGTGGATTTGTCTGCAGTTTCCATGGTGACTTGCCCATATCAGAATCAGAATCAGAATCTCTTTATTGTCACTGTACCGGTACAACAAAACTAAAGTGGAACTCTCAGGTTCAGTGCAAGAATTTACAGACAGACAACAAATATCAGTAAAACAACATCAAATATAAGTAAAAGGCACATTATTTACATTAAGAAATAAAAAACTATTGCAAACTAAGGTATTTGTAAAACATAGAATTTGAGTAGTGCAAATTGCATGAGAAGTAGTGCAAATGACATGAAAGATAAATTTCGTGGGATAAATAGAGTGAAAAATAAATAATATGAGATATTCAGATCTCTGACTCTGATATGGGCAAACACATATGGGACCACTATGGAAACTCCAGACAAACCCACATGGGACCCTTAAATGCAGCCCAAATGTAACCCTTCTGGGGCTCACATAGACATGCTGGCTGGGGTGAGGCACGAGTGCTATCCACTGCACCACCGTGTCGCCCAGGAACAGTTATTCTTTCCTAATAATACTTACCAAAGGTGGTCTATTCATAGAGAACCAAACACAAGTACTAATAGTGTACAAATAACTCATAATTAAGTCTTTGTAATGCAAAATATGTTCCCTTTTCTAAAGTTGGGTCTTTGTTCATATTTTACTTACAAGTAATTTGGCACTTATGAACCCTCATGTGTTCCCTAATTTAAAGCTGCCTCCTCTTCACACTTAGTAAATGCATTACAGCACACAACTACCAAACAAACAGCTAGTATGCCACTAATATACATGTTAGTAAGCAGCTAATTAATGATGAATATGTGCATCTTAATATAAAGTGTTCCTGGTTTATTTGTTTTTGTCTGTGTACAGCAGTTTGGCTGACTGTGTTGTTTTTAAAGTTCTTTATAAATTAAGATGACTTGACTTGACATTCTGCGTTTGTTTTTGGTTTTTTTTGTTTTGTTTGCTTGAAACTTTCACAGTTCTCAAGAGATGTCTGTTCAACAGCACACAGTTTGATCCAATAAAAGGGTTCTTTACACGCACAGTGAACTGCCAGTCGCAAATTAGTTTATCAAAAAATGACCTAATCATTGACCACAACCTGAAAATTATTAAGGAATTACAAAATAACACCAAAAATAAAGATTTCCCTTTGCTGTTAGACCAAAAACAGTTTTGTACTATACCAATAGGGCCAATAGAGCCAGTATTCAAGTAAAGTCCCTCCAAAATCACAGTGGATCAGTCGTCTTGGTTGTCATCTGTTTTTGTACTTGATGTGTTGAAACCAACTGTACTATGTAGCACAAAAACTCCTCAGAGTTACTTTTACTATTATTATTTGCATTTTGTATGCTGATGCAATTTTGGCTAAAATCACTCCAGTTCATTTTAGAAGGATTAGGTGTTTCCTAAACATCCAAGTCATCTGCGGAAAATTCTTCTATTTTTTATTGTAATATATTGGAAATATTTCATTTATTTTATTCTGTAAAGGGTATCAGTCAGTGAACATGTTAAAAGGTTCACTTTAAATATGTTGCTTTGATTTTTATTGGTTTTATCTGTGTGTCATTTATTTATTCATCCCTTAGGCTTAGGTAACTTATGATAAGCCTGATTGTTATTCTTGCCCTTTTGAATATTTAATGTATTCCAGAAGGATTATCAATCAATGGATCAAATGGTACAAATAAAAGGAAAGAGATTAAAATGAATCATTAGTTGCAGCTCTTGTGTACACACTTGCAGAAGTACTGTGCAACAGAAATGATTTAAGCTGTGTTTTCTGATAGTTTTGAACACTGTGTGGGTAACAAATGTTTTGTCCATTTTCCCTCTTTACCAAGGGAACATCTTTGGCCCTTTGACTCGAGTGTGTTTTGCTGTGTGTTTCACAGTGGTGAGTGTTTAAGTGTACCTGTGGAATGTGTCCAGTTGAAGTGGGAGCCCCTGTGGACTCTAGAGCCAGACTCCAGTGCAGGCCGGGCCCCTCATGCCTGCCATCTGGACCCCCTGAACCACAGCCCTGTAACACACAGACACAGAAAACACTTCACTTACTTACATGTCCCATATTTTACTAAGACCACTGACTGTTTCATGTAACAGATACGGTAATGTAACAGATATGTCTGCCTTTGTCAGTCTGTAAAAGAAAGGTTCATGCAGCCCACTAAAAGACTACAGTAACTACACAGAAATACAGTGGTATAGAATTATTTCATTATTAAATATACATTTTTTTTTATTCCAGTAAGATGTTTTTATCATTACCCCACCCCCCGAGGGAGAGGCAAGGGGTATTGTTTTTGGTTTGTTTGGTTTGTTTGTTTGTTAACACTCTAGCAGCAAAACTATTGGTTGAATTCATACCAAATTGGGCTTATAGATTGCCAGTGACCCAGAATAGATCTGATTAGTAAGTAGGTCAAAATCAAAATTTTATAATGCATTTTTTCCTTTTTTTTCCATTTACTTATAATGGGCGAAATTTCACATCTATAAAAACATCAATTTTGTTTCAATTTACTTTAAACTTGACACATATATAGAAACAATTGATATGTTGACATCAGCACACGCATAGACATGATGACATCAGCTGGATCGATGCCAAAATAAGCTACAGTACCTGTGAGGGGCGGGGTTTGTCGTGCCTGGCACCACTTGTTTTGTTTAGGGCCTGTTTCTTGCTAAATATTTGAAATCATCATCTTATGTGTACATTAAAACCTATTTCTTGCTTCTTTCATGGCAGTAAGAGAAAAAGTGAACAAATCGCTGAAATAGTGCATATAATAATCTTATTTTCAGTGCTTTCAACCTACTTTTACAATATTTACAGTGCACATGAAATGATTTTAAGAGCACAAACTCTGGCTCCTCATCACTTCATGACCCTTGCCTCTATCAGACATACACGATTTGCTATTGTCAGTGCTTATCTCCCACAAAACACACACACACACACTCACTGTGTTTAATTCTTAATGCCTAAACTTGCCATACGATGGAATGCATGGTATTTCACACCTCATTAGATCTTAGCAACATATTGGATGTAAAGTTCAGTCTTCATGCATCAGTACTGTGAGTATATGCACACAGACTCTGTAACACATCTTATGTAAATGCACATGGCACACATACAGATGGAGGCATGCATGTAAGGCTGTTTCTATGAATAGTTTGTATGCTTAGATGCCATGACGTGTATGAAAACACCCCACTAACAAACATTCAGGAGGTCACTGAGGTGATTTGAAACCGGAGTGTCAGTATTCTTGACTTATTTGCAATGCACAGTAAAACACATCTTGTCGGCGTGGTGTTTGAATACCGCAAAGTTTATTAGAGTTGTAAATGTTTACCTCTACATGTTTAATTTTACTACCTCGTTGTCAGTACTCCACCCTTTTGGCGGGAGATAAAAAAAAATGCACAAAGTGAATTCTGGCCTGCAGTGATATTTGCAAAGAAAAAAACATTAGTTTACTCATGTTGATATTTTATTGCACTAAAGTTCTTCCTCACATGTCTATTTGAATTGACATCTTCACGGCGATGTGAACAGTAACCAGAAGAGGTCAGTGTTGTCTGCATTTTCTGCACTGACTAGAATTCAACAACAGCCTAAAGCAGCTGAGAAATATCAAAATATCACAGGCCCTGCTGGAAATAGAGCTGCACAGAGGGACATTTAGTATCTGAAGTCATTTTTCAGGTATTTTCCCACAGAATAAGGAAGATCATTTCTGCAGGAAATCCACTCTTTTACCAAGTCTTCCACTGGATAGTGATGGAAAGTACATTTTTTGAAACATTTCAACTTATTTAAATCAACATTAATTCAACTTGTACATAAATATTAAGAACTGAAACAACATGTTCAACAACTTTTTAGAGTAAAATTCTATTTCTGTTCCAATAAATATGAGATGCTAAAAATAAAATATTATACTCTCTCATCTGAATCACTGGGTTATAACAATATTTAAAGCCTCTTCAAAATCAGATATGTAAAATATTTTGTATAATTACACTGTTGCATTACTGATTGTTTTTCAAAGTTATTGATTATATTTGTTATATCTGTATAATCAATAAGAAATACATTTAAACACAATGGCTTTTTCTATATAAAATGAAGTTAGATTATTTAACTGCTTTCTTTTTTATTATTTCTTAAGACCCACTTTTAATATTTATCCATGGCTTAACTTTCTAAATTATTCTGTCTTTTACTTGTATCTCTTTAGTGCATCTTTTGTCCATTATTGTATCTTATCTTTTGTTCTCTGGGTCTTTGTGTGTCAAGCAAATAAAGTTATTATTATTATTATTATTATTATTATTATTATTATTAAATAAAGTTATTATATATATTCTATTTACATTTGAATGTTAATATAAAAAAGTCCAGTCCAGTAAACATGTAACATGCAGTAAAAGTATTTTACACACCAAAATCTGGCATTGTACCAATGCTGCAAGCTCATAACTTCTTATAGAGTATTAAAACTTCTGAATGTTTCTTTGAGCACTGACACAGGGTCTGCTTGACACTGCATGTGCAAACTAATCTCGTAATCAATCTTCCGAAGCATAAAAATCTGTCTTTTGTGATTTCATAGGTACTGACCGACTGGAAATGTATTTTGGCTTCAGTAAACACGCTCACACACATATGGAGCTGGTCCAAACAGGCAGCCAGTTGATTGATCTAGGCTGACGGGCAGCTCACTATTTACATGGCCCAGGGTGAGCCGGGAGGATCCTAATGTTAAAAATATGTGGCTTGTGTTTAATGCCAGTGGAGCCAGCGTAAACACAGCAGTGCAGGAGCGCAGGGG
Source organism: Apogon hyalosoma (assembly GCA_037367295.1). Taxonomy (NCBI): domain Eukaryota; kingdom Metazoa; phylum Chordata; class Actinopteri; order Kurtiformes; family Apogonidae; genus Apogon; species Apogon hyalosoma. The sequence goes on from JAPQRP010000028.1 coordinate 18,370,771, forward strand.
TCAGAGCTGTTTAGAAAGCACCTCTGACTTATAGGATTACTTCAGCAGTGCATCAGAATCTGTCTGAATTTGTCTCCGATCCCCGCACACACACAAATACTGTACACAGCATAATAAACACTCACGGACTGTCATACAGCCTCATGAGATGCTCCTGTGGTTTTCCTGTATCCCAATGGAAGGGGCTTGGATGTGCTTCCAATGTTATTTGTTTGTTTTATGGCTTGGCAGAAACAAATCCACGCTCTGGTTTAGAAATTTGTGCACTGGTTATACTGTAAAGTTGTATATTTCGGCTGCACTCGTAGGGTGTTGACTGGACTTGGAGGAGACAAAGTTAAATGGTCCAATGGATTTTACATACTAACATACAGTATATCCTAGATCACACTGTGGAGGCCGGGCGGTACATATGGTCCTGATAACACAGGAAGTCTTAGATTCGTGTGTGAGGCTCTTTGCAGTTTGATGTGTGCAGGACAGTGAGCTGCTTTCCTCTTTAGTATCCAGACAGAAGAATTCACAGGCACACATGGGAGAGATGCCCTGAAGAATAGGAAAGCCAGTATAGGAGACAGTCCCACTTATGGACGAGCCAAATCATGACAAAGGTATTCCAAAACCATTTCTGCGAATGCCACACAAATGACTGGAGCTGCATGGTTCATATTTCCAGACACACAACATACTGTAATAATACACAATGTTATAAACAAAGCAGTGCTTCTATATTCTTTTGTGATTCATTCCTTGTACAGTTGTCAAGTTTGCTCCGAGGATCATGTTTATGAAAACAGCCTGGTGTAGCTTAGCATCCCTTGTCCTAAGGAGGATTCCTTACTCACAATAGACTCCATAGATTTGCCAAGCTGTAAATTAAGACCATTTCCACTGAGTCATTCACCACTTCCAAATGCTACAGTGACACAGTTCAGTGCGCCACAAGGTAATACCTGCCTAAACAAAATTACCAAAGCTGATGAAAGCATGTGTAAAGAGAATGTAAGTGACACAGCTGCTAGGTTGTGACCTAGAGAAGCAATCATTATGCAGCAGAAGGGGAAAACACCTCAGACAGGTTAATTGCTTAGCCCAAGGCGGTAAAGCCCAAACACATATTTACTGACAGTGTAAAATTAGTCAGTAATACATTTTCATTTAGTCTGACAATGCAGTGCCTACATTCTGACATATTATTGTAAGTGGCTACAGTAAAATGTGTTGAATGCGATACAATAACAACACTGCAGGTGAGTCAAAACAGTAAAGGGAAGCATTGCCTGCCATCAAACACAGGTTCGTTTACGCTTAGCAAGGGCATCTTCCAGTGAGTGGGATAGATTAGTCATGAGTTACAAGTGTTTGTTAAAAGATGAGCAGGAGCAGCATGTCAGCAGTTCTCTCAAACAAACAAACAGCTCTCTTTCACAGTGTTGACAACTGCATCAGGTTATGAGGGAGTGAGAAAAAGAGACCGACAGCTGTAGAAAGACAGAACAGAGAGAGAGGGAGAGGTCGGCAGGAAAAGATGGGACGAAGGTAAACAGTATTTTTGTGCGTCGCTCATCGACCTGGTGCAGTTCAGTTCCTCCTGCTGTCATCTACTGGAAATAATTACAGAGAGGGATTGACCACTGGGTCAACTCATAGTCTTTCACTTTTAAAGACACCTTCGTTCACAGTTGTTTGAAAAATGCAAAAACTGAATGAAATGATTCAGTAAATATGGACGTTTGCAGATGCATTTTTATAGGTGTCTTTTTCAGGCCTCTTTTCTATTCACTGTTTCATTCACCATTGCAATAGAAGCTTGTCATCAATGGAAAGTCACTCTGCTTGTGACGGTTTAGACAACCTGCCATGTGAAAGTATTACAACTGCCAAGATACAGCCATGAATCAAGTTTTTGTCACGCAAAATGATGTCATGCAGTGTCTCTTAAAAGCACAAATTAAGTTCTCCAAATGTTCTGGAAAGGCTGTCAGAGAGAGTTGTAGGCTATTCTTGGAAACACTTCAAAAGTGTCCTATATGGGATACACAGTATAGGTTAGACAGTCTGAAAAACTTTACCACGATGAAATAAACTATGGAAAAATATACGTTTGATAAGTGACAGGGAATTCATTTCATGTAAACGCTGCTTTGCTTATGATTGTACTTGACGCAGTTTTACACAATGGAGTTAGAAAGATTTATCTACCTATGAGGTTTACTCAGGTAGGATTAAATATAAACTAAAACTATTTGATCGATTGCACAGAGCGGCACAGTTCTGTCTTATATCAGCATTTCAGCACAACTATAAACTACATTTCAAATTTCTGTCATTGTTCATTTTTCAGCTTTATGTCTTATATTAATAGTCATATATGATGGTATGTATAGTAATTGCATTCAGAAACAAATGATTTTTGTTCCATCTTCTAACTTCAGAACATGACAGGTAATGTTGTTGTTGCATGTTGAACAGTATATGTATGGTACTGTTCTGCACTTACATACAAAATAGTGGGAAAAAAAATAGTGAACTATGGTACACTCAAAGTTTAGCAACACTTGGCACTTGTAATGCGAGTAGCAGAGAGGAAGGAGATCAGCCTCTGTCCTATACCTCGCCCCAGTCTTCATGTTTTAAAGATATTTGCTGTGAGAAGTAAGGCACCTGTTGTGCATCAGGGATACTTCAAACAGCAAACTGCACTGCCGTGGCCTCAGTACAAAGGAAGAAAGAAGACAGGCAGCATCAAACTGACAGACACAGAACCTGTAAAAGCACTTGACTCCTAAGTGTGATGACAAATGATGTAAGGTATACTGGAGAAAGAACATTTACAATATAACTGCACAAAATAATATATGGTAAAAATGACCATCTGTTAGAACACAGCCAAAAGCCCATATTATACGTGCAGTGCTTGACATCAGTTAGTATTAAAGTGATAGGTTTAGTGGACGCCGCTATAAAAAGGTCTGTTCAACATAGAAATGTATTTCACAAGAAAAATATCATTTTAGAACAACTGGCCTTTAATTCAACTTTACTGACTGATGCTGGCAGCTGTACGGACGCTGGCACTTCACATATCAACAACACTTTCCCAGCTCAAACTCCTGCTGCTAACAAGACCTCAGAAACATATCAGTGGAGTCAGATTTTATGAGCGACCATTTCAGACAAATTAAGCTTTAATCATAAAACCATGGTGCCCTGCAATGTGAGAGGGAATATCACAAAATCAGTGTTTGGAGGTAATTTGTTCTTTTGATGAGCTTGTTTAGATCATATATATTGTGGCGCCTGTAGGTTATTTATTTAGTACATTGCCTTTTTATCCAGGTGTTTCTTTTCACTAACAGTGGTGAAATGAAAGCTTTCTTAAGGAGGATTTAGGGAATTGACCCATGAGTCCAGGGCAGCTTGAGAACATCAAGAAAGAAGGGAGCCAAGGTGTAGAAGCTAAAAGAAACAGGCTTTGGCAATCATCCAGTGACTTTATCCTGCTGTTTGGAAGCTTTCTCTATCTTTCTATCTGAATCTCATTTGTCCGGTTTCTTTTTCTTTTTGCTCCAAGAATCTGACCTCACGGTTATCTTTTCTTTCATGGTTGAAATCCAGTGGAAGCTTCCTGGATACACTGCACTTTCTGTGTCTTAAAAGAAAAGCAGATTTCCAGCACATGTTTGCAGGTGCAGTATTACTCTTTTGGGTCACATCCTCGCTATCATTTCCTTGTGTTTGTGTTTGTCTGTATCCACAGAGATCTGATTCCCTGTCTCTTTCCCATTTTGGCAGCGTTAAACCAAGACAAATGTGTAGATGTTTGTTTTGTGTGTTGTTGGCTACAAGTAATTGGCTACTTCTTCAGAGGCTGTAAAGTGATTTCTCTAAAGACATGCCAAATATGCAGACAAAAGGATCTCAATTAGAAATCCCGGTGGAACCAATATGTCTTGGAATTGGGCTAATTAAAACAGTTAGAGTTTTGTCTGCATATGGCTCCACTTTTACTATTTCACAAATACAAAGATTCCAATAAAAATCGAAGTCAAAGTTTTAGGTCAGAACACAAAAAAATGTGCCAACTCATTTTAGCAGAATGTGAAAACCTACTATGTAAAGTTATTCCACATGCTTACAATACCACACACCTCTAATGATATGCATGTGTGAATAAAATACATTTAAGACAGGAGGTAGTTTGTGTCTCACTTTTGCTCAAACACACTTTAACACTGTCATGACTTTCATTTGCATCCAAGACACTGAAACACAGGAACCACAGGCCTTAGGTTTTGATGTGTATTATATCTTGTGGCTTGAAGAAGCTCTTTTTATCTTTATCTGAGCTGAGATTTCACACATCTTCAGCGAAAGCTAATGTTACATGTGGTAAAAACTTTTAAGTCAGTTCTTGGCACCGCTTTTGTTCCAGAGTCATTTTGTGTTTGCAATGGCAATCCTGAGACAAAGCAGAGACATGACTTCAGTGTAACCTCAGCCTTTCCCCTATTGTCACACGTTGTCCTACAGTCAATCGAACAATAGTTCATTATAGAAAGATTGAATCCTTGTGTATTTTGTGAAAAGAATCCAAAATAAACAACTTTTAGCTTACAGTAAGGCATTTTGGAAGAAAGGGATGAGTAGCAAATCGAAACTACAAACTGAAACAATGTGGTTCTTTGTACATGAAGACTGCAGTTTTTTCTTTTGTGTGTAATAATGTGGTTTGTAGCACTTTGCCTTGTTGTGATAAAATGCTGCCCAAAACATTTGTCAATGGTTTGTATTTTTATTACATTGTCATCATGTATGATTTGCATATGGAAAAGTTTTCCTATCATAATAATAATAATAATAATAATAATAATAATAATAATAATAATCATCATCATCATCATCATCATCCACATGCATTTGGTTAATTATCATAATAATCTAAATGTGCTGTAATATGCAGAAATAGACATGCATTAATGTTTTATATACAGTATGTTACACTCATATAAATGGAGTGTAACATACTTTGTTCATCTTCCTGACTGTCTCGGCTCCTACATCTATTATAACCGCCTGTAGACTGATTCCTCTGCAGAGGCCGTGGGTCAGATTTGTAGAAAATGCAGAGAAGTGACATTTAGGCACATTCCTGAGTGTCTCCACGCCTCTTGTCTCTTCCTCTACAGTGACAACAGGGCAACACAATCTACCATTTTCTTAGAAATGGAGTTGAGACACCAACTAACATGAGGATGGGTGCAAACATAAGCAGCAGGACTCTGACCGCAGCTCCATAAATATCTCAACTATTAATTAAAAGGGTTAAACGCTACCTATTGTATTTTACTATAAAACTGAGTTTAATTCATATGAGAAACCTGGAAGCGTACAAGCCAACAGTCTTTGCTCACTGGTGATGAAATGTGTTCACTGCCCAAAAGCATTTTCACAGAGCATTTTTGATACTGTTTTGTGCTCCTATTGGCTGCTGTTTTGACTCCAGGCTTAAAGCACGTCTGGCAACGAGGCAAAACCACAGCCAGATCAACATAGCTGTGTTAGTGGTAGGCCCTCACCCCTCTCCTAAAACCTCGACCCACTCCCTACTGTGGACCAGCAGACGTGGGAGGCCAGTCCTCCAGGCCTTGAAGGCAGGATGAACACAGTGATTAACATGTTTTCCAGAACCCTAGTTTTTATGACCTTGACATTCAACAATCTTCTCATGACAAGTGGTTAATCTTTTGGCATGGCTGGAGTAATAACTCCCCTGTCCCGGTGAGAATCTAAGATCCCACAGTGGAACAGTGTGTGGAGGGCCAGAGGGAAGGATGTCTGACTGACCATGGAGAAAGATGTGGACAGAAGGATGAAGAAAATAGAATTACAGACCTCAAAACATAATGAAAGGCAGGCTGCGGGCAGAGTATGAGGTGTTTTGGGAATTGAACAAATGATAGAAAGTGGGAGAGAGAGGATGGATGAGGTTGTAGCCGCATGACAGACAAAGAAGAGTTCAAGGAAAGGGAAGGCTTAAGGGAATTAAGGGCTGATGGGAGTTACAAAGCACTGAGGAGTAAGGGACACATCTGTGATGACAATAGTTTTAATAGAAACTACAGTTCTCCTCTTTGGTGGACAGCAAATGAACTGTAGTTTCACACTGTTTATCGACACTAAGGGCATCGACTAGAGCAGATATGGAGAAGCATTATCACCCAAACGTGTTTTCAGATAAGACTAATGTCATTGGTTTTATGTTTACGTGCACACAAGTAGTCTGGTTTTAACAAGATAATATGATATTGTGATCTGTGATATTACCATTATCATTAGGTGAAATAAATCTCAGTGGTGTTTCTGATACAGATCAGTGACTAATGTGAGTATGAGTCATTTGGTTCATCAGGCTGCCTTTGTTTTGACTCATCTTACATTTTAGTATTTGTGCTTTGCATAATTCTTTCACAGCTCGCGCCCTGAATGAAATGAAGCGTATATATTTGCATGAAACCTGTAAAGGAGTGATCATCAGTGAGTCACCCAGGTGAAATTACTACACAAAAATAACGTAGGCATCAATAGACAGACACCTACATTTTCCATTAGGCCGCAATTTACTCTTGTCTGACGCCGCGAGCATGGGTGTGGGCCGACAAGCGTAAATCGGTTATATACATGCGTCATACATTGACATGTGCATGTACTGTATTATTGGAATATTTTCTGCAATGAAGCACGTGGAGCACGGGAAATTTATTGTAAATACTTCCCACTTGAACATGTAGCGAAGGAGAAGAAAAATGAGAACCAAGGGTGCTCTGGTCAGGGCAGCTCTTGAGGCATGTTATGATAATATGTTAAGCAAATTTAACCTCTGAGCATAGACACTGTTGAGAGGGTTGTATACAGTAGAAGTGCTCAGGCTGCAAGCTAGCGTTGAGCTATGCTTTCCACATCAAACTGCTGGAGCACAAACTTAATCCAATAAACCTAATTTAATTTTCTTTCATCCTGGTGGTTTCGTATTCAGGTGGAACCAACCAGCATGCTACTTCTGGGTCATGCAGGGATTAAGTGTCTTTCCTTCAAAATACTAGAGCAACATGCATAATGACCTCACGAACATGAAGACATCCTCCAGACATGTGCAATTAAAGAGCCATCACACATAATTACAGTTACAACCTCATTACAACAACTTTACTATTTGTCTTGCTCAGTCTGATTCTTGTTATGATCTCAGGCAAGAAAAATATTGACCCTGTCTCCATGTCCCAAAGGAATTTTTTTACATCACTTTTTTACTACTTTAATCGATTTTAAAAACTATAGGCAAACTGTATGTATGTTATATATGTTCTTTTTTTTTTAAATTATCTCCAATTCTGTTTTGCATTTCTGAAGCAGACTTTCTATTTATTTTGCATATACCAACATATGCTGTCTTATTATAGCCAGTATTGACCAATATACACCGGTGGATATAACATATTTTTGCCTCTTCTCACAAAATGATCGTGATAATATGATTTATTCTTGACAGATAAAGTGTTAACTGTGATCACTGAACCTGGTCAAAGGTGATTACTGATGTGTATAAATAGGAATAAAAAGAGGAATGTGTCTGAAAACTCTATTCCAACTTTATGGGCAGCAGTGTATTAGTGTATAGTACAACGTATATTAAAGGTTGAGCATTCAGTTGTGTTTTATTGTTTACTCATTGACTGTGAAGGGTTTCGATCCTATTTATTGCATCGCTGTGAATAGCCTTCTCAAATCCTCGCTGAATTCTCTTGACTGCAAAAATATTAGTGTTGTCGTCGCTCATGCGCTTGCATTTGTTTGATTACATTCTCACCCCTCTCGCTAAAGACTTGACCCGCCATTTTCTATTCTGTGTGGTCTCCACATCGTTCTGTCATCTGTCTCTCTCTGCTCCTGTGTCTCCCTCGCTAACCCCTCCCCAGCTGATGTCAACCACCTGTCTGCGTGGGACCTCCCAGGCCCATCCTCTGTCTGTTAGCAACACGCCATGTTCGGTTTCTGAGCCGAAGCATGGTGAAAGAGATGGAGTGGTATCTTTCTAAATCGTCTGCATGTGTGTTTTGTGCCACTGTGTGATCTGCAGATGAATTAATATTTACTGTTTAGCTCAATGAGATGGCAGCTGAGAGAAATAGCATCTTACAGAGTCATCCTCCCCAAAACTCCTCATAACACATTGTAAAAAAAACCTTAATGACAGATAAAATAAATTATCCCGAACCGAAGTAAAGAAAGTGCTTGTGAAGCCCTTAAGCATTTTGGGATCTTGTCTGGCTTGTTGCGTAGGCGACCAGTGTGTTACGACTAGTCAGTAAGTCATCTTCCTTCACGTTGTGCATTTCCAAATTGACTTAATCTAAATAAGCACACAATAAGTGGCCTTACTTGTATCCTTGGGGCTAAGGTGTGTAAGTGTTTGATGCGTATCCAACACAAACACATACATACACAGGGAAACACACGTGCATTGCTCATACAGTAGACATGTACAAACCACATTCCTTTTGTGTCACTAAGGTTTACGTATCTATTTCTTCTGTGCAGTCTGTGTTACTCGAGCTGCCATTTTCTCTGTAAATATGTCAAAGTTTTAAACATCATTACAAATAACTTCTAATAGTTTGAGCTAATCTTATTTTAAAACCACTCGTGTAGATTTCAGTGATGGGGTGTTTCATGCCCAGACAAGCTTAAGTCAACTTACCAACTGGATATAAAAACGGGAAGAAAGTGAGAGTGAGACGGTGTCATCACATCAATCCAAATGTAAACACTCACAGATTAAAAAAAAAAAACAAAAAAAAAACAGGAGGGTTGCGCTGAAACAATTCAAAACATTAGATCACTACTATATCAACAGATGAGGCTCATAAGGCTGTTGTAAGAACATCTCTAGTGATTTGGTGATTTATCAGCTACTGTGGGTTTCAGCTGCGTGCACATGCAAGAGAAGAAAGCATGCCATAGCTGAAAGTCACAGAGGCATTTAATGTGGAATGAGCAGGCATGTCTGCACATTCAGTTGTCATTTCTGAAGCATATACAGTGAACACACGCATATGTGTGCGGACGCAGGCAAACACGACCTATTGATGGAGCACCTGTCAAAATCAAATCTTCAACAGTCAAACACAAAAACTGACTTGCATTAAAGACCGCAGATTCAGTTTTCAGAATAAGAAATACTCCAAACACTGGATTGTGTTCTTGTTCTTGATATACTGCAGTGCAAAGGAGCTGGAAACGACATCCATATGGAGCAAAAATCCCGGGACAATCGAATTCTCTTCATGCCCGACAAGAATTATGTCCAAATCCAGCAGGTTACGAATGTCAAACAATGTTAGCTGTTATTTCTATTAAATAATTTAGTTCCAAACACTGCGAGAAGTTGTTTGTAAAGGAAACGTCAACAAGAATTACTGCAAAAAGGCCTGACATCATGTTTCTGCGTTTTCCATTCCGTCCTGTATGTTCTCTGCTTCTGTGCCACATGGTTCACAATCCTGACCTGCGCTGACCTCCATATCCCCGTTTTCCTCCACAAACACAGACGTAACCCTGAGTCTGAACTCTGACCTTTTACCTCTCACACTGATTCCAGACTGAACTCTACAGCTGGTTCACTTTAAACCAGATGTTCCGACTCTATTCCACGCACTGACCTGTGCCAAACTGCAGCTCGAGTCAACCAAAAGATAACCAAAGTGGAGTTCAGGTGTAGTTTTTGACCCATGAATTATCATCTCCTCCTTTTTCTCAAACAGGGAAGCTTTGTTCAAGATGTGTGGACATGGGGCATAATTGTGACAGACAGAGACACATTCTTTGGCCCACTTAATAGTAGATTTTTATGTGTTTTTTTCCACATGAAAAATGCAAACATAAATGATTAGGATCATTTGTAATGTGTTATTTTTAGTATGAATTAACATAACAACAGAGTATATATGAAAGTTATTATTTTCTCTTTCATTGAACATAGTTTTTTCATAATTTTAGTTACTTAACATAGGTTCAAGACATGTTGCGTGCTGGCAGGATGTAGTGCTGCAGGTCTACACGGCGGACTGATGTTTTGATGTTTATCAGACCAGGTTTTTGGGATAGAGGGTTTTTTTTCCAGGTCTGCAGGTACAGCAGAGATAGTTTTGACAGCAGCTGGAAAATAAAACTATAAATCTGCCTCAAGGTTTTGTGGTCTGAAAAGAAATGTTGTAAAAATCTCTGAATGTGGTTTTTACTGCCAGCAGGTATTCTACTATCTCAGCTATTCTAATAGCTGTGTCTGGCAGGCACCGGGGAATAATCATAATTTTTTATGCGAAATGAACACATTACACGAGGCGCTTTTCCACTGACCCTCAAATTGCGCGAAAATAAGTTGCACATAAAAATTTGCCTAAGAATGAAAAGTTTTTGTGCTGACAAGAGATGGGTTTTTGGGAGTTGTGAAATTGGTCTGTCTCGCAAAACTGCAATGAAAAGACCTTTTTCCACAGCTAGAGTCATGTGAACAAAAAAAAAAAAAAAACAGATGTTACAACAAGCAAAGAAGAAGAGTTAAAAGAACCACGGCTTGGTATTTGAGGTCACACCAGGAAACCAAATCATTTTTTTAAATTTAGTATAGGATAGAGGGGTAATATATAATAATAATGAATATATCTGTAAATCAACAAAATGTTTATGTTCGTCGCTGTTTATGGAATTACTTCTTGTGTCATCTCACGATAATAAATACACAACTCATCGCATTTGTGATTTAATGGAAAAACCGACATTATCCACCTCTGTTTTTCCAACATTTAGTAAATATTGGTAAAGTTTTGCGCATATGTCCAATGGAAAAGTGACTAATGATATTTAAGCGAAGGCCACTACATCAGTCATATCATGTGATTTTACTGATTGCAATGTATTTTAGTTCACTTCAAATAGTGGAAAATACTGTTTTTGTTCATACTGTGTTGTTTTACTCTTTTAGATGAATATCTGAGTTTCCAAAAAAAAATCCTTGTGAGCTAAGGTTACTTAAAACAGCAATATTTGAGTTTTATTGGCTGAGGACCCTCAGGTTAAATGAACATTAACTGTCAGTCCAGGTGTGCTGCCCAGGTGTCCTATACAACACTCCACAGTCTAGACTGCTCACATCATTCCATCCTTTATGTGTTTAAAGGGTGGATCCTCTTCCTGTTTTTGACAAAGTGAGAAGAAGATTTCATGCATTTGCATAACCGCTGTGATGACGGCATTTTTTAACTGTCTCAGCACTAACACTAGAATAAGAATAGGCCTTATTTTTTATTTATTTTGACCGTTATTAAACCATGCAGCTCACTAAAACATATCCTCTTCAACACTCTATATAAACCTCTTATTTACTAAAATCTTACATACACCTAATATCTGTGCTTCCAACATTTGTGCCATGTAGAAAACTGAAACAGCCTTTCTGCTCAACCGTTCCATAACATGACTCTCTGTTTTACAAATATGCAAATGAACCATTAATACACAATCTACTGATATTGCAATGTTCATACATGTTGAACAAGTCACATATAACTGTAAATCAGGTCATAAAATTCACATTGTAATCATAGCTACTGCATACAGTTAGTTTTAGTATAACAACCATATAATAACAGTTGAGAAAAATGAGCAAAAAAGATTTTAGCGTCTTAAACACATTATCTACAGAAAAGGTGAACAGAAATGTGAGGATAGTGGTACTGATAGGAAGTACTGATATGAAAAATGTTTTCTGATACCGAAGCTATTATTATTACTTAATTTTCACAAAATACTCTGTGATCTTAAAATGTATTGTTGGTAATGTTAACATTGCTCTGAGAACGGTAACAATTTTTAATATCGTCATTTAGTCTTGTCTTTCTCTCTGTCTCTAAAACACACACACATGCACAGAGTGGTGCTAACATAGGGAAAGCTGTAATTCAGCTTCAAAGGGAAACCTGAGAGGGTCATGAATAATCACAGACATCTTTGTCTGCAGGGGAAAACAGCACTGTCCATCTGCCCTTCATACACATACACACAGTCGTTTATATAGCTTAAGCTGTTTTTAGCAGTGCCATAGGACGCACTTACAGGTTTGAAGGATGTGTAATTTAGGACCATTTCCTTTATAAAGTCCAACCAGAGTCCATATGTTATCTCTATAGGATAGAATAATCAGGTTAAGAATATTGGAAAATGTATTATTATTGTTCTTTAAGGAAAATACTCATATATATTGTAGATTCCCTTAAGCATGACAAAGAGCTGCAGCGTGATATAAAAGACCTAGATTACAAGCCAGCAGATAAATGTCAGCAATGGTATTAGTGTAAAAAACAGACCATACATATGTAATAGCAAATGATCTTAATGTGTCCAAGTCATTAACTCTTTAAAATGCAATATCTGACACAAAATGTGCTATCAGCAATACACACTGAAGATGTTGCTAATGTGTTTGCTTTAAGGTGTGGTACAAGCTATACACGTCCACACTAAGACATATCGTACATGTGGTTTCTTTCACCATTTATGACTCTTTTATGGCAGTGTGGCTGCTGTCTGCCTTACTGCTTTAACCAAACACATTTTAAAGATACAATGCATAACATTCCCCCAGGTTTGTGTGCATGTGTGTGTTGGAGGCTGTACTGTGGTGAAAGCCGGTTGTTTGTTGATGTTAAAGGACTCAGAGATAAGCGTAGCTACCGCTGTGCATTGTTACCACTGTAGAGGAGCAGAAGAATGAACAAAAATATGACACTTTGGATGTTTGTAGAGAATTTGTGCCAAATCCTCCGTTTATCATTGTATAAGCAGTTGGAGGGTGAATGACGGAGCTCATTTTTAAAACAAATAAATTAAAAAAAAAAAAGCAATATAATCTCAAATAAAATCTCTTTTTTTACCAGACCACCCCCCCATCCACCCCCCTTATGTTTAACCATGGCTGTGGTCACTGATGACTCCCCTCAAAAACAGTTTTAAACAGTCCTAAATACCTCACATATGACTAATTGACACCTTTGGGATTATTTAGAACTATTTTTAAGCAAATAAAAAAATGTGACCAAAAACTCTTTTTTTTTTTTCACCCCCCTCCTTAAGTTTGACCATGGCAGTGGTTGCTGATGACCCCCCTCAAAAACAGTTTTAAACAGTCCTAAATACCTCACATATAACTAATTGATGCCCTTGTGTTATTTAGAACTGTTTTTAAGGTATGTCATAATCCACTCTCACATTGCAAATAAAAACACAATTGTTGCAGTGACTAATTTTCCTTACATGGGCTACATATCGCTACTTTAAAATGAATTGTTTTTAATGACGCTTATTACCTGCAAACATACTCAGTTCTGACATAAGCATAGGATCTAATATTAACTGGATAATTCTATTTTAACTCGAAAGATGAAAACCAATCCACACACTTTGTTCATTCATAAAAAGCATCAAAAATATCTTTTAATCTCAGACTAGTGCTGAATTATCCTGCGTTAACCACATGAACAAAGTACAGTCTCTGTTGAGAGGTCATGTAGGATATATAGCCCAGCGGCTGCAGATTTCTCTTTCCACTTCCTCCAAGTGAGAAGTGATGAAAACACACTCAGCTTCCCTTTGGCACACAGCAGCAAAACTGAGACTTAAAAAAAAAAGAAAAAAAGAAAAACAAAAAAAAAACAGTTTTTGTATAGTCTGGAGCACATTTATCTTGAAGGGAGCTTTATGTTTCTGGTCTGTGTTCAATGTTTTTCTTATCCAACAGAGATGGCTACACAGAGCACTAGCTGTATAAGAGGACAATGTACAGCTCCAGGTGTGTGTAGTAGTTTAAAGTACAGAAGTAATCTAAAGCACAAAAATATACACTCCCTAGTCCTTATTGATAAAATACTGTACTTACCATGTGCAAATGTGTACATAACAGAAACATTTAACTTACTTTTCATCTCCTTTAGATTTTAATTAGATAATAATACACACATGTCCAACGTTGCTGACCACAGCACTATACCTATAGGAAACAGTGGAAGCCTTTCATTGGTAATGCTTGTTTGTGTAAATGTTGGTCTGCAGTGACATTCCTCCCCTGTCAAAGCCTGAAAGGAATTCCCTGGTAGGAGTGGCAGGCATGAGGTCTGTGTTTAGCACACACGCTTGCATATACACGCAGACAATTACACATAAATATCCATATTAGAATATAACAATTTGCCCAGTTGCACACACGTACGAGCGCCAGGCCCCACCCAGACATAAGGATAACCTCAGCAACATACTTCATGTTGGACATTGGAGCTCATCAGAATCTACAAGTCCTTTGAGGGTTGTGTAACATGAGCGGAGAGAAAGACAGATAGAAAAAGAGGGGGAGAGAGAGTCCGGTAGAAAAAAGGAGAGAGGAGAGAGAGAAAGAAGGTAACCTGATGTCCCAGGAGTTTTCTGAACAGTGAACTGGTTCCCATTGAAGTTTGGAGAACCCCTTTTTTTTTTTTTTTTCTAATCCTCACCTCTATTCTCTGTTTCTCTCTCCCCTTTCTTCTCCTCTTAAATTTACCCTCTCCCTCTGTATTATACCTGGCAAACTACTGTATACGACCTGAAACAAATTAAAGAACACAGTCCCCAAAAAATTACATTCATCACTGCATTAAATGTGTTCTTGTCAGCTCAGAGTCCCTCCAACAGAGCCTGGCAGGCTGTTGCTGAGCTCATCTCAATTTAGAGGCTTCACTTTCACTAAATGACAGGTATTCCCAAAACTTCTGAGAGAAATTCTTGTTTTCTGTCCACTGCAACTGTCCTATGCACCCACAGCACACACAATTACACCCTCTTTAATTACAGATTTAAGGGAACAAGGTTGAACTCACCACCCTGTTAAAGCTCCTTCTCTTCTCCTGTTAAGTGTAAACTTCCAGATAAACTCTGTTATATTCCACCTCACTCTCTCCAGGTCAAGGGCAGAATTATCCCAAACTCCAAATCCCGCTCCTGCTTTTAAAGCTGTGAATCCAGGTCCCGGGCCATCCACTTCTGTCTGTCTCCCTCCCACACTCTTTGGGAAATGGATTGTTCTAAAAGTTTAGTATGAAGAGTCCCAAAGCTGCTCCCTCCCTCCGGTGTGGCTCACTGCAGGTCCTAGTGCCTACCCTTTCCACGTGTTGAAAAAAAAAAAAGAACCACACAGCTGCTCATAATTTACACCTAGCCACTCTTATTCATTCTCTCCTTCCATTCACCATCACCTTCCATCTACATTCATCCAAATCAATGGGAAAAACTTTCACCCCGTGGATGACTCAACCTCTTTTCACGTTTCTCTTGATGTCATCTTATGGTAAGGTCATGTCTTGCCGTGTTTAGTGAAAGCTTCCCGGATTGGCCTTGTAGCCATGCACCTGAGTCATAGTGAGCTTGGCAGTGAGTCTGAGTATGGGTTTGGTGCAACATGCCGGTAAAACCATCCGCAATGTCAGTGTAAGCCAAGTTAAACACCTACATGACCATTTCATTATTATTACCATTTTCTTATGGCTGTTGCTAATACTATAAAAATCTGCATGCTTTTGCAATTGAAATATTCAGTAGTGTACAGACCAGTGGGATTTATGGACTTATCACAATAGAACTTTGATGGTCTGCTGCAAGTAGGAATTCATCCCTGCTACTTGTCAATGGTAAATGAGGAAAAAATGGAAATAGAACAAGAAGAGTTCAACCATGCAGCCATGATATCCCCTCACCCTGGGTAAAAATCAGCCACACCCTGCATTCAGCAGGGCCTCCAGGCTCCAGTATCACAACAGTTACTCTGACATTTCTCTCCCTCTGTTGTTTATGCATCTTTATTTTCCTGTCTCTCAGTCTTGCTTTCTCACCCTTTCCTGGTTCTCTGTGTTCGTCTCTTTCACAGCTCCTCTCTGACCTGAACCATATCGCTGTCAGAGCCCCTGGCACTGAGCAGACAGACAGCCCACCCCTCTGCTCTGACAGACGGAGACAGGAAAAAAGAGAGAGAGAAAACAAATGAGAGAAAGGAAAGATTATGTGTCGGTGTCATCCCTTTCTCCACCTGCTTTCCTTTTATTCAAAATGCTAATGTTGCTTTAGCGTTAATGAGAAAACTTTATTGGGTGCAAATGAGGCCTGGAAGAAATAACACGGCCGACAATTTGAGAGGGGTCTTTCCGCTGAAGAATTTTGACCCCCTGCTGTTGGGTTCAGTTCCAGGTGGGTATTTCATTGAAGCTGGTGGCTCTTTTCTGAGTTTTCCGTTGTGTGTGTGCGTACAAGCCCGCGTCGCTGTCAAAACTGCTCAACCCTCGTTATCAATGCTGAGTCTGAAAGGGGAAACCCCAGACTGTGAACTTTGACACAGCGCTCCACTCTGGGGTTGAATAAGGGCGAGAAATGTCAAGAAGGGGTAAGCACTTTGGGTTTGGAGGTTGTCGAAGAGGTCGAAAGTGCACAAATATCCTCATGTTTCAGCCATTTTAAAGCCAGAGCTGCATAAATATGACCTGGTTTCAGGCGTAGACTGATGCATAGGTTATTTTAAACCTGCATTGTTTTCTTTTGTTTTGCTTTGCTTTGTTGTTTTCCAGTATGATCGCATTTCATAACCTTGAGTCATTTGCATAAGCCGAACAATTTATGACATTTGACATATTAACAATGTAGTCTCACGCTTTATTAGAACAGAAAAATCTCCGTACACCACTGAGATACTTCTTCACTTTTTAAGTACATTTAAAGAAATAAATGCAGCAGACCTTTCTTATTAGCATGTAAAATAATGATTGCATCATCGTTTGGTGCTGCTGATAATTATTACAGCGCACATGTATGTGTGAGTGTGTATGTGTTTATTCTAATAACTGTAATGAATTACAATCCAGTTCTAATGTGTGGTCTTAGAGTTATAGCTTTATAAATTCCAGTAAATGCTGCCAAAAAAACCCAAATTCCTGTTTTGATGCTGCCACACAGCATCTATTACTGCAATACATTATGCACTACTGCATCTTTTTTTTTTCTTTTTTTTTTTTTTTACAGTTTATTACAAAATGTATTACAAATTATTATATACAATTAAATCAACAATTCATTTGCGAGATACATTTTGTAACAGGACACCCCAGAAGCAGTCCTCAGCTTATAAATGGGGGCCCCTTAACATGTGATAAAAACACAATTTACATTATAATCTTTAATAAATTAAGATGTTCTGAATAACTACAAATACATTTAAAATATTGCCTATCTACGATGGTTTCATTTCATTTACTTTTCCTGAGTCTTACTGTAGTCAGCATGTTCCAATATTCTCAGACAATTCAATAGTCAGACATGAAGCTTTCCACAAAATAAAATAAAATATATCAGCCGTGCCGGGTTTTGGGTCAGGCATATCTCTCCGAAGTAGCTCTGTTTGTCTACATTTCCTTTGGTTTTTTTTTGTTACATTAGGCCATGTAGGGTTACATTAAGCATAAAGCAGCAATAGTTTTTGTTTAAAGCGCTTTTTAAATATATTGAAAGGAGATTGTTTTATAGAGTTTTCAATCTCATTCCAGACCTCCGGACCCCTACATGCAACACTAAAGCTGGTACACTTCAGCTTACGTGTTTTTCCTCTTAATAATAGTTTTCTTTTGGTGTTATTTTCATAAGAAGGAGAGGTCACTGGAATGAGATGGCAAAGTCGAACATTTAGCTTGTGTACTACATTATACATAATGCAACAATTGTGTAATCTGTTGCATTCTGGGAGCTTCAGGAGCTTGAGCCTATGAAAGAGAGGATCTGAGGGATCGTTGAAATTTGCCCATGATATAACACGTAGAACTTTCCTTTGTAAAATCTGTAGTTTTTCAAGGTAACTAGAATACGTGTTACATCATATGACATTACAATAATTTAAATGTGGTTCAACTAGAGACCGATACAGAGTTAGGAGAGCTTCAAGAGGAAGACTGTGTCTTAGCTTGAGAAAGAGACCAACATATTTGGATAATTTAATAGTTAGATACTCAATGTGCTTTTTGAAATTTAAAAATTCATCTATATATATATATTCCTAGGAATTTTGTGTTCTCGACTCTCTCAATAGCTCCACCATTTCTTGATTGCAAAAAAAAAAAAAATAGTGGGTTTATTCCTTTCTGTTAAGCCGCCGTAGGGCACTAATGCAGCACTTCAGCATAGATATATCCAGATTTAAATACCTTTACCATTGTCAATGAAGCACTTAACAACATACTAATCCTTAGCTACGCTCAATATGTATCTCAATGATATCTGAAGAGAGTGGTTGGGCAGGTTTCCTTCTGGCACAAAGATGTAATTCAGGGACATACATGCCTGTTGGAATAGAAGCACATCCCCATTCATCTCAGTCAGCCCAAGAATGATGTCATTCTTCTCTGGACTTGAACATTGAGTCTGCTTGTTTATGAAGATTCTCAGGCATTCAAGTAAAAACTTGAAAGAGCTTGAGAGAAGTGCATGACAGTCAAAGGCTAATTAAAATATCTGTTCAGCTTCCCTCACTTCACTTCACCTCACAACATAGTAAGTGTAGCAGTGCACACGGACGCTAAAACAGAGAAAAGAAGAAGAAGAAGAAGAAATCTGTTCTGAACATGGTGGAAAGGAGCCACTCCCTCTGTAGACGTTAGATCCTCATTCATAACGAAAAAGCACAATTCTGCTTTCAGTTGATTATGCAATAATGGAGACATAATTATGATTACTGTACTTTCATTTCCTTTCACACTGTAACTTTAATTTGGAACTTTACATGACTTACATGTTTAATGAGGTATTTATACATTATTTATATTAATCATCAGGATTTCAGTGCAGTAACAAAAAGCATTATCTAACAATGCCTCTTATAATTATTTATTCAATATGTTCATGTTAACTACGGTTTTACAACATATTGTACATTATTTAATAGTGAAGTGATACTATTCAAATTGGTTATTACTAAAAAAAATTAGTTAACTGTTAATTAAGTCTTATTACTTTATTATTGTTACAGCTTAATAAAGCTTATTACCATATTAACTAATTTAACTCGATTAATCCTCATTGTAAAGTGTGACCAATTAGGGGGATGGGCAATGTGTTTCCATTCATAATTAACAGTCAGCCAAAATGTTGCAAAAAAGAAAACACATTTTAGACACATTTTGATCCACTAGACTAGAGGCAGGAGTTTGGTTTTGGGGTTTCATCACACATGGCTTTTATAAATAGTGTAGAAAAATCTGAAGATTCTGTTGAAGTTTTTTCATGTTTTTTTTTTTTTTTAAATTAAGTAATAAAGTAATCATTTTGTCTCCTCTGTATTCACTGGCTGACCCAGACATGTTTTTGCACTTCATAAGAATATCTAGGAGGACAACAGGGAATTTGCTGATCAGTTATTTGAGTTAAGTATTTGCTATGTAACTCACTATAAAAATGTGGTTCCATCTCCCTTTAAGCTCAACAAACTACAAACTGTCGGAAACACGCCTAAAACAATGTTTGCAAAATGTTTCCGTTTTCAGTGTTTTCTAATGCAATACTTCAAAATGTGCAGAAAAACACATTCATGACATTATTAAGAAAAAGCAGAAGAGGAGAAAAAAACGTGCACAGGACTCGATACGAGCAAAATGTTCCCGCAGAATGAATACGCAAACATATGTTATATAACTGATGACACTCCTTTCTTACCCGTATCCATACAACCTCTTTGACCTGTGACATTATAGATGACAGAGGGACTTTTCATTCCCACGTCCTCGGTGCTTAATGGCCATTATAAGATCATACACACAGCTCTCCTCATTGTGTACCTTTTCTTTTTACATAGGCAGACTTTGCTCAATAATTGATGACACATATCTCCTCTAACATTTCCCTTAGCTTTCATTCTGCGTTTTTCTTAATGGCTAGTGAAAACCTACGCCAGAGAATCGGTCATTCATTGAGGCTTTCAGGCCCAGTTATCCATATGTCACGAGGAAGGTGGATGAATGGTTTGATTTCACCTGCACTTTTGTTGACTGTGTGTATATGGATGCATGTGTGCGTGTCATCCTGCTGGGCAGCTGAATAGCTGTTCCTCCAAGCATTGTTGAGTTAGAGGGCTCGTCCTCCTACACCCTCATCATGGCCCTGCGCTGACGCATCCCAGAAGCCTCTTCACTCATTGACTCTTCTGTCCCCTTCCTCCCACGGCCTCGCTAAGCAGAATCCCGCTATTGTCCCACCAAGGACAGACTGCGGTGTACACAGGCCAGCAAACAGCCACGCTCGCACTCATTCACATGATGCACAGCATGTACAGGCAAACGCCATGCAGCAGCGCTTACCTGAACATATCCCACAATTTGCCCTCGAACCCTAATGTCCTCTTGAGGTAAACTGAGGTCCTCCTTAAACCCAGAGTCCCTTTGTGTGTTTATGTGTTGCCTGTCTGTTGCTGTGGTTCTGTGTGCTGGGTAAGTAAGTGTATTAACCTTTAGCCTCTCTCACCATTGTTTCTGTGACATGCCCCACTGCTACTGAAACCCGTTCCCAGAGATTTTGGCAAAATGCTGAATCCAACAACATCTTGTCCTAATTTTACATCTGGGTCTAAGCCAAAGCGGATGGATGAGAGCAAGTGTTAAGATTATATGGTTTTGTGGAGCCCACACTGCTGAATATTGGTGGAATACCCGTCCGCTGAAGAGATACACAATGGAAGACTATCCTGAAATTTACAGTCTGTTTGAATGTTCATTTATTTTGAAAGGAAATGTTAATTACTGTTATTTTACATCAATCCTGTGTGACTGGTTGCACTTTTTGTTGCACTGGTGGCCAATAAAAAAAAAAAAACACTAACGTCAGTCTTATCCTTTAAATTCTAATTTTCACTTGATAATGTCCAGAAAAACATATTTCTACATTTCCTGTAAAACTTCCAGTGTGTCCAAAAGAAAAATCAGCTTCATTATCCTTTTAGATTCATCATAATTAACAGCCGAATAACCCAACTCTACACCAAGATTCTTTAGTGGCTGGATGTTTCTCACACACAGAGGGTATTGTGTCCTGTAATTGAGCTGTGGCCTCAGGGTCTTTAGCTTCACAGTTCACAGCTCATAGACATGTAGGCTTAAAAAGACGTCAAAACACATCATTGTGCCCATTACCAGAGCAAATACAAAATATTTCTCTGCTTAATAGGCACAAAAAGTAGCCAGTAATGATTTTAATGTAGTGACAGCAATCTGGAAGTAGATCCTGATGCTTGGAGCGGCACACGCTTCCCACAAGGAATATCTGGAAAAAATAATGAACCGACTATGAGCAGGAAGTCACTTGGCTCGTGCCCTTTTGGGGTCAACTTCCCAGCAGTAATCATGGAGTCATACTGAGGATAACGATGACTTTGAAGACACTGAACCTTACGCACAATTTGGTTTTCCATCAGTCCTTCCCACAAGCTCCCCCGATTTTTTATTTATTTTTCTTTATTGATATGTTGTTTTTTCCTTTTGCATAAATTCCATGAAAATGAGTCTCAAAAGCCACAAATTTTGTTTCCCAAAAGTGAAACTTGTATGACTCATGTCGTACCTCAGCACACGTCTGAACACACCCTCTGACACAGATATTGGTTTCATCTCAATTTGTCTCTGACTTTTGCTCATTCACATTCACTTCATGTTTGTGGTCATTAATTCCTCATAACTCATGACAGAGCGAGAAGAAGCAGGTGTTTATTCCTTTGTGGTGTTGCCAACTGTTGCAAATTCCATAAATTAAAAACTACATGTGACAAACATGGAGACTATTTTTAAAGTGACTTTTATGCCTTGCATTCTTTCCTCATTCCAAAAACACTGATTTCCTTCTAGTTTTCCAGATTTATTGATACATGAGTGTAGCGCCACATGGCCATATGGCAATAGGATGCTGCTTCTTTGTTTTCACATGACAACCAGAATGAACTGTTGAAACAATTAAATTGCAACTTCATTTTGCCACGACTCTATAATGACTTATTAGATTCGTTAAAGGAAAAAATACACTGATTTAACTAATGGTTAAAAGTGAAGAGCAGGGTGACAACACCAAATTTCATAGAATGTGTATATCAACATCAGGCTATAGATCCTCATATAGACACATAAAAAGTTTATAACCTCTGGCATTAAAAGACATCTATTGAATATTTCTTAACATCTTAAATTCAACAAGATAACATAGAATTATTATCTATTACTATATTACATGCATATTTAAGATAATTAAATATCATTTTTTGTTCACTGAAACAAGTAATAAAACTGTCATAAATCAGTTTCTTTCCTGTCACATTCAGTGTATTAACACAGTGAACTACAGCCATTCATACTGAGTGACATTTTGTAACTAAATATGGAAATAGTTTCTCATAAACCAATTTTATGACTTGCCTCTTGCAGGAATGCATTAAAAAAGTTGGCACCTTTTTTACTGATTGTGGTGTGACATGCATGCCCTAATAATGACTTCTGCCACTCAAAATAATAGAAATATTTCAATTTATTAATTAATTATTACATGTATTACAGGGAATGAATGACACATTGACAGTGAAAAGCACTGCTGTGTCCTCAAACCCTTAACATGGAGCTCCTTTTTGATTAATGCTGATGACCTTGGTACTGATTTGTTTTTATGAGTTTTTGTCAAATGCAGACATGACAGGGGTGCTCTGGTGTCTCACCTGGAACAGTACATCCTCCATAGGCCATGTTTTATCACAGATGTCTGGGTTCAGTTGCAGTCTGAGTTGATTTGCTGCATGTTGTTTCCCCATTTTGTCTTCCACTTCATTTCCTGTCTGTCTTCAATGTAATTATAAAAAAAGTCCAATTATACATGATTAATACACATATGGGAAGGCAACAATTAAATAAAATTTGCACTTAGTAAATGTTATGTAGTATATAAGAATCCTGCTCATGATGCCAAACTGTTAGATTGTGTTTCTGTGAGCAGGTGTATTCAACCTATTCTAAGTGATTTATCACCATTTATTATAATATTATCCTCTTCAATTAGCATTTACCGTGAACATTTTCCCATATTTAATTTATTGATCATGTAGATGTTCATAAAAGTTCAGAACAGAGAAAACTGAAGAAAAGTCACTTTTTCAAGAAAATATATCATTAATTCAGCATAAAAACAAGCATCTAAATTCACTGGCATTTGTCAAACTCCATGGGTTTTACTGGTGAATCAATGTTGTAGAAGATGACGGTGTTTCCACGTTCAATAAGGAGCCTCTGAACATCCAAATGGGTCAAATCTGATGACCATGAAAAGCTGAGAAACTGCATTTTACCTGAATTATTTATGTGTTGATAGGATTAGTTTTTCAGAATATCTTAAACAGTTTAGATCAGTAGATGCTTTTGGTTGCTGGCTGCTGTTTAGGTCTTTAAGGGTTAAACGGAATAAGTTCTTGAGAACAGATACTGATGAATCTACCTGATGAATGCATTTCCTGCTGCACAAAGCTTATGTTCTCCAAATATTATAATTCTCTGCTTCACCGATACTGGTTGAAAATAGGCAAAGAAGTGGCTGTGTCTCCATAATTAGTTGAATAATATAAATATACAGATAACCCATGAAAAAAACTGACATTGTAAATATATATATGCATTCCTACAAGAGACCGAGGGGATGGTTCTGGTGAAATATGCCAGCTTTAATCTGGAGACTTGCTGCCTGCAGGACCAGATAGAGGACAGAGCACCATGACCTCCTCTCCATCCCAATAATGCTTAAGGAAAATGTTCTCTAACACACATAATGCGGCTCTGATTGTGCCTTGGCAGTGATTCTGCACATCTGTGATCTCCACTGGAGGGAAGGAACACTGTTCATCAAAAAGATATTAGACTATAAAATGTAATCCCTTTGTTTTAAGAAAGGAGCTGGATTCTAATCACCACCTCATCGGTGACCGTAATGTTGACCAGGGGCTAAAGTGGGATTTGGAAGGTGAGGGAACGCTGAGGTGTAGTTCATGATTTCTTACTTTTCTCCCCGTATTTGAACACAATTACACATAACTTTACTTGTAATGCATTAAGGAGGAATTTTTGACTATTTTCTATTTTGCATTATTACAAACCACAAAGTGTATCCATCAACCGACATCCTGCAAACACAACAAGATGAAACAGAAGAGGCATACCATACAATATCAAATCAGAATAATTTAAGTCCTGATGCTGGAAATGAAACGGTTTCTCACATCAGTGCAAAGTTTAATGTTTAGAACAGATATATTGTTTATTGTACTACTTACACTTACTTCTTATATTTACATTTCACAGCCTATGTTTTGGTTTTTTTTTTTGTGTAAAGAAGTTCATTACTGTTTTTACAGAAGTATCTCTACAATGAATCGCTCCAGTAATGTGTGCACTTTCACAAACAGGGAATACGATCCAGGGTGATGTGGGGGAACGTGGCCTCACTAAAAGAATTGTACTGTGTGCGGAGTAAAGGATTGTTGTGTAACAGCAAAAATAATACGTGCTAATGACGTGGCAACTGTAGAGGATGCCAAACAGCCATGACAACCACTGTTTATCATAGTCTGTCGTCTGAGCTGATCCAAATGAAATAGAAGCACAACCCAAGCTTTCCTAATGTTCATTGTAATATTGAAAGACAGGTGGGTGTGTTTAAGTCAGTTTGTAGAGTTTCGTCAGCTTCAGTCCAAATCAAACTCTTCTGTTAGTCTACAGAATGACCTGGAGAAAGAAGAAAGAATGACAGACAGTGAAGAATTACAGTAATTGTGAACTGCCGGTCCTGCTTCTGAACTCTGATGTGTCATAAAATTTGATTTATATTTTTGCCAAAGCAACAATGCAAAATGTTAGAGTTTAAAAACATGTTTGGGTTGATTCTACTAGTTTTGTGTCTGTCAGCAGTAAAAATGTCACTGAAGAACTAAAATGAAACCTGTTGGAGACAGATGTCTTACTGAGTATTGTCTTTAGGAGATACTTTGCCAAAGCAACAGTGCAAATCACCATTAATGTTATTGTGAGTGTTTAAAAAAAAAATTAAGCTCATTATGAAACTATGATGTGACAAATTAGACCATGGCAAACTGCTATAGTACATGTATATCCATTGTCCATATAATACAACTGAACCTAAATCACCACAGAGGGAAATCCATCAACATGGCAGTGACCTCCATGTCCAGTGCAGACCTGAGTCTTATTTAGTAGCTTATAAGCACAGCATTTGGAAATGTATGATAATATCACCATATTCATTTAATCAGCTCCATTTAAACTGACTCCCATATTTCCTTTTACGTGTTCAAATATACTGATTATAGCTTGGATGACTATTTAGTTAGTTTTTGTTTATTTCAGACACAAACATAATACAAAACATAGGGAAAAAATCCCCCCCCCCCACACACACACACACAAATAGAATAATAGAAAATGGAACAACTGTTTGTGCCAGATGGGTCAGTGTATCTTTTGGTAATTGGATTTTCTTTCTGGAAAAAAAAGAAAAACTAGTGGTTAATTGATTTTCGTTTTAAAATAGAAGAATTAAGATCGAATTTCAAGGCTTTTTTCTTTTTCTGTTTAAAAACATATAAACCAAATTTAAAAAATAATCATTTAAAAAAAAAAAAAAAAAAAAAAACGGATTGATATTCATTTTCTCTTTCTAATAACAAAAAAGAAAGTTATTACCTGCAGAAGAAATGAAAAAATGGACCAAAACAAATCTTCCAGTTTGTACAAAATCTGGAGTTTGTAGACATTTATGGAGGGAGCATGTCTACGATGTCCAGATTTCGTACGAACTGGGCACAGATCACTTCCACACGGCAATGTACCGTACTGGAGTCCATGGAGTCCATACCTAGGACTACCTTCTCATCTGGACCCGTGTACGGTACTCATTTGCATTCACATTAATAAAATTAAGTGGACTTTGGGGTCCATCTTACCTGGATATGGACTCGAATACACTGTGTTAAAACGCCCCTATATGTGGTCTGAAATGGTGAACATAGAGGCTGGAAAGCATAACTTTGTGTGAAGACATAAGGATGCATGTTCATTAGGCAGTTACAGCAGTTCATAAACATTGCTGCCAAAGTAATTTATCCTACATGAAAGATAGTTTTATCTAATTTTATGGTCACTCACACCCCCTCAGCTGTTAACTGCTGAACTCAAACTTGATGTTCCTGTGATTCACCGTCATCATATTTTTCCCTCTTTTTTTTTTTTAAACATATTCATTGAGAAACTAAACAAAGATGCTAGAACACAGTTTTAGATCAATCTATTGTAAGTTAAAAACAATAACTATCATTAAGCCCAGCATGCCTTCTTCATAGGCTAATGATGTCCAAAGATAGTCATCATCATCATGAATTAGTTAGCATTAGGATGAAACAGCTATAAAAGGAACCATTATCACTATTAATAGAAAAATACATTTATGTGCAAATGAATAAATAAATACATAACACATAAGACTCTGCGATCTCTGACATTTACAGGGACACCCAAATGACCAGCATGTATCAGATTACTCCCAAAAACTGTTTACTAACATGTTATAGTTATGATTGTATATTCATGAAATATATACAGCATACTCAGAGCATAATATATAAAGAGGTTCAAACTAACGTCCCTGTTAAGATTGTCTGTGGCAAGGTTTCTGAAAGGTGAAGTGACTTTGATTAAATCTGGTTTCCCTATCCATTTCTGTCCAATGTCGGTGTCATTTAATATTATCTCATTAGCTACATATAAATATACAATTTTACCTAAAAGACCAACAACTTCCAAATGACTTTTTTCTTCACATTTAACCTTACATAAATGATTTATCACAATTTGTGATATTATCATCTGCATTTTGTTTTTACTATATTTAATTTATTGATCGTAGACAATCAAGACAATAAATAACAGTAAATTCAAAGGTTATTATATGAAAACAGAGAAAAGAAAAAGTGATTTTTTTTCAAATGTGTAGTTTGGCAAACTACATGAGCTTTTTGGTAAATCAGTGGTGCAGACTATGACAGTGTCTCCATGTTTGCTATGGAGCCTCTGAACATCCAAATGGGTCATATCTGATGATGACAAGAAGCTGAGAAACTGTATTTTACCTGAATTATTTTCATGTCTTGATAAGATTAGTGGTTCAAAAGTTATTAAACATTTTAAATCAGTTGAAGCTCTCAGTCACCAGCAGCTGTTTAGTCCTTCGAAGGTAAAAATGATTCGACAGTGCCAGAAAAACAAGGAGTCTGTGTAAGTTGTAACATGTAGTGGAGAAAAACAGAACATTGGATGAGAAGCAAAGACTAAGGAGGGAAGAATAGAGCAGAAAAGAGGGGAGGCATAGTAAGTTTTAAGGGGTGAGTTAAAAGAGACACCTGGGAGAGGAACAAAGGAGAAGCAGCTGGTTTGGCTTTAACTCCTTGGAAACCCCACAAAGAGTCTTTCAAAGGGTTAAACTGGGTCAACATGTACTCTCTTGCATAAATACTAACATATACAACATCAAGGCATGCGTACACACACACACACACACAGGCCAAAACACAACACAAGCAAGGAGAAAGTTCCGAATGGTGGAATGAAAGATAAGATAAGATAAGATAAGATAATACTTTATGTTTTTCTACCTGTCTTTCTCTTGCACTGGTTTGTTGTATGTTGCTGCTGTCAATTGTGAAATTTCCCCATGGTGGGATCAATAAAGTCTTATCTTATCTTATCTTATCTTATCTTATCTTTCATTTTTAAAAGTGCAACAGGAAATTTAAAATAGTGTCCGCCATTTACATTACTTTTCCTTTACATACATACATATGATTTACTTAGTTGCAATATAGTTGAACATGATATACTGATATGATGAAGGGGGATTAAAGGTGTAATGTTTCTGTTTCCTGGTACATGGACATATTATCAACTACAAGTGTTTGTGGAATACTAGAGACTCCGGACTCATCATCACGGACTAAATAAAGAAAGGCTCTTCTGGATTTAAAACACAGAAATGTCAGATAGTTTATGACAACGCTATGACACATTGGAGATCCCAGGGTGTTTCCAGCTCTGATTAATCTGATGGTTTTGTAACCAGAAGTAAAAGCTGTGTGGGAAGTCTGGGAAATACAAGTGTGTATTAGCCTTGTCTGGGTGTGTTTATCACGTTTTAGTACCTCATAGAAACATTTCCATTATTGCCTATGCTGCTTTCTGTATTCTTGTGTTTTTGATGGTGTCATTCTATTGTACATGCTGACAAATTGTTGCAGATGCTTCCTTGGTTTGGTTGTGTGTTTTGTCTCTTTGCATGTGTTTTCCTAAATTGCAGAGTGATGAGTTCTCAGGAACACTGTACTAAAGGTAATTAGTGTACGATGTAGGAATTTATAGGAGAGCAAGGCTTGTTAGGGATCGTACACTTCAAGAAGAGCTCCATTACCAGCCCCTCAAACCTCTAGGCATGACACCCCACACCCCAAACTGACAGTCAAAACACTCCCAGTCTGTGAAATGCATGTGGTGTGACGCACCCACTTCAATGTGAATAGAATCAAGGCCAGCCCAGCAAAATTAAAACACATCACACAATGAGGGGGTGGGGGGGGGTGTCTAAATATTGTGCAGCAAATTAACCAGAGGATGGAAATATTGTCATTGTTGGTTAATGCTGTGGGAAACAAGGCTGATACAAGATACTTCTGTGGCCTAATCACTCACTTTTTTTTTTTTTTTTTTTTTATCTCAACTGATAAAAAAACCAAAAAGATGCCTGTATTTTTTAACAATTATTTCTTAGCCAAGTATAATATTGCTGGTTGTGTCTCTAGGATCCATGCTCTATTTGTATAAGTGTTAGATGCTGCACGAAGTACACTGACCTGAGGTCTTAAGAGGGGGATCAATGTCTAAAAATGAAAGAAGATTCTCAGAAAGCCTTTCAAACACACAAAGTATTACATTTTGTCAACTGAAGCTATCGTGAAATATCTAACATGATAATATGTAATATCTATCTTATCTTATTTATAAAATAAGTAAGGCAAGAAAACTGTATACATTACAGTTTTAATAGCTAGTGAGATGCTGGTAAAAAAAAAAACAACAAAAACTGGAGGATGTACAGTGTCTGCTGTTTATGTTTTCACTGTTGCAGCTTGTATGTGGTATATGGCATAGATTTGCTTCCAATGACCGTAGTGTGTTATGACATATTTCTGAAATATTTATATAAACTTCTTATAAACAATATAAACACTAAGTTTTGCAAACGTTTTAGTAAAACCATCTGGCTTACTGTATATATAAGTTATTCACATTAAATTGGTCACAACTTACACAATTACAAATGCATTTATCTTCATTTCAGTGTAATATATACAAACTTATAAAACCCTGTGCTGGGCAAGTTACTTGAAAATATAATTATTGAATGTAATCATTCCTTATATTAGTCTTTACTCACTTTACTCGCTTGTTTTTTTGTTACTTGTTGGTCCAACTCCTGTCAGAAGAGTCATTAATCAATTGCAACGCCCACAGTCAGTCAGTGATATGAACTGAAATTATTCTGACTCAGGCCAATGTGTCGTTGTGAATGTATGTGTCCACTAGAGGGAGTGGTGATTAATTCTACCTGTTTCTAGACTAGGATGAGAACCGATGGGTTAAAAGTACAAAGTAATGAAATCTAGAAGCATTGATACTGGACACAACTCTAAAGTAACAGAATGAATTTAGATGCTGAAAATGTTCACTGTTTGTTGATCCACAGTTCAGACTAAACTGTGACAGTTCTGACCATGTTTGGACAATTTCAAGCAGATCATTAGTGCAGTGTGGTGTTACACTGTATTTATGCTTGTTTATGAGACAGACACCAACACAGAGGACAATCTGGGAGACTGACAACTGAATCTGTGAACAATCTGAGCAACATGTGTGTGTGAGTATGAGTGAGTGGCTGTGGTTTTTGTTTTTCTGCGTTTGAAAAATGATGTGTGATTTGAGCGCATTGGATACGCAAAGTGTTCAAATACGGCCAAAATAAGCTCAGACACCAGAGGGTTAAGAAAATCTGAATCGGATCTAAAGGCATCCTCCTGCACAAAACAAATTTGAACTTCAAATGTCTTCTTCAGTTTCATGAGTCTCATGGGAACACTTGGGAAAACAATGTCTTCCAGGTCATTAAAAAATACGTAAAAGTGGCAAAATGGGAATGGAAAAGGAAATTTTCTCAGGTAAAATTTTCTGTTTTCCACCACACCTGAAGTCAGTTAAAGAGCCGTTTCCTATTTTTTTTTTTTTTTTCAGTTTTAAGAAGAACAACAGGATACAAGTCCGTTTCCATTTTTTGTTTACCAGTTTTAAAACAAAAAAGGAAATACAGGTTTTCTGTTTTTAATTTTTTTTTTTTTTATTTCAAAACGGAATTTTGACAGACTGTTAACCATTGCCCCCAGTGGACAAGCAAGGTCACAAACACTCAGGAAAGTGTGGCTCATATTTTTAATTCCAGTGGAACATGTCAGGGGAGTCATACACTATGAGCTCGTTATAGGAAATAGCGCTAGCCTGAGTTCACCTAGCATCGGAACATACAGCCACTGACAACACACACATTATGGAAGTCAGACGTAGGTTGTGGTTTGAGTTATATGTTTAATATTCTATTAGAGTTTATCTTTGATACCAATTATTTCTTCTTCTATATATACCTCTTTTTTTATATAAATTGCATGTCATTTAAGAAACAAAGTGAGAGAGTTACAGTTCAATTCTCTGTATTGAGAATTGACAATTGACAATAAACAAAAAGTCTTTGAATCTTGGTTTTACATAGGAGAAGCTAAGCTAAAAGGACCATGATGTAAACTATCAGCTGATCCTATATGTGAAGACCATAAGACACTGTTATTTTGACAGACTGAGTTTTCATTTGAAGAAGAAAACTTAATACCCTACCATAAAACATATAAAAAATGAACTTCACATCTGTGATAAAGTCTGTGGAGATGTAATAGTAATTTGTTGGTGGTTTCAGTAGCTGCTGGTTCATTCTGATTCATGACTTTCTGTTGATTATTAAGAATATCAATAAAACTTCTATTTTGGGGGGTAACTTCCTTATGTCACTCCCCATTCATTCCTGAACCAAAGTCTGGCAAGTACATTAAAAACATAGAATGAGTGAATTAAAACTATCATCTGAAGGCAAATCAAACTGAGATCAGAAAACTCATGCTCACTCAAAATAAAACAGCAAACAACTTATAATAAATAAAGCCAAAGTAATGAAGTAAGGTTCATAATCATTTTTATTTCAAATCATAATCCATTAGATAGCTCATTCACAGAAAAAAAGTTGTGGTATTAATGTTATGTCTCCCATCACAATGTAAAGAATGTCATTGCACTTGAATTAAACATGAGGAGCCAGGATAGTTTTCATCACTTACGCAAACAATGAAAATAAACTGTATTTAAACTGAAGGGTTTATAAGCTTTTAAGCTTAATCTCTTGTCTTGTGACATACTGACCATACTGCTTAGACTAAACAGTAGTAAACGGGAAATACCCAAATATCACGCAACATATAGGAGGACACTAAGAAAGGCTAAGACAGTGTGATGAGTTTTACATGGTGACAAATAATGCGCACTGCACACACACAAGCTTGTACAAGTTTTCACAATCATTTGTTTAGATCGAAATAAAATACACAATTCATTGGAAAAGCCTTTAGTGTAATAAATTACAGACATAAATAGTGGAATAAATAACTTTAAGAATTCTTCTGAAGTTTTCAGATCCATTTGTTACTCCTGCTTTCGTAACACGCACTTCAGATCTCTTGACTGTTTCCAAACAGTCTTCTCCTGAATTTTAGGGAAATATGTTCCATTCAGTTTTTAAACCTACTTGTTTCATAAAAATATCAGTATGTCTTCTGAGTTCCATCACTAAAATAAACCTTTCTTGGTTTTGGGGTTTCTTGCTGCTTATATATA
>JAPQRP010000028.1:18403092-18420613 GCA_037367295.1 Apogon hyalosoma
TTTTTTTTTTTATTTATTTATTTTTTAAATTAATTTTGTCTTCTGTCTCTACCGACTGGACAGAGGAACTCCTCACCTTCCATGTAAAGTATTTGTGCAGAAATTAAGAACAGGCTACCTCGATTCCGATGCGTGTGGCAACTTCCAGTGGAGGTCTGACAGACAGCAGGGCTGGTACTGGTCTACAGGGCTTAGTTACAGCCATAAACAAAAACCCAGAACACAGGTCACATCTGCTGCCACACAGTAGCTACTATCTGCCACTTCAAAACAGCATCTGCTAAAGACATTAGAGCTCCATACTGAAGACTGACCAGAAAGAGGAGAGGTGAGAGGGAAAGACTAAGAAGTTGGGCATGAGAGAGCGATGAAGAAAAAGACCAGTGAAGACGATGAAACCTCAGAGCTTTAGATAGATAGATAGATAGATAGATAGCAGTATGACAAACAGAAAAACAGAATATAAGAATAAAACAAAATACAAGGGCAAACATACTATACATAACTAGAAAAGCACTTGGAGAGCACAGACTTCCGCCAAGGCAGACTACCCCCCCCTCC
Source organism: Apogon hyalosoma (assembly GCA_037367295.1). Lineage (NCBI taxonomy): Eukaryota > Metazoa > Chordata > Actinopteri > Kurtiformes > Apogonidae > Apogon > Apogon hyalosoma. The sequence continues at coordinate 18,403,654 of JAPQRP010000028.1, forward strand.
CGATCACCACAAAAATGTAATAATTTGTTCCTTGTGCCAGTATCAGCATTTCCAGAAAATTTTCTGAAAACCCATCCATAACTTTTTGAGTTATCTTGCTAACAGACAGACAAACAAACGAAAAATCCATCCCATGTAATCTGTTATAGTTACTGAGAAATGCATGTATTTTAGTTACAGTTACTAATCAAATTGTTGGTGAATACAAATATACTATATCATTAGGCAAGAAAGCCTTGTAGTGATAGAAATTCAACAGTTTCCCTGTGAAATTATTAACCTATACTTGTCTTTAATACCTATCTTATTTTTAGAACTTTCCAGATTTTCAAGTTTACTTCTCAGTTTTGCAAAAAGAAATCAAATTAATGATATCGTTAGCCTTATAGCATAATTGCCTGTCGTATCTTTGTGACATCCGCGTAGCTTTACTCTCCTATCACTCCATTTTATGCAGATATCACAATTTTGCCAAAAATATGACTTAGGCAATTATGCTATGAGGCTAATGATATGTAATATAGTAGACTTAAAATAATCATTACAATTTTAGCAGGTAACTACTATCAGATTTGGACAGGAAGATCCCCAATACTGGCAGCTCTCATGTATCTGGTTCTGGACTGTAATGGTAGAAACAGGGTAAAATCACTGATTGTATATTATATAATAGTGGACAAACCCTCCATGATGTGACCCATTGGTTTGTGGGCAGACATTTTGAAGTCTGACGATGCTTGACGGATGGACCTGGGTGGAGGAACATGAGGGGTGAAACTGAAACTAACTGAAAACAAAGACCGCATCGACTAACAGTATAGTATTAAACACTATAATGTAATGTCAGCTGTTTGATAAATAACACCTACAGATGCGTTTGGTAACAGTAATGTCAAAGTTGTGAATGTATAAGCTAAACAGGCTAATTACAGCTACCAGGGCTAATTAGCAGGCTAGCAGGCAGACCATATAAGTCAATAGGAATTAACGCTAACATCAGCTAATGTCGCTAACATATGTCAGTTATCGTAACTGAGCACTGGTAAATTTCATGACAGAATCCTCTTACAGCCTTCTTAAACATAACTACTTGCAGAGTTATCTGTCATAGAGAAAAAATAAGTTAAGTAATGAGTTACATAAAAATGCTGTTGTCTTGTTTATTCTTGTTTATCTTTATTGAAGATCCTCACAAACGCCAGGCGAGTCTTCCTTCTGGTCACAGGCGTTAATGCACAACAGAGACCAAAAACTTTATTTATTTATTTATTTTTGGTACCACGCTGTAAACGTGTATTCCTGCTGTAAAGTTGTACATTTTATGATAGAGGACTGCACTTATTTTTGGAGCCAGCTTCCAGTGGACACTCAGTTTACTGTGCTTTTTGACACTTACTATGAGTTGTCTTCACCGTTCAGCCCCAGATGTCGTTTGGGAAAAACAAATAATTTATGGTTGTTGGTGATCATTCTGAAGTCAAAAGAGTAATAGTTAGAAATTTTACAATTTAAGGAAATCAAGACGCCGCAGTGTCTGCGCTATTTCTGGTGGAATATTATCCCTTATATTATCAGACGACCTCAGTTTAGTTTTCACTTTACTGATTAAAACTAGTCACAAGAGGTTTAATTGGACACAGACCTCACATCAGAAGTGATCTACTAGTCTGGTATTCAGTTAGTCATGTTAGCGCTCCTATTAAATGTACACTTTGGGTCATTAGGTTGTCACATTGTGGAATCACCTTTACTTTACAGACAGCAAAGCAATTCCTGGAAGTGAGGGGTATATGACGTGTAACAAAATTTCCTTGCTAGTAGATGATTAGATTCTACCAATATCGTCACACTATTCCCCTGTGAACGGTCAGTAACATTCCAAGATGTGAGTAATAAAAGTCTGCAAATTAGTATACTATTTCAAATACTCTATTTAATCCTGGATACATGCAGCACTTTTTAGGTGAGTGTAAAATTATGTAAAGATCATCTTCTTTTTTAAGAGTATCATTCTGTATTTTACTGGTTTACATAATCTGCCAAATGGTTGACAAGTTTACAACCAGTATGTTTGTCAGATTGCATGGCATTGCTGGCCAAACATATGAAAGCAACTAACAATACAGACTCCAGAACCTCTAAAAGCCAGCTGTTTTCAAGTGGAACAGAGCGTTGGGATGCTTTTTGTCAAATCACGGTAATATCTTAAGGCTAGCCTTTGAATAAAATGTTGAAATATATTTCCCTTGAGGCGTCATTCAACGCTAAGCCCAGAGTGCGGTACAAAATAATACTGAATACTTCAGTTCTTTGTATTCCAAAAAATCTCTCACCTTCTGGCCTTAACAGGGCTGGAGATAATATTTGCAAATTGAGCCAGAAAAGTGTTCAGAGCTACTTTTGCTGAAGTTAAAGTACGTGGAGCCAAAGGGCAGGAAACGTAGCCTTTTGAGAGGAAAATGGTATTTAATTGTCCACCGAGACGGCATCATGTACATAAGTCCAAGCAAAAACATGAAAGGATTTTTTTCTAGTTTTTTTTTAATCCTCTGAGAAAAACTTAAAATCTTTGAGTTTCATTGCACTTGGCACCTCATTGGACATGGGGAAAGCTCTGGACAGATGTTCCCTTCAAACATCTGCCTGTTTTTTTTTTTTTCCTAAGGTATTTAATGTAGTTCTTTTAGGGTGGGAGAGGCATGGTCTAACACTCATGAGGTTTCTTTACAATGAATAGTATGAGGGGAGGGGGTGGCAGAAAACACTGCAATGGAGAAACAAAGAATAAAAAGAGTCATAGAAAAGATGCGGGGTGATGACTGAGGACCCCTCAGCAATTATCCCTGTGCTGTGGTTTGGGGAAAAGGGCTGACATGGATACATTTTAGACACAATTGTCATTTTTTTTTAGTTTAGAGTCCAGTTTAGAAGCCACACCTCATCAAATTCCATTCACAGCGAAGGAACCATCATTGAAATTGGAACGAAGCATCTAAGTAATCCCGAATGACTGGAAATGATGTGGAACTCAAACTCTGCCTGATCTGTGGTTGCCATTTTAGGTATGAGCTCCAAAACTTAGGGGGAGTAGCTGTGTTTTCAGGAAGTCAGCTTTTTTTTTTTTTTTGTCTGTTTGAGAAAAAACCCCAAAAAGAATGTGTTCTCTTTTAATTCCATTGTATGTGTGTATTTGAGTGTGAGTGTGTGTAACACTATTCTTGGGTGGTTAGACCTTGGCAGACACACCCTGCCTCCTTGCCAGACACTTCTCTAATCAGCGCAGGTCACTGGAATTAGATGGCTGCTTTCTAAGCCTCTTTAACTGGGAAAAGATGTCATGCGTTCGCCCTGCATTCGGCCCAGAGCTCGATCACTTCACTCCGCGATGGGGACTCTTGCATAATCATTTCATCATGGATACCAGAAAGATTTCAATATCCTGTGCCCGGACGGTGAAGGTGGAGCTGCTTACCGTGTTACACTCAACGTTGCAGTAAGCATTCCCAGCCTGTGTTTATGGCCAAGCTTAACTTTCACAGTAATTGCCGCTGTGTTTTTCCATCCTCTCTTTGCCATACAAAACATTCCTATTAGAAGACTAAATCCTACGCTTGATTTTCTGTGATACGCTATTACAGTTCCTTCATCGCTTTGAAGTGTGGAGTTTTTAGAAATTGACTACGTGGAAACTCAACTAACACACCTTCAAAATTCACGTGTTTTTAGTACTAAGGAAGAAATGAAATCTACCAGACAACGTTACATTTCATGTCATGTTCTGGGGCTTATAGTGGTCTGCTGAACCAAGCTCTTATGATGTTTAGTGTTGTTTAGTGGTAAGAAAGGACCTCAGAGCCGTAAAGTTGTCTCCTCCATTCCATTCATTAATGTCTTACTAATTCACTTCTAACCCAGTGGGACCACACAAGACCAGTGTTGTGCAAGTTACCTCCAAACTGTAATCCATAACAGATTACTTGTTACTGTTCAATCAATCAGTCAATCACTCAGTTAAGCAATCAATCAATCCGTTTATTACAAATTATTACATACAGAAGAATCCACAATTCATTTGCAATTTCCTTTTTGTAATAGGACACCCCAGAAGCAGTCCTCAGCTTATAAATGGGGGCCCTTTAACATGTGATAAAGACACAATTTACATTATAATTATGAATAAATTAAGATGTTCTGAATAACTACAAACACATTTTAAAAATATTTCCTATCTTTCTAACAATGTTTTTATTTCATTACCTTTTCCTGAGTCATACTGTAGTCAGCTGTTATTTGAAAGTAATTCCTTCCAATATTACTGTCTCAGAATTGTAATGCGTTACATGACCCCTGTATGACCAGTGAAAATTATCTTCATAAGATGTCTTGAAATAACATTTTCATGATCTATTGTCTAAACATAAGTTCTTATATCTCACTGAAAAGTTACTCTTTAGGTGATTATGTCTTATTTATAGTGTGATGAGAAATTTTGGACTAGAAATGAGAAAAATACATTGGGTGAGATTTAGATTTTTGCAGTGTAAGTAACGCTGCGGTCTACGACGTTCAAATCTCAGCAAGAATGTTCACATTTTTTCAACATTTTACATGTTCAAACAGGGCGCGGATGCCGGTAGATAAATCTGCATTTGATAAAGAATTCTAACTATTCATAGAAATGTTAGCTTACCTTGTCATTGCTGATCACAGGGGTCATGCTAACTGGCTTCTTGAAAGCAGGGTTAAGGTTAGTAATGAGCGTACGTCCATGTGGCCAATGGACTGTCTTCTGCCGTCTTCACCCATTGGCTGATCACCAACAGGAAATAGAACTTTCCTTTTGCATTTTTGATTCCTTAAGGTCTCACAGTCTTGCTGTTTTTTTGTTTTTTTTTTCATTTAAGCTATTAAATTAAGGGCGAAAAGTGTGTTGTAATGCAAGCGAGTAAAATATTACTGATTAGTAATGCCTTACACTACTGCCTTACAGCAAAAAGTAATTTGTTACTGTAATGCATTACTTTTGTAACGTGTTACTCCCAGTACTTCACAAGACTACTTCTTAATCACCCTGTGACACAACACACCACGTCAAAATATTACCAGCCAAAATTGCCAAAATATAGCATCCACCAACTTCACTGTATCTTACTCTTCTGTGAGTAGTTCTCAGAAAAAGAAGTTTATACGGGAATAACAACAGGCGTATTTTGCCATCAGACATTTTTGCGATGCTTCACATGTTTGCAGACTAGTTTGTAACTTGCCTCTCCAGTTATCAAGAGTTTTAGTTTCTGGAAGAGAACAAAATACGATGAGCTATCTGTGTAAGAATGCATCATATAATTTAAGAGTCCAAAGACTTTTTGCCCGTAGAGAAAATTTTGAATTCTTGAACAACTTCCTGTGCTCGTATCTGGACGATCTTGACAAGCACGCAGCATTGAGTGCCTTTCGAATGACTATAACTGTAAGACATTTCCTGGAGATGAACGTGCGTATTCATGTGTGTGTTTGCATGTGACAGAAAGGGAAGTAGAAAGAACAGATGATCCGTGGTTATGAAGGAGTGTGAGTCATGTGTTTATATGACATCATCAGCACCAGTAGCTTGGTGTACAACAGCAACGTGGATGGAACCAAAATCTTTCTTGACCTAGTTTTTCATATGACCCACATGTTCAATATCAGCACAAAATCAGAGGCAGGGATAAGATGATTCAATTTATGCTGGATAAGAAACTACATACCCCTGTTCAACCATGGCCTGATGGTTTTAATTGGTGCATGACCAATATAAGACATTGGTGATACCCTCGTAGATCAATTTATTATTTTTTATTTTTCCTGCTGAGATGATCAAATTGCAGGGCCAGCTTCCCTGGGTGGTTGTGAATCACTGTGTCTTGCTCAATGCTATTTTTATTTGCTAAATCTAGGAGTCAAACCCAGAACCTCCTCAGGAGTAATAGAATGAGATGAGCTTCACGGCACATATCTGTGGTCTCAAACCACCAAAGTGTTTATCTCAGACACTACATTCAGATTCAGTTGAAATGTTCCTGTTGCAGACAGTCTTTTATGCAAATAAATACATATGCATAATTTAAACATAAAAGAAATTAACACTGGATGCAAAACAAAACCAACTGACAGTGCCAGTTTTAAGTCTTAACAGAGGCAGTTTGTTATAGATGCATATTAGTGAGAATATAAACATTTAGAAAAAATATATTTTCTCATGCATTTTTACCTTTCATCAACATGAAAACTCTGGCTTAGATGACTTAAAATGATTATTTATGAAAACTTTGGCCAAAGTGGAGATTTTGGATGGAGTTTTAGGATCCTGAACGTCACAGTATGCCATGAAATAATGCATTAATGGCATGTGTGCGACTTGTGTTTATCCTAACCCTAACACCATGACAGCTCTCTATGGTCTATTTATGCAGATTCATGTAGATGAAAACTTCTCAGAAAACAATCTGGTGTGTATGGTGTTATTATTGGAAACAGAAGTGAGGAAATATCAATTTCTATATGTGCCCAACTACATGTATGGATGGCCTAAATTAAAACGTCACTACAAAATTACATGAATTTCAAACAAACTATTGAGGGGCAGGAAAAGAGAGAAATGGTGAATGAAGTTCATTTCATATCAACAGTGTCTGAATGACAAATGTCCTGTTTGCATTATGTCCTGCGACTCCTTGATGATGTCACGTGCTGCCGCTGCCACGTTGAGAGTCTCCAGAGTTTCTGCCATATGCCAGGACATACTACAGCGAACTGCCATGGTTTTCACACATTTTATTTCTTTGTTTGCTAAAAGATGTTTATTGTAGCAACAGCATCCTCCTGTGTGTTGGTGTCGGGGGCCAGCTCTGGTTTGCATCTCAAGTGGAAAAAGGAGCTGAGGGAGAGAGGAAGAAATAAAAACAGAGAAAGAGTGAGAGTGAGAGACACAAGACAGGCAAAAAGAACAAAACACTTTAGCAAAGAATGACATGGCACAGAGACAAGGCGGCCATTAAAACCAGCTGACAATCCCATTGATTGATTTCACCACATCAGAGATGGCACTGAGTCTCTGAGCCGTCTGGCGGGGGGTGGGGTTGGGGGAGGGGTTTGTAAGTGCGGGATAAAACACAGGGACTGACTTCATCCTATTTTAAACCAGCGACTTCCAGTTACTTCTGTAACTCTACCTAGTGCTGAAGAGAAGTGGGCAAACAAAACAGAGTGATGGGTCTGCGATGTCAGACTGTTTAAACAGCACAATTACGCTTAAGTGTCTACAGATACACACATATGCACAGTGGTGGACACATACCAGCATAAACTCACACACAATCAAGATCTCGACAGCACAAGTAATCAGCACTGCTTTGGTGTGTGGACAGAGATGAATAGTGGGAGACAGGTACTGTCAAATACATTCCATGCTCTGCAGAGAACCTTATGGACTCCTTTGGCGCTGGTCCTTCCTTACACGCTCTTACAGTATAATAGTAGAGCAAAAAGAAAACATGTTACTCAAGAGCGTCTTTGTTTTTCTTTGTGTTTGACTAGTTCCAGCTTTTATCTGGAGATTGACATGGTGCAGCCCAAAGGGGAGGGCTGAGCTTCAGAAACAGGCCAGAGGTGGCAGGAAATTGTTAGCTTTGTTTAGATCAGCCCCACGGTTGCCATCTTTTGTTCCACCATTCGCTCTTGTCAGTGTCAATCTGTTGGTTCGCTTTTAAAGCAGTGTGACAAAAAAAATCCCTAAAGAATCCTGAATGCTCCTCCATCTTTGTGTGTGTGTCTGTTTGCGGACAGCTGTGTGTGATTACCTGGGATCAGCAGTGTATCGTGGCGGCAGATACCATTGGCTGTGACATTAGCGTTACTTCCTGAGTTAAAGGTCTGATGTAACATGTCATAGGCTGTAAAATTAAGTGTTGGAGACAGCGTGGTGCCATGTTAACCTTTGCTTGAGCCTAATTTTTTACAGGAAGCATAGATTTTTTTTATTCTTTTTTTTTTTTTTTTTTTTTAAATCAGTCCTTTCTGATCACACTTTTGACAATTTCCTCACAGAGCTGCACCTTTAAAAATGGTGGTTTTATAGAAATTCTCCCACTTTAAGATAGCATGACACAGCAACCACATCCTTCATGGCCGACTGCCCGAGGTAGATTTGACAGACAGATAATTGCATATTGAAGGTGTTCGGGTTCAGGTTTGTGGAGTCAAACTCAATCCCTCTTTCTGCTTTGCCAGTTCTTCCATGAGCCTTCTCCACCACACTAAAGACACAATGATTTTAACCCCTGGCCCTAACTGATTATGACCAGGTGGTCTCCATCGACAGCCTGCAGGAGGGATTGTGTGTGCGTAGGAGCTCGCACACACACGGAGATGACTCACAAAGAATAATTCACAAAGAATAATCACATGGAAAACCACCGGCTTTCACTATGTACACCCACTCTGACAGACACAGATGTGACTTGGGGAGTTTAGAGGCAAGATATGCGAATGTGTGAGTATGTGTGTGAGAAAGAAAGAAAGAAAGAAAGAAAGAAAGAAAGAAAGAAAGAAAGAAAGAAAGGAAAAGGGGCCCTGCAGTGAAGTATTCACAGGTGTCCATGGCCATTAACATGTGTTTATAGCTCTGTCTCACACTCACACAAGTATGGAAGCTGGGTAGGCAGCCATGGAAAATCACTGCCACAGGGTTCTCAGAGATGATCAATTAAACAAAACCTAATAAGTGCTGTCATACATCTTAAGTGGGTAGCAACACAGTAATCAAGATTGTTATACTACCAGTCAGTTATTATTAATGTATGTGTAGCTGCAGATGTGGTCACATTATTTCCATCTTGAGGAAAATAGAAGGTTCACAAAGAGGCAAAGGTGTATCCATGCATTTACAGCGGATGAGATAGTGGGTCACACACCTTTCCTTTTCTGTGATTTCTATTTTGTCCACAACAGAGGTGAAACTGAAGCCTTTGGTTACAATTTCACTGTACTAATGGTAATATTTACACCAGAGGGGCATCATGAGAAGTAATTCAACATATGTGACTGTTAAAGCGTCATCGAGCAGAGGAAACCTGGAGATATGTCTCCTTTTGATTACAAACTAACTTTACTAACCTTTTCAGAGGAAATACGTTGCTAGACAGACCACTTGGCTTTGGTTTACATTGTGTCAGGTGTGCGTAAATAAAGTTGGACTCATGTAAAATGTTTAGACATAAAAAGCCGGAAAGGTTTACTTAGAACTAGTAGCAGACCTGCATTAATGGCTTTTTATTGTCAATTTCATAGTCTGGCCAAAAAAATCATTAGTTTCTATCTAGACACATTACAAAAGAATGCAATTAAAACTAAAATGTTATCACGATATAAGGAGGATAAGAGGATGACACTGACAACAAAATCACAGCATCACAGACACTCACACCCACCGAGATATAAATGCAAAGGAATCCATCAGTGACATTTTTGAAGTGGATGGTGAGATAAACAAAGATTGGAGTTAATGTAACCCAGAGATTCATCTCTGAGTAGTGTTTTGGCCAGAGACAGCAGCTTTCAGACCAAATGACTTCCTCCCTTCTCTCAAGTCAGTCACTGGAGGATGAACCGAAACACGCTGCTCAGCATGACGGTGAAAAATGTGCTATAAAACACATTTATGGCCATGTTGCATCTTGAATTAATCTTATTTATGTCTTGGCAAAAAGGGAGAATCAGTCTCAGAAGCTTTCAAGTGATCCTCCAAACCTCCATATTTTTTGTCTCAAAAACCGGGAGCAGCGGTGGCAAGTAAATTATTCTGAAAAGAAGAACCCCTTAACCATGTGCCATGGCTAAATATTCAATGAAGACTGTGTGTGACTGAGCAAGACAGACTTTAATAGGTGGTAATTGTCATGTTCCCCCCTTTATTTTTAATGATGTCAGGGTTATTACAAGAGAGCCATCCAAGCCCTGGGTTTTAGGTTGCATCTGTGTGTCTTCATGTTCAGATGAGTGTGACCAGGGGCAGTGACATCTGCTTAATAAAATATCATCCACATATACACGGACATGCATTTGCACAAACTGACACACACATATACAAAACACGAGGCCTTTCCAAGTTTTTTGCCGGAGCAGATCGTCAAAGGTTGTTTGCAATAGACTGTTGATCAGTGTTCTCTGATGTTCCTTTAATCCCACGGATACATGCTTTCATGACAGACACGGGTGCACGCACTAACACACAACCACTTTGACACACACTAAATAAAACATCGGCCCATGGTAAACCAATCCTGCCCACATATGCTGAGCACAGCACGAGCAGCATGCTGCATTGTACTGCTCTATGACATTCTGTGGGCTTGAGTTTCAATTTGGAAACCATAACACAGGTCCGAGCTCAGGGGGGAGTGACTCTTTTCCTTACTAATCTAAATCACATGGATTTTTGTCAATGCTGATTTTTCATCCAGCGACGGTATTGTTTATGCAGAGACCCTGTTTGACACACGCATGTACGATAACAGAAGGTATATCGTAGCGTTTGATATGCCAGGTGATGGTCTGATCTTACTAAAGAACTTGGATTGCAGACTGCAGCACACCCCGTCCCATCTGGAGGAATGTGGCTGGATATGCATGGAGATGATGACAGCTCATGAGCTACAGCGAATCCAAACGTGGTCCATAATGACAAATTGGTTTTGGAAAAGCGGCCACACCTTTCTATTTGTTCAGTGTGGCTCATTACATTTAATTGGAAAAGTAAACTGTTTATAAGGCATGATTATGCAGCACCATAAAACCCCAAAGAGAGACAGATCTGTTTGTTCTTTTTTGCTGATACTTTTATTATTCCTTACTCAGTCTAAATGGTTTTAACACTGCTGCAGTAAATGCAAAGGCCGTCACACTCTTACTATAAGGTTTTCAGGCATGGGTAGCGGTGATAAAACATACCATAATGCTAATGACACAGAGGGGATCTCGTAAAACTAAGGCATTTTCTTACGTAGCTCCAGTAATGTCATTATCAGGCTATGCTAGGCTAGTAATAATGAGAAGTTCTATTTAGCTAAACAAGCAGAACTGCGTAAAACTCCACCGCTTTGTGGGTTCTACATGTGGAAATACTGCGTGCAGACCTAGCGCTGAAACCAGAACACATGGACACAGTGTAAATGGCTAGCATGGTAATGCAGTAATATTTTAATTGGTTGCAGGTTAATTGAGGGGGCGCTACTGTGTGAACTTTCTCAACGCTTAATCACAGATAATGACTTGACCTTTCAGGAAGACATGCAAGAAATGTGCTGTGTGGTTGTCTGCATTCATGAGTATGCACAATGCACACTGTACAAATTAAAGGAGTGAGCTGCTGCTGCTGACTGAATCCATGTCGTAAGACCTCATATAATGACTTGTGTGTGGGTCATTAATTCACCTTGTAAAAGAAAAGGAAACAGACCACCATGGATATTTACTTGCAGTGCATATAAACTGCTTTTCTTACTGCTTTAACATGTGGCATTTAAGCAGTTTTTATGCATTATTTGTAAATGTTATGCATACTTTGTAAAAACTACCCTCTTTTGTGTACATTAGTACTGTTAACAGATATGTTGGAGACTATGAATGTGTTTTCTGCATACTGAACATCACTCAGACTTTATCGCTCATGCTCAGGAATAAAGCTTTGCTGACGCCACGGCTCTGTGCAGATTACAGGCAAAACTCCAGACACAGGTGCATATTTGGCGTCTCTGACTCTGTGACATAGTGGAGCAATGTGCCCCAGAGACACCTCCAGGTCTGACCCAACATGATTGAACCCTAACGCACTCATGCACACAGGATGTTGCATCACAGGTTTCCATTTGGTTGCAGTCCAGACTTTAATAGATGTATGGGTGATTTAAGAGTGGAGAGAAATCATACTTCCACTCATTCTCAAGATCAATTTACACAGTTGGACCAAAATTCAAACTCAACACTCGCACAATAGATGAAGACATTCCCCATTTACGGCTGTAGATATATAGACACATATGATATACACTCTGCTCTGATGTCTCAATCTTCATTAGAGCCTTTAAAGGCATGTAGAGGCATTAGAGGTCTTTTTCTTTTATGTGTACCACAGATTACTGGAAATGAAAGCGTAAATCAAAGACTTTTAGAGATTTATGACTGCTTTGTGATCCTTTTAGGATAATCTTTCAGTCCTTAAAAGACCATTTAGGTCATAGTTTATTAGAACAGTAAGCTATCCAAGAGTGGACTGGCCTTGAACATTGCACTAAGTGACCAGCTTTCACCATTACTTTATAAGGCAAGAAATGCCAAGTTTTGCTGTGTTTATGATTTAGGACTAGAATGGAGATGGTGATTAATTTAGAGGAGTGTGTGAAATAAACACTTTGTTAGTATCTCACAGAAACATTTTTGATATTTTACCTACTATCAAATTTTTTTCTTTTTACTATAATATCTTTGTCAGTGCCAAAAAATAAGAATAATGAAATAACAGGTTCTTGATCTGAGTAGGTACAGTATATAATAATAAGCTATACATGCTGTGAGAGTATGCACCGCTTGTGTTTGTGTCTGAACAAACAAGTGTTAATCATCTGTTTACATGTCTGACTGATGAAGCCAGCGTGTTAGATTACTGCTTTGCTTCTCCGATCAGAGCCAAGGTAGTCCTTCATAAAGCCCAAGCGCAAAACAACTTCTTCTGATGGTAGAAATTCCACCTGCTCCAAAGGCGATTGGGCCTATGTTTAAACTGTAAAAATTCCTACCATTACTACAGAGTACATAAGGCCCCAAGGGTCCGCGTTTACAACACGTCCAACCTGAACTTACTCCGACTGAAGACTTTCTTTACAAACACTTTACAAAAACTTTACTGAGATGGAAACTTGCAAAGCTTAAGGATAAAAGACAGATAAAAGAAACAGGGCAAGACAGAGAGTAATAATGCTACTGTAAGGTTCAACTGTCAAGTTAAAAACTTCATGTATTTATGTATTTGTGAACTGTGGTTAATTTGAAAAATACCTGCATTCTGAACTGTGTACACATTTGTATTCATACAGTTCTTTCTTTATTTTTACTTTAAATGTTGATGTAATACTTAGAAGAGAATAACTTTTATAGGGTTTTTGTGTTTCACATGCACTTTCAGCAGTCTGATTGGTTATGTGGTTATTATTCCTGATTGGCTCGGACTCAGGAAGTGAAGTGTAAGTGCGCGCTGTATCATAGCAGGCAAAGCTGGACACTAAAATTGAATTACAATCTAAAATTAACTCTCATCTGCTGATTCATTTATCCAGACCAACACCACCCACATATTTATGTGATGGACTCCAAATTAAACATGTACAAAACTACCTGTAGGCAACGACAAACAACAACTAATTTTAAATATTAGAGCAGCAAAACATTAGAAAAAAAAATGCAATATTTTTTTTCTGGTATATCTTGTGTTATGAAAAAAACCTGAATTTTCCCCAGATGATTCAAAGGGCTGTATTTGGAAGTAATTATAGTCCTCAAATGATTGGGTGGATTTTATAAGGAAAAGCAGCTGCTAAAAAAAAAAAAAAGATAACTTAACTCACTTATCACCAACTCTGTGTATCCAACAATGCTCTCATGAGTGTGTCCTATCTGACTTGATTTGGAAAATATCAACTACGCAAGTATCCTACAGTAGTAGCATGCCATGTTTGAATTAATGTGCCTGACCTGACATTGCATATCCTGCAGTGTGACTATTGTGCATTCATACGCCATGATAACGATACTGAAAGGCCATATTGTGATCTTCTTATATACCTATGTGTATATAACATCCAGCCGCTTTCATCATTGCATGAATGGAGTCATTTACTTTAAGACACACTATAAACAATGTTGTACTGTCGATAGCATCCTACTCAAGGGACCTGTAGCCTACTTTCAGTTCACTAGTCGCACAGAAATGGAATGAACACAAGTAAGAAAAATAAAGATAAAGATGAATAACTTTATAATAAAATGCCCATAATTGCTAACTAGAGCACTTTGTCTGGATGTATTTTTCTGAGAGTTCACATGTTTTTCATCACACAAAACAGATGCATTTGACATCATGAGTAGAAGATTATGTTTGCACTTTGCATGAGCACAGTTGACAAATGAGGCCCCTGATATAGCGGATTTGACATATGAGAGGACCCCCAACTCCACCCCAGTCCACCTGCTTGCCTGTCCATCTTTACCTGTCTGCTGAAACCAGATCCATGAGAGAGAGAGACAGGCAGAGAATGAGGCAGAGGGAAGGGACCAAGATCCTTCCTATACCCATCTATTAAAAACATTGTACCCCCTTCTCACTGTTCTTCCCCACGCTCACTTCTCCCCCATACCACCACCTCCACCCCCACCTCCTAACTCACCCACCTCACCCAGAGCGAGGATCAGGTGTCCCCCTTTGAAATCTAGGATGGGATCAAACAGGACACAGGCCTTCGATAGGGCAGCTCCACTGCCACAAGGACCCTTAATGAAGGAGTAGCACGGCAGGGATCTGGGCCAAATGGTGGGTGTGTGTGAAGAGAAGAATAAGAGAGACAGAAGGAAATGTACAATTGGAAGCTGTGCTGTGGGGCTGCTGGTGCGTGCTTTGAGCGTCGGGAGTGTATTTGAGAGCTAATAGGCTGACAGTGAGGCATGACATGTCTGCTGTCTTCTCTTTAGCTAACACAACGGCAAACCCTAACTTGCAGACACACATCTGGAGCATATTGGCTAATAGAGGATTTCACAGTTTATAATAATTCTAGGAATGCATTGAAAGAGCAAAATAAAAAAAAGCAATATGCAACTAGGGAAACTCCCATCATATAAAAAAAAAAAAAAAAAGCTTTGGACTGAAAATTGCTAAAGCACCAGTTCTTTTATATCAAATTTTAATCATTGTCGTGAACTTTCAAGCCTGTGGGCCTCAAAACTCGTAGTTCAAACCAAACAGTCCAGCTTCGCTTTGAGTCATCAGTGGAATATGGGTGGTATGGACAGTGGCCAAACAGTTAAATAACCGTATATTGTAATGGAAGTTGTTTCTATACCAGTCTCTATGCAGTAATTGTTTTCAGATTGGTGATCTGGGCCTTCTCAAATCTTTCTGCTGAACTTATGGTTCCGCTTGTCTACATTGTAATTTAGTTATTGTTTTGTGGTCAATTACAGTGGCATGTTACACTCATAATTATAGCTGTGGAAAGATGTGGAGATACAGACAGATCGTATTTTGTTTGTGTTTTATGTTGAGGAATATTGTCGTTTTATGCTGCAGGAGTCGTATTATGTGGAAATTTTAATACGCCTGCATGTTCTGAAGTTATTTTAGACTACCATGGATGAAAATTCATTTTATATGAGGTTGATGAGGTATATTAATACATTTTTTTAAATGCACATATGTATTGTTGTATATTTAAATGAATGATCTTTGTTGGTTTATGGATTTTTGGCTCAGTGTGGATTGTGACATACAGCGTCTTTGTCTTTGAAGTTGTTTTTGTAGGGTAGAAATAATCATACATATTTATTTCTCTTTTGTTCAGATACACCAAGAAAATACAGGAAATGCGTGCACAGCCTTAAAAGATGCACAGAAAACTGAGCTAAATGCTAAATTAGGGTGAACCCTGAAAATAAAAACATCCAAAAACAAATACAATAAATCACATCTTATCTGCATAAAAGGGTTAAAGACATGTTAAATGCAAAGGGAGGTTCCACTGAATACTACAGTTTTGGTTATAGAAGCTGTTTTTTTTCCCTGAAACTTTTGTTTTTACTGGATTTATCCCGATTGTATCTTGACACAGAGACTGAAAAATGCATACATGTGATCATTATAACTTTACTAAACCAACAAACCTAATCTTGGCCTAAGATTTTTACACAGTACAGACTGACTGCTTGATCATTTATACATGTGAGGACCGTAAGTGACAAAGGCAGTCCTGCAGAGCTGACACCGTAGTTGTTTTTTTCACCCAAATGTAACTTTTTTCTTAAAACCAAACCTAACTCACCTGGTTATGATAACAAGATATAGCACAGCAAAACACCCCTGTTTTTTTTTTTTTTTTTTAAAGCAAAACAAAACATAAATGACATTTGCTCCTTTGGTTGCTCAAAACACAATAATCCAATATACCTGTATCAAGCTATTTTGTAGAGCAGTTTACAGGCTACCTGGGTGAACATGACTGATATGATAGCTTCCGCCTCAGGGAATGTTGCTGGATGATATGGATTTGTGGGATAAACTGCACCAAAGTTAAACTCAAAACACAGTACAAATGTACCTTCAGGAAAGACCAACATGTTCTCACTTTCCAAAAACATCCTCAACATTAAGGTCTAAAATTCCAACTGAGGCTCAGACTGAAGTCTTTACCCAAAAAAAAAGTAACCTTGTGGGGACAGGGTTCGTGTCACCAATATCTCTGGCAAATCCTCTCACGTGATGATGTGAACAGATTTTATCCCTACGGTAAAATGAATTGCACCTACTCACACAGTGTTCTTTGAAGGTGATTGAACGTGCCATGGCAGAATGCCAGGCCACCTAAAGGTGTTACCGTTTTTACTTTCGAACCCAGGTCACATTCATATTGTGTTTCCTTCCTCTTTCATCTTTTAAAAGACAAAGTCCAGTGTTGAAAGAAAAGACAGAAGACAATGTAGAGATTTTTACACTATCTATTCTGATAGCCTGTGTATGTGGTCACTCTGAGAAATGAAACTCTTTGGAGAAACAACTTACATAAACTTTGAGGTTTCAGACTACACACACACACACACGCACACGCACACACACACACACACACACACACACACGCACACGCACACACACACACACACA
>JAPQRP010000028.1:18449266-18473249 GCA_037367295.1 Apogon hyalosoma
CCAAGGCAAAAAGGATCCATAATTGAAGGAAAGCATTTGCTGAAATCTGTTACATGCATGTCATCTTGGGAATAGTGCAAATGCAGTTTGCATGTGTGGGGGATTGTCAAGTTGGGTGTTGCCACACATTGTCTCAGCTGATGGTAGACTTCTCAGATTAGCCCAGTCATCCAGGGACCTTTTAATTAAATCTAGAGGAAGCAGATGTTCATGAGCCACATACACAGTCATACTTCACAATTAGTCCAAGCTCTCTTTCCTGTTGTCTTAGCGTTATCTCCCTCCACTTGTTGATATACTGGATATGTGTGTTTGTGTGTGTGTGTGTGTGTGTAGGTGTGTGTGTGTGTGTGTGCGTGTGTGTGTGTGTGTGTGTGTGTGTGTAGGTGTGTGCGTGCGTGTATGTGTGTGTGTGTGTGTACGTGTGTGCGTGTGTGTGTGTGTGTGTGTGTGTGCTTTAATACAAGATCCCAAGGTAAAAGAATGACAACAATTGGAAGGTCGACTCCATCTGTGGAAAACAGAAGCAGACTCAAAGAAACAAACCCAGAGGTTTCATAACACTTTTTGTATTTGGTGTTTTTCTTTGTCAAACAGCTTCATCTTGGTTACCATTCACCCTTCGTGCTTTCTCTCTTAGATCTTATTCTCAGCTCACATATCTTCCACCACCCACCCACCTACACACACAAAATATGCACACACACACACACACACACACACACACACACACACACATACAGTGGAAGTTTGGCATTTGCATTAATATAATTATAGGCTTTTTATTGACTGTTTTCAAAACTGAAACAAACCATAAAAGCAGGAAAAAGCAACATGTTTTAGAGGGTTGTTATTTCTTTTTTCCTCATGAACTTTAATTTTTCCTTTGACACTCACTATTATCCATCAGTGTAATAAAGTTAACATCTAAACAAAAGATCAGACCAAAGATAACAACCCGAGGAGTTCTTTTAGTTTTATACATCTACATTGTAAAACCCTCTAAGAAATTTGAAGAAAAGTTTGATTTCTTGCTACGGATTAAATGAAACTTATCAGTATCTTATAATATGTCTTTTCAACAGCAGCTCAGGGCAGAAAAACTTTGGTTTGATAAAACTGTGCAAAGTGGATAAACTCTAAACCCCTTTTCAGTAGAAAACAGGTCACCCCAGAATATTAATGACACCACTGTCTCCTGATGCAATCTTGTTATCATGTCACACAGCCATGTAAAAATGCATCGGATGGAAGGTTGGCATTTCAATTCTCTAATTAGCTCTTGAAATTATAAGTACACTATGTACAAAATGCATTAATTAGCTTACATATTATAAGAACAGCTTTTGAGAGCAGAACTTTAATGGGAAAGCAATCAGATGGACTGAACAGAAAAAAGTTTTCCAGGTTGACACAAACAGCATTTATGTGCTATGTTCCAGTAAGTTGCTGCTTCTTTATTTATTTACTTGTTTCTAAAATGAACAACTAAATCAACTATCTTTTTTAGATTTCAGTACAGATGTCAATGCTGGTTATTCTCAACTTCATAATACTGACATTCCTATCTGTTTCTATTGTTTTAGCGCAGGTTGTCTGGAAAACTATAGGCTTTTGGGTACGGGGTGGGTGTTAGGGGTTCAGAACCTTGGACAGCAGCCCCAAAGGGTGGTCAGTGTGTGGGTGAATTTGATACTGTCGTTTCCAGTGCATAGGCTATATATAAATATATATTTTTAAAATATTTCAATAAAATGGTTATTTTTTTATATTTTTGCTTGTTTATTGTATCATACAATGTGGACTCTATCTTATCACCGAATATTTGCTATTCCGCACAGTAGTTATACAGCTGCTGGCTGTGGTGAGCAGAGCGGACTCAGTAATCCAGGAGAGTAAAACCTCGGCACGTTTCAGGTGGAAAGGCAGAAATCTCTGTCTCTCTCTCTCTCTCTCTCTCTCTCTCTCTCTCTCTCTCTCTCTCTCTCTCTCTCTGCTAATATCTGGGTGATTATATGGAATTATCTAGACCTACATATCAGGATTATATTAAACATCACTTTTGACAGTCATCATAGTCTTTTTTCCATTTTAGTGCTTTTGATGGTTGTGCGTCTTGGACTCAGACTGGATGGGTTCCTTTGTGCGCGTCACTTAAGGAAATATTTTCACTATTCTTTGCGTCATCTGTGCTGCGTATTATAACAAAACATTATTTTTAGATAACCATAATAATTTATCTCCCCCTGTTCATTATCTCTCCTCTCCGCCTCCTGTGTCTGCTCCTCCTCACTTTGGCACGTAGCATGGCCTTTCCCCAGGACGCACAAGGGCATCAATTATAAATCACATATTTCAGATGCCAGTCATTAAAAATATCACATCTTTGAGCGGGTTTAAGACACACTTTCAACATGTGGGTCATGTCAAATATCCCATTTTCAAAGTAGTTTTTTTCCATGGCACACCCACATGATTTCTTGGATGAAAAGCTGTAACAAAAGGTAACATTGCAATGCGTCCTGGAAAAATTAGGCTCTGATATATTTATGAGTATCCTATTTGAACATGCCCTATCTGTGAGCGATGACCTTGTTAAAAAAGGAGACTAATTGCTCTCGCCTGAGCGCGTGTCTACAAGACGGGGAGAAGGGCAGAGGGAGGCGGGCACGCCCAAAGGATGGTGTTGAATGACGCCCGTCTGTTGCTTCTTCTGTTTATCGGTGCGTCCTGCGATTGGAGGAGGACAGAGAAAGGTTCCCAGCGCCGGAGCTCGGTGGGCGGGTGGTAGGTCTGTTTATAAACCCAGATCTTTCCCTGTGGGCGGGAACAGCAACAGTAGAGAGTGAAAGTGAAGCGCAAGAAAGGAGTGAGATAGACGGTGGAGACGAGGCTGTGGCGGCGGCTGTGGTTGACCGGGGTTCGCGCAGGGGGCGAGGCGGCCGCCCCTGTATGCGTCTTCATCCGCGCATGGATGACCACCTCAGCCTCCTGCAATCACCCCCACCGAGCGTAACCAAAACCCGGGGCGACAACCTGGTGAACCACGGATACACTGAGACAGAGGCCGACGTGATGACGGTTGTGGCGTGTGACAACATGCTGGAGGAGTCGGCGGCTCTCCCGGGCCACCACTCTCTGGACCGTTACGAACCGGATCACGAATGCTGCGAGAGGGTGGTCATCAATATCTCAGGGTTACGCTTTGAGACCCAACTCAAGACCCTCTCCCAATTTCCAGAGACGCTTCTAGGAGACCCCAAGAAGAGGATGAGGTACTTTGATCCTCTCAGGAACGAGTACTTTTTCGATCGGAACCGGCCCAGTTTTGATGCCATTCTGTACTACTACCAGTCTGGGGGGCGCATCAGAAGACCTGTTAACGTGCCCATTGATATTTTTTCCGAGGAGATCCGCTTCTATGAGCTGGGTGAGGAGGCTATGGAGAAGTTCAGGGAGGATGAGGGCTTCATAAAGGAGGAGGAGCGCCCGTTGCCAGAGAATGAATTTCAAAGACAGGTGTGGCTGCTTTTTGAGTACCCGGAGAGCTCGGGTCCGGCTCGGGGTATAGCGATAGTGTCAGTCCTGGTCATTCTCATCTCCATTGTCATCTTCTGCTTGGAGACATTGCCGGAGTTCAGGGACGACAACAGGGATCCAATCACTATTGCGCCTGTGATAAACGGCACACTCCCATATCTCGTCAGCCCTTTCTCAGACCCGTTCTTTGTGGTGGAGACGTTGTGTATCATCTGGTTCTCATTTGAGCTGCTGGTGCGCTTCTTTGCATGCCCGAGTAAAGCCACGTTCTCAAAAAACATTATGAACATTATTGACATCGTGGCCATCATTCCTTACTTCATCACCTTGGGGACAGAGCTGGCAGAGAGACAAGGAAACGGACAGCAGGCCATGTCTTTAGCCATTCTGCGCGTAATTCGGCTCGTCCGAGTGTTTCGCATCTTTAAACTCTCGCGTCATTCCAAGGGGCTTCAGATCTTAGGACAGACTCTAAAGGCCAGTATGCGTGAACTGGGTTTGCTTATCTTCTTCCTGTTTATCGGTGTCATCCTCTTCTCCAGTGCTGTCTACTTTGCTGAAGCAGACGACCCAGATTCGGGTTTTAACAGCATCCCGGACGCATTCTGGTGGGCTGTTGTCACTATGACCACAGTGGGCTATGGGGACATGCACCCTGTGACAATCGGGGGGAAAATTGTCGGGTCTTTGTGCGCCATCGCTGGTGTGCTGACCATTGCCCTGCCTGTACCCGTCATCGTTTCCAATTTCAACTATTTCTACCACAGGGAGACTGAGGGCGAGGAGCAGGCACAATACCTGCACGTGGGCAGCTGTCAGCCTCTCGCAGACACAGAGGAGCTGAGGAAGACTCGCTCCTCTTCCTCACTCAGTAAGAGCGAGTACATGGTTATAGAGGAGCACGGGATGAACAGCGCATTCAAACAACAGCCGAACTTCCCCACCACCGCGCAAAACAACTCGCAGAATTGTGTGAATATAAACAAAAAGATCTTCACCGACGTGTAGCCAAATTTAGACTCATGGCCCTGAACGCAGGAAGGGGTGATGTGTAAAGTCAACACACAGCTGGTTCTGTCGTTACGCACCAGATTGTGGAAGCAGCGGAAGATCAGACGAGTAAGCAAAAGAATAAAAAAGAGAAAGAAAGAAAGAAAGAGCAAACCCTGTCCGTTCAGAGACGCTGCTTTGTGCTCCATTCAAAGAATCAGGATTTTTCAACTCAGTGATCTGAATTCATAATTCTGTATGGTTCCATTCGCGCTTGGAGAGAAAGAGCTCCTTAAAGTATTAGGTCCATTTTTCTTATCTGACTGAGGAGGTAGACCTGTTGTGCACTGTGCAACAGCCATCACACTGTCACGACAGGCAGACATAGAAGCTTTTTAACTGTGAAAGATGACTTCAAATGTATACTAGTCGAAGGACACTCACATTGTATTAACATGCGTTATGAGTCGTGATTCGTCAGTCATAGCCTATGTATAATATTCAGAATCATTTAATTATGTGTGTGTGTTCAAACACATGTAATGTCTGAAACACAGTTCAGCATATATTATCTCAATTAGACCGTTCTGTGCTATGCCTTTATTGTGCGTTAAAGTCTAGTCCAATTGCTACTGTCGTTAAACAAATAACCCCCTATAATTCCTTGATATGAACTGTCCTGGTAGGTTATTTAATGCGTAAAAGGCATCATGTAAACACAGAGGCCAGCAGACTGTCAGCGTCTCATTAACTGTGCAAGACACACGTGCGAGAGGAGAAACACACAGAGCTCTTTTACGCACACATACACCGATCAAAGATGGAGTGTGCTTCTCTTTGGATGCCTCAAATATAGCCCGCTGTGATGCAGTCTCCATGGCAACGGTCGTTTCCTCGGTAACCCCAGTCACCGTTGCCATGGCACCCTTGTTTCCACAGTAACCTCCCAGATGGCTTGGAAGCTATATTGAAGATTATCATCTAAATGGCTCGTCTTGGGTCTCTATGTGCGTAAAATCCAAGCCCAAGCATCGACCAGCTCTACAAGTCCAGTGACCTATACATTCGCATAAAAACAAAACAAAAGGAGGTCTGTTTTCAAATTGTCACTACGAACTGCACCCCCCCCCCCCTAAAAAAAAAAAAAAAAGGAACCAGGCACAACGTTTGGGTGTGACGAGCGAACGGAGAGGCAGAGCGTGTGGAATTATGAATGGACGGGGAGCACAACGTCTCCGGCTGTCTGGAGTGCACTACTGCGGGCGCTCAGCAGAGGGTGCTGTACTCCCACTGATAAAATTGGTAAGTTCTAAGGGCTGTCACGCTCCTGTCTGCTTGTTAATTATCCAGCCGCCTTTACTCATAAAACCTGTTTGTATATTTATGTGTGTATGTTTTATAGTATTGTCAATGTAGGTAGATCCAATTTTGCTGACTTGATTTCCAGTATAGAGAACGACTCCCAAAGGAATGTCACCTTGTTAGAATAAATAATAATAATAATAACATGACCTCAGCAGGTGCAGATCAAACATTTGTTTTGTTTCCTTTACATGTCATGTTTAAAACCCACTGCACTCATGCACTAGTGTTCTGCATGCATGAATTTGTGTTTTTTTTTTTTGTTTTTTTCCAAATGGGCGTCATCTCTCCTGCAGTGTTTTCAGGTTGTCTTTCACCTTCAGCTGACTTTGGCTGTGAAATGATTGTGGGCATCATACAGACATGCCCACCCTGTGTGTATCAGTACTGCCTCCTAGTGGTTACATGTCCTGCTAAGAAAACAGGTGGCTCAGGCTGTACCTGCCTGCTTGTGACCTCTGTGTTTGATATCTCAGACACACAGCGGTCAAAGGGACACACAAAGGGAGCTGTACGGTCGGCCTCTGAAATGTTACCCCTTTTATTTCTTTGGCAGTAAAAATGATGAGTGTTCTTACAGACAGGGCATTTATCTGACAAAATCTGGGAATGTGAACGTTACAAAATACATATAATTCATTTATATCTCTCATTTTGTTATGCATTAACTCCCAAATCCATTATCTCTGCATACTTTTACCTTTATGTACTGAATTCTTGTGTTTTCAACCACTGCAGTACCGCCCCTGCAGAATTATGTCAAGATATATGTCCAGTGTCCTTCCAGACCATTTGCGGATTGCTTTAATTGAAACAGGCAGGATGGGAAAGGGAATTTTATAAAAGGCAGGACAGGTAACTAATCTATTAATCAACCATGTGCAGAATCTAATCACGTTTAGTGTGGCAGAGTTGGAGCCTCCCTGCATCTGTGTGTGTCTGTGTGTGGTAGTAATGCTACACAAACCTCCTCAGTCATGGATGTTTGATAATTAGGGCATTGCTGTTAGCTGGCTTGCCCTTGGCCAAGTGGGCGGTGCCACCAAACGATTTCCTCTTTAGCCATTACTTTCCATTTTGACCCTTGACATTGACTCCATATATTATCAGAGAAAGGCTCAATATGTCGTCGCTCAAATTGTCAGCTAATTTTTTAGGTTGGGAAAAAAGCTTCACAGAAAAGAAAGATGTATACTGATGATCAAAGAAATGAATATATCACTCAGGAAATAAGAATCATTAAATCTCAGAGCTTGACTTGAAACTCATCTAATTTTTATCCTGTCTTTAGGCTCTTTTTGTTCTACCATATTTGTATTTTATTTACTGCCATCATGTCAAAGTTTTATTATTTTTACTGAATTATTATTTTTTTGTGCACTTCAATTTCAATTATTTGATTGTCAACATTAAAAAAGAAGGCCTTCACTTTAACTCGCAGCTTTGGAAATTGTTATCAGACCACTGTGACAAGGTGATTGAAAGTCATAAAGCCATCAGGATTTTCTTATAAGCAAACATGAGTCAAAAACCAGCAACCAACATGTTTGTTTTTACAAAATTTCTGAAGAAATGAGCCATATTTTATGAAACTGAACTCTCAATTACATACAAACATAATCTATAAGTAATTACTATTCCCAAAACACAATATGAACAAGTCATATGAGGGATGATTTTAGTTTCTCTGCACAATCACAGGGTCTGACAGTTATTTACAAAGCCGTATATTCTGAATTTAAATAAAGATTGAAATTGACTGGTTATATTTACAGAAACTTAGCAACACTAACATGGTGCAAAATGCATTATTCTGTCTGCATTTTCATATGCATCGCCAAAGCTTAGCCAAGGCTCATGTTTGTTTCTTTAACAGACTCTTTCCAACTCCCTGATTCATTGTATTGAATATTACAGTGCAGGTATTAGGGTGATTCAATCATGCAGACATGCACTAAGTGAGTTAGGCTGTTCATAAGTTTTATTTGTGTATGTTTGTCGAATAATAGTGCTGGTGATGAGAAGCAGCAGGGACATTTTTAGCTTCTTTGTTACAGAATGGTCGTTCTGATTCTCTCCTGTTCTCTTGACAGTGTTTAAAATTCGATGTTTGCATGAGCGGTAATGAGACAGCAGGGAGGACAGGAGCAGCTTTGCGTTGGTAATAAGAGCACCGAGCTGTGATGAGTCTGGCTACACTGCGTGGTGCTAACATTTTTCTTTTTACTCTTTCCCCTCTCTGCCTTTTAGGAGTAAGCTGTTCCATTTTATGCTCAGACCTCCTGAAAACCCCTGATGACCCCAATTATACTGGCTCCCATTTGGGTAAATAGACTGTTTTTGATAATGACAGTAAATATGGATTGAGTTAAATAACACTATGCCCATAATTGATGTGAAAGGTTCTGTTAGTGCTAGATTATAAATTAACCTTAAGTCACCCTTTCTCCCTTTAGGAATGCAATGACTCTGGTCTTCACGATGAGGCCAGACGGACCAAAGTTAAGAAATGAGACAGAACTCTGATCGATTTCTCTTCTCCTGCCCTTCTCCTCATGACCGGTGTCCTAAAACGTCTAACAAGTGGTGCCTCGCAGTTCTTCCCCTCCAGTGGATCACCATGCAAAGGAAAATGCAACAAAATGCAATCCCAAGAATGAAAAACAGACATGCAACATATTCCACTAGTTTTGTAGCAACAGTTTTACAACTCCTTCTGTTCTGGAGTTAGTGCACTGTGAGTGGAACCAGCACAGAATTAAACGCAATTCAGGCAGAAAAATAATTCAGCAGGAACTCTTATTACAGACTCTGACAATTCTCCATACAGCTTTCTTCATACAGTTCAAAAGGACGGTTTCAAGAAACAGCCAGCGATTTTGCAAAGCACATGTCATTTCTGGAATTTACAAGGATTTCTACATTCTGTATTCCTGTTTCTGGGGACTGGTTTTCATTCTCGGACAATAAAACAGCTTTTGCTTCAAGTCAAAAGTGGCAAAAACTGAGGCCAACCATTTGCTGATATGAAACTGTGATACAAATCAAAGACTGTTAGCCATATGCCTTTGTTAGATCTGTGTGCTCTGTATTGCTACAGTAATATGTGAAACACACACATGTGTTCGTGTGTTGGTTGCTGCTATTCCCCTGACCTGCACATGGAGAACAATACAAAAACATACACATACATAAGCAGACACACACACACGCACACACACACGTATAAACAGCCAATACTCTTTTCCCAGAGTGCACTGGTGTGTTTTTGGGATGGGGCAGAATGTTGTCAGGGGAAGGTTGTGTATGTCAGTATTTGTTCTGTGTTATTCTGTGCTGTCCTAAACATGACCCGTATAAAGAGATTATGAATTGTGTTGGTTTTTTTTTTCAGAGGGCTGCAACTTGTTTGTTTTTGGTTTTTTACTGAGTTTGTTAATGTCGGGTATAGGTCCCAATCATAAACCACATCGCCTTTAGTATAGTGTGTGTATGTAGTACACTTTGATTATGTTAAACTACAGATTTTTGTAGATTATATACCACCAGAGAAAAGCCAATAAGTACTTTACATTAAGCCACTTTAATGGGTTACAAAGACCATGATTCAAGAAAATAATGACATTTTAACTGGAAATGTGACGCAGAAACTTACCAAATCACTTTCCTTTTGAAGTGGCTGGGAACCCTTTAGATGACTGGACACAAACAAATAAAAAAACATTCATCAGAGGCTTCACTGAAGTCCTGCTACAGAAACAGAACAAGGTTTCCTCTCAGAAACAGGATGAGAGAACACACTGTATCTACTTTAAACACTGGGAAAAAATGCAAGGAGGATATTCAAACACTTTTTTTTATCTGGCAAGGAAAAAGCATCAGAGGCTATGATAGATTGAGAGTGGGGATTCCCAATGTGAAGCAATGAGAACATGTTTCTGCCCATTTGGCATTTTGTTCCCTGAACTGCATGGCCGGGGCTGTGTATGAGTCCAGTGGAAAACTTCATATCACCACACTGCCAATGAGGTAAATATTAACATTCTAACAGGGGTTTACTGCCATCCCACTGTCACGCTGTGTATGAGCAAGTGTGCTTTATTACTCCAGCGACCCTACCAGTTTACTAAATGACTCTGGCACCTCTTTGTGTGGTTAAGACTATCACCCCATTGGATTTTTGATATTAGAAATGTGGCAGTGTAGTTCTAGACTTAATACACAGTGTCTATCAGTGCAAAAAATGAAAGAAAACCCTTACTCTTTGTGTGCCTCTGCTTCCCTTTTATTGCTTTCCCCTCTTTAAAGCATTACTTCTCAACATGGAAGTGAAAGGTATAGCTCTGATGTTAAGATCATTAAAATACCCATGATGTCATCATAGCTCACCACCAGCCATGGACCCACAATAGGAAATCTCCATAGCAACAAGGGAGGGTGGTTAGCGAGATAAAGAGAATGGCAATAACTATACACCACAGTAACACGGAGTACCTTCAACAGCAGGTACCGAAGAGATCCTTTCTGAAGCCGTTATTATCTATGCACACGCGGCTTAAGAAATGGGGTTGGCAACATGTTGTTCTTTGTGTTTATGGGTGTTTGTGTGTGCAAGTGTGTGTCTCTGGCAAAGGATCAGTGAGTTACCACACAGGCAGATTGGGTCTCACCATGCAGGGACTCCACTTGGACAGTATGGCTAAGTAGAGTTAAGACAATGCCAGCTCTACCCATTTATATGCAAACACAAGACTGTATACAGGAGTAACTGCCAACAATAACTTAGCTTATTCAAACAGTGACATTGGATCCTCTCTATGTCAGGCAAATAAATAACAGTTACATATTACTAGCTTAAAAAAAAAAAAATCCAATTTTTCCTCTGCTGATGCTACTGTTTGTGCGCATTCAAGCAGGCGGACATGAATTGAGTTAAACTATCTCTTACGTTTAAATCTACTCAGAGACTTTACAGCTCAAATTCCAGCTTTACACGTGCTTATTAAACTGTTCATTTTTCCAGCAAACTTCTCAGCTGAGTGGTATTTACGAGTCTACCAGAGCAGCCACATCACTGAAGGCACAGGAAACGGCGGTTGCTAGGGACGATGATGCTGTTGCTACAGCTCCCACAAAAATTGGATTATTGCTGTGTGCTGATTGGCTGATCAATTCAGGCACTGCAGCCAAGGGGGAACTCCCTATCTATACATTATACATTGTTATCACATTATTGGCTACACATTCTCTTACATACACTTACATTTGCACATGCAGGGACACATGCTCACATTCCAAGTGTTATCTGGAGCATATTCATGATTTTTTTTGTCTGGTTGAGGGCGTGATCTGCTGCCAGTCATCTCAGTTTGTGCTGTCAAAACAAGCAGACAGATGGTGGAGGGGGTAATAGTGTAAAGCAGACAGAGAGATGCTGCTGTGCTCTACTGGATGACTCATCACATTGTCACTGTGACCTTTATCTCCACCTCTATTCCTCCGCCATCACTCCCTTTATTTTCATTTCTCCATTCCCCCAACTTCATTTACCACTGATTTAGCGCTCTTCTCACTTCTACACTTCCTCTTCCTCTCCTCTTTATCTCGCTAACACATATTTGGTCCTCCACATCATCATTTTAACCCTTCCCTCCCCTTTGTTTTCTCCCCCTCCAGTGTTCAGGAATCAAATGCTGTGTTTCCCAGGGAGTATTTACTGGATTTGACAGTGGTAGCAAGAGCTGTGACAAGCCACTGCTGCACAACACACACAGACAACTCGATACAGAAGGCAGAATGGCCGCTGATGCTTGTGGCTGTCAGGCTGCGGCTCGTATACATTACCTGCTGATTTGATTGAACTGACCAGACAGCACTTAACTGCTGAAAGTAGTGTGGGAATATAATATTTGCTGGGGGAGATTTCCTTACAATGTCACAGTACATTCAGTGGATGCTTCAGTCGGACACAGAGAGTCGTACTAAAGCAGATCTATGCATTTAACATATGAATTCCACTGTGCATACATATCATGCAGTATTAATATTGTTAGTTAGTGCGCTTCTAAGTTTCCTCTCTTAGCCACAAGCCACACCTCCAGAGCAGTTCGGCTATTGATTTTTCCTTGTTTTCTATGCCTGCAAAAACAACAGAAAGTGAAACCACCAGAATCAATAGTAGAGTACTCCACTGTGAAGATAAGGACATATCTCATCACGAAAGCAACGAGCATCATTAACCTGCCTGCTCTCAACAGGAGAGCAGAGAACTTACAAGGTCAGTGTCTAAATGTAGAGGGAGCCCAGGGGAACACGAGAGGATAGAGGTGTGAAAGTGGGCAACAAAAGAGTGACATGGGTCAAGGTAAAAATATTGGTGAATTGCCTGCTGCCAAAGAATAAAGGGGGTTCTCCTTAGATTCATTGCACAATTTGCAATCATTAACTTATTAAAGCAAAAAAAAAAGAGATTTTATATTCAGTAAAGTAAAAAATGACATTTGCAGTGTAAAATAACACTCTAGGGATATTATGTATGCCGCACAGCGCTCCACTTGTGCGTGAGCCTATATACACATAATGTATATACACAAGGACATTTCACATAATGAAAGCAGCACTTACCATTAACGTGGATGTTCTCAGCAGCACAGAAGAGAACTTACAAGGTCAGTCTCTAAATGTAGAGGCAGCCCTGGGGGGGGACATGTAGGAGTGAAAATAGGCAAAATAGAGGCGATGTACGATATAAGAGTGAATTGGAATTTAAAGGGTACCCTTCATTGATCCATTGTTATACGTGATGTGACACAATTTGTTCACAATAAGCTATAAATACAATACGTTTTTATACATTTTCAGTCAAGTGTAAAATTATGTTTAAACACATAAAACAGTATTTTAGAGAAATCACATAGGTCACACTGTGTTCTATGTATATTTTAAGTATTCACCATTCAGACGCAACATGTCGAGTTGGTTTTCCATGTTCTGTTGTTGTGCATACATGTACTGGTGTTCTGTTAAGGCACATCTTAAAACATCTGTGTATTGTTGCTTGTAAGTGAGTGATTACCTGCTGCAGCACCAGTGGAGGTCATCCTGGAAAAAGCTCCTCCCCTGCAGTCTGCTGTCATAAGTTGGATCAACGCCCTTCGTTCTCCTTCACTCTCTCCCTTTCACTCTCTCTCTGCTCCTCCCTCTCACTTTTCCTCATGTACTGCTGCATAGAGAAGGGTGGAGATTTTAGGTGTGCAACAGATCTGCTGACTCACACAGTGTAAATACACTGATCATCCCTCTGTATTTTTCAGGTATTTGCGTACAATCTGGTTTTGGGATTCAACAAAATGGCTGAATGCAAATGATCAGAGTGATTGATTGTATGTGTTTCATCAACAGAAGGTTTCTATAGATAGTGGAGCTTTCACAACCTGGGAACCCTGCACATTAAAATATACAGTTCTATTGATACAAGGAAAAAACAACCCTTTGACTACACCACACACGGTATTGAAGTTATCTAGGGTCATTAGTTGGAAGACATTCTAAAGTTTCTCTTTGAGGTTCCATCTGGTCTGCCCAGCTGAACACAAAACAGAATCAATGGTCCCATTCTGCTCAGACTTGGCACAACCTGAAGGTGAGAGGGAACTGGAGACAGAACTGATCTAAAACGGCTGCAGGGTTAATGGCCCTCAAAACCATGGGTCACATATCAGCCTTTTAAGGACAATTTAGATTAAATCAGATGATATTTTAAACAGTTTTATATGCAAAAGATGTGTCCTGAGCTCTCTCTTTTTTGATAACTAAAATGTCTATGTTATGTATGTCATGATGAGGGTTTGTTTAACCCATAAAGACCCAAACAGCCACTGGTAACCAAATCATCTACTGATCTAAAACGTTTAATCATTTCTGAACCACTAAAACCTATCAACATGTTGAAATAATCAGTGTAAAATGCTGCTTGTCATCTTTTCATGGTCATCAGACATTTGGACGTTCAGAGGCTCTGTAGTGAACGTGGAAACACTGTCATCTTTGACAACATTCATTCACCAGTAAAACCCATGGAGTTTAATCAATGACAGTGGATGGAGAAACTTGTTTTATGTTCAGATAATGATACATTTTAATGAAAAAGTCACTTTTTCTTTAGTTTTCTCTGTTTCTGATATAATAACTTTAGAATGTACTCTGAGCTTTAATAAACATTTACATGATTTGTGAATTAAATATAGGACAATATCTGATTTACACTGAAAAATGCAAAATACAGACAATAATATTACCATAAATGGTGATAAATCGCTTAAGAAATGTTTCATATAGAGAAAAATATATTTGGGAACAACCACAAAAGTAGAACTGGGTTGTTATGGGTTAAAAGACAGTGCCATGTTTCTTAGATTTCTATGCATCGACCCCCAAAAAAAGCCTCAGATAAACAAATTTAGAGACCAGAATGCACTGTTATTTTTGTGGAACATTCATACTGTATGTAGCTGTAACATATTAACCTGTCTATGACAAGGTTAATATAATGTTATGGTTATAGTACGCTTTTATAAAAGGCAACTAATCTGTTTTATTTAAAGCAAAACTGATGCAAACTTTAGATGTGCCTTTGAGTGAAATGGTCTACTGCAATTAACAGCGGACATCACTAACCC
This sequence comes from Apogon hyalosoma, assembly GCA_037367295.1. Taxonomy (NCBI): domain Eukaryota; kingdom Metazoa; phylum Chordata; class Actinopteri; order Kurtiformes; family Apogonidae; genus Apogon; species Apogon hyalosoma. The sequence goes on from JAPQRP010000028.1 coordinate 18,463,837, forward strand.
CCCCTTACCCACTACCATCAAAGACCACTTTTAGAACATTTTTCATTTTTGTTACCACAGGTTCTATAGATGATTCTTGTGGTTCTGGTGATGGATGATGACTCATTGCACTGCTGACAGAGCTGGACTGTCAGTTGTCCTCCATTTAATAACCAATCGTTCTCATTTACATTCATTGACGATTAGGATTTAAGAGTTCCTGGCCATCAATCAACCTGCTTATGTCAAAGTGTCAATACCTCCTCACTGAGACCTTCAACCCAAACAGCAATGTGGTTATCAGCTCCATGCAAAAGGAGCCACTGCTATAGTCTCCATGGTCATCTGATTAAAAAATCAGTATTTTGACATATTAATTGGATGAGTAATATATATATTATGTATTATGTCTTTGTAATGTTGAACTTGTCCTTGGGCAGAAACAAGGTGAATGAATGGAAGATCTGGACCTATGGTATTCCACAAGTGTTCTCTGGGGAGGTGGAGTCTCTGTTTCCTTCTTGTGTAATTCTCTGGTTGGAGACATATCTGGGTTTTCACTCGGCCCACTTTCAAGCAGTGAAGAAAAGAAGGCCAGGGAATACTGGCTACAGAAAAAAAAAAAAAAAAAAAAACAACTTGACTTCACCAGTTAATTTGACAACATAATGTCTGGAGTCTACAGAAGATATTTAATCTAGTAAGAGCACGCAGAAGCATCAGTCTGTGTCTGCATGTGCTTAATAGGTCTGGACAGTAATTATGGGACTCTGATACAGTGTACAGGTCTGTAAATGAGCAGAGCACATGGAATAACTCAATAAATTACACTGCTTTTCTCTTCCTTCTGCAAGGACCTCACAGGTGGCACCATCCAGTTACTGTTTATGCACACATTGTCATATTTGTAGAAGAAAACAAACATGGGCAATGCATTTGTCCAAGTCTTCACAAATACAGCTGTCTTCCTCAGACGAAGCAAATTATGAGAGGAAAATAGCACGTATAACCCTGGAGATGAACTTTTTTTTTTTTTTGGCTCAATTGTGTTTTACATGTAGGCTACAGGTGCAGTAATGATGATATTTTTGGAACTCTCAAAAATCTGTGGCTTTGCTTATTTTCTATCTCTGCGTGTTGTTTTATCTTTTGCTCTCTAAGGAGACGCGCATGCTTTGTTGAAAACCATTTCCACCCTGTGGTGGGCGATGCTTTCCCTTTAATGTGGAGCGCTGAGAACAGGAGTGTCGGTAAAGGGGGGGGTGAGGGGGGTGGCGGAGCAGAGGGATGGGGCGAGGCGCAAAAGAAGCTTTTAGTATGCGCTGCGATGTCCAACTGCAGCCCACGCATATCAGCTATGATGAATATGGTGAAATATGAGAGACACGGGAAGAGCCGGCAGCTCCAAAACAGCTGGTCGTGATGAGATGACACAGCCTCTGTATATAGACTAGTCAAACAAGGGAAGAAGGAGATATGAAGGAATGGACTCACAACCTCCAGGCACCTTTTAAGAGGAAACAAAGTGGATAAAATTACATGCGTCTGCAGTACCAAGACAAACAGGGTGAATTCCTGCATGCCATTATCTGAAATTAAGCTGTAGTCCGACGGCTGATGTTTTGCTGCTTTGTTTAGTGCATGGAGTCTCCACACCGGAGAGGGCTGCAAATGGCTTGAGCATGTCTGGCACCTGCCACTCCAAACTAACTCAGTTGACCAACACTACCGTTAATGTCTGAATATCAAAGTGCATGAAGTTGGCTGCTTTGTCTCAAATTTATTAAAGATATGCAATTTCGCCCATAATTAACGCCATCCAAACTGCGTTATTCCATGGAATGGGTTGTGAACATACGGCTGCATCTGTTACTAATGTGCATCATTGGTGTATTCATATGGATATTCCCCATCAGAAAAAAAAGATGGTCGAATATGCTACGTGGAGATAATTTATCAAGTGATATTTTAACGAACTAAAACACTGACAAAATCTTCTTGCGGAATATGAACCTATTTGGGGATCAAACAGGTGATTTCTCCTGTGCAGAACGCAAGAGCATGACTGCTTCCGAATTGAAATACTGACATCTATGCTTCCTGCAACATCCTTTTTTTTTTTTTTTTTTTTTTTTAGTGTCTGCAGATATCAGTCTAGAGGATTACCTTTGCTGTTGTTGCAGGCGGCGGCATCATGTTGTTCTGAAGTGCGGGCGGCATATTTTGCTGATGCCAGCAGCACTGTAACATTTGCCATAGCCTAAGCCAGTGTTGCCACCACAACATGATCGCCCCCTCAGCAGCTTCAGCCTGTAGTCTAGCTGCACCACAACATGTATCTGCTGGTCACTGAGGCTTGGGAGGTAACTCCTGCATCCTCACCCCTTGTCCCCCTCCCACTCCCACTGCTGCGTTGCTGCAGAACCGGAGCTCCGGGCATAGTGCTGGCAGGAAGGAGCTGATTTGACCGTAGGGGCTGACTTTGAACCGGACTCTGGGCCTGTGACGTGAGGACAGACTGTAAACAAGCCATTCAAGTCAGTGTATTATAGGTAGGAACCTATGATTTTCATTGCATGTTTATGCTCTTACTAATAAATTCCACAGAATTGGCAGAAAAAAAAAGTGTACTGTGACAGATATATAAACACACATCTTCAATAACCCTAAATGTCCCTACCATGGCCTTAAGTTTGAGTAGAAATGTTGCGTACCCTGTTTTTCTAGTAATAATGTCAAATATGCCATAATGTCATCCCCTAATATACCCTGTAGCCCATGATTCCATTAAACCATAATTCACAGGTATTTCTTTGATTTAAAAGAGAATGTTGGTCAGGTCACATACAGAAAGAGGAAATTCATCTCAGAGATTGTATGGAGCACTCAGTATATAATCAGATTTTGTCAGTAGTAATTGCACCCTGTGAGAGCTGATACAGTATTACTGGGTAGCATATTGATCCTACATTGTGCTCATATGAGAGAGAACTCATAACCTAATACACATAGACACAATGGAGCCAATGCGCTCAGATGGTTCAACCCCCACCCCTGTTCTACCCTGGCACTTTGCAGGAGGGTCATGATGTAACACTGCTTTCTCAGGAATTACAGTTTAGGGCACATATGTAAAATAGACTATAAATAGACTATAATGGTGAAAATGATGCACTGAATAATATACATTGAAATTGAGCCCTATTTATAAAAGTTGTGGGTGAGAAATATATGCCAGTGACTGTATTCTGTCCAACATGCATGCATAAAGTTGACAAAAATCAAAGTGTACGTTGGTATGTATGTACTACTCACATAATAATTGCAGATTTTGATTACTTTCCCTTGTTTTCTGTAGATCTTTGCAGGCAGAAACTGCCTGTAGCTGAACCCACAGGGGTTGTGGATCTTCATCTCGTCACGGCCCAAAGTGGCCCCACCCAGTTTGAAAGCTGCAGGTTCCATCTCCCTCCAGCATGACGGTTGCTACCAGCGACCCTGCAGACGAAGCAGCTGCACATCCAGGTCAGCCTCATGACCAATATGACCCAGAGCCAGATCATGAGTGCTGCGAGAGGGTCGTGATAAACATCTCGGGCTTGCGATTTGAGACGCAGCTCAAGACCCTCTCCCAGTTTCCAGAGACGCTGCTCGGGGACCCCAAAAAACGGATGAGGTATTTCGATCCTCTCCGGAATGAGTACTTTTTTGATCGGAATCGACCAAGTTTTGATGCCATCCTGTATTATTACCAGTCAGGAGGCAGGCTACGCCGGCCTGTTAATGTCACGCTGGACATTTTTTCTGAGGAGATACGGTTTTATGAACTGGGTGAGGAGGCAATGGAGATCTTCAGAGAGGATGAAGGTTTCATAAAAGAAGAAGAGCGGCCTCTGCCCGAGAACGAGTTTCAGAGACAAGTGTGGCTGCTGTTTGAGTACCCAGAGAGCTCAGGTCCTGCTCGAATCATTGCCATCATTTCAGTCATGGTGATTCTTATCTCTATTGTAAGCTTCTGTCTGGAGACACTGCCAATTTTCCGAAATGACGAAGAGGAGATGTACAATTTTTTCCCTCCAATTTCCAACTCCACCTCTACTTCTTACAGCTCTCCATATTTTACAGATCCTTTTTTCATTGTAGAGACCCTCTGCATCATCTGGTTTTCTTTTGAATTCCTTGTCAGGTTCTTTGCCTGTCCCAGCAAAGCGGGATTTTTTGGCAACATCATGAACATTATTGATATTGTGGCAATTATCCCTTACTTCATCACTCTGGGCACAGAGCTCGCAGAAAGACCAGAGGACAGCCAAGCAGGTCAGCAGGCTATGTCTCTGGCGATTCTCCGTGTCATACGTCTAGTCAGAGTGTTTCGTATCTTCAAACTCTCACGTCATTCCAAAGGACTCCAGATCTTGGGCCAGACTCTGAAGGCCAGTATGCGTGAGCTGGGCCTCCTCATCTTTTTTCTATTTATTGGTGTGATCCTGTTCTCCAGTGCTGTCTACTTTGCAGAAGCAGATGAGCCACATTCTCAGTTCAGCAGCATTCCTGAGGCCTTTTGGTGGGCTGTGGTTTCCATGACCACCGTTGGCTATGGAGACATGGTCCCAACCACCATTGGAGGAAAGATTGTGGGGTCTCTCTGTGCAATTGCCGGTGTACTGACAATTGCTCTGCCTGTACCTGTTATCGTATCAAACTTCAACTACTTCTACCACAGAGAGACGGAGGGTGAAGAACAGGCACAATATCTGAATATTCCAAGTATGCCTAAAGCTAGCTCAGCCGATGATCTGAAGAAGAGTGGTCGTAGTGGCAGCGGATCCACTCTAAGTAAGTCTGACTATGTGGAGATCCAGGAGGCTGTGAACCATAGCACTGAGGACTTCAGACCAGAGAGCATGAAAACAGGAAACTGCACCCTGGCCAATACTAACTATGTAAACATCACTAAGATGCGTACAGATGTATAATGTAAACTCCTTAAAATTGTTAACGCCAGCTGGGGTCTCCAAGAGTTTGACTCCCTGTATTGACCTACACAGGTCAGGTTGGGGTCCGAAGTATGCGAGAAAGGTTAACTAGGAGATACCATGAGGTCAGTAGAGACCTTCAGTTCTTCTGAATGCTAAGGACTAATCAGTGCATACCATAGAGCTGCCATCCATCTTATTTGAGACAGTGTTAGTGTCATGCATGGAGTTACTCTTACCTATGTAATTGTAGTCATCCTGCTTGCAACAGTAGCCAAATAGTAGCTTACGTAACATAGTAATAACCAATACTAACAGAACATAATGGGACCACTAGTTTCTGCCTTCCTGCTCAAACTGCCCTTAGAAGTTGCTTAATAACAATAACTTACAGTGGTGTAATTTATTTTTAAACGCAGCTTAACTTAACTTGTTAGAGATGAAAAATAGGCCATATTATGAGCATTCATGAAAAACTTTACTCTACTGCTGTAACTGCCAAGGTCCTGACTCAGAGAAAAACAGATTAACACTAACAAGAGTACAACTGTTTTGTCAGGAGCAACAGAAAGTGATAGAACTGCCAGTGAACTTTTGGCCAAACAGTCATTTGTTGCTCTCATTGTTAGAAAAAAAACCTCATTCAAAGGATCTGAGTGAACAAGGATTGCTCCGGTGGCCTTCGCTCAGTATTATCAGTCTATGACAAGCTGTGGGCTCTGTAGAGACCCGACACCACTGTGCTATACTCTTGGACCACAATAGCACGCCACCTACTTTTTCCTGCCATTTTTTCATGAAGAAGCTCAAGTGGATTTACAGTATAACACACTAGCCAAGACCCTGCCTTTTTTTTTTCTTTACTTACAGCCAGAATGACTAGCACATGAATGGAAATTCATGGCAATCTGTCTCTGAACAGAGTGAATGTTGTTGTTTAGGTGCCGGTAAGTGTACATTGTATTCACTGTTATTTATGTATGCTTCTGTAGTCATCAAATCAGTGTGTGCTTCACAACTTTCACAGGGAAAGTAGAACACCTACTGTACATTTTTACGGTTCGATCATGCATTTAAGAAGAACAACAGTGAAAATGATCTCTGCAGTTTTTGAATGAGTGCCTATTTCTCTCAATCCTTTAAGTGTCTCTTTGGTCACCACAAAACTGTAAGAAACATACAGTCACTGTTAATTTCAACACCACTGCCCAGCATAAATGTTGCCGTTTTCCACTTCAGAGCATTCCATATTTCTAGAGGTCGATTAATTGAGATTAATAGAGTGAGATATTGTTTTTAATTCAACTTCTAATTAAATTTAAGGTTAATGAAAAGGAAATAACATAGCTTGACAGAAGACTGATGATGGGTTTTATATTTTATAATCAAATGGGACAGAATCAAAGTGTAAACCATTGTGAAACCAGCAATACCAATTGGTAAAAGGTATTCCCAAATATTTCTGGTCTAAATTGTTGAAGAGTTACAATGAGATAGCTGTATTCTGGAAAGTTCCATTTAAATTTATGGTTTCTCTTTGCCTTTTGTTCACCTTTGTATTTTGTTCCTACTTATGTTGAAAATCAAGTCCATTCATTCATTCATTCACTCAAATTAAAATACAATGAGTATAACAAGCTAAAAACAAAGGAATTGTTGGATTTTTACAGTATCATCTAATGTTATTGGGTCACCAAAGACAAATGAACTGCTGATGCTGATGATCTTAAGTTGTAACAGAGTCATTCCATATATGCATTTCTATGTAATGCAGGACACAATGTTGTGGGACCTGCATTATATGTCATTCATCAGCCTTTTATCAAGCAAATGCTATTCTGGTGTTGTAGAGCTGCATGTCCTGTAAGTATTCATTGTAGCATGTAACCAAAAGAAAGATACTTAGGAAGCAAAGAGACTTAAATAATCTTATATTTCCATAGTTACTGGTGCCAAGTGCAATATATGAAGGATTAGTGTGATGTTTAGCCTCTGCATCTCGCCAGTTGTTGAAAAAGTGTAAAGTTTGAAGCTTTTGCCCTGAGGAGGTCCCATGTGTGTCCCTGAGAGTTGGATTAAGAGTAAAAACAGGTTAAAGGATAAATGACATAAGTAAGGTGACTCCAGTGTAAGGATTTGTAAAATAAAACATAGATTTTAACCAGGGTTAAGCTCCTCTTCACTATACAGTCACTATAGAGTGGTGCAGTAGCACTAACTGTGTCTCTCTTGAAAGCACAACAGCTACATTTTGCTGGTATTACAGTGAGTGCACAGGGGTTTAAACAGCTGGTCAGTAAGACCTTTTGCTCAGTCAAGTGCATCATATTCCTCCAAGGAACAGTCTGAGTGCCCCTATCTCTGATATATAGGTCCATCATGCTCAGTGTGTGGTATTTCGTATGCATGTCTGTGTGTGTGAAGGTGAGTGAAAGAAAGGGAGACACAAAGAGATCATGAGAGAAATAGAGAGCTTTTAGAGACACACAAGTTATGTAGTGTGTATAGCTTTTATTGACGGCTTGTTAGTGAAACACTGCTCTTTTTGACTTTGGGCCAAAATGACTCTGGTGCTCTTTGTGTTCAGTTCCATCTTAATACACTGTTTACAATCTATGTACAGTACACTGTTTATCCAATAATGTACGTTAAAAAAATAAAACAAAGTAAGTGTTTCTGCTGAAAGGAATGTCCTGCCAGGTTCACTACAGGCTCTATGATTAGGTCAGGTGTTGATGTATGTGATGACACAGCATTGCAGAAATAAACTACAGCTTGAGCCAGGGGCCACGACTGGGAATGTAAAAGAGGAAATGGAACAAAGCAAGAGGGAAAGTTTGGAAGGAAAGTGTTATGGTTCAATTTAGATAAACACTGCCCACACCCTTTGCTTTTTACATGTGCTTTCCTCAGAGCAACTGTGCTGAAACACCTCCTGTACAGTATGTGATTTTATGTGCCCTGAAATCTTTGGCTGAACTGCCGTCTTTTCCATCCTTGTTATCAAGCACACTTTTGACGTGATGCTGCCGTGATATCTGTCAGGACAGATATTATCTTGGATAGACCAACTTAACAGCACATAAGGATCTCTGAACCAAGGAAATACATCTTTGGTGTATATCAGTACACAGAGGACACTTACATAGAAGCATACGTAACCATTAGTACTTAATGACATGTACACACACTGCCTGTGAACAGAAAACACTTTCAGGAGAGACATTCTGAGGTTCTACCATGTTTCAGAGCCACAGAGTGAATGGACTTAAACCAACTGCGGGTGGTGAAAACATGTAGCCATGTAAATGTATGTAACAATTACAGCTGCTTTTAATGATGTCTTAAAATGCCTAAAGCTTCAGCTTTAAAAATAGCTTCTGCCATGTTCAGATTCCTGTGTAGCAGGGAATCAAAGTGTATGCTTGTTGAATTAACCCAAGACTCAAAGTTGTATTGTATGTGAATTATTGCCGATGTTTGGTATTCTGCTGGGACTAAGGGTGGAAATAAAGTAAATAATTTATAATGATATATATACTTTTTATGAAAAAACAATAACTTTGTTGTCTGATCAAACACTGTATAATTATTCCATTTGGCTTTTCCACTGTTTTGTTCTTTGGATGTCATTACTGGCTCATCTTGGAGCCACACAGAACAGGGGCTGAGGTTTGACTAATTCACACATACAAACCTTGCTCAAACACCCTCTGTTTGTACTGTCCTCATACATACAGTATTTATCTCTAGCCAACAACCTCCATTTACCCTTCAAAATGTGCATGTATGTGCTTTAGATAACCCTCAGCTTCTGTATCCCTGTCTGTACTCATGGTGGTCTATACTCAGTGTGTCTGTTTAAACCTGCTGTCTTTTTTACTGTACGGGACACATGCAACAATCCATTACTGCACACAAATATCGAAGTGATGGTTTGCCATATCCTTCATCAGGATTTCTATGATAGTGTACTGATATAATAGAGAACAGCTATTGAGAGACAAATGCATCATTCAAAATAATTGTGAATAAAATGCTCTTGATGATAATACAATAATAATATCCTTATCATAACCTTCCAGTTGTGTCTTTCTTGTGTGATGTATAAGACAGAAAATGAATGCACATCTATTAGAGGTTTTCAGTGTTTTTTTCCGAAACAATGCTCACATTGTTATGTGGGCACAATATTGTTTCTGACAGCTTAAAAGAGGTTTTATGTCCTGGATATACAGGATAGATAGGAAAATTATGTTTCAGATGTTAAATCACTGGTCCATGCTCTCATAAACCCCCTATAATACTGTACAGCGTCTGTGAAATCATGTCAAAGTCACTCAAGCATATTGTATGCAATATACAGTTGTGCTCATAAGTTTACATACCCTGACTGAATGCGCATGGGACGGTCTTAGATGTTCCAACATGACAATGACCCAAAACATAAGGCCAAGT
>JAPQRP010000028.1:18487123-18507062 GCA_037367295.1 Apogon hyalosoma
ATCTATCTATCTATCTATCTATCTATCTATCTATCTATCTATCTATCTATCTATCTATCTATCTATCTATCAACAAAAACATGGAGAGTTTTTTGTTTTTTTTAGTTATTCTCATAATACAAGCATTCATGTCAGTTGTTGTCAGTACATATCGATTATATTTCAGCTCTAAACTGGTTTAAAAATTGCGCTTTTCTTTTTCTGTTACTTGCGGTGTAAAATAATGATTTGTGGTCAGAACATGAAAAATACTTCAAAAATCAAGCGGTAGAACAACTATAAAGATTAAAAACAATTAAATAAAATTAAAAAAAACAAAGTACAACATTTTTAAAGCATTTTAGATGACATTTTAAAATGGAATTAGGTCTACAGGTGAAACAGACATTTATTGCAATTTGAAATTACTTATATTGTTATATTTATTATAATATTATTATTATTTATTATTACATCAGTTTTCCTAATCTGCTTACTATCTGTTAATTACATTATTAGGACTCTAAATAGATGTTACTTTATCATTAAGGAAGCAAAAGCAGTGTGTTATGTTGCATAATGTGAAATGGGGGTGGGATTTATTACGTTTTCTTCTTCCCACTCCTTTTTGAGCAGCACATATTGAATTTACTTGTTATTACTTGTAAGTTGGCAATTGCTAACATCTTGATTACCTTTATTTACTGATGTGTTTGCTCTGCCATTAGTTTCTTGTACATAAAAAGTGCTTAATTTTTCCTTCTGCTCAAAACAAATAAATGAAAAAATAAAAAAATAAATAAATAAATAAAAATATTTGTCATTGTCGTTTTGTAGCCCAGCATCAAAACACCGGACTTTCTATGTGTCCCAACACTTTTGTCCATATAGTGCAAATTCTATCCTCTATTATATTAATCAGCAAATGCTACCACAAGTATGCAACATGTTGTTTGATGATAAATGTTGGAAAAATAATGCATTTCTTGTCAAATGGAGTAGGGTTGTCAAGTCATTCATATAGGTTTGGTCATGTGGTGAGGGGGCAGGGTGGTGGTGGTGATGGTGGTGGTGGTGTGGGGGGGGTCTTTCTAAAATGTGCTCATTCCTGGTGTGGATTATTACATTCTCCTACATCTATATTTGCCTCAACGCTGTTTTTATGCTTGCTCAGTGTTTGTTTATACACTGAAGATTCACATGTATAAGCAAGAGTTGTTATCTCACAGCTTTTTCCCACCACGACCACGGGTATTATTAGCGTGGCAAGAATAGTCGGAGCACCATGGGCCTGTGTGCGTGGGCCCCATATGACACCTGTGTTATAAATGTTGTCCCACTACCAGTCAAGGTTACGGTGACTCTTTTAAAAGCATTTTTCCTCACAGTATCACAGCTGTTACTGTCTGACAATATGCTCTCCAGTTGTTTTTTTTTTTTTTATGCACATACAGAACAATACAAAGGTTAGATTCGTAAATATGTGCCTGCGTCTCTCTTTTTTTATTTATTTATTTATTTTGCCCTGGTTGCTTCTGAATTAGTGTTTTGACCCTTGGTTTTTATACCAATCACACCTCAATGAATAATGTGGTGAGAAACCCTAACATACCCATTTATATTTGTTTTGATTGTTGTGATGCTTGTATGAAAAGGCAAGCATTAATCAGAGAAATCCATGTACTTATTATATTTTATTTATTATTATTGTTTTGATTACTACTGCATAATTATTTTAAAATGATATCTGTACTTGAGACACAGATGTACAAAATATATACAACAATCAATTTTCACATACTCTTATAAAACATAAAGAGCAGGAAAAACAATTTTTACTTCCACAATTACACAGGTCTTAAAGTGAAGAGAATGATACGTTGATTGAAAAGTGTTGACAAGCCTTTTCTACAGGATGTTCACACATTCTGTTGTAATTATATAAGTTTAGTAATAGCCTCCTTACATGCCTGTGAGTACAGATTTGCTAATGTGAGGACAGGATGGTATTGCTGAGAGTGTCAGAGTGTTACTGAGGAATGTGACATTACACCACCACCCATGACCTCTGGGGTTGACATAAAATACTTGATGGTCCTCAAGAGATTACATTTAACTTTTGTGACACTTTTAATGATGTAAAAACATAAGACAGAATATGAGCATTTGTTCTCATAATTCAGGTTTTATTCCATTTCTGAAGGCTGCTTTTAAGACGCTGAGGTTAAAATGAGCATGTATTTGTGTTTATTAATGTGGGAATTCCTGCCAGTAAACAATACAAGATGGATTTGTTTGCCAAGGTGCCATCCCTTTGTTGTCCTCTGTAACCTTTTTTTACTGGCCGTGTTGAACATGTTAATGGTGTTGTTAAAGATGAATTATTTATTGTGATGTAAGTCAGATATGCTGATGGGTCCTGTTTGTGTGTGTGTGAAGTGAGTCAACCATGGAGCGATATCAGGATCTAATCACACCGTTCCAGTCTGTGAGACTTTAGCCACTGAGATCTGGTTTATGGGGCATACGATAAGGAACAATGGAAGAATAAAAGTTGATCACCGACACTGCAATCTTTACGTAACATCAGAATTTTTTTTAAATCTTCATTTTGGTTTAATGAAGGCCTCTGTGCATGTCTGTTTGCATGTGTCAGTGTGTGTGCAAGTGTGCATGTGGCCTTTGCCACAGCTCTAGTTTCTACTCCAGCATAAGGTTACCCAATGTAGTCTGTGATAGATTAGTCATTCTGATCCCAATTGAGGAGCTAGCACCAAGCTGCAGCAGAGGCAGAACGTAGGCTCCTGGTTAACCCCCTTTTTTGCTTTTTTTTTTTTATTTTTTTTTTTAAATCATTCTCCAAGCTGTACATATATGGTTTATAGGGTCCCTGCTGAGGAAGGTAAGCTGCTATGTGTTACTGTTTACTTTCTTTCTGTGTGAGCCTCTAGGCCATTAATAGTTTTCAATACTTACTCTATGGCATTCATAGAAAATATCCCAGAGAATGGTGTTGATATTGTCTCTTTTTAATTAATCATTTAGATAGATTAGTCAGTCATTCTTTTTAAGGAAAGCAGGCTTATACATAACACCCTACCGTAAGAAAAGGAAAGAAACACCTGAATTTTTTTAACCCACTTTGATTTGTTTTGGAAAACTACTTGTCCAAATTGTGTGGTCAGTCTTTCCATTGTAGTTTTAGACACAGGTATGTGACGGTTGTCCATTCTTTCTGTTTCTTTAAGTCAAATTAAATATTGATGGCATTTTGAATTATTGAAAAAAAAAACACATTAAGACTTGTTGAAATACAGCAAAACTACTGGGTCGTGTCCAGGTATTGATCCAAGAGCAAGTGTTTAGTCTGTTAACACCCGTGTGCAGCTTCTATTTTTGGATCATGAGAAAGTTTTGATTGTTGAAAGAGTCAAATGACGTTGTTCCGGTCATGTGCTCCAACATGAAAGTGTAGAGAGAGAAGGAAAGTTCTTCATGATTGATATTTTTACTGTTTATAGCAGTAATGAGATAATGTATAAAAATTTACGTGGTTATTAGTCAAAATCCCTAGTCATTTACCCCCCTCGTGACCTCTTTCTCCTACTCATTATTTAACCGTCCTTCTTTTCCTAGCGGGGCTGCTCCCTTATCATCCTGTCTATCCATCCACCCACCCATCAACTCCCTTTCTGTCTTCAATGTCACTTTGCGTCTTGTGTATTCGGTCCTCATCCCACCCAGTCCTCCCACTCACATCCGTCTTCCCAATAATTTTCATGTCATGCACCTTATTCACTCAGTTAGCCCATTTCTTTCTCTCTGTCTTTCTCTTTCTGTGTTGTTTTTTTTTTTTTTCTCTCCCAGTAGGATTGGTAACATTGCCATTGGTTTTAGGTGGTGAGTCATCTCTGGAGTCTTTAATTAAACATCTGCAGGCGTCAGCACTCACTCACACACATACAGTATGAGTGCACACACACACTCAGACACAGATGGGAGTTCAGACACACTACTGCATGCACACTTCATAGACCCACGGGTCATTGCAATTATTGCTGATGAATAAGTTACACGTGCGCAGGTGAATTTGAGTCCAGATACAGATGACACAACAAAAGAGTGACCTCTCACTTTAAAGACTACAGAAAATTATGGTGCGCAGTGCAGTCTAAATGTGAGCCCTGGTGTCTGACAGAAGCTAGGCCTGTGCTATCAGTACACAGCCAGTTAATTATGTACTAATGTATGCACAGCCCCAGTTACCCTGCACTATCTTGTCCTACAGCCTGAATAGGAGTCATTAGACAGATATACAGGCAGGGTGTGTACCTCAACTCCTTTTCCCCTGAGAGCGTATGTACTTATGTGTGTGTTTACATGCTGGATGAACACAAAAATGTGGTTGCAGATGAGCTGAAAACGTCATTAGTTTTTACCAACAATCTAACAACCTGCTTAAATGAGTGGTAGCTGACAAAGAGGCTTGTCCACTGGCTTACACTTGCTGTATTAAGTGAATAATTATTATTTAATACTGTGTTTGTTGTTGTGTTTTTCACAGTTACATGACTCATTACGTGCCTCCACAGTAACAGACTGTGAAAAGGAGCAGCAAGTTGTTTACTACTGTTTCTCTCTGTCAAATAGATCTGGATCATCTGCTGCTTTTAGCGTTTCTTGTTGCTTCTTTCCAGTTCCCTTGTCCTCTGGCTTTTACTCCATTTTCTCTCTTTCTGTTCCTCACTTTCTTACTCTCAGCTCTTCTTTCTGCTTATCAAAGTAATCAGTACTGTTGTGGTCACATTTACATACATGTATCACAGATGTGAATGTCATGGCAATGTTAGGCTTTCAGTGATTCCTTTGAAGTATTCCTCTTCTTGTAGCAAAATGATTACACAATTTGTATCTTTAATTTGGTGTACAGTGTTGAATTCATTTTGCATGTCCTAAAATCAACACATTTCTTAAATTTAGATGCAAAATATACATATATTCACTTCAATTATTAACAAAGAGGTGCTGACAGCTCCAAGATGTCCTTTAACCTGCCAAGTCCAAGGCCTCTTCAGTGTCTTATCAGTAAACATAAATAACTACAGATGGCAGCCTCTCTGTGTCAACATAAAATGTATTTTTTGATTTCGCTCACTGAACATAAACACATTAAAATAGTAAAGTCTAAGAACCTCAGTGCAGATCTGAGGACGACAGTAGATTTACTCCAATAGTCCCCAAGAGTCACCTCGAAGCAACTGGAGATTCCAAGACCATCAGTTCAGACAAATATATGCTAAGTATATTTAATTGGGAGGTGTAGCCATTTTTTGCATTTTTTTGATCTGGAAGAAGACTTAAGCTGCCACTATGAGCTGAGAGCAGTTCAAGAACAGCAGCAGCATTTATAATATAGAAGAACATTATTAGCGCTAGGCTGACATGTTTCAGTGAGGGTCATCATACCATCATCATCCCCAGCTGTATTTAAGTATGATATCAAACATACAAAAAATGAATAAGAAACACCCAATCTAATAGTATTACTATTGGCCAATGGGATATGTGTAAATATGGGCTGGGCTTATGAGCAGATGGCTGAGAGGCTGAGAAGGAACTGATTTGCATGGAACAACTGGACCCAGATTCATGCTGTCCATGAAAGTAGTCCTCAGTGTTAATTCAATGCATGGTAGGTCAGTTAAAGTTTCTACTTGACAGAGAGGACAAAGAAAAAATATTTTTGTCATGTGACAGAAATTCAGTTGTTTAGCCACAAAACCCAAATGTATGTTAAGAGGACTAAAGGTGAGGCATTCAACCTAAAGAAAATGGTACCAGGTGTTAAACATGATGGCAGTACCATAAAGTGGGAGGAATAATGAAGTACGGCTGCCTCAGGAGTATAGAAGCACAGAGACAAATCTCTGATTTTTTTTTTTTTTTTTTTTTGTTGACAGCTTTCATCTCATAGTAACAGAAAAGTAGCTCTGTCGCTGGCCAGTTCTCTAGTGATGGGTCATTATATAGACTTTGACTTCATGGCAATATAAGTTCTTTGTTTTAACCTCAAACCAGCAGTCAGGAGGTTGAAACTGTCACACATGCGGGTATTGCAATAGGAGCTTTTGGAACAAGCTTCCTATAGTTCTGACCTCAGTCTTATGAAAAAATGTGGACTACACATAAAAATCACATCCATATTGAATTGTAAGAACTGTAAGAATTAAACTGAATTCTGTTTATTCTGCTGAGAAGAGTGATGACATATCCACCCAGAATTCTGGCAGAAGGTTGTTTTTGGCGTTGTTAAACTGTGACTTGCTAAGGAACATTTAACTTTAGATCTGCTGGTTTGGTACATGTATAGTTTTTACCCTGTATTGACTTATAGAAAGAAAGAAAAAAAACTTGCATGTGTCTAAACCTCTGACCAAAAACCACATCTAAGAAATGAAGAGTTGACATAATGATTTTATTACCTGTTGAACATTGCCTCAAAACAAACCTTTATCAACAGGACAGACTTCTGACCACTTCATCTTTTGCTCTCTCACTCCTCAGGTGTTGGAGGAAGACAGAATAAAAGATACAGTCCATTCATCCTGTAAGTTCCACTGAAGACTGGATACTCCAGTATTCTGATTCTACTGACTGAGACTCCCATCAGCCCACCTGTCTGTGTTAGACTGTCTTATCCTGGGGTCCCAAGGCTGAACTAGAGCCATGGAGGTGGCCCTGGTAGACTTTGAGAGCCTTGATGACCTTGACGGTGGCCTTGAGGATGAAATCGACACCTTCGCTGACGAGACCACTGCCCTTACTGTAGACATACCCCCAGAGCCCAGCGGCCAAGCCAGTAACTACCTCCTACGAGCTCCTCAACGTACCTCCACGCCATCTCAAAGCCCTCGACCCTCCTGCATTTGGGATTCCCCCTTACCTCTGTGTTCCCAGGCAAAGACACTGGGTGTGCCCCAGTCTCCACAAATGCCAACACCAAGTAGACAAGGGCGCACCAGTTGTGCCAGCATGATCTCCAACTGGAAATTACTGCTAAGCAGTGAGAGCAGTAAAGAAAGTGAGAGAATCTTTAGTCGACTCGCCCGGGAATGTTGCGAGGACCTGTTTGTAGATAAACGAGGGCTCGATGATGGAGATCAGAAGGTCATCATCAACATTGCAGGTCTCCGTTTTGAGACACAACTTAAAACATTAGACCAGTTTCCTGAGACACTGCTGGGAGACCCTCAAAAAAGAATGGACTACTTTGATCCAATGAGGAATGAATATTTCTTTGATCGAAATCGACCCAGCTTTGACGGGATCTTGTATTACTACCAGTCAGGGGGCAAAATCAGACGCCCAGCTAATGTTCCCCTGGATGTGTTTGCAGATGAAATAATCTTCTATGAACTTGGGAGTGAGGCTATGGAGCAGTTCAGAGAAGATGAGGGTTTCATAAAGGATGTTGAGATCCCTCTGCCCACTAATGATGTATATAAGCAATTTTGGCTGTTATTTGAGTATCCAGAGAGTTCCAATGCAGCCCGGGGTGTAGCGCTAGTGTCTGTTTTTGTTATTGTTATTTCCATCATTATTTTTTGTATGGAAACACTACCAGAATTCAGAGATGAATCTGACCCAGTCGTGCCCACAGCAGTACAGCCTTTCAACCAATCCAGAGGTTACACTTCTGTGGCTCCACCTGGTGTAAAGCCAACCTTCTCTGATCCTTTTTTCTTCATAGAGACTGCTTGCATTTCCTGGTTCTTCTTTGAGTTGTGTGTACGATTTGCGGTCTGCCCCAGCAAAAGGCAGTTTTTCCACAACCTAATGAACATGATTGACATTATATCCATCATTCCCTATTTTGTTACTGTAATAACAGAACTGGCTACAACGCCGCAGGAGAGCTCAGGACAGAATATGTCTTTGGCCATTCTACGAATCATTCGTCTGGTCAGAGTGTTTCGTATATTCAAACTCTCCCGTCACTCCAAAGGACTCCAGATCCTGGGACAGACTCTGAAAGCTAGCATGCGTGAGCTTGGCTTACTTATCTTCTTCCTCTTCATTGGAGTTATCCTCTTCTCTAGTGCTATCTACTTTGCTGAGGTAGATGAGCCTAACACACAGTTTGTCAGCATACCGGACGGCTTCTGGTGGGCAGTTGTAACCATGACCACTGTAGGTTACGGAGACATGTGTCCTATAACTATGGGGGGTAAAATGGTGGGCACCTTGTGCGCCATAGCAGGTGTACTTACAATTGCGTTGCCTGTCCCTGTCATTGTCTCCAACTTCAATTACTTCTACCACAGGGAAACAGAAGCAGAGGACAAGACACCCTTTTCAGATGCTGTTGAGCAGGCGATGAAGGGTGATGCAAGCAACAAACAGGGCAGCAATACTTCACTCAGTAAACCCAATGGCATCTGGCAGAATGACAGAAAGAAATAGCTTTGAAAGGGAATGAAAATAATAAACTTCACGTACTGCTGAAATGGATCATTGGGATGTTTTTAGCAAATAACGACAAATATGTTAAGTAATGATATATTGTACCATACCATTCTTACCTCTAATGAAGATGGCCCACTGACATTAGCATAAGTATTGGTGAGATTACAGTTCTCAGATGCACCTAAATGGGTTTGCGATTTAAGGATAATGCTGGCCTGATTTTGATTGCTTTGGCCGTCATTCCTAATGCCTACAGTAACACAAAAGTCAATGCAGATATATTCGCCACAGGGACTTTTAATGCAGCTTTCCACTGCACATGCCATAAGGTCATAAAATGGGTCTAAGACAGTTATAAACCAATCAAAATGAATAGAAAGGTAAACGGAAATGATACGTTTTGGGACATTTCTGCAATTGCTATTGTAAAATTGTATCCAAGAGCTACACCATATCTATATTTAGCTTCTATGTTGCTAGAAAACAAAAAAATAACTAAACAAAACACTGGACACATCATTGGCAAACTAAAGAGAGGTGATTTCTAATTTTAATCAAGTAATTTTTTGGACTGAAGTTTGATATTTTGGTCTTCACCCTCTGCAGGTAATTGACACATTCAACACAGGCAGATGATGGCTAACAGCAAAAAAGACAAGTGTTCTACAAAACAAAAGAAAGAAGGAAACTACTTTTCCATTTTAGTGTTGTAAATGGGTAACTGTAGGTTTTATCATATAGTCTTGTATCCATTTATTTAAGATGTATCATGTTTCTATTGTATTAATTTATTTATTTTCTTTGATAAGTAGCATGTATAAATCCAGCAGTATGACTGACTCCACAGTATGTATTTTACTGGAGTGCCTTATTATGTTGGGATGAATTTTGCCATACATAACCTCAGTACCTGTATGTTTATTGTGCGTAATACACTCAGTATTTTTGATTTCAGTGAAAATCTAAGTTATAGCTCTTCCACTCTTCATTTTTGTGAGCATTTTATTCTGCAAATATCATATTTTTCAAAAGAAAAATTTAACAATGCTGCTCAACGAAGAAAAGCATCCTGACCCGAAATAACATTTAATGCATCCAAAATGTAGTGAATACCCCTTTGTTTCTGCATTATTGTCTTATCAGTATCATGATACCCTTTAGAATTTAGTATTCATCAAATCTTCACAAAAAATTGGATTTAAGAAAGTTAAAGAATGAGAGCGAGAGAAAGAGAGAATAAATGGATCTGTTACAGGGAACCTTGTACAGTACATCATCTGTCTTATTTTGCAGGGGTGATTATAAACGATCCTGTAACAGTACCACCCTTTAGTACTGACAGCATAATTTATTAGTATTTATTTTAAACAAATGTTCCAGTCAAATAAATCTTAAATAGAATAGGGGCAGTGGTAATTTGGATCCAAGAAAATAATGTCAGCTCAAAATCAAGCTATAGTGAATTAAATCTGTTTACGGTTTGTCTGACGTTCTGAATATAAGAGCAAACGTGTTTCTGTTTTCTCGGCATTATAATGAGTACGGTGACTACACAATAGGATGTCAGTGTACAGTATATTTCACAATCAGTCTATCATCTGTTACAGGTATGGTCAAACTAAAAGCCACTGTCGTACAACAAAGTAGACTTGACTGAAGTGATAACCTGGGTTGTCACGGCTACAGAAGGCCGAGGTTATTGCACCAACAGACCTTTACACTGTATTTGTACATGTATGTATGATAACATTTCAGTATATGATTTACTGTAATGTAGATGCAATACAGATTGAATCTCATGATTTTCTATCATGTCCTGTCTTGTTTTTGTTGCTCTGGTGTATTTAGTTATGAGAGAAGGACAGCGTGTGTTTAACCTCTCATACTACCCTTCGGGGAAGAAAATCTTCTGCGTTATATAAGATTCCATCATTACTTTCAGTAACGTGTCTCTGCTTTCACTGTAATGTTAGTGCCACACACAAAGATAGAGGTCACATCAAAAAGGCATGTGGGACAGTGAAGTGACCGTATCACTGGAGGCCTTCCAGACAGGATGCCCGTCTCTGGTTAACATGGAGCGGACTGCTAGCCATTACTGCTAGCTAACTTCATCTGATACCTCGATCTGGACTCACTTCAGCACCTTATCTCTGGCTCTGGATGGCGAAATGAAAGATACAGTAAAAATGGTGTATCGGAAAAACAGAACTACAAAGATCACAGTTATTTATCATGTAAAGAAGTGAAAGTAGTGAGGAAAGCATGTACTTGAGAAGAATTTGATCCAGTGTGGAGAGAGACGTAATTGTTTCGAAAGAGTGTCTTCTTTTTCAACTTCAAATAATGATTAAAATCTGTCGTCAGGGAAATGGGAAAATAAAATGTCATATAGTGGTGAAAGAAGTATTCAGATACCAAATAACCCTCTGAAAATACCACGACTAGTAATACTATTACTACCACTGTATACAAAGCTTTACCTAAATACAACTAACAGCAGAATATATTTAAAGTATGCAAAGTTTGGTGTTCTACATATAGTTGATGTTTTTATGTTCACGTTACTGCTGCTTTGATGTATGTTATATTTTACAGCTGTAGATGTTTAACATTGAGCTCATTTGAACCATTTTATATACTGATAAATAATTTAACAAACCACAATAGATCATATTCTGTTATGTAATCATATATTTCCAAAGGTGACACCTACTATGACGACTTATATTCCACCAGTGGTATCATAACTTCAGTTGCTAGTGTCCAACACCAACAAGACGATGGAAAATAGCTATTCTTCCACTTGATTTGTACCAACATTTGAAAATAACTTTACTTTATTCAGCTTTTGATGGGATTTGGTTGCACACAGTAAGTTTTACACTAAATATCTGCGTGATCTCTGATGATGTAAAAATTCTGTATTGCATCAGAGTAAGGTTTAAAGTCAGGGAAGATGGTTTATGATGTTTTATTCTTATTTTAACATGAATCATGCCACACTTCTACTCATTTAGATCATAATGAGCTTGAAAGCAACAAGAGGAAATTTACAGTGATTTATGTAGTCAAATCAAGCCACTCAAAAGTAAATGGACAAAGAAAGCAATATGAAGCTAACAACATATTTGATTATGCATTTAGAATTCAGTTAATGTGGGAGGAGATCTAACAGCCTGCACTAGCAAACAAAGGAAGGCTTTAAGTCGAACTGATGCAGGCTTTTGAAAGGGTAGACCCTCCCTGTGGGATTAATGTGGTGCCCCGAAGCAATGACACATCATCTGACATATAGTCACACAAATGTGCGTGACAATATGTATACAGTTGTTGATAGTGTAGTAGGATAGTAACAGTAAGTAGAATAGTAATAGAATTACATGGCCTCAAAATGCATAAATGAACAAACAACAAAACTATAAGCTCTATTTGACTATTCGCTCTCTGAACCCTGACAGACTTTAATGGCTCCACAGTAGATTGGTTTGGAATGTGTTTTGTCATGGTAAGACAAGTTCAGTTTTGTCAAGAAATGTCTAATTAGCAATGCTAATTGATGAATGTGATAACACAGAACTTTAGAGCAGAATTTTATTCTGTGTCATTGCACCGTCATTACAACTGTTGTATTGTTACACAACGCTGGAGACAGTAACATTCAAGGCTTTAAAGTGCTCCAGTTCTTGTCTTTGCGTTTTCTTCACAAAAACTTGAATCCTCAAAGGGTTGCATGATCTGCTATATTACCGCTTGGCTGTAGGAAATAACAGGGACGTTCAAGGTCAAAGAGTGAAAACGGAGCTGCCAATGAAAAGAGAGAAAGGAGGGATGAATGACGCCCGCGAGGAGACAAGAGCGGACAGTTCACACGCTACCTAGTTGCTGATAATGGGCTGTCAGCCACATATATACGTTACAAGCAGGTGCGGAAATAGGTTGCAAGTGAAATAGATCCCTGACACAAGCACAAATTTGTATGTATGTCACACACACAAACTCAGACACAAGCTAAGTCATTTGTGTAATTCAAAGTATTATTGTTGCTCTGTTTTATGTAAAATTTAAAAGAAAACTATTTTTTTCCCCTTTAAAACATTTGTCTAAAATGAATGTTCACGCCACGCTCACTCAGCATTACATTTTAATGGCGGCTGTGTTAGTGACGGAACAGAACTCTGACGGTAGGATGTCACAACAGACTTTCCTTTTAGTCAGCACCACATACTACAACAGCAAAATGTGTTCATTAAAAAATCATCCTATTGAATTTTTGAATAGGATGAATTTGAAGGGGATATTGCTTTACACTGCATCGGTCAGCGATCCAAAACAGCCGTTGAAGTCATTTGCCAACACTATTCAACCAATTAGGAAAGTATTATCTTTGTCTGATTACAGTCCAGGTTTCTAAGCTTACAATAACAGCTGCATTTTCAATCCAAATAATGCTAAGCTTTGTTGTTTCATATATGAAATGCGAAATCAAAATGTCACATTACCCGGGACTCAAATGGCTTTTGTGCTTGTGTATGTGGGTGTGTGTGGATGGAACAGTGGGGTTTAACCCACAGCCAGTCAATCCGATTGCATCCTTGGCAGGGTTGGTTAGGTCACTAAAATTGTATTCCATTACAGTCACTAGATACCTCATCAAAATTGTAATCAGTAATGTAATCCAGGGATTACCCAAATTTAATAATAGATAGTTCCAGATTCTTTTCAGTATTTGTGGTATAAAAAAAATAGATATATAAATCAAAAATCCTGGTTCATCCTAACATAAGGACATATAAATCTTATGTTTCTAATGTTTAATCTTAAATCTCTAAACTAAAGTAATAACCGATGATACAAAACATGAACTTTCTTACATGAGGGTTCAAGATATCTCTTCTTACATAAGTTCAAAGTGCACATATGAGCTCACTTTAATCTGCTATATGTGCATAGAACACTCCCACACACCTTGAGGAAATTTCAGCACGTAATGAGATTGCGAGCAGCATCCATCCAGGTCCTGCACTGGGAAAGCTGCTAAAATGTTGTGTGACTGGCTTTGGAAGGATGACATCTGGAGCACACGGTAATTGTGTAAGCTTTAATAAGGTGCATCAACTAATGTTTCTTTAGTGTATGTGGATATAATATGACTGGCTCAGGAGGATGCTTTTTTTTTTTTAAGCTCAAACACTCATGATCCTATTTGTGTAGGTGACAGTAGGAGTGTTATCTTTTGCATGCAGTGTCTGAAGTTAATCTGCTGGGACGACATAACATTAAACATTTTGAGCTTCCGAAGGCCCACACACTTAAATACATTCTCACATTATATAAACACAGATGTGGGTCAGTGCTGGGTTCTTCCATGTTTTGGCCTGTTTTATCAACTTAGTTTAAGTATATATAGTTGGTACTTTCTTCCTTTTGTTACTTTTGCACACGGACTAAAATGCATTGTTTACTTTTATGTGTGAGTTTGTGTGATCAAAGAGCTTAAACTGCACAGTGGAAGATCCCTGTCAAGTGCTTAAAGATGCATGAGAGTACTCATTAATGAGAGGCTTTGATGGAAAGTTCCACAACGGAGTGAGAGATATGGGGAGCAAGTGAGAAGACAGACAGAGGAGGGCACAATAGGCGTAGGATGCAGATAGAGGAAAGAACTGGCACGCAGTTTATTTCTGTTAAAGCCGGGGCCTCCCTCCTTTCAGCGAACGGTGTGTATGTATGTGTGTGTGTGTGTGTGTGTGTGTGTGTGTGTGTGTGTGCGTCTCGTGCATTGTCATCTATAATTAACTGTGTCTCTTGTGATAAAATCTGATTGTCATTCTTTGCTACACGCACGCAATAAAGGGAAAACGCCAGATTTTAATGGAAAACAAAACACAGCTTGTATTCACACCTTTTCATCGGAGTGTTTCATTCATCAAAACAATCTTCATGCTTCACACTTACGATATTTGGACCAAATGTAGTGTTGACTAATTAGCATGAAAAGCAGAAAGGATGCACATTTCATGACTTCAATCCTGACAGGGTTGTCGCTGTTATAGCAATGAGTAGGATTCATTATTGGCTCAAATGCAAGATCTTTGTGCAGATTATTAGAGGTCAGAATGCTGCATTTGTGGTTTTCAGCCAATAGAGGCACTTTGAGGTGTTTTATGTGTCATGGGTGATGCATAAATAAAGTCATCATAACCATTATTGTATATAAGGAAATAACAGTGATGTGAGGGAACTAAAGTTTGAGTCAAAAACTACAGCTCCCATAATTTTTGGATTTGTGAAGGAGCTTCAGCTTTGCATGCAATAATGTGAAGGATGATAGGATGATGAAATTCACCCATGCTGCACTTGAAAAGATGTGGTCCTTGTTTCACTAAAGGGTCCGATCAAGCGGTAACATGTGGACACATTTGGTGTTCAACAGTCTCTGCCATGTAAGCAGAGTAACTTATATGTATGTATTATACATATTTGAAGGGTAGGTATTTAAAAGCACTTTAACATTATGTATAACAAAATTTGGGGAGATAACATTTTTAGGTGAAAAATGTCAAATTACTGCTCAGTAACACTTGGACTTGAAATGGACATCAGTTTTTTAAGCTTTATGCAAACATTCAAAACATGCGGTTCTCGACAGAAATTGATATCAAGTAGGATAAAACCTTTTAGACATTATGTTCAACTATGCTGTCAATAAATTTTGGTGAAAATTATTGAAAAGTCTCTGTTTTATTGACATGAGAATGTGGTAACACGTGGACAGGCTGCCATAGTAACAGGTGGATGACTCTTTACCATTGTATGCATCGCCCAAAATGTAACAAAAGATCATTACTTTCTGAAAATTTCACTCAAATATCTGAATTATAAGTAACTTGAAAATTGAAAATTGATATTTTTGTGGTGACACATGGACAGGGCCTTTTAAGTAATTCACAAATATTCAAACTCATAAATATCAATAATGTTCACAAAATAATGAGAATCTAATCTAATACTTGAAACTTAACAATCATTTATATAATCAACAGATTGCATACATTTTCAGATTTTTTTAGATACATTTTTAGCATCAAATCTGAGCTATGGCTATGCTGTGCTCAGGAGGTAGAGGAAGTCGTCCAATAACTGAAGGATTGGTGGTTGGTGGTTCGAATCCCGCTCTTTCCAAGTCATGTGCTGTTGTATCCTTGGGCAAGACACTTCACCCTCCTTGCCTGGTGTATGAATGCGTATGAATGTTTGGTGGAGCCGTAGGCACGTATTGGCAGCCACACTTCCGTCAGTCTGCCCCAGAGCAGCTGTGGCTACATATGTAGTTTACCACCACCAGAGTGAGAATGTGTGAGTGAATGAATAAAGGAACCACTCTAAGCGCTTTGAGTATGTGTTAATAGAAAAGCACTATATAAATCTAATCTATTATTATTATTATTATTATTAAGTACAATCAATAAAATCAATCAATACATTTTTTTCTATAAGTAGTGTTTTAAAAAGGATAACAGGACCATAAAATAGAGATCTTTAGCTAAAAATATGAGCCCACTTGATAAATGATGTGTGCAAATTTACTTTTTCGTGATGTTCATTTGTGCCTGATCGGACCTTCAAGCAGTTTAGTGAGCCATCGAAAAAGAACATAAAACCTGCTCAGTTACACATATTTACTTCCATGAGCACCAGTTGAATGGGAACGTAGCCATGAGCATCCTCTCTGGCTCAACATCTACCTGAATGAGGGTTAGTTTTAGCCCTGAGATTGTGATTTTATGCCCATTTGAGTGTTTGGCTGAGGGATGAGAAATAATGTTCAGTCAAGTTTCCAACATCAGAATCAGAATTGGCTTTATTGGCCAAGTATGTGAACACATCCTAGGAATTTGGCTTTGGTTTTTCTTTGCACACGTTTCAACATGAACCCAAAACAACATGAACCCAATCACACTTGAACACAGACTTAACATAGACAAACATTCAACTAGAGACAAGGACAACAATGGGATGAGATTTACAGTGGATTTGTAATATGTACAGAGTGTGTTTTATACAGTGAGTGGATGTGCACAGGGATCCAGTCCATTAAAAATATGTTCATGTATATATTATTGTGGTGCAAACTGGTCAGAAATAACAAATATGCAGATAAATGGGCTCTTCTCATTTTTCTTTTTAGTAATTTGGTATTTTTATTAAATACACATACACAGTGTAAATGGGTTGCATTGCATTACATGATTACAAAATATTATCAATTTTGTGCTTAGCTTGAGTTTTGATAAAACAGGTATTTATCCATTTAATATCTAATGACCAAAAGTAAGTGAAAAAAAGTTCAACAAAACAGTTCCCTCCTTCCTTTCCTCAGCTGAGCAGCCCTTGAGCAAAATCATTAAACTCCAAATCCTGGAGCCAGTGAATCAAGCTGTGGTTTTAAGTGTAATCATAAATTAATCAAGTGATGAATATAATGAGTGGAAAACAGGATGTGCGTTAAAAAAAAACAACAAAAAAAAACATCAACAGTCTCTGTGAAATTACCCAAGACAAAAAAAAAAAAAAAAAAGGGTTATAATAATTTATATGATGGAACATGTTTTGTTTTTTTTGTTTTTTTTACTGCTGGTCATGGGAAAGAAACTTCTAAAACTTCATTGGTGTTAATTTAACCTATAAAGACCCAGTGCTACTTTTGGCAGTTCCCACATACCTTCCTCAAGTGATACATCACCATTTATTATAATATTATCCCCTGTATTTTGTGTTTTTTAAGTGTATATCAGGTATTTTCCTATATTTACTTAACTGATCATGTTGATGTTCATTAAAACTCAGATTAAGTTGAGGGTTATTATATCAGAAACAGAGAAATCTGAGTAAAAAATGACTTTTTCAGCAAATATATCAATAACTGAATGTAAAACAAGCGTCTCCATCCATTGTCATTAATCAAATTTCCATGGGTTTTACTCATGAATTAATGTTATAGAAGATGACTGTGTTTCCACAGTAACTATGGAGCCTCTGAACGTCCAAATGGGTCATATCTGATGACCATGAAAAGATGATACACTGTATTTTACACCAATTCTTTACATGTATTGATAGGATTATTGGATCAACAGTTCATTTTAGATCAGTAGATGCTTTTGGTCACCGGTGGCTCTTTGGGTCTTTATGGGTTAATTGGTCACATTGTTGTTAGTACGTTCCAAAAAATCAGCCCAGCTGCAGGGCAGTATTTCTGCTGAGAAATACCTAAAGATAAAGCCATGAGAGGTTTATCGAGGTGAGAGGTGAAGATGTGAAAAGTGAAACAGTCAGAACAGTCTGTTTTATATGGACAAGACATTTCTCTGTGCCAAACATCGTCATCGGGCAGCGTTTCGTCATCTAATCTACTCGGCTTTAAATACAGAAAGAACAGAAAAGTTTCAATCTGTTGCTGTTTAATACCTGGTAGGATCACAGAGTTCTGCCAGGAGAGTCTTAGAAGTGCATGGAGGACACACAGAACAAACTCATTCATTCATTAAAACATTCAAGTTGTGCTCACTAGTGAAACCTGACAACATCTGTTTCGTTCTGATGATTGAGTAGACTGATTTAATCTGAATTATCCCCTCCAGATCCTACAGATTACCCATTTTGAGGACGGATAAACAAACAAGGAGTGCTACTAGGTCACGTACTGGGCCTCTTTGGATGTTTTGTGTCAGACTTTTCCATCATGATATAGTGATAGATAACCAAAAGAAAATTTTAAGAAAAATATTTGATAGCGAATGCATTTTAAAAAAATGCTGCTGCTTCTCTCTTTTTTTTTTTTTTTGTTTTATTTCAGTGACAATATAAGCTTTTTGACTTACCGCAAGACATTTTAACCCCTAGAGAAAAACTGTTTGTTGGCTCTTGCACTGACTGCGACTCAAACAATAATTAAGATAACGACAAATCAAATAAATAAGAGTCCTTTCTGTGTTTATGTGTGAATGTGGGCTGGGTCAAACAGATTAAGGAAGCAGGGTTAAAAAGTCAGATGGCCGAGATGAGAGTACCCGGTCAGCCACAGGCTACCACACGCAACAAATACGCTTTACAAATACCCCATATGCACATTAACACACACAAACCCAGCTAATACCATAAGTGAGGTTTTACACAACATGAGTGCACCATATTGCTCTATTAATTTAAGCCCTCTCTCACATGTTAGCTTGTCTGAAATCATCTAAGTCACATAAAAACACTTCTTGGTAACTTGCTTACAGTTGTAGGGTCATTAAACAGACATAAACCACTTCATCCAACCTCACAACCTCTTTTCCTTCAATATTTGTAGTTATTTAATGTCCTACAGCACAAGATATCCATCATGCCTCTGCAGCCATAAATTATATAATGAAAAGCTATATTAGCTATATAGGCCAAATATCTTTCTGCTTTATTCTAAATCTGACTTACAGGGACTTCATCTGATTGGTCAAATGTTGCCCAGTGTGAAGGTAGGGCCCGTGTAAATGAGATTTGTGGGTTTTTTTCACTGGTTTCAGGTATTTTGTTGCACTTTGTCAATGCTGATAGCATCAATACAGTGTAAATCTAATCATCAGCTTGTACCAATAAATACTGATATCTGAGGTAGTTTTTATTAGTTCACCTGCCACAAGGGTCCGTTGGACTATTGGTATCAGCTGGCTTCTGTCCGTCCATCCATCGTCCATGAGTAAACAATTTTCAAAAATCTTATTCTCCGAAACTGTCTGTCAGAATGACTTGTTATTTGTTGTGGAACATCTTTGGGGTAAGTTTCACCAAGCTTGTTCAAAGAATTGGGAAATAATGATTTTTAAAATTTTTTATGAATTTTTGAGTGATTTTAAAAATCCCCATTGGTTTATAATGGGACATATTTCAAAGTGCTATAACTTTAAAACTGTTGAAGATATAGATAGAATTACTATTGGCAATAGATAGAAAGTCACATATGGGCTTTCATTTGGTGCTATGACCTTTGAATTTGAGTGACCTTGAAAGGTAAAACTGGAGTGTGATATTGTGTTCAGAACAAAAACATCTTCTCTATATTGTACAGAAGGCCTTTTCATGAACCTCCATTGACCACGAGCAGTGACGTAGTAACAGTCATATCACCACAACCATCTTGTTCCACTGGCACAGCAAACCACTTTCTCAGGTCCAAAAATTACAAACAATGACAAAAACCCTAACATAGCCACGAGTGCCATCATCGCTTAAATACACACTCAATTTCCCCTGTTGCCAAGCGGATTATTAAAAAGGTCATGTACTTTTAGAGGTATCATCACCAAAGAGACAGGGACCAGACAGAGGTCTAATTTTAGACATGCCACTCATTTCCCTAAATCAATTTTTAATGCCTGAGAGGAGAGGAGAGGAGAGGAGAGGAGAGGAGAGGAGAGGAGAGGAGAGGAGAGGAGAGGAGAGGAGAGGAGAG
>JAPQRP010000028.1:18507162-18547508 GCA_037367295.1 Apogon hyalosoma
TCTTATCTTATCTTATCTTATCTTATCTTATCTTATCTTATCTTATCTTATCTTATCTTATCTTATCTTATCTTAGACTCATTTAGGACTAAGTGTTTGATCAATCCACTTGAACCTGCTGGAGTATTTTGCAGCCATTGTGAACTCAGCTCTCTTGTCTTAGAACTGAAAATATAACTTCATAAAAACAAAACAAAAAAAAAGGTATTTGCCTGAAATCATCATACAGGCGACTATATACAAAAACATACAGCATATATCTGGCCCAGATCACCAAGCCCTAGTTGGGAGTAAAACACTCACAGAATTTCCAGGCTGGTGGTTCCTTTCAGATCAGGAAACTCTTGAATCTGGGTTGCTCCATTCAGGGAACTGCAGTCAAACAGGGGAGAAACTGTCAGAAATTTCTCTCTGCCTTTCTGTCTTAGTCACTCACACACATATGCGTGTGCACACAGACCTTGTCTAACAGCTCATTTCAGCCATCACACTTTTCCTCCAACATCAACACAGGCTGTTTTGGCTGTCTCTCTAGACATCATAAGTCACACCATTCAACATGTTCTTACAACACACTCTCTCTTACCACATCAGCACGCAGCACAGCAATACGCTAACACAACATCATTCAGTAGGCCATTACACATGTCCACTCAACTCTCACTGCTAGGGAAAGAGAATGATTTAAACAGTGTTTGGGCTAACTCACTGGAATGGTTTCTACTGACTGCATACTTACAGTGTGTGTAATTTAGGTAAGAACTGGAAAGCGGATTTTCCCACAAACTGGATGGGGTTCTCATAGAAATGACTGTAAGAAAGGAGAAGAAATGTTTGGATATATTGTGATTAAGATGTTTTTAGCTGTGTTGTAGATGATGTTAACATGAAATAGCAATTATGTGTTTATTTAATATGTGCACATTATAGTATTAAGGATGAGAATTAGGCTCACATTGTTTGGAGCTGAGGGTTTCCCACAAAGGCTCGTTCAGGGATGGCTTTGATATTGTTGTTATGGAAGCCCCTGGAAATATAAAAACATACTGTTAGTCAGTCTACCAATGTGTTTCTGATTTTGTTTGTGTATGTGTGTTTAGGAGAGCGACAGCCTGTGATTGTAAGCGAAAGGCAGGTCATATGTCCTCATGTTGCACCTGCCGTTGCACAGCTGAAAAACATTTTTGGATACATGAGATGTAAACACGCACGCATACGCTGTATCTGTGACACATATGCGCACTGCAGAACATCTGCTGAAGTCGAGGGAAAACATAGTTAGTGTGTATGCGTGTGCGTGTCGGTGCGTATGTGCAGGCGAGTTGATGCGTGGGTGTGTAGCCAGCACCTGCTTAGGGCGAGAGAGATTGTATCCGAGTGCCACATTAAAATCACTTAACGGGATTACTTGGGATAACGCAACCATGATAGTCATGTCAGGCAGGTGTGTTTGTGCGTGCGCGTGCATGTGTGTGTGATTTTGTGTGGGTACCCACAATTCCTGAAGCTTGCTCAGTGTCCGGATGGCCAAAGGAAACTCCTGCAGATCATTGTAGTTTAAATCCCTGAAAGGTAAGAGTTAAGATAAGTCCTCATGGTTTAATAATACATTTAAACATTTAATTCATGGGATAATGGAGGGTTTTTTTCCCGGCAAAAAAAAAAATTACATTTATTCATATATGAGATTCTGTAGTTCTGTGAGAAAATGTGTCTGATTGCATATGTATGCAGATCCACTTCTTTTTCAGAGGACTGACAGCTGTAGTGTGAAGTTTTGATTTGACCTTTGACCTTTGCTGCTCTGACCCGATTTCCAAGAAACACTGTATCACAACAACCATTTATACTATTGTACGATCATCGGCTCATACACAGACGACAAGAAAGTATGTATTGTAAGTGACGTGTTTGGAAAAGAATGTAGTGTGCATATTGATATATTAAAGCAGAATTTTGAAATATTAATTTTATTCAGCCTTTCAGTCTAGGTTTTGATTTTAATTAATTCATGCAATATAATTCATTATTATTCGTTGTTGTTTTTATTTAGTGTTCTTTTTCAAATCTATTGTCTTTATTTACATATAATTAAACAAGACCACTCTTTAACCGCTACATTTACTTTAGTCTTATCATTGAGTATATTTACCTCATTGAAATATATGCCAGGTCATGCATGCACTTGTGTTGTCCTCAGTTCAGTTTCCCACCAATCCAGTATGACAGTAACAAATATGAGGTCATAGTAAATTTGTTTTTATTCTGTTTCTTTGCATATAATTAAGCCTTGATTAAGTAATTCTAGATTTGTTCCCAAGCCTGAGTGAATATTGTGAAATGTCTGCTGTCTACTCGATCTTGTGTGCATACACTGTTGTATTTTCCAGCAGACCTCTTGATGGCTTCTCATACTAATGATTTTATAATGCACACTTGAGGCTGAGGAGGGTGGCAGTGATGCAGATGGTCTCTCCGATTTCTCATAAGCTGAGAGAGTGAGAGATTAACCCCTCATACCAGCGCGATCCCTACGTCAATGACACCTGTCATCTTATCCCGCTGAATCATCTGTTTCTCTCCACTGCTGACGGCCCAAACACTTTAACACACACTATTCTGGTCCAGAGAGCTTCATCCCTCTTTCACTCATTCTCTAGTTTCCCCCTTTCTCTATTCATAACGGCTCCCAGCCTTACACCTTACTCCCTCATTCGTCCAGCATGAATAATGGCTTTTAAAATAAGTGTTAACACACATTCATATGCCCACACACGCTTATACAAAGTAATGCATATTTTTTTCTACACTTCAACAGGTTGCTAAGTAGCATGCGCCAAATAAAGCATTTTAACGAGACCACCGTGTATTTTTCAATAGACACAGTTGTGCTGACTTCATTTGTCTGACTTTCACTCTCCAACTCTTTCTTGATGCTGTGTCAGTTTTCTGCGGTTTTCATATTTATGTGCCGCAATGATCTAGTTATCAAAGCTACGGCACGTATGCTCAAACACCTTTCCTGTAACTATGCTGAGACAGATCTGACCTTGGTGCTGCTTCGCAATTTATTTTATGATACATAGAGCCGTCTGTTGATGTTGGTTTAAGGTAATCAAAGAGAAACATTTCATCCCCACATTCCTGTCATTCATTTCCTGGTTATGGTTTTGAGAAACTTTAAAGCACCTGCTGAAATTTCCAAGACATTAATCATTACGCTTTTAGGATTCTGTGCTGCGCTTCATTATTCTACTTGGCATGTAGGATTTATAAAAACAAATTATTTTGTATGTTCCAAGTCACATTTACCACTTACCATCACAATAAAAAGGCTAAATGCAGACACACAGTGTAAATTGCTGGCTTTTGATACTATTACTTTTCTGAGGTTATATTTAATTCCATATATCCTAGGGTTATTCCAAGGTAATGTGATTGTTGTCAACATGACCATAGCAAATGTATGTTGATAGTTGCTTATACTTTATCATCACCAAGCCTAGGTCTGTGTTTGGGGAAACAGAAGAGGTACTCATTTGAGCCTATGGAATGAAAGCACTTCAGCGTGTCTGTATATGTGTGTGCTTGAGAGAGAATGCGAGATACTCACAGTGTCTCCAGACTGTGTAAACCTTCAAAACATCTCGCGCCCATGCTCTGGATCTGGTTGTTATGGAGATGCCTGGAATAAGGCCACAAATATTTTTCATCAAATCAGAAATTACTTTCTCGAAAACATTTCCACACTGCAATCATCACCGCCCTTTTCTAAGTCAACGGAACAAATCATTTCTCTGGTAAGCTGAGAAACCCAAACTCAGGAGAGTTTTAAGTAAACAAATCAAGATGTCACTTACAGTACGACAAGGGCGGAGAGGTTGGTGAATGCATAATCTGGGATGTGTGTGATCTGGTTGAGGGCCAGCGTCATGGCCTGAAGGGAGGGCAGTGAGTCCAAGGCTGTTACTGGGATGTCTGTTAAGGAGTTGTCATCCAACCACAGGTGTCGAAGGGAGCGTACCCCTTGAAAGGCCCCAGCCGGAACCTCAGACAACAGGTTAGCATCGAGACGCCTGCGGGCCAAGAGGAACTAAGCTTAGTGAGATAATCACCAAGTCTAAGTATCCTACAGTATGTTTGCTTATGTGCATGTGTGTCCGTGCTTGTGCATGCATTAGTGGTTGTGTATTACTTCGGCTTACAGGAAGGTTATTATGAGAATTACACATCCTTTATTCTCCTTCTTTCATCTTCACTGCAGCTTTTTAGAGGCTTCTCATTATGAATTATTCCCATGATAAATAAACCACGTCTAGCTTCACCAGCACAGACATGTATAAAATGTAAGATGAGAAAAACGCAGACAGAAAAGTGTAGAAATAGTTGTGGCAAGCCTGTTTTATTCCACCTTTATTTATGTTGTGAAAAGTTGTCCCTTAATGTCTGGAAAAAAGA
Organism: Apogon hyalosoma; assembly: GCA_037367295.1. Classification (NCBI taxonomy): domain Eukaryota; kingdom Metazoa; phylum Chordata; class Actinopteri; order Kurtiformes; family Apogonidae; genus Apogon; species Apogon hyalosoma. The sequence continues at coordinate 18,511,621 of JAPQRP010000028.1, forward strand.
GGCATGGAAGGAGGAGCAGTTATAGATCCATCTTCAGCTCTTCCTCCCACAGTTTTAGACACATGTACAGTTCCTTCCAGCTGATGGATTTATGTTACACGTAGCCTTGCAAAGACGCTTTCACCCCTTCAACCAATGTTCGAAAACCTTTGTCCTTTTTCTCCCTCGATGTCCTCAACCCACAAGTGATGTGTGACACATACCTCACATAAATGCACGTGCTTACACACTATCCATGGTGATGAATGATCCCCTCAGGGCACCGTTGACAAGCATAGACCACTTCCTCCTGCTATTCTTCTTTTTTTTGGCCCTTTACACTCATTCATTAATCTCCTTTTCCTCCCTCTGGCCCCTGTCACACTCACATTTTGTTTCTTACATCTTCATGGATGCACTCCCGGCCACTGCAAACCCCTTAGCATCTCACTCCTTAACTCTTGTTCGTCTTTCAAACATCCCCCCCATCTTATCAATCTTCCACTGAGGTTCTTTGATTCTTGCGCTACAGTCCTGCTCAGCCTCCTTTACCCCTCAGAGGCTTGGCCAAACAAACAGCATCATCAAAGTGAAATCTGAACTTGAACTTTGAACTCCAGGCTTTTCTCCCCAGGGAAATTTTCCGTCAGGAGAGGCAACTGTATACACTGGCAGATGCTCACACACAGGCATGCCGTAAAGCACTCCTGATCATACATGTAAATACACATGAAAGCATGCGTGTGCTCACACAAACGTCTTCAGGAAATTTTCATCTTCCGTACTTCCTGACACATATTTTTCAATGTTAAACGTGATCCCTCTGCATCCTGTGTGCTGCAACCATGGACATTGTTTGTCCCTGACCTAAATTGTAGGATAAAAGCTACGGAAGACCCTTCTGGTTTGTTCTCCAGGGCAAAATAATAATTGCTCCTCTGGGTGGACTTGCCAGGTCTGCAGAAGGTCCAGACAGAACCTGGAATGTTCCACAGAAGCCAATAAAGTTGCAACTATTTCCTGTCTATCACATCAAAGTTTTGGGGTAAAATTATGGAAGAGAGCAATAGAGACAGAGAAAGAAAATCTCTTAAATAACCTTGGGATGTCTGTGGACTTCTGCAGGTTCAAGTCTTCAGGTGGTAAAAATTGAATTGTGTCAAATCTATAAAAAATTGTGTGGATTAACTTGTCTTGTGATAGTAATCAGTGGCAATTACATTACTTAACCTGTATGTCATCATAAAATACTTACGATGGCACCTTGTTCAAGAGCAGCACTGATACCGTCTGTTGTAATTATTAGTTTCAAATGATGAGACAAATTTCTTGACTTGGCCTTACTTCTGTGCTTACAAAGGGGTTCTTGTCTGAGATTAAGAGATGATTTATTTCACATAAAAGCCTCCTTCATACATTTATACCGATTTAAAATCCATGCGCTGACTCAGATACTGTCTCTCCTCCTTCTTCTCCTTTTCACCTGGTGTGTTTTATGTCAGTGAGAGGCGCCGACAAGCTTCACTCTCCAAAGCCTTTCCAGTAATCTTTCTCCGCTGGGCTTATCATTACTGTAATGACAAGGTGCGTCTCTGTGCACTCGCTGCCTTTGTGTGTGCAGTGTGTGTTTGTGTTTGCATGTACGTGTGTGAAGATATTAAGACAAGACCACACACACATGTACAAAGTAATAGACGCAGACATGGAGGCATTATCATGGCTGAGTTAGTTAATTCAAACACACATACACTCATATATCCAGCCTCGGTTGTAGAGTCTGCCTCTGGATACAGTGTGTGTTAAAATGTGTGTGTGCAGGCTTGATGACTGTACTGAAGAAAAGCAGGCCTGCTTTATACCAGACAGGGAAGCATTGTAGGTGGTATAAGACTTATTCTGTGTCACATCTCTAGTAATTTGTATATGTGTGATGACGGAAATGGCTTTATGGATATTTACAAAGAATTATTAATTTGGAAAGCAGGGATGTGGAGTACATGTGTGGCAAAAGTTGAGAGACGAGTAGGGGTGAGGACTTACAGATGAGGTGGTCTACATGCACCCGCCTGAACATGCACACCGACGCACACTAACGTACACATGTACACTGACCCCACAGATGAGACAATTAAGCCACCAAACACTGTCATTAGCCAGGGGGATCACAGTGTGGGTGGTGGGAGAAGAACGGAGGAGAGAAGCGGAGGAGGAAGAGAGGGGGAATTGATGGAAAATGGGGTTGTTTCACAGCTCATTGGAGATGCTCTCCCTGGCCTGCAGTGTCTGCTGTTTCCCTCATGGCTTCCAGATGCTACCATGAACACTGACACAGTAAGGCTGTGACTCCTACAGACAGGCAGCACAGAGTGGAATGCAGAACTATTGAAGCCGGAGTGGGGATATGGTCTATAATATGACTGTGGTACCCTATACCTGTATTGCGGTTAGAGCTGAGATGTGTGGGTGGCCACGGGGTGTTTCAGTGCTGGATTGGGAGGAGAAGCATAATTGGTGTGTGTGCAATAGAGACTCACAGGGACAAAAGGTTGGGTAGATCCCATGGAGCATCATGAGGAAGTCTCTCCAGTTGGTTGTTTTGCAGCATCCTGAAAGACACACACACACACACACGCACACACACACACACATTACTCACAGGTATATATATATATATATATATATAATTAAACATAGCTCGTAGGTTTATGGGTAACAGAGTTTATGTGGTGTGTGTGTGTGTAGGCACATCAGGCAGAACAAATAATTCCATAGTGAGGGAAATTTGACACAAGGAGGAAAGGGCCAGTGAAAGCTTGAGGAGAAGCAGAGAATGAAGGGTAGAGGAAAAGAGAATGAGACGCTCCTTGGGTGGGCTGCTGATGTCATTCTCAGAAGAATGGAGCAAAAAGCTAGGAGGAAGTGGAGAGTAAACAATAGCCCTCTCTCTTTCCTCTCCCTCTCTTGCTTTCTCTATCTTTTTCCCCCTTTCTCTTTCTTTAAAGTTTTTTATCATGTCCAGTCGTCTGACATTTGTGCATGAGGCGTATAGCCGCCACTGTGTCACAGCATCATTATGTCTTTATCATGGCATCATGGTACCACTTAGTCAGAACAGCCTTTGTGAGTCGGGGAGTGTTAGACCTTGTGTCCCAGCAGCAAAACAGAGCCGACAGCAGCGTTGTTATAATGAAGAAATCTTCTTATTTGTGTAAAGCAGTAATAAATATGTGTTTACCACACTGCATTTTTATTAAACACTCAGCCATATTTGAATGATTAAAAAATCATGACGTGTAAAAAAAAAACTACAGGTTTCGAAAATATAAATAAACTAACAGTATTGTTGGCTTCAAAACACGTAGGGGGACATGTAGATAGAAAAAGCAGCAAAATGTATTTTAGACAACTTAAAATCATAATTCTGAAAAATAATATCAAAATAATTAATAATCAGTATCAACTCAAGCCTCTGTTATACATATATAAAGTGCTGCCACTCCATTGAAAATACTCAAACTGTAGTGTACACTTATTTTGATAAGGGCTAAAATAGTTTTACATTGCTTGCTTAGCTTCTTTATTGCTAATCCTGTCTGCTTATCCAAAATGGGCACGTCGAGAGTCAAATTCTACTTTTTGTTCCTGGATAGCCACTATTAATGCACAGTGATTTTTATATTATTTTAATATTATTAGGTAAGGAAAGAAAAATCTTGCATACAAAACAGTTTTAGAGTCAACATTCAGTACTGCAGTTTTCTTCATGGTCTTTTCACAATGCCATCAAGTATATTCTAACATGTGTAATGTGTTTGGACTCAAATCTCAGAATGTACTTCGTGCTGGCTTTAAGTACAGCTTTAACGTTGTTGATCCAATCAAACAGTGTTCTCTTGTCTCTTTATATGTCTGTGGTAACAATATTGGCAATACAGTTCAGGGGTTCAGCATATCTCTACATGTAAGAAGTGTATTTTTTTTATATTTATTTACATAACTCAGTGTGTCACTTGGTCTCATAGTGTATTTCACAATAGTCGCCTGTGTAAGGAACAATGATTGCCTCAGTGTAGTAAAAGTTTGAAAGGATCCAGGGAATGTTTCCACTGGGATGATGATGCCATGATAAATACATCGAATTGAGTCTTTTCCTGTTTAAAGAAATTCCCCGCGGGGAGCTTCACTGTACTCCACTCTGGGTTCATAACCCCCTATGTGTGTGTGTGTAATGTGTGTAAGTATGAGAGTCAGTGGGGATATTGTGGTTACCCTACATAAGGTCAGCAGCCCATTTGTGTTTGACACGGCTTGACTTTAACTAATATATTGAGGAAGGAAACCAACAGCTCAGCTGCTCTGAGGTCAAAGAGACCATCCAAAGTTTGCTAGGGTGTTATAGTGTGAAGCGTGAATGCTTGCAGAAACGTATGAATCCAGGATATGTGTGTCCTTCCGCAGTAATGACATAATAGCCCAAGATTCATGGCTGGTTCAGTCATTTTGTCTCTGAGCCTTTCACAACACAAGGTGAAAGAAGATCAACTCATATGCCTGGTAATCCCTTGGATTCCTTTAAATTGCAAACCACAATTCTCTAGCTAAGTTTATATTCTGTGGCAGGGCTTTTCAACCCTTCTCAGCCAGCATCCAAAAAGATCTAAGGTGTTTGCCAAGGCTCATGAAAACCTCTTTAATACTTTTGTCTTGCACCCATGAAATACGGGAACAACTCTCAACTCACACAGATGCTATGCTCACAAGTCGGAGTGTAATATAGTTTTTATAGTTGTTTTGCACTTTTTTTTGTAATTTAATGCTTCATGGCAGCGCTAACAGTTGGTGGCCATGGATCATAAGCTGTATGAGCGCACTATGAGAAATGGGGTGTTAAGAGAAAACCTTTGAATGCTGTTTTTTAAGTGATTTTTTTTTTATGTCACTTGCTGTAATCTCGGTGGGTGGTGTGACTGGGAGGTCCCTGCATTACACCTGTGAGAGCCTGTTTGCATGTGTGTGTGTGTGTGTGTGTGTGTGTGTGTGTGTGTGTGTGTATGTGTGCCTGCTTGCAAATGAAACAGGGCTTGTTTGGAAATGAAGGAACTGCAAGCAGGGCAGGTCTCCCCCAGCCCATAAACTTTAACTGCAGTTAATGATGCGTGCCCTGTGTGTTTTATTCAAGGCGGGAGCACAACTCAATCCCCCCAAATGGCTGGAGTTGAACAACCCACCTGGGATGAGGACTGAACCACCAGAAAAGGATAGTGAGAGAGGGAGGCAAAGGTTACTTACAGAACTTTGAGGTTGTGGAGACCCTGGAGAGCATGGCCTGAGATATACCTCAGCTGATTCCCTGAGATACGCCTAGAAGTGAAACACAGAGATCAAAAAGGAGTGAGGGCAATATAAAAATGAAAAGGAAACTTAAGCACACATAAGAAATTCACAAGTCTCATCAGAGAGGTTTCACCTTTTACTTAATTCTGTGTTTTTGGAGTGAGCTCTGACATGACTTCATACTTCAGTTCCTGCTCTGGGGTTACTTTTAGGGCAGTATGCAAATAACAATATTCTATCCCCTTCAGTGTGGTTGCTATTGGCCCAAAGCACACGCTGAAACTTTAACCAATCCCGAGAGCTCAGATGAGTGAGTAAGGACTGAATTGAATGAGATTGGGTCAACAAGTGCAGCAGAAAGTGCACATACGAGTGTGTTTATGCATGTGTGAGTATTATAAGGTCTATACCATATACTATATGTGCATGCATGCGCATGTGTGAATGTGTGTGTTCTTTTTTCCATGTCCTTGAGGTAAATTGGGCCCGTTTTGAGGGGCCTTGAGGACAGCAAGGGAGAAAAACCACACACATTCACACAAGCAATCCAATCAGTTTGTTTATCAAACACAGCACCTAATGGTCATTTGTGAGTGTGTATAAGATGTCCAAATAAATAACATTTAGTCCAGCAGAGTAACTCTCAAGGTCACGAGCTGGAAGCGCAGTTTAAACACAGATTTGGTCTTCACAGCTTGAGACCACCCACTTCTATTAAACACACATACACACTCATGAGTTAAAAGTTGCACATTGGAATTCTACTGCTCACATTATTGCTCCTGAGGTGACATTTGCCTGACATTTCAGCCTTATGTTAAGTGGCCTGCCTGTGGCTGAGTTGTTTCATCACTGCCAGGATATTGACGTATTGATATAAAGCTCTGCCTGCCTTTCCAAGCCACTATCGTCCAGATGGTAATGGACAAGGTTTCCAAGCAAGCTCCCTCTGACATCTGATACTCATGTCAACATGTCTCAGTCTTATTACTGTGTAGTGGCAAACCACACAACCCCACCCGTGCCTGCCAAATCTCACACTCAACCCAGTTATATGCTCAACTTATTATATGCTCATATTTGTCAGCACAAACACAAAAACACACACCCGCACATGCACAGAGATAAACGCTGTCATCGGATACAGAATCCAAATGGACTGATCGTTATCTAGACTATTGCGGTGCCATGTTGTCATGCGTTTCAAACCACTGTCAAAACTCATTCAAAACAGACTTCAGTGATGCCGGATAAAGTCCTAATTTCACAGAGATGAAAGATACAGATGACGGAGAGCTGATCTATATTAGCTGCAGCTTTGACCCTACAAATTGCAGTATTCATTCTTATATTTAAATAACAGGTATTTGCTTAAAAGCCTGCTGTTAGATCTGGTAATGTGATACAGCCTAATCTATTTGCTATGTACAGCCGGTTTTACTAATAAAAGCAGCTGTATTATGCACATTTGTTGTCCATTGGAGAGCAATATAGTTCTGCTACTTCAATACCATTTCACTTTCTGGTTTTGGACAAGTTGGTCACTGGGGACAATTTCAATTGCTTCTTTTCCAGAGGTAGCAGTTTCAATGCTGAGGTCCTGACACCAGTAAAATAGATCTAAGCCTTTCTGCAAATACCCTTAAGTACCTTCTTTTGGTTCCTGTTCAAACACAATGATTAGTTACAGACGCATTGGATGGAAAAAGATATAGGTAGCACAAAAGAGAAAAAAATGTCTTTCTATGGGGGGTGAGAAGAGCCAATAATTTAGAATTTTAGAAAACAAACATTGTAGTTAGGGCTATGGTATGATGTGCATGTTCTACTGCCAACCAGCCTTTCTCTATTAACTGCACCATTGGAGCCAAAACTGCATTAGAGTGGAATCATGCTTTTTTGCCGACTTCATTTGTCAAATGCATAATTATGTCGAAAGTGAAGATGGATATTGAAAAAGGAAAGAAATGTTCAGACCTTTCTTGATAGACATCAACAGAACACCAGCAGTTGCCATTGACCAACTGTTTCCATGATATCAGTGTGTGTATTTATGTGCGTACGTGTGTGTAAATGATCGTACGTTTGAGTGAATGTTCCGCACTTAGCCTCCTAGTCGTTCCACATCAATCTCATTCTAATGAAAGGCGCCTTGCTCTTGTCAAACCATGGCTCCAACTGTTTTTTCTTTTAATTTGATTTGGGGATGGCTAGAATTTTTCTTGGCCCTTGGGCTGCACAGATAAAAGTTCCACCTCAGCATAATTTTCTCTATTGAAGTGATTCATAGATAAAATAACATGGTCGAAACATATGGGAGATGAGTGGGAGGATGCAGCTTGTGACATTGAGGGAGACCACCCTGCTATCACAACTGATCAGCGAGGTCTTTACCAAAGTATTACAACTCCTCATCATCCTACATAACACCACATCATATTACTTCCAAAAAAAAAATCACTGAATAAAGACTTTGACAGTAAAGATAGCATTTTAGCTACACACTCCCAGGTAATGATATCACATCATAGCGGCAGCAGGGCCAGGGTGGTAGATAGGAGCTGATGATGAAAGAACAAAGATGATAAACAGGCGTTATCAGAGGAGTGGCAGTTTGTGTGTGGTTGTGTGCCTGTAAGCACAAGTACACATGCATGTACGACCTTTTTCACCCTTAGTCCATCAATAGAAATGTTATCCCTCCTTGTGTTCAAAGGTCCAGCCTGAGGGTCAACCACTTAACCTGGTGTTAACCTTTGAAATTACTGGAGTAAAATATAGACATGTGAAAAATTGGGCGTGTGTGTGCGAGAGGGTAAGTAGGTACATGTTTTTGGGAGAGACTGAGATAAAGAAAGATTCACTTCTGAAACACTAAAAGGAAATGTTTTAATTGACCTAGATTGTCCCAGCTGCATGGTGCACCTGGAGCATTGAGCCAGCCAATACTGTGACCGCTTAACCCTTACCTACGTCATACTTCTGGCCTATCAGCAGACAATCTTATCACCAAGAGGAAGACAACCACTTCTCTCCTCTTACATTTGGATTTTATTTGCGCTATGGTCAGAGATTACCTGAGAACTCCCTTGTGGTATTGGAAATGCCTGGGTATTCCAGGACTTGGTCAAAGATCATATCTTTGAATTTCTGTCTTGAACTGATAACATGGACTTGCACCATTTTCCACATGTCCTCAAAAGAGGCAAATCCAGTACAACAGCACGTAAAGAACCTGACAATATTGCGATCCTATGACTTGATTTGACCTTTGTGCTTAGAAGATGATTGATGGGTAACGATAATGATATGATGAATGCAAGAGAGTCTACCAAACAGCTGATTATGAGAGTCAAAGGAAGGCAAAGTGAAACCTGATCCCCGAAAGCTATGGACTTTGATGCTGATGACAGGCGAAAGGCTGTCGACTTCTGAAGTGTTTTCCAGGAAGAGCTTTCAGGGGTACACTTTAACCTCAACTACCTCCTGCTACTTCCAAGTTGCAATTAGATCAGTAATAGACTGCACATCTTTGATATTAGAGGGTACCATTTGAAGAGAGGGGATGTCTTTGATATGTCAGGTAGATAAGTAACCAATATTGGAGTCTATGTGAGAACTGCTGCCCTTTCATTAATGCGAACACACAATCTGTCTCTTCGTCGCCTTTCTTCACACTCTGTTTGATTGACAGTTGCGTGCAGCCTTTTGTGTCTGAATTAAAAGACAACTCCCTGATCAAAGCTGTAAATGATGGCCTAATGAGAAGGATCTGAGATCAATAAAGTAAGACTTAGAAATAATGAGGTAGATACAGAGAACGGGATGGAGGGAGGGGCAATAAACACACATCTTATTATCAATATTAATGTGTCAGTGAATCAAAAGGAGGTTTAGTCCGGTGAGATTTGGTAACTGCTTTGCACGTAAATTTAATTAGGGTTCAAAGAGATTAAGTACTTGTGCTTTGATACTAACTTGTGAGAGGAGACAGCATGATATGCTTTATATTTACGAGCAGCACTTTTGAAAACCACTGTATATATGGCTTGTGAGAATTTATTCTCTGTCCTCCCCATAGTATAAAACTAAGCGAAAGTCTGACACGTTGTCATGTGCAGATTTGTTTTGGTTTGTAAGAACTTGCAATAGCCTGCAGCCCCCTGTGATGGGGGGCTGTAGAAACGAATTGAAAAGGAGGCAGACTGAGTAGAGGAGGGAAGGCTGGCGGGAAGGTAGAGCCCAACATCAAACAATTTATCACTCAACCAGTCACAACATGCCTTTCCATTGCCTTTCTCTATGCTACCAACAAGTGCTTTAGACCCACATGAAATGCTCCTGTACTCAAACCAAGCATGTTTGTTTTAAGAGGCCCAGTTTGTTTTTTATGCACTATAAGTTGCTGTAATTACAATGTGTTTATCATAGTCAGTTATGCTCCATCTATCTAAATGTTCCAGACAGGAGTGGAAATTATGTCTAGAAATGCATTTCTCCCTACACTGAAACATCATCACTGGCTCGAGTATTTTGCCAGAACTGGTCAACAGGCTATAAAATTGGACTTCAGGGCATGAACATCTTCTTTGGATGCATTACAAAGCAACAGAATGTCTCCATAATGTGTCAGGACATGAGAATGATACAGAAAATGCAAGATCAATGGGACTATAAAACACTGGGAGGATTGTCTCTTGACAAACACTGGAGTCTCATCCAAGACCCCCACCCCTTTTCCCAGAGCAAGCAAATGTCAGCATCAGTGCTCAGCATCACTGTAGCCTGAGTGGTTCTGATTATTACACTATCACCAAAGTCTGACATTTACTGTTCTTATGACACCCTCAGAACAGCAATCCAATAAACCACAATAAATCCAAGATTCAATATATTTATCTAACTTCAAGGTGTCACATGGCCTTGTAGATCAGCTTCATTTTACTCTTTAGATCCAGTTTGACCATGACTCAAAGTCAACTAAATGGTTATCCAGCTAACCTTTTACTTTCATCATCATTAGCTCATGCCTCACAGGCTGCAGCTGCAAGTATTAGCAAAGAAAACAACGGACTGTTCAAACACCCCATGCAGACGCACACACACACGGCAAGCTTCAGAACTGAAAGAATCAGGTGAACGCTGACATACACACATAAGCCCCCTCGAATTACACACACATTCACACCCTCAGGGCATATCTATGGGCAGCCTTTGTCAAACTGAGACCAAGCTGAATTCTGCTGAGTGATCAGATCAGATATCGGCTAGGTCAACTGAAAACATGTTCAAAAAGTTTTGTGAGTTTGCTGCGGCATCTGCACTTTCATCAGCTCTCTGCAAGTGAAACCAATACTTTGTAGCTGAGCAAAGACAAATGAAGACAGTTGGCAAGTCCTTAATGTTGTTTACTTATTTGATGTGAAACTGTGTCTCCTGATCCAAATCATAAATGTGTTTTTGATTATTTTTCTTTTACATAAGTAGAGTTTTTATATGGTTTTCAAGTGTCTGTGAGGTAGTATTACTACCTCCATCAGGCAGAGTAGGTGAAGCACTCTTCTTTTCATCACTCTGTGTTTGCTAGCAGAATTATGCAAAAACTACAGCACTTATTTTCGCAAAACTTAAAGAAAGAGTACAGTTTGGGCCAAGGATGAGCCACATAAAGTTTGAAGCAGATCTATGAAAAAGAGGGGGTAAGTCTGTTATTGTATTTCACTTTCTTTTTTTCACATTGGCAGGCCCCAAGCTAACATGTGGAACCAAATGACAAAAAAGATGCTATAGCTTGCTATAACTTGTCGTTTGTGGTTTAAAGGGGACATATTGTACCCGTTTATCAAGTTAAAGGAGGTCTCACCTTTCTCCAGAATATGCATCATGAATGTCAGCTCAAGATACACTACAGATCAGTCATTGTGCCATGCCTGTAAAGCCCTCAGTCCTGATGCAAACAAACTGTCTCAGCAAAGATGGTGTAACTCAAAGGGGGAAGATCCTAAACTTCAGGTGTAAACACATCACAGCCTTGGGGTCTTTTAAGGGACACCAGAGGCAGCTCTGTTTTAACAGAACCCCATCATAGTAGTATCCTGAACAAACTCCTATTCTGAAAAAAAAAAAAAAAAACACACACACACACACAATTTGTCCCATGATAAGCAGATCCTGCAAAAAAAAAAAAAAAACTTAAAAAGTAGCCAAACTTACATGACATTTCCTACATTTCTACAACCATGCCTCAGAAATCGGTTCTGCTGAACCACAAGACTGTGGTACACATGAGGATAACAATGAGTGATGTTGGAGAACTGATACTGCTTGCTCACAGTGATACATGAGACCAAATTTTAAGCTTCTTAGCCGCAGGTTAGCTGCCATGTGTTTCGTCAGTGGTGATATGGCCAAGTTTGGGATCTTCCATCTTTACTTCCATCATCTTTGGTTTCTGTATCAGTTTCTTTAAATGCAAATAAGCTGCTGCTCATGCCATGTCTGTCCTGCTATTGTGTTGGCATGGCGGATTTGGTGGTCCTACAGTTCTGACTGAAAGCGGTGAGTATATAGTTCTAGTATTACAAAAAATACAGAATTCCCAACGGCTCATTTCAGGTCCAGTTATTTGAGAAGAGGCTGAGTGTATTTTTTCAGAAATTAAGCATTTTGATACTTGAAGTTATTTTGAAATGACGGCTTATTTATACAATATGTCCCGTCAATAATAATTGTAGTCTGAGAAGAGGAGTGGACTATTGACCTTGGTCCATGCTCTTTGAGTGCATTGTATTTTTTATATAGCTCAATGAGAAATGTAGGAAGAAAAAAGTTATTAAAAAAAAACTTTAGAAGAATTTGAGGTCATCTGGAGCATTCTGGTCGCTGTACTCGACTTCACTTATATTGTGAATGAAATAATGGGAATAGCTATTAGCATGGACCACTTAGATGTACTGCGATGCAAATTGGCACTTACATCAAAGAATTTTTGTATTATACTGATGTTCATCTACATTGAACACCATAGATAAGAAAACCATAAGTCTGTGCTCGTTTACAGTTATTTCCTCCAACCTGTCCTTAAGTTCTCCTATACTGTGTGTTTGTCTTGGCACAGACTTGTGTCTACGTGAGTACCGCTCCCGCTGAGCTGTCCAGCTGAACCAAAGTCAATGGGGAGGGGTGGGGTGGGGCGGTGGGGGGGGTTCACAAGAAAGCAGCGGCTTGGATGCTGAGCACAGAACCTGCTCTCTAAACACTTTAAGGACCATATATTCACTCTCTGAGTGAATATCAGGTTCCTTTCGCCTCCCTCTTTTGTACAGCCATTCCAGGATCTACTAGTGTATTGCTGCAGGCAGTTTCTTGGTAGGAGAGATCAGAGGCAGGCCAGAGTCATCAATCCCCATCACTAGGGTCGGCATATATCAGCCACCTAGGGAATTACTGTTTCTTGTCATCTGTGAGCTGTGACGATAGAGGTTCATTAATTGAACATTAGTTGACTGATATTGTACTCACAGTTCTGATAACAGGTGCAGTCGGTGGAAGGCTCTGGGCTGGATCTCACTGATATTATTCATACTCAGATCCCTAGAGAAAGGGAAGAGGAAGCATCAGTATCAAAGTATCAATCAATGTATTCCTTTACAGCCCTCTTTGATGGTCATCTGGTCATGTAAAATAGCAAATGTTTAGAATGTGTTTTTCACATGATGATCAATCTTCAAGGGTGGGGAGTAGGATGCAGAGCGGGGTTAGAGAGTTGGATAGAGAGGTTCAGGGAGGAGGTAGAGGAGAGGGAGGAGTGGGAGATGTAGAAGAGAATTTTCCCCAATGAATCATTGTTGGGCAGCTGTAATTTCCTCCTCGTCCCAGTGACTCTTTCTCTTTTCCAGATGTCTCACTCTACCTTCCCTCAAATCTGACCCCTCGGTCTCCTTCCATATCTATCTCTCTACCGGCTCCATCTTTCTTCATTTTTTTTTCTCCTTCAGGTTCCTCAGGAGACCATCCCTTTTGCTTTTTTGTTCGGGACTGTAATATAGACACACTCCTTTTCTCCCTGATGCTCTGACACACTCTGACGTGAGAGGGTGTGTTGAGGGGTGAGTGTTGACGCAGCTGCATTGTGGCCAAAGAGGGAGAGGTGTGGAATACATGCGTGCACACACAATATACACATCGCCGACCTTTTTAGGATAAGGACAACTTATGTGTCAGCCTCTGGTAGAAAACATATATAACCTTATGGCCCCGGTCATGTAAGGTCATCACTTTGATAAACACAATGAAAGCAAGGAGGTGTTACATCACCCCTTCTTTACTTTCACAGCCCTTGGGGTCTTGCATGAGTCTTCTGACTGAAGCTTCTATGTGCGTGTGTGTCTGTGTGTGTATGATACTAACCATTGCTCATAAAGCCAGACCACCGGGCTAGCAAGTGTAAACTGTGCTCTCAGAAGCCCTTCGCAGTTGGGAGTTTTGACACACTGGCTGTTTGTTTGTCAAGTCAGCCAAGCTGACGGGGGGCTGGATAGATCTATCCACAGGCGTGATCTATATTCAGCTTCGAGGAGATGTGGAAAAAAGACTGTGCAGCTACAGTCTGGTTAAGGAATTAGGTTATTTGAGTGGCCTGTCATATCTGGCAAATTGTGACAAGACAAATCCGGAGTACCAGCAGTTTGGTTTTCTGTCAAGCATAACATAAAAAATCAGGCACTGAGCTGAGTATGATGATACAATGGGCTCGCAGCATTTGTCTCGTTAACGCTTACACAGTGGGATTTTGGACTGTGGGTCAGATAATTATGCACCCCTTTCACAGTCTCTGCTGACACTGAATCTTTTCCTTATGAAAGTATAATAATGACATGTTAGTTTCCTGCATGGGAATTTCCTGTTACACATGCCCCTCTACAGGGAGGTCTAACAGCACATCAAAATTAGGAGAGGTTCAAGGTGTTACTCAAGGACACATTTGAAGGGTGGGTGTTTTCAATCAGTGTTGAGGGAAAATGGCGGTTCCATGGCTTTTGTATCCCATAGAAAATCAACCCTTAATGGTCTAGTGTTGGGATATACATTACTGTTACTGACTTGTTTGTTATTATTATGTTTCATACATTTTGATCATCATGTGTCACTATGGTGCACCACAAGCACAGGTATAGCATTAAACATAAACATTTGTGGCATCAGTAGACTACGGTTGTATATATTGGCATATTGCAGTGCAATTATTGTGATATAAAAGGTAGCAGTGGGCCAGTAAAATGAAGAAGGGTGTCAAACTAATACACAACATAGGCTTCAGAACATTCAAATACTTTACAAATAAATTAGACCAATTAATCTGCACCAACAGGATGTTTTACAAACTACCAGTATCAGCAGAACTTTGTGTTCTGGCAGTGGCAAATGAAATTCGGCCTCTAAAGTTGAAATAACAGACTTTGAGGTTCAAAAATGAAACTCAATCCCACCTTGGTTTGATGTTCGGATCTACTTTTATTTTGATATTCAGTGATTCAGATTTATTTATTTAGGCATTTATTACAAAACTATCATTATTACATAGGCCTTAAAAATCAACTATTGGTTGACCACTGAAGAATGTATTTGATTTTGTTTGGTGAGAAAATTTCAAGCTATAATTTGTGCAATGAAAGACACAGAACACAGACTGAGCCCTGATTACAATCCATATGTTGGTGACTCGGATTTAACCCACACTACATTGTCAGAAAATATTATAAAAAAGTATTCTTCTCCTTTTGATGACCCTTGTGCTGATATGCGATGCCACCAGGTCTCAACAAAAGCAACCCAGTGATGTCATGTAAATTATATGCTTCATGTTTGTCCTGCACTTTTGGCACAATCTGCACAAGCTCCAGGGAGTAATTTGTGGAATGAATACAACAAGTGTAATGCAGCATTACTTGATTAAAGTCAGAAGTAAATATATGTGATAACAAGGTTGCCATAGAGATGACACAGCAAACAGGTTGACATAACCTAGACCGGGTGACATCACATATGACGCAGAAGGTGCACAGTCACCTCGTGAGGCCCCATGAACAATATACACACACACCTTAATCCCTTGCATTGTCTATTTTGGAGGGATCGTTGAAACATAGCAACACACACACACACACACACACACACACACACACACATCATCCAGCTTCTGGGGATGCACCCATGGATGGAGACAACTCTCCATTATCTGATCCTGATTAAAGGAGCCATAAACAAACGTTGTGTGAAGTCCATAACAGCGACCTCACTCAGACAGAATAAACATGCAGCAATGGAGAGCGAAAATGTTTAAAAATAAAGACACACAGTGGTGAGTCATGGGGAAAGGTTGAATGCAGCTCAGCTCGGCTGTGCTCTCCAACAAGCTCATTGGGAAGCCGGGGAGAGAGAGAGACATTTCTGCTCTGCAGGCCAAGGCCTCCGCTGACAACTTGACGTATCGTTGGAAGGCGCTGTGCTATGGCTTGTTTTTAAAATCAAATAACAGCTGTGGCTTTTTTAAACCATGATAATTATGATTGATGACTACCACATGTGCATTGTGTCGGCTGGCGCTGTGACGTGCAGATATTTTCAGCACAAATAAACGGCCGCAAAAGAAATGAGAAAAGGTTTCGCAGGCTATGCAGTGTATGGGATTTTTGCAATTAGAACTTGGGTTTTTGTGTTCCAGTTTTATAGGCATGTCTAATGTGTGTGTGTTGGGTGTGTGAGATCGAGTGCAAATATGTGCGTCAGTATCTGTAACTGTGTGTGTAGTACAATATTTTTTCCATTTATAGGTGGCTGCGGTGTGTGTGGTAAGATGTCTGTCGCTCATTTTCACACCCCTATTGTTTTCCAGTGAGCCTGCAGATGTGGTGGGTATAGTCCTTAGTTGTGCTTTCACCACATCATACATGACCACTGTTGGGGCATAGAAACAGATTTCTACGTGTGTGTGAAGCACAGACTGAACGATAGAGACAGATTAGAAGTTCATGTGGTTTCTTTTCTTTATTTTTCATGTGAATATTCTAGAGGGAACCGTCCTGGCCTATCTTGGTCATCACAGTGTCAGGAAAGAGGTCTGCTTGTAGAACACCACATCTCTCAACCAGTAGAGGCACCCAGGCCATCTCCTCCCCTCAGATCTCTGTATGCTGCTGAATGATGAACTAAAGACTCCTCAGCAGTATTAGGAGGAGGGTATGCATAGATGGCGACCTACGCGCATCCCTCAGCAAACACAATCAGAAATGTTCCTTGCTCTGAATCTTAAGAATAACCAGTGAAGCCCCCTGTGATCTTTTCCTATTTCCTTCAGGAGGATTTTCGTGTGTATGCATGTTTCTTTTGTTGGGTTAAGTGTAGAAGCATATGTGTAATTGAGGCAAATATCACAGCAACTGGAGCAAAGACAGAAATAGACCTTTTTCCATTCTTATTTACACCATTGTTCCACAAATCACAGATACACAATGTCCTCTGAGGGATCGTTTCCACGCCAAAAGTGCATGTATGTGTATGCATGTGTGCATGTGAATGTAAAAGAAGAAGGTTTGGCAGCGGAAAAAAGGTAAAAAAAAAAAAAAAAAAAAGCACTTGATATTTGACTGCTTTATGCTGTGATTGATAGAGTAACCATGGCAAGGAGCTTGTCTTAAGGAGGGAACGGAAGCATGAAGAAGCAGAATTACATTTCCATTCACCAGCCTTGGCCCTTTCTCTCCCTCTCTCAGATGCCACTCTATCGCTCACGCTCACGTTTTTTCTCTGTTTCAAATTTCAACTGGAGCATGGAGTTACACAGTCCGGTAGTTACAACAATGTGATTTATCATATTTCCTCTTTGCCGTCAACAGAACTACTGAAGTATGTTATCGGCTCTGTGATCAAAGGCGGTGTGTGTGTGGGTGTGAATGTGCCCCTAGCTCCCTTGTAGCCAATTTAAAACTGGAAGCATTTCTGACAAAAGATGATGATTTAATACAGCAAAACAACTGGCCACATCATATGAGTAACACCCCTGTTTATGTTCAGAGACAAATACACACACACACACATTACATCCACAGGCACTTCAGACTCTGGGTGGTGGCTGTGGGGTGGATGATAGACCACCCTTGTGAGTGAATGTACCCTCAGATGGGAGCAGATGCAATCAGATCAGCAGTCAGGTGTCGGCTTTAGCTTGGTGAAATCTGTCAGTCAGACAAAGCTAAGTGGGAGCAGGCTAACGAGAGATTTCTCGATACGTTTCACTTTGGAGTTTCAAAGTAAAATAAAGGGAAAAAAGAAAAAAAAAACTTTCTATAGTAGTCTTCCATGTCTCTCATTGCAAAAAACTTCATGCAGGTACATAACGCAAGCAACTGCATATAAACAAACAAGCTTATATTATTGTGCTGGCCTTCAGACAGATGTTTTCCATGACTCTATGCAAGAGCCATACCCTGAGGTCTTCCCTCTCACTTCCTTCCTCCTGTACACTCTCTCTCTCTCTCTCTCTCTCTCTCTCTCTCTCTCTCTCTCTCTCTCTCTCTCGCTCTCTCTCTCTGTTTTCTAGCTTCTGTGCCAGGCCCTCTCTCCCTTGCTCAGGTGAAGACTCTTACAAAACAAGCAGCCATTAATGGAGGTAAGCTCAGCACCTTTGAAGGCAGCTTATCTGTGAGGAACATTAGAGTAATAGATCTTTAGTGGTAAGCAACAGCGAGAGCCTTGCCCAGAGGGTAGGGGTTCTGCTTTAGCAGCGCCTGAGCCACACCTTGGCTGTCTTTTACTGTAACTATGACAGTAATGTCTTCGGTTGGATTCAGTCAGTCTGATCCACTCTGCTTAGATCTTTGAAACAGTTAAGGCCATGATGAAAGAGGAACTTTTATTCCACACAATGCAACTGGTAGTCAAAGCTCGGGCTTAAACAGGGCCTTAATGGCTGTGTGCGTTGTGTGTGTATGAGAGAGAGTGAGTAGAATGTGTGTCTGAAATGTTTGAGGGTGAGGTCTGAGTGTGTTTGCTCTTTTCTATCTGAATAGACTGCCCGCTTTGGCATTCAGTTTCTCTCGTGGTCACACATGAGCTTGCACACACACACTCAGATTCACAAACACACGAACATGCGCACACACACCGGCAAGTGCACACACACAAAGAGTCAGGAAGGAGGGTACAATGCTGTCCTCCCCTCCTCCTTCATCTAAAGATGTGTTTTTTTCCCTCTCTCCCAGACTTCCTGGGAGGGGTACACTGCCCTTTGTGTCCAAAGGCACTCGCTCTTTATCTTTTCCTCTCTTATTCTCTCTTTCTCTCTTTCACGGTGCACAAAGAGTGAGGGAGAGGGCGAGGAGAAGTCTTTCACCTGCACAAGGAAGGCCACAGGGAGGCCTCAGCTACAAAAGAGCAGAGAAACAGGGAGAGAGGGAGGGAAAGAAAAGACGAGATAACGAGACAGAAAAGGGAGATGCATCTATGCGTTTTGTGTTCCCATGTTTTGTGCTCTTTTCCGCTCACTGTGGTTTAGGGGAGAATGACAGGCGGATGTCTGGGTGGAGAGAACGGCTGTTTAGTCTGAGGCCATGTCATGGGAAACATATTCATGCCCTCTGGGACTTACCCTGGTATACCGCGCACACACATACGCACGTGAACATACACACTCTATGTCCGCTCCTTGTCCTCCCACACACACCCTGTCATGAGACGGAGGGGAGGGGGGTGAAAGGTCAAGCACTTCACTAATGGAACAGGAAGTGTCGGAACAGTCGAGGCTACACAACATACAATTGCCTCCAACATGTGGACAGGACTGACAGGCAGCTGTTGTGAATAGGACATATCTTTGGAAGGCAGAAAGCCATTCAGAGCACTGCCCATAGGCCACTAATCTGCTATTTTGGCATGTATATTTGGTCTGGTTTTCATATATGTTCTTTATGTGATATATACCAGAGAGATATTTAGTTTCTTTTTGAAATTGAAGCTTACAATATATCCCACATAAAGGAAATTGTTTTTGCACCCAGGACAAACATATGCCACTAAAATCTTTTGTCATGGCTAAAATGTGTGGAAAAGGATTACAAATTCCCCTTTTCACCACTTTTCCACACATCCTGAAAAGGTATCTCTTACAGAGGTATTTTTTTCTGCATACTGATTTGAGGCAGATTCTCACCAGTGGATACAACAGTAAATGAAACCCGATGAGTATTAGTGTCAGGCTTTATTATGACTTCATTTGGTTGAATGGCAG
This sequence comes from Apogon hyalosoma, assembly GCA_037367295.1. NCBI lineage: Eukaryota > Metazoa > Chordata > Actinopteri > Kurtiformes > Apogonidae > Apogon > Apogon hyalosoma. The sequence goes on from JAPQRP010000028.1 coordinate 18,531,218, forward strand.
AAACAGGAGGACACTGGATCTAGTTAGAAGGCTGCTCAAATCCACTCCTGGCTCACTGCTCCTTTACTACTCCACTCACAGATCTATGATCAGCTCATCTGCTCCATATATTTAACAGTACCCACGGATAACATCTAGAACTGAACTTAGTTCAGCACTTCATGAAATCTTACCCCCATACCAATGAGGACATGTGGCTGCTGTTGGTTTAAAGAGATTTAGTTTGGCCTCTTGCCATGCATGTAAAAAGTCCAGATTTCCTCTTTTGCTCCTTCTCAGACATGTAATAGAGACGTGAGTAAGTCTGGCTGCAGTTGCAGAGGCGCTACAGTGGCAGAAATCCCTCCAGCCTCCCTTTACAGCAGATGGAAAATACACCTGTGAAGCCCATTCTTAGCAAGAACTAATACTATTGCCTTATGCCATCAGAATGACCTGACTGCTGTTTCTGCATTCACATGAGATAACCTCCCCTTCCAAGAATGGATTTAACCATTCTTTGCCTTTTTCTCATCTCTGGCTTTTGATCTTTTGACTTTCACTCTCTGTGTATCCTGTGCAGTACCACTATATTTAAATGTGCACAGTATTTGTCTTGAGGTGTACGCACGTGTGTGACATTTACCAAGTGTATCTGTAAATGCTTCTTTGTTGCCTTTAGCTAAACTCTCATCCTAGTGGCTCATTCTCAACATAATCCTTGCTAGCATCTCTGTATCAGCACTGCTCTGTGGGATGCTTTGATGCTGAGGGATCGCATAGGGTATTAACCATCATTAAGTCACTGTGGGTTTGTCTGAGTGTGTTAGACTGCGGGAGCAAGCACTTTTGTTTATGTATGCCTGTGCAATGTGTAATGTGTGCATGGGGGTCCTGTGGGTAAGTGTGTGTGCATGCATGTGTGCGTACATAGTTAGAAAGAGCATTAACTATCATTAGCTCTTACTAGTCATCACCTGCACACTGCCAGCCCCACATGAACCACTTTAGTCAGCAGGCCTGGCCAGTGATCACACAGAGACAGACAGTCATGTTGAGGTACAGGAGAGAACTATGTCCTACACAATCTGCCACCAACACCCATGTAAACTCCTTATTATTTTCAGTTTTCAGATACAAAAGGATTAAATAAATTCATTTTTCAATTAAACATGAACAACCAGGGTTAAGTGTCAAAACATAAAATATGAATACAATATAGTGTAGAGAGTTGCCAATTGCATGGTAATTGTTTGATTCTAGATTAATGATTAATGATTTTGCAAATCAAGAAAGTTATTGCTTGCTGTAAAACTGCTGAAACATCAAGCTGAGATAATACGGAAATAGAAAGACTACACACCTGAAAATTGAGATAACATCATGGCAACAGACTCTACAATCTGTTTGGAGTCACTGAAGAGGTCTATGCAGCCACAACATGACCATATTTGTGATTTTCACCTTTTTTAAAAAAAATACTTTTTCACGTCCCTCTTAAAGAATGCAGTAAAATATGCCAATGCAATGCTGTGGGATGGTGATGTGTGTCACATGCGACAAGGGATGCAATCCATCAAGCAGTTTCATATAAAACTAGATCTTACTTTATTATATTTACCACAAACTGCAGTTTTTTGACTTGCAAAATTAACTTTTAAATTGACAGTCATCATACGTGCAAATGGTGGCACAGTTTAAACAGGATGAACAAATTATTCATTATTTTTTCCAAAGTTGGGCCCCATGGGGTCCACTGGAAGGGGTGGGTTGGGTAGGGGTAGGGAGCTATAGGAAATGCTTTTGCAGTTTCATTCATTTGTTTGTTTATTTATTACTTATTTATTTATTGCAGTCTTAACGGTCTACTATGTAACATTTGTGCGCACTTGTGTTCATATCTGTCGCACTGGGAGGCGATCTTTGATGGTGTTAACGGGGTTCATTTCTCAACTAACAGTAGGTAGTATTGTACACCGTTGCTGCTGTATGGGTGTTATTGAGGCCCTCCAGATCAGCCATAAGGATCTTCTGCATATAAATCTACAGTCAGTTATCACATATAGGTAAGTATCTTTTGAGTCATTCTTACAATGAAAGTAATTAATACTAATAAGAGTAATTAATACAATGAAATGCAATTAATACTTGTAAATTTACTCACACATTGCACGTTAAAGTGATGTATTATCCTGTCATTATCCAAACTGATACAAATGACAATTCACAGATTAGGGTTGTGCATATGTGAGGATACACACACACACACACACACACACACACATACATAGATACATGTGCACACAACAGGACAGCTAGGGACATTTGTCATACTCTGGCCTAGGATAGGACAATGACTTCTCTGTAGTGGAAAAGAGAGGGCTAGAGGGCTGCACTTGCACAGATTCATGCACACACACAAACATTCCCATGGATTCCCAGGGTTGGAAAGGGGCTGAATAGGAATCTGGGCCATACAGGCATTCTGAATTCTCTCAGTGACAAGCAGTCCTTCACCCCTCAACCACACGTCACAGAGAGCACATTCCAAGCCCCCATGTCATACTTGTGTCACGCTGCTATCACACGAAACACACAGATTCGCACATTCAGTCAGTGGGCACAGCTTTGACCACAAAATACATGCGTAGGCCCATAACCTGCATACTTCCCCAGCATGCTGTCTCCAACTCCACCCTAGTTCCCCTCAAGATCTTGTGTCATGATTGCTTTCTACTTGTTTCTAAAGGACAGGATATAGAGCGGTGCAGCACACTATGGCCTCTGTGTCTTCACTGCCTCCTGCTCCTGAGGGAATTGCCATTGTTTCTATTGTTGTTCTCTACCTGCCTACCAGCCGTCTGTCCCTGAGCGACATTTAAAAGCCTCCCAGGTTGCTCTCAGGAAACCACAAACCTCTGCAATATCCAATGCTAAAAGCCTACCCTTCTCTCTAACACCCTTTTGGCATAAATATCACTTTTGTGGAAGGCGGAAGTGGCTTTTTTCTGTTGGTATTCATTGCAGGCCTCCTGAGAATCTAGGAGAGACTGAGGAATTGATGCTTTGAGGCAAACACTTCAAGACTGCAGAAAGCAAAGAAGCAGCAAATGAGTGATGGACAGAATAAGGAGAGGAACTGGAAACATTAAGGCTAGATGAATGAAGCAGCAAATGCTTCCTGATGCCACTTTTAAAGCAGAGCAGATTAAATATGATGGCATGTGTCACTGTTGTCTCCCATCATATAATCAGAGATTTGTATGGCTCATTGCCAAGATTCAAAGACTGACAGTTAGTTGGTTCACAGCCAAAGCACCACCACAGCTGCCATAAACACACATTCACATTCACACCTTGAAACCATTTACACAATTGGCTTGTGTGCACACCTTTCACTTTCTTACTCCTCTGCCCTCAGCTATATGCATTCATTTTGATTTTCAAAAGGCACATTGCTCATCGATAATTGTACATTTACACTTTAGTGCTGCGTGACCTGCTTCCACACCTGCTCTGAGGAGACAAGAAGTCTCACACACACACTCAGGCACTTCATGTCTACAATTTTGTTCAAACTGGAGGAGGAGGCCATGGTAAACAGGTGAGGAGAGGAGGAAAGGCTAGGGGAGATAGCAAGAGGGAGGGAGGGAGGAAGCGTAGGACGGGGGGCTACCATAGACGTCTGGAGCCAGGACACTGATGCTGGAGCTGATAGCTGCTGTATAGAGGACCCTCTGCTGATGGTACGCACACACATACACAATATTCCCCTTTCTGACTGTAATTTTCTTATTTTTGTAAATTTTTTCCCCAACTACCTTTCCTTTCCATCTGTTCCAATTTGTCTCTCATTCTCTTACCTTCTTCTTTTCCCTCTCTCTTTCTCTCTCTCTGTCTCTCAGACATGATGTTTACAGTGTGACCCCCGGTCATTCACGATAGGAATCATTCCATCAGCATAATGGCTAAATGACACGCACACGACTGTTACAGTCACAGCCATCAGACACAGGCAGGATGTTGGCTCCTGCATGTGAATGTACAGTGTGTGTGTTTCTGTGGGCTTGAACTGTGTGTTGGTACTCATGCCTGCCTGATAGAATCACACAGTATTTAAAATGTTTTAATACATATTTCAATTTCAACAGTTCCCACTCCTCACCTTTCTCCTTTTCATTCTGTCCCTCCCTCCATTTTTCTGATTTTCTTGCCTCAACTCCACTGGTTACGAAAAAAAAATCCCTCAGCAGTCTGGGTGGTCTTCACACACACGTACACACACACACACACACACACACGCATGTATGCACATGCACACTCACACACTCCTTGGTTTTCCTCTGTCTGGTAATGCGCTAGCTGTGGTTTCCTGGACTCGGCCAAAAACACCGTTAGAAGTTCACCGCACTCACCGCTACCACAAAGCATCACCTAATCGCTGCTCAACTCCACTTTCAGACTAGCATCAGTCCTACACACACTCATACTCCTTTCCTCTTATATACACACACATGTAGACACCAAAGACCACTGAAGGAAGTGTGAAATGTGTAAACATAAGCACCTGACAACTTTCCTTCATCAGACACTCTTTAAACATCGCACCTCTTAACATGAATCAAACCATATTAATTACTTTCAGCATAAATAAACATTTGAGAGCTTGTCACAGGGGGACAGCTCACATCGAAGCCATCTCTTGTGGCATGTTATTTTGCAGCTTCACATAAAATGCACCGATCCCCAGTGTACATACTGTACACAATGTTCTTAGACTCAACACACATTAACACACTCGTACACACGGACACACACCCTTGGGCACTGTCTTTCCTCTCTAATCTGATATCAAAGAGAAGGGCTTTCAAAGCTTCTCACATGACAGCTCATTTCATACGTTGCCCACGGAAACGATTATTCTCATAAATCTCTACCCACTCTACTCTAAGTTGCTTGGAGCACCCTTGCTCTCGATAGTTAAATTCCTTTGCAGACTCAACCTGTATTCAGTTCAGTGTTATGATTAAATAGGTTTTGCTGATTACTATTCCATCATGTTTCTACCTATATGCAATGGGGCCATCCAATTGTCCAAATAAACACTAGCAAATGTGAGTGAATCATGCATAGCCTGGTGTGCCCTCTTGGTCGCTATAGCATGTACAGTTGCGCTCACTTTGAAGAGCTCTCCGATGACACGGGTGAATGATGTCATATACTTTCACAGCGTTGTGTGGATGTGGTTTGTAATGTGGACTGTTCCCAAGCAAATCCCTGTGACCTCCCCAGCCTACAGTATGTGCTTGGAGGCTAATCCACCCTCCACAGCACAGTGGGGTGTGCTGGACAGTTCGACAGTTCCTGGTGGGGATTGGACCAGCTCTCCGCTGTTGTAACCTTTTATACTGCAGGACGAAAGGAGAAACTGGAGCCTGCTGAGCTTGGTTCTGGTTAGATGATGTACTGTGTGTGTTTGTGTGTGTGTGTGTGTGCGCGTGCGCGTGTGTGTGCGTGTGCATGTGCATGTGGGCAGAGGAGGGGAGGTTGTTTTGTTTGTGTTTGATGATTTTTATCAGCAGCGCAAAAGAGAAATCTGCAATTGTTGTGTGTGGTATCTTAATTTGTTGCGGCATCTCTCCTGCTGTCTCACATTCCCTTCTTCTGCCTGCATTCCCTTTGCAGTATGCATGTGTGTGTGCAAGTGTGTGTGTGGGCGTGTGCGGTTGGTCGCCCAGTTTATTTATCTTATTCTAAATCAGCCCTCAAACTCACTAATTGGTCCAGTTCCACCGTTAGGTAACGAGGGGAAATGAACAATTACTCTTGTGTTTGTAGGGAGTGATGTGTGTTTGTGTGTGTGTGGCTGTATAGTTGAGCAGTTAAGAGTGGTTTAGATTTCCACTGAGGGACTCTCAGGTCATCAGTGTTTTTATTTTAGAGAAGGATCAAGAGGCTTAGCACTCCATCCCTCTCATACTCTGACACACACAAACATCTCAGATTCATCACAGTTTGTGTGTTCCCTGCCCCATTTTTGAGCCAAACACCTGATGGTCTCATAGGTACAGTGATTCTTTCATGGAGGTAGAGACTCATAAATTCTACATGTGTTTTAACTTTTAAATGAATACGGTGGAGCAAAGAGTCAGACATCAGTCATGTCAAGCTGCCTTGTGTGCGTCTCTTTTTAGAGTCGTCTGCTCCATAAACTGTTGCTCTTTCTTCACTCCCTCTGATTTCTGTCCCTGCACTCCTGTGGTTCTTGTGGAGCCCCTAGTGAGCAACTGCTCTATCACACCCTGTTTCCTGAATTTGACTTCCATCACTTCAATATCAGTTATCACAAAGTGTCTCTATCTGTCCCCAGAGGATTACGCAGTGAAGCATTATGAAAGATCTGGCTTTAAGCCATAGAGGGGTGGTAGAAAAAATGCTCAGCTCTGCTGTCTTTTATGTAATAGAAGTCCAAACCTCCTCTTTTTGCCCTTAAAAATGCCTGATGGTGAAGTGGGCTTTATTCCAAAAACTCATTAGAGGGAAAAAAAAACTTCATCACTTAATGATATTTACAGTTTGTTTAGTTGTGAGTAATGAGTTCTTTCAAACATTTTACTCATGTATTATATCTGAAAATTATGTCCTACAAATATGTCTTTTATCAGCTGACAAAAAGAATAAATTTCCTTTTCTTCTGGGATGCATGCCGACAGTCCCATTACATATTTGGAAATATTATTTGACAGTTAAGTTTTTTATTATAGAATAGTGGAATACAGAGCAGTGGCATAAACCTGGTAATTAAACCTCAAACACAATTAGCACAGCTGTGTTCAGACACTTTCAGTCATTCATACACACCAACACATGCACATGTCATTTATACACACACTTGGATAGATGTATACAACACATACACATAATACACACACACACACACACACACACACACACACACACAATCTTATGCTGGGTCTCCAGTTGGCGCTGAGAAACCTGACACTGAAAGAAATGGGCAGTAATTTTACTATAGTGCACAGCACAAGTGCACACACACACACACACACACACACACACGCTTCCCACTTGGCCCTGTCTGTTTTTATCGACATGCATGTTGTGCGGCTGTTTCGTGGTCATTCATCTGACAAAGTACTGCCTGCTGCTCTTTTTCCAAAACAGCCAATATTCAGGCAGTATTATCCATAAAGGTTTTTAGTCTCTGCAGTAGCACTCATCAATTGCAAAACAATAAGAAGAAGACTTATACTTGGAATTTAGTGTGAAATAAATTAATGGTAAACAGTGACTAATAGATTAAGGTTTTGGGATTAAGGAGAAGCATTTCGTATAAGAAGAAGTAGAAAATCATGAGAGAGGGTCAGAGAACAGCAAAGCAACACTGACAGGCCTGAAGCTTCATTTAAAGGTATAATGGTTTTACTCACAGGTATGTGGTGAGAGGGCTGAGGTTGGTTGGCACAGATGATAGTCCCAACTCTGAGCAGTCCACCATGACGAAGATCCCATCTTCTTCACACTGACACGGGGACGGGCACATGGGTGTCCCCGGGCCCTGCCTGTCCTGGATCCGTCCGTACCCCCAGACTCCGGGATTGGATCCCCAAGCTCCTTCAACCACGCAGAGGAGCAGAAGCACAGGCAGCATGTCTTACCGTCCACCTATCTGTCTACACCTGTGGGGGTTCCTGTCTCGTCACGCTCTTTCGATGTTTTAAGTGGCAGGTGTGATCAAGAGAGGTTTCCAAATCAAATCAAAGCCCCTTAATGTCTATCTGAACAGCACAGGTTGTCCTCAATATAAGTTTGAGCGTCCCTCAGGTTTTGGATCTGCATCACTTTCCTTCTCTACGTATGTGTATTTATCTGTACTATCCTAATCCCTCTGTCTCTCACTCAACACCTCATTCACAGGACTTAAATTAGTTATACCCTCTTGCTGCCTCTCTCTTTTCTTTCCTTTCTCCCTTCTCTGTCTGACCTCTCTTTTCTCACTGTCTTTCTAACCCAAACACAGTCAATCTGTCTCCCTCTCTTTCACTCTCTTCTTGTATATATGTCTTGCTCTCTCTTTCTCTCTCTCCTTACCTATTGTAGAAGGAGCGCATGAGTTGTGAATGAGCAAGTCTCATTGGCCCACAATTTAGGGATGGGCTGGTGCATCTCTGGAAAGTAGGAGGGGCCCGCGATTCTCAAACTCTTCCCTCTCTTTCTCCCTCTCTTCTCTTTCTTACTATTTAACTTTGCCTAGACATTCAGTGCACAGAGGAGGAAAGTGTTTAGTTTGAAGAAATGAAAAGAAAGAATGGATTTTGGGGAGGCAGTAGCATGTGGTGCGTTGAGACAACAATTCTCCTTGCTGGATGTTAAGAATGGAGCTGAGAGAAAATTAGAGCTGAAAGAGAATGCAGAAAAAAAATGAAGAAAGCAGAGTATGTTTTGCTGTGTGAGTGATGCAGAGGGTCAGAGTGTGTGACTGGGAGTGACTCTTTGGAGGAAATTGGAATTCTGACACTTCAGCACCCCTCAGTCCCCAGAAAGAGCCGAATCCAGTGTCTTGTAAGTCACACCTTCTCAGGTTTCTGCTGTTGGAATGTCATGATCGCGCACACATGCAAAAACACATACATGCCTACACACACATGGACACTCGTAGAAAATAACAGATCTCCAGTGCAAAAGAGCTTGCATATCCATTTCACATGCACACACTTCAGTCCACAGAGTGAAGAGTGTGGATTTGTGAAGAAGTGTCAGCTGCCTCAGGCAAAAGCCTGCGTTTCACAGTCTATCTGTGCTCGCTCACTTTTTCCACATGATCTTAAAATAATGTCATCCAACCCATTTTTCATTTATTACAACACATAATTCTTTGCTTGCATAGGCACATTGTCAAAAGTTAAAATTATGCTTTTCCTGATACACAGAGGGAAAATAAATGCCAGACTCCAGCAGGATGCATACAACTCTCTTTCATATGTTACACAACTGGACTTTACATGCTGTGCACCTGTAAATACAGGATGTTGCATAATCATCTATTGATGTATTCTATAATTCTAAGAAATCAAAGAAAGAAAAATTGGCTTACCAATCAAAGCAGTGCCGACTTTATTTGTCCCTTTTGTTATGTTTTAGGTGTATCTATAGTAGCAAGTAGTAACCAGTAAAAAGCTGCAGTAGGGAGGAGAGGTTATGAATTATTCCAATAGAGAAAATTTATAATAAAACACTGTACCAACTGATGATGATGATGATTCATTTGAGAAGTACTGGGGAAATCCTAGATGGGGAAATCACACCTCGTAACTCCAGCTCTGGTTATTTTCATGTTTTATAGAGGGATTACATGGTCTTCCATGAGTTGATAAATTCTAATAACCACTTTAGCTCATTAAATCATTTCAACAGTCCAAAATGCATGTGGAACCAATGCTCTTTCCATAGTCCTTCAAATGCTTGACGGTTCAGGGACTGAGCATTTCATTTGACAGTAAAACTTTATACACACAGCACCAGAATGTCCAAGGATTTGGACATTTCCTGAAAATGTATTAAAATAATTAATGTGCACATGATGAATATAATTTGGATCTCAGTTCAGGACTTTACGTTACTTTAAGTCTGGAAAAATACAGTTAAATGTCTTTGAATTCACTTTATGTTTGTCTACCCCTCCAACCCGTCTGTCTCTGTCTCTCTTTCTCTAATGTCTTTCTTTCTCCGCCATTCTCTGCAGGCTGAATAGTTTCTCATTAATTAATTAACATTCCTATGCCACTGTGTTTTCTGAGGGGCCTTTGTTATGGCCCCACAAAAACTCTTTCAGAGCTAGTCTTCTCTCTCTCTCTCTCTCTCTCTCTCTCTCTCTCTTTCTCTCTCTCTCTCTCTGCTCTCCCTTTCCTTCCTCTTTGTAAGGGAATGTATGTTGTTGCTCCCTCTGTCTATTGTCTGTTAAAATATTGCATGATTTGTTACGAAGTGATGTTTTATGGTACATTTTTTTCTTGGCATGCAACTGTTGCCTTCGATGCACGCAGGCAGGTGTCCGGTGTTTACAAGTGGACTCTGAGTGATCCTACACTACACCCACATACACCATGCATAGCTATTCCCATTGGCACGCATGCCCATATACATACACAAAAATGCGCACATGCCCTGCATACACCTGCAAACTTTTCCACTCCCTGAGTGCTCCACCTCTCTCCTTGTTTTGTACAGCGCCCTGTCATCTTTTTAAATGGTCTTTAATTGTCTGGCCCCGGGGGAGCCCTAAAACACACATACTGTAAAAACCTGCATATCTAGTCTCCTGCCTGTCTCTCTGCCTGTGTGTCTGCCCTGTTGATTTTTTTTTAACTTATGTTTCTTCCAGTGTTGATGCACACACAATCAAAGACATATTTTCCTCAATATTGCAAAATTTTGTGATGAATATGTTTAAATGCATCTATTGAGGCATTATTCTGGGTTCTTCTGCTACGAATAAGCACATTCTTTTCTCTAACATCGAAGCAGCTGATTTTACTCACTGGATATTCAGCCAGAGAAGAAAAATGTGTAATTTAAACTAACTGATTTAGGTGTTTACATACATAGTTCACATAGAGGCATCTGCTTTTTATCCAAGGACAAATTAGTTTATCTGTTTCAGTAGAGTTGTTTGAAGACATGCAGTGTAATAAATTTAAGCTGATGTCAAAATTACTTTACAAATGATTCCCAAATTCCCAAAATGTCCTTATCTACCAGTACCACTATCTACAACAATGTTAAGGCTATTAATACAAATTAAAACCCACCACACTGGAAATATGCCTGCCCATCAGATGTGATTGATGCAGCTGCAGAGTGTGTTTTGATGGAATGATAAATACAACTTGCAATGTCTGAGGAATGACTTAAGCAGCAATTTTATCACATTTGCTGCCCAGATCTGTTCATCTCAGCCACTCCGCCTTGAAGGCATACTAGCGTATGGTACACAGAATCTCTCCATCAGACCAAAGATAAGTTGATGAAGTCACGAATTAGCAGCGATGATGGAATACCATTGCAGATGAAAATTGATCTGATGTCACTCAAGGACAGATCGTGTTTATAGTTGAGATCATTTCTTTATTTGTATCATGTACAGTAATGCATAGACATTTTATTCTACTGAAATACCAGTAAATACTGTTAAACAAAGTATTGTAAAATATAGTTACAGCAAGAAATATGAAAAATTAAACAAGTGATCTGTTTGTTGTTACAGAATATTCAGTCTATCTTCAATCCTCCATCTATCTTCCATTTCTTGAGGTGTCAAACAGTATAATGGGAGTGGGAATGAAGGATCTTCTGTAACATTCATAGCGATGTGATTCATCCACTGCAGCTGCTTCTCTGGTTGGTTAAACTGTGGTGAAGAGGATAACCCCAGTTGTCCAAGATGTCCTCCACCTTATTCAGTGTGCACCACTTATATGAATCCACCTTGTCTCCAGAACTTTTTCCACCAGTTCCTCCAGCCTTCTTGTGTCCTAAATGCTTACATAATAACGGTCAATTTATATCATTATTTTTATGCGTTGACATTACGTTTCCGTGCACATTGTCTTGATGATTTGGATGTGTCACCGGTTGTGCACATTGTAAGCAATATCAATACTCAAATACATCAGTATATATTAGATTAATGTGCTACAAAATGGAATGCAAATAGTATAAAAGATATGTATTGTGGCCAAAATGCTGATACTGTTTCTTTGATATTATATTCTGTATTTCACTGTTTGGGTGGAATATGATGCTATTCAAAAATGAAATGAAATGGTTGTTAAATTGAATAAACTTAAGAATTATTCAGAATTTGGACATCATTGGAAACATTTTATATATTGAAGTGCAGAAGTCAACAAAATATGCTCTTTTTTTTTTTAGATATGGCAGTGTTGTACCCTTAACTATCGCTGCTTATTTCTTTATATATTGTTGCATGTTGTTGGAATTAAATAGTCTTACCTCTTCTCATGAAATGATTGTGATGATATGATTTTTTGAAGTGTAACTGAGACTCAGTGTGTAATCATTGCACTTGATTGAAGGTGATTCTGAACAGGAATAAAAAGAGGAATGTGTCTGAAGACAAAATTATTCCAACTTTATGGGCAACAGTGTATTAATGAGTACTATTACCATCAGTTCAACTCAATTCTCTTTGATAAAATCGATGTGTGTTGTCCTGTTGAAATACATGGTGGCTCACGTGAAAGGACTTGGCCTAAATACATACAGACATTTCTACAAACCATCGTATGTATGTGCTGTTCTTACTGTTTTTACTATTCTTAGTCTCTGTGTCTTTCTCACACTCACTCACTCACACACACGCTATCAAACAGTCTGCATCAGATCAAAGCAGTGCTCCCTCACCTTTCCTCCCCCATCCTCCCCCTCACCGTTGTGCTCTCTGGGCTGTAAACACTATCCAAGCAACAGCAGCCTTGAAGACACAAAGACAAGTAGCTACCTGACACCTGACACTAACTTGAGAGCACTCACCGTGGTCTACCTGGCGATAAAACATGCACACACACACACAAAGCTACCTGAGCTCCTTGCAGCAAGAAGAGTCCATTCAGGGAGAGAACAGAGAAAGAAGCCATGCAATCAACCCCCCCTAACACACACACACTCCATCCCACATCACCTTCTCACCCAGGACCCCTGCCCCTCCCAAAAAAAAACAAAAAAAAACTCCACCACCGCTGACCTCCTGCACACTCAACACCTACTTGTACTGTTCCAGCGAAGTTATGAATTTCAAGTCGAGCATTTGTGCACATGTGTATCTGCGCATGTGCTCGCAAAACGTGCTTGTGTCTGTATTTGTGCATGCCTGTGCTCTACAGAGGCAATTGAACGCTAACTCAGGTATACTCAACGGAAGCAAGTGAGACGCCTTGGGTCGCCAGTGGCGGCAACCTAGGTGTGTTCTCTGCTTTTCATGTGAAACCACCTGAAAGCCAACAAAAGGTCCCTCTCCTTCCCTTTATCCCTCCCCCCCCGTCCCTCTCTTCCTCTCTGCATCTCACAGTACAAAGAACAGGAATGAATGAAAGAGTGACAGAGGAAGGGGGATGAGGTAAGGGGACGGGGATGCAAGGTCGATGGAGAGCGAGTGGGCGAAGCAGCAGTGGTAGGAGGGTGAAGCCATTTCACCGTGTGTTTGTGAGGCAGTAGCAAAACATTTAGCTGTTAAGGCTCTTATATGACAATGTGAGTGCTATTTGATTACACTGTAAACTGTTTTCACTTAGCCTTCTTATGGTTTCAGACAGGATGTGACATCGATAGCGCTTTGTTCTTTATAACAGTCACAGATCACTTTTACACCACTTTGTATAACCTGGAAGATGGTGACTCAAACATACTATCACATTCCATCATGTCATTTAATATCCGAGCTCTACTGATACGTTATTCATACATGGTTTTGTTTCTTCATTTAATTGTAGGAATTCGTCACATGCTTTATTTCATTCTTATAACCTCAAATAGCCATACTAGCAGCATAACGCAATGGAAAAACTGTGAAAAAGCCACTAAGATTACCGCATGATTTTCATCCAGTCCAAAAGACTGAGACATGCAGAAGAAAACTTTAAGTGGTTTAAAAATGTATGTACACATACAGTCACAGAAAAAATTATTAGACCACCCTTGTTTTTTTGTTCATTTTAATGCCTGGTACAACTAAAAGTACATTTGTTTGGACAAATATAACAATAACAACAAAAATAGCTCATAAGAGTTTAATTTCAGAGCTGATATCTATCCATTTTCAATGTTTTCTTGATAATAACCAAAATATCTTCAGTTCTTACATCAATAGCAATATCACTGTACTGACAAAAACAGTGCTTTTAGGCATTCCATGTTTTCTTTTTGGTCCGTTTTAGTCACAAGATCCACACAGGAGTTAGTACTTGATTGCATAACCATTGTTTTTGATGACTTTTGATGGTCTAATATTTTTTTCTGCAACTGTAAAATGCAACATGTTATATTGTTATGGCCTTAAATGATAGATGTGGTAACTGTTGACTGTACACAAGAGCAAGTCAGATGGATAATGAAAAGAATGATTAACAGTGACAGAAAAGAGATCAGACTTCTCCCATCAAACAGTTTTTCATATGATTTAAAAAGGGAGGTGTGTTGCTTTGCCAAAAAAATGCTTTATGTCTATTGTTTTTCATGCAACAGAATCTTATCAGGTCTTTTTTTTTATTAACATACAGTAAAATACCAAATGGACCATATTTCAGTTTTTTGAGTTAACATGGATCCCTTTCCAGACTTCTGTAGGTAAATATGCCCTCGCTTGCTAAAAAAGGCATTTAGAACAAAATACTCCCAAGGGGATCAGCTTTCATTAACTACACTTATTCACTTTACATCTTTATTTATGATGAAACACATGCAGTTGAACAAGAAAGTCAAAGCTTTTTTTATGTTTTGATCTCCAGTCTGCTTGTTTTCTCTGCAGTGTCAGTGTGATATACGAGGGTTAATATGGTGAAATAGGCTGACTAAAGTAGACAGGTCTACACCTGTACACTGCCAAAGAGAAACGCTCCACTCTTTTTGATGCTATTCTGAGCGACGCCACTGGCGTTGCAATCAGGGGGGATTTTGTTGAGTGTAGATGTGTGTGTATGCGTGTTCCTCCAGGTGACTGTTCAACCCAAAATACTATTTATAAAACCTTTATTAACTACAGCACATAGAACAGTGATCAATTTACCCAATCAAACTACCCAATTAAAGCTCTGTATGTGGGACTTCATGTAAGTGCTTGTCTGCAGCAGTGTGTGTGTGTGCATGTGTGTGAGTGCTGAATGTTTGTGCTTTCTTTGTAGTCAAACCCAGTTCTGCTTGATACTATCAACCATGTCAGTATGGAGGGAGACTGATGTGGAATGTTAACAGTGACTGAAAGTATTGGACTGTCTCCACAGAATCTCATCCATGCAGAACCAAGATACGTCTGCCAGGAGCCTCAACACAATGTAACGTAGTGAGAAGAGAAAAGAAAAGAAGAGAGGAACCTCATTGCAGGTTTCACATGAGCTGTAGAAAACTCCCAGCTGCAGCATTTGAAGGATTATAGGTATTAAAACAAAAATTACACCCAGTACATACGAGACTTATCATTACTCAAGTCATGATTATAATAATCTTATTAAATCATACCATTATGTTGTGTGAACTGTTCTTTATGGGATTAAAGCATACATTTTAAGTAGCTGATGAAATGGCGCCATCTTCAGTTGAAATTGTGAATACCATATAAAGAATTCAGTAACCAGCTGATGGCGACAGTACACTAAACTCCATCCATCCATCCATTTTCAGTCCTCTTTAGGACCGCAGGGTGACAGAACCTATCCATAGGTAGCCGGGGTACATCCTGGACATGTCACCAGGTCATCACAGGGCTCAAACTAAACACATCACACTTTTCTATTACTGTGTCAGGTCTTATTTTTTTATGCACTTTTATAGTATTTGATTAAACTGTTATCATTTTGATCATGTTTTTAGTTGTAAAGCACTTTGGTCTTCTTTGTGCTGTTGTAAAGTGCTACAGAAATAAACTTTGACTGATTGAAAATGGAAAGTCAAAAGCTCTTTCATCGCATGTATATACAGAAACATAAGTTTAGATGAACATCCAGATCAAATCAATGTGTTGTTGTTTATTTATTTTGAATATAGCATTAAAACCAAACAGCAAAAGAATTATATAAAAAGAAAGTTTCATTCATAATCTCTCACCCCCTTACCCCATCCTTCAGCCTACCTTAAATTCCTTTGTCAGATCCCATAAGTAACTCAACAAACCTCACATATTAGACTAAATTCTGACTATGCGTAAAACTCAGAATTGCTGTACATATCAAGGATAGACTCTGTCATTTTGCAGCAGCATTTCACATTAAAATAAACTCTGTCCCTTTCATAGTAGTAATAGAGCACATATCAAAAACAAAAATAAACTCTGTCCATTTCATAACAATAATACTCATATTAAGAAACAAAAATAAACTCTGTCCATTTCATAACAATAATACTCATATTAAGAAACAAAAATAAACTCTGTCCATTTCACAACAATAATACTCATATTAAGAAACAAAAATAAACTCTGTCCATTTCACAACAATAATACTCATATTAAGAAACAAAAATAAACTCTGTCCATTTCATAGCAGTAATAGTGCACATATTAAGAAAC
>JAPQRP010000028.1:18568896-18581439 GCA_037367295.1 Apogon hyalosoma
GTGGGGGTAGGGGGGCTGGGGCTGTGTTGGCATGATGCCCAACTCTGCCAACATGTCAGTGACAGATCTACAAGCTGTGTTTGGTTGCCAAGAAATGTCCTCTGACTGGAGCTGTGTTTGGAGGACGAAAGAGACAAACTAACAGTGATACGACACAGTGTACCAAAAGACATGTGGGGATTAAAGACGACATATGGCCAAGAATTAAAGCAAAAAAAAAAAGAAAAAGATTTTAACATTAAATGCTCGTGAGGATCTCTGTGCATCTGGGTTAATTGCAAAAATTGGAATCCCATTCCCTGCACAATTCCCACATGTTTTGGAAACACACAGGCCAAACTCAGTCAGTCATGTGAGCTCTTTTGGGTGCTGCCGTGTGTGATTGTGCACTTGGTCTGTGGCATAAACGTGGCGTCGACGGCTCTTGTGGGGCAAATCAGGTTTTCTGTCAGCAGATCTAATGTAAAACTCCCCCCGGCTAGTGGAACGGCTTAAAGGATCGTGAAGAAAACACGAAAAAGAGAGGAAATGTGACCTCATCAGTCAGTGTCATCGGTCTATCAGACAATATGTCTGTGTGTGTCAGAATAGGATTATGGCTAAATAGTAGCAAATTCACAGTAGCAGTTTTCTGACTGGGCCAAGAAATGTCGACCTTGTCCTCTCTTGCCCTGTGATAAAGCTGCTTGACTGTATCCAACCAGGATATGTTTTTCTGAAGACAGTTTCCTGCCTTAGTGTTATAATCTTTCTTTACACATATCGTTTTAGCCTCTACAAACTGCTTTTAAGCCATAATACTGGAAATTTTCACCTTCTTACTTTTCAAACAGATGGATTTCACTTCATTTGCTGCTATAATCCATTACTTAATTCTGTCTTTTAAAGCAGTTAACAGATTACTGCATGAAACTTGAAATATTTTCCACAACTATAAAAAAGGAGCCCTTTGTAAGGGAAATACAAACACACACAAAACACAAGACCTTATGATTAATTATACACATACTTTGTTATTTTCTGCATTTTCTGAATGATGATCAAAATGTCTAACACTTTATAAACTTAGAGCATCAAACTAAATCTGCTGAGCTGTAAAAACACACGAGAAAAAAAGGCCACACTTGTAGAAATATGTAAATGTAGACGAAAACAAAAAAAAAACACTGAAACAACAGGCCTTAGCTTCCTCTCCTCTCGTGTCAAATAATGCAGGATTCGTCTGATTTATTTTTCACCCCATGCAAACGACGTAAACATACAAATTAATTAGCAAATCCCCAAACACACACACAGCACGTTCGGTTGCCAACAAAACTCTTCAGAATTGGAGCAGATTTTCACAGGAAGCAGAGGCAGGGAAATACCTATTGGATTGCCTGGTCCCTTGGTCCACGAGACGGGATGAATGCTTGGCACAGACACAACGGACGGGGCACCAGACGATTGGTATAGGTTCTTGTGTGTTTCTCTCCCTCTCTCTCTCTGAGCTTTGAGCCAAGAATGGGCAGTGTCTGTGTGCCAGGCAGAATTTCAATGAGGGAGGAAGGAGGTGGTAATGGTGGGCAAAGAGGAGGAGGGCCGGGGGAGCTGGAGTTGGCAGAGGAAGTATGCCACACAGTAAATGACAGAAGAATTCCCACAGTTAAACAGATACAGATTGATGCAGTGTCAGTGATGACTTGTTTATGTGGCGTCTTAATCCGCAGAATAATGGTATATAAATCTGGGAAAGAAGGCGGATCTTCTATGGAGCGCTACGGTGATTTTATCGTACCTGCTCCCTAAGGAATGTCTGACTGCTACATTAAAGTATGAGGAACAGGAGCAGTGAGCATGTTCTGTGCCCAGCTGGCATCTTGCCTGCTCTGATGTTTTGTATATCCTCATTAACCAGGCACAAACACACAGGGCTCATGTTCACATGTACGCATGTATACAAAAATGCTTTGCCATATGCGTGTACTTACAAGCAACCACACAACACAGGCACTTGACCTGTACACATAAAAGAAGCTTAGATGAATCGGTTCTACTAGATGTTAATCAAATACACTTCCAACTTTTTGTCATCAATTCAACTAAATTCCATTTTATGTTTACATTTGGAAACCACAAATTCAACTCAAATGACTTTACAGTCACATGATACGACACCATCTGTTCTTAAAAGTTCATTTCAGCAAGAAGAAAAAAAAAGAAAAAGCACAACCCAGAAGGGATTCCTCTTCTGTAACGAGTAAATGTCATACTTACACGATAAACAGCAAAATTAGAATAACAAGAAAAATGCCTGTTTTTCTCTAAAAACCACACACACACACACACACACACAATGCTGGACACAGAGCTAGGTAAATACGGCAGGCAATGTGTTTGATGAAAAGATAGTATGACCTAGATTAGACAGGAATATAAGGGAGCCATTGTGTTGACTGTTAGAACGTCCAACATTAATTTCAACCACAGATACACTCCGAGAAGTGAAGCTAAATATTTTCATTTAGCTTAGCAAGTAAGTCGTAAACAGATTCTTAAAGAGGGATTAGTAGTAACTCTGCTGTTACACTCAACACACCAGAATGGATTAATGACCTACAAACAATGAGAGGTCTTTGCTGATAAAAAAAAAAAAAAGAAAGAAAGAAAGAAGGGAGGGGATTCATTAATCATTCAAGTTCTAGTTATACTCTTTACCTTCTCAGATTGCCAACATGTTGCTAAAGCCTTTCCACTGGATATTCATTAAAGATATCCTTCTCCTCTCTGTCTTCTCTAGCCCGTTTTCTTTTCGTCTTGTCAATGTTATTGCTTATGTGTTGATGAGATGTGTGGTTGCTATGGTTTCAAATGTTTCTGATAGCTCAAATCCTTGGTCTGGCATGTTGCTATACACCCACATGTTAAATCACTCAGTGATGCCTTAGATAGAATGCCATACACATATATGCAAACACACACGCATACACATCATGCACAAACACACTCTGAAAGGTTTGCGCAGCATGCATGTTTGTCTGCAGAAACACAAAAAGTATGTGTGCAAGAGTGCAAAGTAGTGTATGTCAGGATAAAACAGCTGCAGCTTCCTGCACAAGAGGAGAAACTTCCTGTTGCTTTGCTGTAGACCACGGCCGGTCAGCCAAGATATCAACCAATCAGCCATGTTGAGGCTGAATGCAGGAAGTTAGCCTGACTGCCTCTAGGAGAAAAACTCAGAAACATTATGAGGCAACATGATAAGTTCATCTGAGGATAAGGGAGGGGCGGGGAAAACACTCTCAAACTCCTGCCACTCTTTCTGTCTCTGTTACTCTTGTTCTCTCTCTTTTTCTCTGGCTTCTTCTTTCTACAAGCAGCGCAACAAGTCGAGATACAAAAAATAGCGTCATTTCACAAAGGTTTTCATCTGTTTAATGAATTTACTTTGCATTTACTGTTAAAGTTAAACGATTTGAAATGACATATAATGCGAAGGAACTGGGAGTAGTATGCCCACAAATTTTAAGGGGGTATGTTAAAAGGGTCTGCCCATATTCACTGCCTTCTAAGCACGCGGCATGAAGACGCCATCTTAACACCAATCCCTTCTTAGATTAAGATACAGTACAGACAATAAGCAGCCCAGTTAAGTTAGTAATTGTGTACATAATACACACATATTACAGATAAATCAATAAGGAAGCAACATTCCCTCACAAGTACATTAAGAAATGTTATTGTTTTTCAGTTAATCTCTGTATTTTATTTTGTGAGACAGTGTATTGGATTTATATTTGGACTATTATTTGCAGCATTTTGGCCTCCGACATCTGATATTTCATTGAAATTATCTGATGTATTATGTTTGATAAGTAATAATATTTGTTTGACCACAATGTATATCCATCTTATAAATACTACTGTTAATTCTTATAATCTTTCTTATTTGGCACAGTCAACTAGTGAGCCAAATCAGTAGTTTTTGTGATAAAATGTGAAAAAATGACTAAAGGCAACGGATATTAAACTGTTACCTCACATCACTCCTTTTCTTTACACCGCCTGTTTATCTGACCATAACCCGGTTTCATTTCTGCCTGTGTTTCCTCTGAACTACAAGGTGTCATAAGCAGTAGCCTTCAGCCCAGTGTGTGGAGACAAACTATGCAGACACAACCTTTTTACAAACTGTCACACCACTAGATCACAGAAAGATAAAATTCATGTACTAAGACTTGTGTTTCTGTGAAGCACTACAACGTAACTGAGTTCTGATGGAAGCAGAAAACTCAAACAGTGAATGGCAAACAAAGCAAATATTGCATTTGCATTACCTATCACAACGGCTATAAATGATAAGAGATGTGCCAAGCGCCTCAATAATCAAATGGGTGCAGCTTTTCATTGCTGGTCGCCAGTTAAGTGTATGACCTGATGACTACAACAGCTTGGTAAGTCGTCTAAGGTCAGAAAGTAACCTGGAAGGCCTGTCCTTCCTCTTCCTGGTCTACAAAGATACACCTGTCTGTATGCAAAGCCATGGAACAACTGCACACCACTCTGTCAGAGCCTACTGTCCTGGAGCTGAGAGTGAGAGGAAGAGCTGGACCGGGACAGAGTGGTAGAGATAAAGAAAGGAAGAGAAAGAACATGGTCAGTGGGGAGTCAGGGAGTCCCTCTAAGCCAGAGAAAAGTTTCTCCTGCTATGTCCATCGAGCCAAAATGGCGGCGAGCGGAGTGCGGCGTGGCAACCAACAACGAAATGCACGTTTAAAGGAGGAAGGCCGTGATGAAGGACGAAGAAAAACACGAAAGAAAGAGGAGAAGAAAGATTATGAGGCAGTGAAATAGATGGGAAGAGGTGTCGCAGGATAAAAAAGAAAAATACCTGGAGCCTGTATGTGAGCGGCGGGCAGGGCCGGAGGACTGGAGGAGAAGAGGGCCGTGATGGCGGGAAGAAGGGAAAAGAGAGGAGTAGAGCACACCCTCTGAGAGCTACACCCCCTTCCCACAATCCCCTCCTACTGGCGTGAGTGCGTCTGTCCGTACACAGGGTGACAGAGGGACGTCTGCTCTCACACAACCCTATAACACACACACACAGACTCAAACAAGACCACAGTTTCTAACACACTGTGCACAACAAAAAAAGCAAGCTTCAAAATACACTCACAATGGACTCACATCGCTCGCAGTTGCGAATGATCATACCGGAGACAAACACCCGAAGCAGACAGGCACAGGACAGTCCAAAACACAAACATACACATAATCAATTCGCCAGCCTTTGGATCGCCCTCTGCTCTGCCCTGTGCTGTGTTTGCCTTGCTGTGCCTGCCCACTTTGGCACCGCTGCCAAGAGGGAAGAAGAGAAAAAGGAGGGGAGGAGGGCAGATACACAGAAAGAGGAAGGGAGGGACATGCTGTAGCAAGAGAGGGGGAACAGAAAGAGGAGGAGTCAGAAAAAAAGAGTTAAGAAAGAAAGTGAGATACAAAAAAAAAAACAATAAAGAGAGAAAGAAGAAACACATCAACTGTTGCAAGCGGACGCGGTGACACAAAACAGTCTGACAGCAGCTGGGAACTCTCAGAGAAACTGCCTGTTAATCATCTAACATCCAAAACACACCTCGCCTCCTGCACTGTACTTATACTATCCTGCAGCCACAGACAGATGGCGAGAGAGACCAGAAAACCCCATCACTTCTGCCATATTGTTCCATCTCACGACATTTCATGGCAATCAATCGATCAAAAAAGCCAAAAACTGCTTTTCAACTTGTGACGCCCATTTGCCCTCAAGTCCTCTCGCCAGAAAGCGGAGTCCCCGGAGACTTACTGTCTTTTGATATCTTTATTCTGCCTGATTTTGTCCGCATGTCCCTCAAATCGTCCTCTCTCTCCATCAGGGATAATATTAGCCCTCCTTGGTGGGAGGAGCGTGAGGGACTTCAGCTAAGTGAATCAATGAGCGAGGAGGGTGGATATTTCAGAGAATGTCACATTTTTTTTCATCTGTTGGCATCGTTCCCGGGTCTCCCTTTGGTTTCTCACATCAGCAGGACAGTTGAAGACTAAGACAGATCAAGGACCAGCGAGTAGTCGCCTTTAGATGACCTCAGTCATTAGGAGAACAAATCCATTTGTTCATAAATGACGACCTGCTCTGTAGCCTGATTATCAACCAATCGCCGGCGTTTACACAGGTATCCCAAGCCGAGCCGACCAATCAGAAAGCACGTTCGAGATGACGCCGTTTTGAAAATACAAATCTACGTCTGAATAACAGGAATACTCTTTTCTATCAAATTGCAAATAAATTCTCTCTGTCCTCTGGGAAAGCTTTCTCCCACCACTTACAGGCAAACAATAGAGCTTGTTTTTTCTTTTACAAAACAATTTGTCATTTTTAACAACTTATAGCTGAGATATTGAGCTCCTAAAGAGACCAAACATACAAATTCACATACAACTATTTTTCAAAGGATTAGCCAGTACTTACACACTCACCACGGAGACAAAACAGCCCACAACTGTCCAGCTTCTCTTCTTAAACTCCCCAAGTCTTTTCTTGAAAATAGGACAATGGGTACACACACGCATTCATACTGTACACAGGCGCGCGCACACACACACACACACACACACACACACACACACACACACGTAGTGCGAACAATCCGGTTCTTCCGTGGAGGCTCAGATTCAGCGAGCAGGTTGGACAGCCCCTAAACCTGACGTCACGTCTCCTTTGTTGTTTATGAATTTATTTCTCTCCTCAGCTGAACTCTCTGAACCCAGCGTCCCCCT
Source organism: Apogon hyalosoma (assembly GCA_037367295.1). NCBI lineage: Eukaryota > Metazoa > Chordata > Actinopteri > Kurtiformes > Apogonidae > Apogon > Apogon hyalosoma. The sequence continues at coordinate 18,575,689 of JAPQRP010000028.1, forward strand.
CTCCTCCCCTCCCACCCTGTCCTCCAGCCCTGCACTTACCCCCTGCCAGCGAAGGCGGGCAAATACAGTATGGCTTTAACAAGGAATAAGAAAAGAAAGAGAGACAGGCAGACACAGAGAGGAGGGAGACAGGGAGAGGGAGAGAAAGGAACTGCAAAGTTGAGGGCTCAGATGTCTCTCTCCCTTTTTCTTTTCTTCTTCGATCGCTCCCTGTGTCTCTTCCTGCTTGGCTTGTAAAAGTTTCAGCTGCATGGCGGGCCGGCCTCTTTTGGCAGTCGTCCAGCTCTTGACTCTCCTGTCCCCTTACAAGAAAGAGAAGCAGGAGAGGACAAATATAGTCGCAGCTACACTGTACAGTACAGTAGTAGAGGCAGATGTACTCTGAGTGCTCTGTGACCACTTTTAACTCAAACTAACGTACACAGGAAGACTGCAGTTTTTACAACTCATCGAACATTCATGAAGTGCCACAGCGAAGCATCGTACAGTGGATGTAACGTACAATAGAGGCCACTCATTTCCTGAAGAGTCACAAAGACGTTCAGAATGCCGTGCCAGACTATTCTGCCTCGAACAGAATGTGACAGCTGAGTTTGATAATGTGTGTTTTGGAGTTCACACCCAGTTCATTCAGGGACACACTTTACTGAAGTCAGCCATACCGTTTCCTGTACCACATGCACACAGATATATGTACATGCATTCAGGAAGTAGACAAATGATAAGCATTTATGGTTTTTAACGTATAGAGCAAAGTCCACTATATGAGCACATGCATAAACACAACCCAAACACACACACATAATGTCATTTGTAACTTATAACTTTCTTTCTTTGGGTTAAAGCTTATTAAAAATTTAAAAAGGCTGTTTCATTGTAGGGCCAGATCCAGCAAATTATTCTACACCATTGTGCTGCATTTCTTTTTTAATGATTGTCAAATCTACATTTTAGATAAACATATCTATAATTAACAGATGGAATAAGAGCTTACCTAAATGATAGCCTTGTTGCTTGTTTGTTTGTTTGCTTATTTGTTTTCATCCCTTTTCTGGTATGTCAGTATAGGTGTGTAGGTATGTATGTATGTGTATGTGCAGATGATAAGTGAGGTTAACTATTTACAAAACATCCAAGAGACTTGATTTTTCCTATATTATGCTGACAGGAAGCTACAGGATAGACTGTTGTGTGGAGAAGGGGTGGGATTAAATAACTTATACTTCCTCCCCTTCCTCTTCGAATGTGTAAATGAAGTCATAATTTGTTTTCCTGTCTATGTATGGGGTTTTTTTTGTTTGTTTTGTTTTCTTGCAATCTATTTCATCTATAAGGACAGAGTTGGATTACTTTTTGTTGCATATTCGAACTAAACTAAAACAAAATTTTGCAAAGATTTTAATATTCCTACCTGAAAACACTGCTTGACAGGTGCAGAGCAGACAGCAGCTGACTGTAAGTAAACAGGGATATACAGCAACAACAACAACAACAACAATAATAATAATAATAATAATAATAATAATAATAATAATAATAATAATAATAATATAGCTGTTTTTCTCCGATTGAAACACTAGCATCGTTCAGTGTACTAGCAAGACTTGACCAACCTTTGTCTCATTTATGGTTTCAGTTAATAAAAGTTTCTCGTCAGTGTAAATAGTCTACAAGTCAAAGTATTTGAAGTATTTGAAGGTAAACATGTCTTATACGAGACACTTACCCTAAAGTTTTTCAAGTGAAATATTTTCTTCCTCTGGCTAACTTTAAGGCCTTGCAGGCTCTTTGCAGCAGCTTCTATCTCTTGGGGTTGTAGAAGGTTTTTACCAGATCATGCACCCCATCTAGTGGCCACATTGTGTAAATGCAGTTTGTGACCTAGATTAGGGAATAGATGTAGAACTTTTTTTTTTCTTACTTATTGTTACTGTGTGCCATCTGTGATTGTTATTACACTCACATACATAGACGACTGTAGACTGTACAATATTCCAGCTGTTTTTGTTTTGTTTTGTTTTTTTTACTCCAAATAACTAACAAATAATTCAGTGATACCCAGATGTACTCACTATTTCTGACTGGACTGTTGTGAATATAAGCATCCCCTCCTTTTGCCTGTATCACACATCAAGTGTTTCTGTTTGGAAAATTAATGGTATCTAAGATGAAACCCTGCATTCATATAAAGGCCTGGCCAGGCGAGTAACAGAGTGAGAAAGAACTGTGCAGCAATACTAATCATTCCATATCTGTTTTTAAAAATTAGTTTAGCAGCAATCATAATGGCTTGAATTGTAGGCCTAAGCAAGTACTTTAACATGTCATTAAGGAATAATAACCAATATTTAACAAAAACATGAATTTATCATCACTGACAAAGTAACAGAGTGAGGAAAAATATACAGCAGTTATTCAAGGTTTGGAAAAAATACCAAAAAGTGCTGTTCCTCAAGGAAATTGCAAATATTTAGCATACCATACTTCTCTTAATATATGAGAGTACATTATATCCAAAAATGAAACTGATATCACTTTTATTTTAGTTTTAAAATACATTAATTCATGGTAACGGAGTGAGAATCCAAAAAAGTAACAGAATGAGGTGTTTGTTCAGTGTGATGCACCAGAATAATAATCAAATATTTTATTAAGATACTGATAAAATTATCAGTCTTTGGCCACATATGTTTCATTACAATATTTAATACACATCTTTCTGCTGCTTTTTGTTTGTTTGTTTGTTTGTTTTTTAAATAATAAATAGCATTCAAAATCATTATAGTATTTGATTATTATGAAATATAAGATTAGACACAGGCATATATTTTAAACATATTTATTTACACATGGCTATTTCCATTCTGAATTTATGCTGTATACATTTACAACCTTTACTGTTCTTAATTTAAACTGCATTCTCATATATTTTCTTATATGTAATTCAGGTACAAATTAAATAAACACAGTTTTAGAAACTAGAGATATGTCTTTTATGCTGAATAATCAAAAATATTGTTTTAGAGAAAAAAGAAACTGAACCTGATGTTCGCTTTCACTTGGCCACACCCATAAATACACATAAAGCTATGCTCATTCCCAAATCCTCTACTCCCATATTTGTCATTTTGAGTTACTGTATGTTATGTTAATGCTTTCATTAATGTTTTTCAGCCAAAAATGTCACCACCTGGATTTCACTAACCAGTTAAGATCCTTCCACTGGATAATTATTGTGTTGATTTTGTTTCAACTGGCATCAAGTTCTTTAACTCTGACTGATGCAGAGGGTAGCTCCTCATTTCTTTAACAACCATGAGTTTATAGAGCATAAAGACTGGACTGTGTTTCAATGGAAAACATTCATTTGGTTCATACTGTGAGAGAAAAGAGATGTGGATGACGTAATTACCCATCATGCACATTGCCACAGGCCTATAAGGTCAGTGTTATGATCTGGGGTTGGTTCAGTTGGTCAGGCCCAGGTTCAGCCATGTTATGTGTCCACATGGATTAGACACCACAGTCCAGACCTCAACCCTATTGAGAATATTTAGGATGTACTGGAGAAGATGCCACACAGTGGTCCAACTCTCCCATCATAAATGCAAGATCTTGATGAAAAATTAATGCATCTATGGATGCAAATATATACTGTAACATCTCTTGTAACATTACATTAGTATTATATGGCATAAGTGATGCAGCAGTGAATGCATCCTGTAATCAAAGCTAAAGGCAGTTCAATTAAACATACTGTTTTATGAGGGTTTTTTTATTTTGTTTTTCAGAAAGTCAGTCTAAATTATACATTACATATTGCATATTGTATTTATTACACTTCACAGAGGGTATTGTCCTTGCACTGTGTTTATTTCCTATAGTCTGTTGTCTGCTATTATTGTTGCAACAGACCAAAGCAAATTTCTGGTATTTCAAAACTTATTTGTCAATTACATTCAGAGTTTTCTTTTTTTGGCTGGTTAAAGTATAAAGATGTTTTTGAGAAATAGAACAGAAACCAAAGGGAAAGTATATATTTTGTTTGACAACCTCTCTTGTGCATCAACAGGCAGAATGTGTGCATTTTTCTGTTTCTGCTTGGATTGAATTTTTCGGTGCTTTTCTTATTGATATTTTGGTCTAGTGTCATAAATAGTAATTGTTTTAGTTGAAATTAAACTGAAATGACCCTTCACGGTCAGAAATCCTGAACAAAAACAAAGTATACAGTATCTTCAGATTCCCTACAGTACTAGTGTCTGAGAAAATACTGCCCTCCTGTGGCCATAATACAAAGACAAAACCAGTTTATGGGCGTGAAAGAAATCTTATCTCTATTTCTCTGTTGCTGGTCCCTCTCTTCCTCCAAACCTGGTCCTGTAGCTGGTCCCATTGCCTCCCAAGTCCAGACCTCAACAAAAAAAATTCCATGTTATGCACGATTCAAAGAACCCAGATATAATCAGATACTGAATGCTGAGCGTGATCATTTGCAAATATTCAAGTGGTGTAATGTCAGCTGTAGTGAACATCCAGTAAAAGCAATGATTTGGTTAAAATGTTATAAACTGATCTTAAAACTATGACTCCTGCAGGATGGATGAGAACCACAGGTCACCAGATTAGATGTCAGTCTTTAATCTGTACCATAAAACAAAGACTTGCTGCCAGAAGCTGAAATACGTGTCCAGATTATGTCAGTCTCGTGACATTTAGTTCAGAGGTATTTACGTCTCTTTTCATAATAGAATCACTGTTAGGGTATGTGACAGCTTAAGCAGGGCCTTTTCCTCTACAGTAATTGCTCTCACCTTGTCACTAGGACCAACTAATAACTGTGGGTGAAGTAAATGATTAACCGGTGCTGCTTCAGGCTTGTTTGGGTTTATGAGCAGACTCTGGCAGCCCCCTTCCTCAGTGTCCCACTATACTACTATGAATTATAGCCACACAAATCTGACAGATGATGAGAGAGGACTATGTAAAGCTCTACACAGTTTGTTCAACAGTTATCAACATTTACACATGTTTGCTGTGATATTTTAAACAAGGAAAACACAAAAGCTCTGTTTCTCCCTAGTGGTAGAGGAGGTTTTCAGATCCCTTGTTTAAGTAAAATAGCAATAACAAAGTAAAACTACTGAACAACACATAAAAGTGCTTTGTTAAGAACTGTATTTAAAGAGAACATACTGTAAGTCTCACATGTCCCCAGGAAGTGTATTTTTAGTCTCAGCTCAAAATACTTAATGACATACCACGTCTGTATAGAAATTCACCTGTTTCAAAGGGTTGAGTTCCAATGTCTGTTACTTAATATTAAAATGAGCTGTGGCTGCCCATTCCCCTGTCCTGTCAGTGCCATGGATACCAACATGCAGGTCCAAACCCAGTGTCGCCCCTTATCCCTGATCACCAAACCCTCACAGACAGACAGACAGATGTCAGCTGGTAAGAAGCTGAATGTAAAAAACTCTAAGGGCTGGAAATGGCATAAAAAGGATGGGAAAGTACTTTCCTACCTGTAACGTAATATTGCCATGACAAAGCAAACACATGAGTAATGAAAACACAAGATTCTTCTTTAATTTTATCAGAAAAAAAATGTATTGGAATAGCCAACAGCACCAAATAAAATACACTAGAATTAAAATAATGAATTCATCATACAGGGGGTGGCACGGTGGTGCAGTGGGTAGCACTCGTGCCTCACAGCAAGAAGGTCCTGGGTTCGATTCCAACACCAGT
>JAPQRP010000028.1:18582741-18593077 GCA_037367295.1 Apogon hyalosoma
TTAAGTGGCTGGGATAGGCTCCAGCGACCCCCATGACCCTAGTGAGGATAAAGCGGGTTCAGAAAATGGATGGATGGGTGGAATTCATCATACAGGTACAAAAATAGTCACAGTAGCACAGGTCTGCACCTGTGATATCTCAACAAAATAATCAGTTCTGTCATTTTTGACCTATTTGACAGTTAATTTTTACTTATTTCTACATGAAGTAAAAATAAATTGAAAGGGTTGATGAATTGTTATTTAATCAGGTCTTTTCTTTTCTCTGACTTAATGCACTTCTATCTCTGTATGATCTGTATGTATTTGCAAAACTTTGCATGATGTTTCTTATTAGTTTATTTATAGTGACGCATTAGTGTTTTTGCAAGAGACGGAGCTCATTTTAATTACTTTGTGTCTAGTTTTATAAACAGTCACTAGTTACCAGTCAAATCTATAGCTCTGATACACAAATGGCTTTTCAGTTTTAGGATTTTTTTCTGATCTTTGATTTTTGGTGAAATATTGGATAACTTGGCCATTTATTGAAATGAAACCATAAGAGATTTGAGGAAGTTTTTGAGGTAAAAATCACTGTCTGGTGGAGCAGTTTACACACAATAGCCAAACAGGACGGACAGTATGGATGGAAATAGGGCACAAATAAATATATTTGGTCTTTGCAATAGTTTTGTTTTTGACAAAAAAAGAATAAATCCAGCCTTTGAACCCCTCCTTATCCACATTATATTTCTAAATGTAGATTATATTTTGTTAATACATATTTAGATTGGTATATTTTTTGGGTTTGCATGGTCTAAAATGATGGTATGGTATGGTATGGTTATTATTTCCATTGTATGGAAAATGAATTGTAAACTATGACATTTCCAAAGCTGTCAAACATAGTGAATTAAAAAGTTCTTTATTTTCCTGTGGCTGCAGTGGAATATCTGCATTCAGCTGATGATAAACCGGTAGTACTCCAGTACAAGTAAATATCTCCCTTTTGTAGATAACTAGTGTGTAATAGTTTTGTAGATGGGTGCAGCTCAGCTCCTGTCCACCTCTAGCCCTCTCTCTTAAACCCACGGGCTGATGTCATGGGAGGAGTTTGCGTTGGGACCCACAAAACTTTTGCGTGTGCGCGTGTTCTGACGCCACGCCTCTGTGCGTTTTCCTCCGCGCGTTGATTTCATACCAAAGTCATACTTGGCATTCCGCCTTTTTCTGTCAAACACGACTTTTTTCCCGAGGAAATACTCAGTCTATAGACAGATAACCAGCTTTAGAAGCAAAAGTTCAAAGGCAGGGCTGTTTGCCTGCACCAGCAGAGAAGGAAAGACATTAAAAGGTGAGTGCGCTCTCAGATAGTTCTTTGTTGTGCACTAACTTTCATGCTGCAGCAGCTGCTTCGCTTTGTGTGCGCTTGAAGTTTTGGGATATTTGACATATTTCGCATTTTCCCGCTACCGCTTTGCTGATTCAGAGCCTCGTGTGTTTAGCAGGGAGTTCCTCTGTAATTTCCTCGGCAACCCGTACCGTAATTTTACCGATTTTTCGGCGTCTCGGACTTAGTTTGGAGTTTGTTGAGGTATTATTAGCTCGCAAGCTAACCGACTAGCATTTCACTCCGAGCCTGTTAGCAGTCACTTTTCCACAACAAACTTCCGTAAGATATAAAATAAGACACGTCTTCGGTTTTAACACGCTTCATATATTGTTTTAACGACTGCTAAGCACAGCAACATGTAAGTTTCTAAGTTGTGGGATGGAAGTGGCTCAAAGACAGGTTTTGCTAACTCACACTGGCTAAACGGCTTCCACTGGTTCAGTGTGATCCAACATACATGCTAACTTGGCAGACAGGATTCATTGTTTTGTTGTAGTGAAACTTTGGCCAACATGTGAAACTGGTCTCAGGAGTTCAACAGAAGTTAGAGCAGAAATGACACCTTTGTTGCTGTCGGATTTATTTATTCAGTATCTACAAGGGGATAGAAAAGACCATAGTCATCCATGTAAATGTAGAAAAGTGTGGAGCTGAAGTGGCCACTGAAATCTGGGAAGAGCTGTGATGAAATCTGGCTTAGTTAATCATAATGTCTCTGGTGTTCCCACTGGAGCAGGAGCAACCCATAATGTGCATGTGTCTTGTCAGTGTTTGCTGAGCTCATATCTTTATTTAGCCCAATGCTGCACTGGCTCCTCACTGCTCTGACCTTTTGGCCATTGGGAGCTATATTGAAACGAGCAGAGCTGTGTATAATGTATCAAATCTGCATCAACACTGCTCTGACAAATGGGAAAGTTCTGACCACATACCTCTGCATCATCATTTCTTAAACTTGGATTAAACTGCACAGCGTTAAACTACAACTGGCATTTTTTTTTAATTAATATGCTGACTGTAGTGGAATGTAAGTTGGTAAGAGCATTTATTTAAGTGCTGTGTCACTACATTTTGAAGAGCGATATTGTATTTGTTCCCACTACATTTGTGACGAGTAATTACATTTATTTTATAGGTTAATTTCTGTTTATCCAACAGTAATCAAGTGAGCCCCACCATTAAATATAATTAAATATCTGCAGTTTCACTTTAATCCTCAAAGATTTGAACAGCCACAACTAAAAACAGCCACTAATCTAAAACATTTTGAACCACTATTCCTATAAATGCATACGTAATTTAGCTAAAATGCAGTTTCTCTACTTTCCATATGCATTAGATAAAACTCATTTGGACATTCAGAGGCAGAAAACACTGTCATTTTCTGCAGCATGGATTCACTTAAAAACTCCCAAATGGGTGGCGTCCACAACCACTTGTTGTAGATGCTTGTTTTTATGTACAGTTAATGGCACGTTTTCTTCAGTTGTCTCTGTTTTGATGTAATAACCTTTACTCTGAGCCTCAAATGTCTACATAGTCAGAGAATTAAACACAAGAAATTACCTGATTTTCACTGAAAATACAAAATGTGGGAGATAATGTAATAAAATGTGATGAATTGCTTGGAAACAGTTAAATGTAGAGAAGAATTAATTTGGAAGTTGACAAGAATAGTTCTAGATGTTTAAGGGTTAATGTATCTGAAAAGTAATTAACTACTTTTTGACGAAGTAAAAAAAAAGTTCCGAGTGAGTTTTTGACTAATTAACTGTTATATGTATTAATATTAACACATCCCTTTTTTTTTTTTTTCAAAAAATGCCTGTACTTTACAACCCTAAACTAAGAAAAAAAACAGCCTAAGCAAATACACACTATTAAACAACTGATCTAATTGTTTAAACTTTACCATTTTACTCAATAAAACAATAATAGCCATTAGTTGCAAAGATTTTTTTGAGTGATTCAGTCAGTGTTAATTTCAAACCATTCAGGATGAAAACAAACATGACGGCAGCAACATCACACCAGTTGCTGACATCTCATGTAATTACACTTTCAATACAATCACAAATCCTCCTCTCAAATATCAAACTGATCTTTTAGGATTTGCTCTTTCTTAACCATCTCATGAAGTGCAATCTCCATCGCAACAGCATAGTCTGCTGTCAACAGTGATTGAAAATGGGAAGGCTGTGCGCTCAGTGGGTCCAATAAGCCCACCACAGCAGGGGAAGCTCTGTGACCACACTGATCCTCTGTGGTTCTTCTATGGCAGGGACCATGTTAGCCGCACTCTGGAAAACATTACACACCAGGCATCATTCATGTTGCATGTGTGTGCCTGTGTTTGAAGAGACTTGGAGCTTCCTCAACAATAACAAAAGAATGTGTAATTTACTCATATGGCCCACGCAGACAAGGTTCGGCATTCTGGGAAATTTGTGTGGCTCAGATATTGCTTTTTTCGTCTTCTTAACAGCATGATTATCCAAGGAAAAAGCCGAACAGGTCTTCTCATCAGTAGTGGTTTGGTAAATGACACCCTTCGTAAATTGTGATCCAGGTCTGTTGTAAAGAATATCAGTGGTTTAACCTTCATAGCTAGACCAGCTGGTGGTGTCTTTGTTGACCTTGGCCAGTGTCTTTATAAATTTGCAAGCCCTAAATGTTTAGCCGTTTTACTTGTCAGGTCTTTAACCTTGAATGCCAGTGCTAATAATACTCCCTGTACCCATGGAGGCTGTAAACATCTTAAGATGAATCTGATCTTGAACTTTGTGAAGTGTGGAGACGGTTGTAGTCCAAGAAATCTGTCACCATTCTTGGCAGCTGCAAAGTTAATCCTGGACCCGTCTGTTCATCACATTCTGTATGAAACGAAGTAGATTAGCAAGAACAAGTGCCTCTCTTTGAACCTTTTATAAAGCTTGGATTTTACATTGCTTTCTAAGCATCTGTCAGTTAGTAGGTTTAGTGTAATCAATCATATTATCAAGGATGACCATTTAAAAATTGCTGTTTTATGTCCCAAAATGGTGTCATGATAAACCATATCCATTGTATAAATGTATAGGTACCGGTAACTAGAAAAGCACAGTAACTAGAGAGCACAGAACTCCGCCAAGGCAGATCAGCCCCCCCCCCCCCAGATCACCACCAAAATTTAATCATTTGTTCCTTGTGCAAGTATCAACATTTCCTGAAAATGTCATCAAAATCCTTCCATAACTTTGTGAGTTATCTTGCAGACAGACAAACAGACAAACCCAGATGAAAACATAACCTCCTTGGTGGAGGTAATAATCTAAAATGTCAATAAAATGAGCACATGGCATTAACATACACATGGAAACAAGTTGTTTGGACATTTTCATGTATTAAATAGGTAGCCACAAAGCAGTACCAGTGTTTATTGTAAGTAATGCATCTGCGGCAAAACTAATATTTCAATCAAAATGATAAATTAAGAAAGAAGAATATTAAATTCCGTTAGATCAAAATGTCCATCTAGTTTAAGTAATTTCATCCACGTTTTTATATGAATACAACAGTAGCATTTCAGCAATGAGATTTCATGTTTTTGTAGTTTGATAATTTTCTACAAATTACAAATAACCTTGATTTCTCCAGTGCCACTCATCTGTACTGTTGAATAGAATCAGTTTCTTAACCACAAAAATGTCTTTAGTTTATTATTACCTGTACACAGACTATACACTCAGGGATTTGTATATATTGTCTTAACAGATGATTAAAAGCTGCTCAGTATTTTTCAAAACAGCCAGGCGACCACTGCATTCATTTCTTTAAACCTCGCTGATTGTGATGCTTTTTGTCTAAATTCATCAGCCATGAAAACAAATACAGTTCTCTCTGAACTTGCGTAATGGAAGGTAATTTGTCCTGATGCTTTTTTAATGTGGAAGAAAACCAAACTTAAAGCCAAGGTTCAGCAATAGTGTTGTCATTAGCACTATTCTTATAGTTGATGATTCGTAATGGAATTTACCTTGATTTTTATTATTTATTTAGAGATGTTAACATGCACAGTTTGCACCCAGCTGTCAGTTGAGGTCTCATCCCTCCTTGTAGCTTTCACTGTACGGAAAAAATGTCCTGTATGTTTTTCTCATCAGGTTTTTTCTTGTGTCAAAGGTGCGTTGTGCCTGGAGCCGTCATCATTGCGTCGGAGTGGAGTTGCCGTGGCAGCCCTGACGGGGCGCAGGAGGAGGGTGGCGATGGAGAGGGACTGGCAGATGGAGCAGACCGTGGATTGGACGGTGACCCTGAAGGGGTGTGGAGTCCGGACATCGAACAGAGCTTTCAGGAAGCTCTGGCCATCTACCCTCCCTGCGGCAGGAGAAAGATCATACTTTCAGATGAGGGAAAGATGTATGGTGAGGAACAACACAGCACACGTCTGTTCTTATACACTGGCGAATACAAGCACATCCTCTCATTCACGGGACAAAACATAGGTCACATGTCTGTTTTTAAAAAAGACTACAGCTGACATTTTAGTTGGGAAATAGTAAAAAAAAAAAAAAAAACCTTTTGACCTCAGTTTTTTAGAACATCATGTGGCAGCTTCATATGGTGGCAATGACACTGAGCATACACAGAATTTATTATATCCTCTCTGTGTACAGTGTGTCAACAGATGCACAGATCCTCTGAGTGTGTTCCTCTCCTGATACCAGAGCTGTTTGGTTGAATGTGGACGGATATAGCGGAGTCAGGAGGATTCTTCTTTTACCTCATAAATAATCTTCGGCTGAGTGTAAATCACCAGAGAAAAGCACACAAATCCAACAACACCAAAGTTTTTTGGTGATTTTACTGTCATCATTTAAGTTGCAGAATTAATTATAAATATCGTGTGAGTTTTATCGTTTGAATAGCAGAGCAAAAGCAATAAAAGCTCTCTTGGGGTCTCTTGTTTTTTTTTTGTTTTTTTTTTGGGGGGGGCGCATGTTAAATGAGCTACTAGTTGCAGACAGTCTCGTATTTCGTCATGGCGGTTTCATGGTCTCACCCGTCTAACACATTCACACACACTAAATCTGGGGGTTAGAAAATAAGAGGTCCACTAGATGTCTTCACAGATTTTTTTTTTTTTGCTAATTGATTAATTTGTGTTATATCTGTAGGTCCAATACAGGATTATTGCATTGTTCATTAAGAATCATCACTATAGAACTTGGATGTGGTGTCGGTTTGACAGATCAGCCCTGTATTCAGTGGGTGAATTACTTCAAACCGGTTCTGGTACTGGATCAGATTTGCCCAAGCTCCAAATCTACTCAGCCTTATCCCTTCACAGTGATGTAGAGCTGAAGAGTAAATGCAATTTAGTGCTCCACTTACAGGTCCGCAAAGCCACAAGTAAACAGCTGTCAATAACCCACTGAATCAGTAACCCTGTGGCTTATTCACCGCCCTTGTAAAGACCTTTTTGTCTCTGCCCAGGTGATCTGCTTGGAGGTATTTAGGGACAGAGGTATTTAGCTGCGGTCAAAGGGTAGTCAGCCTTGACGAGGTGAAAGGAGAGCACAAGTTAACATTTCAGGTCAGGTTAGGGTTACCATACAAAAATGTTGTGTAATTACTTACTCTTCTTGGATATTAATTGCTTATATCAGTCCGTGCATAACTAGCACTGCAGTTGTTGCACATGTGTTGTTGTTTTTTATTAGGACCTGTTCAGGATGTGAGTAGAGCTTTGATGTTTTTGACTGTTTCTTCTACTTTATTGAAAGTCTTGGCTTGTGCCCAATCCTCCCTTTGCTTTTTTTTTTTTTGGCTCGGAGCTGGCATTCCAACTTGCAGCAGCCTGTGTCATGCATTTGTGTATGTGCTCGTGTGTGTTGTGAGGGAGACGGGATATGTGATCCCGTGCGACAGAAAGGGAAAGTTTGTTTCAGCATTACGGCATTTTCTCCTTTTGTGGAAGTGTGGGCTCAGTGTGTTGACCACCCCCACTTCCTTCTCAATAAACAAGGACAGTCCCTCCAGTACACGCATTCACACTTCCAAAAGCTACACTGACACTTGGAACATAATGGCCCTGTTTCCCAGTTCTAAAACTAGTTAGACACCACCTGCAAACCTTTTAACCATTTTGTCATTTGCCCTTCATTGCTTTTAGTTTTTGAATATTTTTTTAGTATATTTGTGAGAAGGAATAATACATTTTTAATTATGTCACTGATTCAGCGGTGAACATTTTGAATGAAATCCATCATGAAATGAAGATTTGTTAAAGAGAGACGACAAACAGCATTCATTAAAATATAATTAACTTTTACTGGCAATGTGTCGACTGATCCAAACATATACCTACAGTAAGCAGAAATCGGGGGAAGATTCAAGATGCTAAAAGTGAAGCCAAAATATCACAGTCAAAGGAGCTGCCCTGTTGCTTCTGTGAGGAGTCTGTTTGTTTAGCAGCAGAGATTTGTTTGACAGATTCGTCATGGGTCATTACAGCTGTCAGTAACTTGTTTCTCAGTCCCCTTCTCTGACAAGATAACAAAAATCTTATGTGAACGGTTAGATTGTCCTATTTTCCTATAAGCAAAGCCAAGAAGAGGAGCACATTCTGGTGTTGCTTCGTTCAGAACCTGAAAATGTGACCCATGTGAATTATGTACAGCTATAATAAAATATTTTTAGGGTGTGTGGGATCTTTGAGCTGCTCCAGTTCTAAGTTTTCATCAAGCCCATGCAGTTAGTTTTTGTCAGTCTGGTAGATTTGCTCGGTCTACCATCCTTGATTGCATGTACATAAAAGTTACATTTAGAAACAAATAATGCAATTGGAACTTAATTTGTATGGGTGAGTTGTGACACCACAAAACACAGATTGAATCGAATGTTTGCTTGTTTCACTCTTTGACACCATTTTGAGGACACATCATGGTTACCGAGTCGACCCGAGCGATGACCTTGCTTGCCCCTTTTGTCAAAGGCAGTGTTTACAGCCTCAGTGAGACAAAGAAGCAGCATTGGCTATATTCACAAAAAGAGTGAATAACAGAAACAGCAGCCAGGTCTAATGTCTCTGTGTAACATGCAACGGTACCTCAGGTGAATTCCGTTTATGCTCATCTGTTTGTGATGCTGATCTTCAGACAGTACAAGTACGGACCACTGCACATGGTATCAGTCTATCATGGTGAAAGGAAGCTGGGCTGAAAGACAAAGCTTTCAGTTTAACAGTCCATGTTTGTTCCTACTCTCACCAATGGTTACATGCTGTGGGTAGTGACCAAAAGAGTAAGACCACAGATACAGGTGATGGAAGTGGGTTTTCTCTGCATGGTGTTTGGGCTCTCCCATAGACATAGGGTGAGGACTGTTCATGTGGGAAGGGCTCGGAGTAGAGCAGCTGTTCCTCCACATTGAGAGAAGCCCATTTGAGGTGGTTTGGGCATCTGGTTAGGATGCCTTCTGGACGCCTCCCTGATGAGGTGTTTCAGGCATGTCCAGGCGGGTGTAGGCCCTGAGGCAGACCCAGGACATGCTGGTGGGATTTTATCTCTCAGCTATCCTGGGTAGACCTTGGTGTCCCCCCAAAAGAGCTGGTAAAAATGGCTGGGACCCAGGACATCCAAGTATCCCCGTTTAAGGCTCATTTATGCTCCTTTTACATACACTCGTACCTGTATTTTTCTGTATTTTGTTAATGTTGCCACAAATATTAAACAATGCATCCAGTAGAGAGCAGCCAAGAGTGAAGAGTACCTGACAATTCTTGTACAACAACGAACGTGACGATGATGGAGGTAGTGATTGTGTACATGTTAAGAGGTACAAGTGGCCAGGGACTTAATTTTTCCTGTTTTTCGTTGTATCCTACAAATTAATCCAGTTGGTCTCTCAACTGTTAGCTACACTGCCTCCACAGTTTCTGGTGGTTGTGTTTTGTCTGTATTCATAAGCTTTGGGAAATACAGAAATATGAACAAAGTGAATACATATTATGGACAGAAGGTTCTGTCTATCCATATTAAAAGTCAGTTATAAATGAATAACTAGAGGACTGATGGGTGTTTGGTAAACATAAAGCAGGGGTTAGACAGATTTGGGTAGGTAGGTCCTTTTCACACTCCTGACATTTTGCAGATTTGTTTCCCACTTTGCCAAAAACATGCCTGCCCTCAGTCCACTTGAATTGAATATATTTAAAGCTAATATGGAAATTTAGCCTAGTGTTGCCTACTGACGCTTTAACCCTGTAGAAAATTTTACAGACGTTAATTAGTCAAATCTAATTCAATTTGTAACACCAGCATACATACTAGATTAGCATTTATAGGATGACTCTAAGCTGCTTAAGTAAATAAATGGGAATGTCATGGTAGTTTCAGCTTATAGTGTTCATTACACTTGAAACTGCTCTTCCATATAGGAAAAGATAACAGTTGATTCATCAACATTTTTAACAACAAAATTCTCAGACCACACACACTTCTATCACAAGATCATTTGTATTTCCGTACACACAGTATGCTAGGTCTTCCTCCCTTTGCTAAACTAGGCCAGTTGAAATTGAGATGTTGCCTCTGAGCAGTCGGTGCTCTCACTCATATGTTACTGCTGCAAACTCACACTTGTGGAGTCAGCCCAGTATTCCCAGTTTAGAATGATCATCAGGCAGATGAGCTGTTTGGACACTCGCAGGTCAACAAATCAAACAAAGGCTGGACACTCTAAAGGACATACCATTTCAGTAAAAGTGTAAAAAAATAAAAACCTCAACACTTAGCACTGAAATTTCAGCCATTCTTGCTGTTATTTTTAAATCAGTTACAACAATGAAATAACTAACAAAGTGGTTCGGGGGGCTGACCATGAATCAAAACAACCCCAGTTCAGTTCCTGTTCTAAGTGACTTTTGTTGCATGTCTTTTTTTCTACTGCCAACTGGCAAATGCAGGCAACCCCCCCCCC
>JAPQRP010000028.1:18593095-18603971 GCA_037367295.1 Apogon hyalosoma
AAAAAGAAAAAAGATCCAGTTTGTTAGTTTTGCAGCACACTCATTTGCCCACTCTTTTCCATTCCCCCTAGCAAGTGTTGCTTTTATTCTTAATGTGTGGAGCACTTCAGGAGAAAATTGCAAATAGTGTGTGTTAATTAAAAGGAACAACTTCTGAGCCTTCTTCAGCACCTTCATCTTGCTTACTCCTAAGTCATTGTTTAGTAGCTTTTCCAGCATCATCTTGTAATTTCTGATAAGTTCTAATGAAACCGTATTCAGCCTTACATGGAGTAGTGGTAGACTGCAGGAAAGTGTGTGCGTGTCCTCTTTTGGGAATTGGAGCAGACTGCTGCATCTGAGTCAGCCCCTTCTGTCGATTTTGGGGAATTCTGTGTTCTTGTAAGTCCACAAAGCCGATGTGACTCAGCCTGATGAGACCCACGTCCCTCTGGTATCGCACTACTTCCCAGAAAGGATGATTATGTTAACGTGTGCAGTATATGTGATAAATTATTTCAGCAGTGGAGTTAATCTCAGAGCCTTGAGCTGGTCACCTTTATGTTTAATGTCTCTCTAACTCTGACATCCAAAGGAGGGTGAATAATGAGTTGCTCACTAGGAATGGTTTGGGACGAGCAGCTCATCGGGTGTGGGTGGGAGAGAAGGGAGGCAGAGCAAGAAGGAGCTGACTGGGCAGTCTTTGGTGACCACACTTCTGAATTCTTTTCAGCCTCATGGTGACCTCTGTCCTCTCTTTTTCTCTCTTCCCACCACTTGTCCATCTCGTTCAGTAGTTCTGCCTGTGAACGAGCAAATCATACCCCAAATTTACTCAGGCTGTCCTTAATGAGAATCTCACACAGCCACAGAGATTGACAGCTTCACAATGCATAAAACTACATGGCGTGCATTAGTATGATTACATCATCTTCTGCTTTTGTATGTTTTCCTGTCAAGCTGACTTCATCTATTCAGATGGGAAACAATCCAAAGGCATCTTCATGTAGGTTTTATACCAGTAGAACCTTAACACGCATTTAACTAGTAAATGTTATAGTGACCCACAGGCTGATAATCATGGCATCACTAGCGCTGTTTTCTTATTGTACTTAGCCTGAATAATATTGCTATATGTAGACCCAAATAAAGGTTTCTAATGGTTACTGTGAGATTAATACTCATCTACAAAATTCTCTCGTCCTTGCTTTTAATTTCATATTCTGTTCATTAAAGGTTGTATACATGCGATTTGAGGTGTCCTTGTGTGTTTACTTGAGCCCTGAGGAAGCCTGTCTGTTGACATTAGCTGACTGCATTTCTAAGCTAAAGCGGGGTACACACACAAAGATAATTGGGCTGTTTTAGTCCCGATTTTCTCCCTCCTCAACCAAGGACGGCAAATGCGAAATTATCTTATGTTTTATAAGATTATCCTATAAGATTATCCTATGGTCTGAGATGTGTTGAGAGTGAATTTGTCCCGATAATTGGCTTCGAAACGAGTTGGGGCCGACAATTGTAAATATTAAACTTGTTCAGTATTTACAACCAAAAATATTCGCGCGCGTGTGTGTATGTGGGGGGGACGACTCCCGAGCCATGCCTCTGTGAATTGTGACGTGGAACAGAATGTAGCCAATCAAGAAGCGAGGGGACTGAGGAACAAGGAAGCAGCCATAAATAAAAACAAGCATGGCCGACCTGGAACATAAAGTTCGGTGGACCTCAGAGATTCTGGATTTTTCCATCAAAAATAATCCTAAGAACACCATCATTCCTTCCTCTCATATGTCCTCTTCCATGTTGCGTGTTGTGTTTTCTGGTTGTTGCTATGTTTCTTCTTCGTTTTTGTTAGATCACGTTTGATCACACGAGATTTCTGGCTTGGAGGACTAGAGTCTAGATTGGTGGTGGGACAGTTGTTTTGTGTGTGGTGTGCTGTGTTGAGATTATCAGAGTACACTACACACAGTACGATCAAAACTGTTCAATGCCTGATTTTTGTATCTTCATGTGTGGAGTCTGTGACAGATAAAAAATCTCTTCAGATTTAGAAAATCTGTATGCGTGTACCTCACTTAACACCGTCTAGTAGTTGGCACTGTTTGTTCTAGCAGAAGAGAGGTAATGAGGAACTGGGCGGTGAGAATTTTCACAAAAAATCTGACCAGTGTCCTCGACCTAGAGGCTGCCATCATGGATGTGGGCAGAGGAGGCCTTCATTAGCTAACATTACAAACCTCTCACTCCTGGTAAAAAAAAACAGACTCCAACATAAACTTCACTAAAGCACACAAACATCTCTTCCATAGTGTAACTATCAAACTAATTCTATCAATAACACCAGTAGTTTTATACACATGCCTTTTTAAGTGGTGAGATCAGAAAACATGTACTCACTAACTGAACAAAAACTGACTGAACTTATGTTTTATCAAGTACTTGTTTTAAAGTTTCTTCCCCAGTTGCATAATAACAAAATTGCATATGCCCACATTGTTGCTTCCACATAATACAATACAAAAATTGCATGCAAGTGAAAGTGTAATGTATATGTCAGTTTAAGTAAATTACTGGCCCTCACAAAGCTCAAGACTTGATTGTTACAGGAACAAATGTTGTGTGAGTGAAAAGCTCTTGTTTGACTTAACCAAATTTGTCATTTTAGGTCGAAATGAGCTCATAGCGCGCTATATCAAACTACGAACAGGGAAGACACGCACACGCAAACAGGTAAGTACAAAAATGTTATTGTCATTATTATTCAGTTAGCCATGTTAATGTGTTTATTTCAGCTTAATATGTGTGTTTTCATGGGGATAACTCTGGCCCGTAGGTGTCTAGTCACATTCAGGTTCTGGCACGTAAGAGGGTACGAGAATACCAGGCGAGCATCAAGGTGGGTGCCCCCCGAGTCAACCCTCCTTGGCTTCTGTAGTCACCTCCCCTCTTTTTCTTCTTTCCTTCCCCTTTTTTTCCTCCCGTCCTCTTTCCTTCATCCTCTCTTTCTTCAGGTCTCTAGTCACCTGCAAGTCTTGGCCAAGAGAAAGTCTCGTGAGATTCAGTCTAAGCTCAAGGTACACATGCTCACTGACTTTGCCGTGCTTTTGCTCGCTTTGTGGCCCAAATCCAACATAACTCCCTAAATCACCTCAGATGTCTTTGTCAAAGCTTATGGCACTTTACGCTTCTTTGACAGGGTGTCCTGTGAGCAGAGACTCCAGATCTACACTAGGATTTCCTCCTTAGCTGACAGACATCTCAGTGTCTAGCAAGAACAGATGAAACACATTCATGTTTTTTCCTAGTGGGAGCCCCCAAAAAATCATACAATGGTCTTTAGATTTAAATTACAATGTTCTCACTTCTCATAGAATGTAGACAAGTTACAGCTAAACTGTAACAAGTTTTCACATTTTTGGAGGGTTTGGGCTGTGATGGCTTTTTGTAGTTTTTGAACAATTTATAACCCAAAAAATCTGCTCATTAATAAACTAAACGATAGATAGCATTGCCATGTATTACCAAGACTGCAGCAGCCCAGTTGATTTTACCACCGTTTTATAATAAACCAAAAATGTCTTTTCACTCCAACATTGTGTTTTGCACCCTAGCTTCAGCAAAGCATCTGCAGTCTTTCATAGCCAGACCTATCTTCACACTGGGTCAGCACTATGAGTGCAGATAGGTCTGGCAACTTCTACTATCCCTTTTGAATAGGGGTTAAAAAATAACCTCTGTGAGTTGTTTGACTAAATTATATGCTTTTGAACATATCACACTTTTTTTAGGCAGTGCTAAGAAGAAATTGCTTTAGAACATTTGTGCATGGAGAAGGGAATCTTGCTCTTAAACTAACTAAAACCCTGCTAAAGAAAATGACAAGATGTGATTTTGTTCAATCCTTCCATTTTTGGCAGATAGTTGCTACTTGACATTTGTTTTTGACCTTGAAAACGGTAAAACATTGGCAAAAGAGTAGATCCTGTCAACCAGACTGAAGTGTTTGTATAAGTCAGACTTAATGCAGTTCAGAAGCTCACAAAGTTGCTGTAATTCACCATTTTATCAGTTGTTGCTTCTTCAGCAACACAGCATATTGCACCAAGTCTGTAGGATTAATAGAATATATTAGGATGGACAGAAGCTCAGCAATAACTTTAAATGGAGCATGGCAACATTAATGCTGTAAACAATTCATAATACAATGTTCTATGTAAAATTTAGTAAACATATTGGTACTGAAACCATTTTAAATGAATGTTAGCTGAAGTAGAATTGTTTTGGCACCACATTTATTTATTTATTCATTCTTTCATTGACATCTGTACTATTGCCTGAGAGGAAGATCATGTGACAAATTAAGATATCCACGAATAATGTGATATCGAAGCCCCATCTCCGTCGTGTAAGACAAATTTTTCTGATCATAAAAGCCTTTTCCCTTACAAAGTTTGTGGTGCTCAAGTAAATGGAGAATATAGAAACAATGAATGATTAATGTGTAGCATGATCTAATAATACGTGACAGATCTGTTGAGTGTTGTGCTGACATCACGGTTCTGCTATCAGTGGTATCTCTGGAGGAAACCTCAGGAGAAAAGTGAAAATCCTGTTCATGAGAAGTCGTGTTTGTTGTTGTAATAGAGGTTCAAAGGCTGTGGGAGTGAACATTTGAGACATCTTTGAGAATTAGTTCCTTTAAACAGGGTTCCTGCGGCGTCTTAAAAAGTCTTAAGTCTTAAATTTACAAATCTGCATTTGATACCTTAAAGTCTTTAAAAGGTATTAAATTTGATATGGGAGGTCTTAAGTTATGTTGCCATAAACTTGTTAACTGTTTTGTGTTTAAATGTGTCAAATGTCCAAGCTGCAAAGAAAGTAATGTTATTCTACTCAGTTCCACCTGTTCCAATCCGACAATTTATACTGAAATTAGGAACCAATTATTGCTAATTTTATAGCCCCTGGTGAGAAATGACTCAGAATGGTGGGAATCAAGGCATTGGAATAAAGAAATACATTTTCCTAAATTCTAGGAGTCACAAATTTTTGCCAGTGTGACCGTAAAATAGGCATTAAATTCTATTCTGAATGGTCTTAAAAAGCCTGAAAATTAAGTTGTAGGAACCCTGTTTAAAATAATTTTAATGAGGTGCTTGTGTGCTTTTTAAGGTAGTTTTATTTGATTTCTTTCCATATTTTAAGATGTTTGGCTTTGAGCAGTCCAAATGTCAACATCGCAAGTGTGTACAATGGCATGTTGTAGGGTTAAAAAGAATACAGAGCCATGGGAGGTGGGTAAGGTTTTACATATACAACACAATTAAATTATGCACAGAATGGCAGCATTTTTATCAAAGTTACAACATGTTATTAGATATTTTGTAAAATTATACAAAGCATCAGTTCTATTTCTCCCAGTTTTTTCTCTGCAAATTCATGATTTTATAGTCTTATACAATATTCTGTTCTTTTAGCCTAAATTTGTGCTTATCTTGTCCTAAATTTATGATATTAATCTTGGAATATCATCCCCCTCCCCGGCTCTACTTTGTATCAACCTGCAATGGCCCTAATAAACCATCCTATGTTTGTGTATCACCATGTGTGGTAAAGGAGTTGTAGTTTTAATGCATGGCTTTAACGTTTGCTTGGTTGACTTCATAACATGCATGGAAATGACATGACTACACACACACACACACACACACACACACACAAGTAATATGTCTGTCATCTATGTGCACACACAAAAAAGTTCATTTTCCTCCTTGAATATATTTCTGATCTCCACATTCTTACTCTTGGAAATTTCCCTCAGTCTTTTATCTCTTTTTCTGTTTCAGCATTTTCTTGTGGTTTTATTATACCTAGTAATAAAGGTTATTTGTGCCATAATTTTGCACTATAAGCATCTACCTCACTGCTTGTTATTACAGAGTTAAAATACATTTAAAGATTCTTACATTGATATATTTGGGTGTCCCGAGAGATGTTGGTCATATTTTGTCTTCCCAGTGTAAGATGAATGTCATGGAAGTTCTCAGTAGTGTGTACTGTACACCGACATGTATATTCAGGGTGTAGTCAACTTCAGAAGCTGTTAGTGTGTGACATGCCTATTTTGAATGTACTAAAGTTAATAAATAACATGTCTTCTTTGCCATAGGCCATGAACTTGGTAAGTTTTGGTTACAACTCCAGTTTTCTGCTTCAGGCTTTGTGTTGATTGTTTGGCATCACATTACTGCTAGACCACATTACAGTTTGACTGCCAGAGTCAAAAATCCTGCTCACTACTCTTTTGTTTTTAGTGGCTTTAGTTAAATACTGGTGATGGCTCCAGTTAGCTCTCTTAGTATGCTAGCTTGGTGTCCCTCCTGCTTTGGCATCCCCTTACATCTGCTTTGCCCTCTGTCCTGTCCTCCCTCTCGTAGTTATTGCATAATGTTGACGCATATGTTGGCTGGCTTGCTGCCTAAACTGGCCTTGAAGGTTGGCTGACCTCGGAATGTAACCTCAGTTTGATTGGACTTTTTCACACAATGCATTGCTGCGGTGCAATACCTTGTTCTTTGTCTTTCTCATTCAGGACCAGGTATCCAAAGACAAGGCACTGCAGACAGTAGCCAACCTCTCATCAGCCCAAATAGTGTCTGCTAGTGTAATGAAACCCCAGACTCCCTTCCCTCCACCAGTCAGAGTGAGACACAGACGCACACAAACACACATCTGTTCTTTTCTGCGTTCTGAGTAAAATCTGAGTAATATTATCTGGCCTGTCTTTTTCCGTCTTCCCCTTTGTTTAGTTTTGGCCCGGCCCTATGCCAGGACAGCCTGGACATTCTCAGGAGTAAGTATCACTGGCACATTAGTTCGTTTTGTTTAAAAGAAATTACAATCCAGGAGGGACAGAGGCTTAAGCTAGCTAACTTGCTCACTTTTGGGTTTTCACATCTCTGTTTTCCTAATCTCCAGCATCAAGCCCTTTGCACAGCCACCATACACTACACTACCAGCTCCTGCACCCATCAGTGAGTGTGAACACAATCTCAGTGACTCTAGTAATTAGAGTGATTAATAGTCTGTAAATAGTTTTCCTGGTTAAATGTGTGGCAGGTTACGAGCCTCTGCCCCCTCCTCGGCCTCCAGCTATAACAGCTCCTGTATGGCAGGACAGAACCATCGCCTCGGCAAAACTACGGCTACTTGAGTACTCGGCTTTTATGGAGACCCAGAGAGACAGAGAGACGGTATACACATTTGTTTCAAGAGTCAGCAATGTAGAATCTTGCCAGTGTTCCTTTTTTAATCCCTTTGCTTTTTCTCTTTTTTTTTTTCTTTTTTTTTTTTATTCATCTTCATCATTCCTACAGTATAAACATCTTTTTGTGCACATTGGCCCATCAAACCCCGGCTACAATGACCCTGTGTTGGAGTCCATAGATGTGAGACAGATCTATGATAAGTTCTCTGAGAAGAAGGGGGGACTAAAGGAGCTGTACGAAAAAGGGCCACACAACGCCTTCTTCCTCGTCAAGTTTTGGGTCAGTGTCTTTGTGAGCCTGATATTCCAGAGTTATAATCCAGAAAAGAACATTTAAAAGGGATACTACACCAAATTACGGATTAAATTTAAATCATTTTGAAATTTTACTTGTGTTACTGATCTTTTTTAACAAGCACGTGTACAGTTGATGTCATACGTTGGTAATCCACAAGGGGGGAGCAAAGAGCCAAATATTTTAGATTCGCTTGATTGTCTGACAATATGGGGAAATTTGTCTTTGCCTTCTACTTGTGCTGCATGCACAGAAATAAAGTAAATTAAATTCAGTACACATACAGAACATAGCAAGACAAATTACAAAGACTGTGGAGGACAAATAACCCAAATCCAATCAGATTAAAAACAACCAGTGAAGTTAAATGAATGTATTATGTATCATTCAAAAGGTGCATTTTGTTGCTGTGATTAAACAAAAAAAAAAAAAAAACAAACGGTAAATATCTTTGGAATTTTAAAAACTCTACATGCAAATACACAGATATGACAACTGGCTTGGCTTAGATAAGGGGTCTTCCACTAAAATAGCAACAGGTCCACTAAGTCAGCCTTTATCTGCAGCCGATTACAGGTTTATGCTTTTTACTCCATTAAACCATGGAGACATTCGACAGTTTTCCTTTGATGATGGAGGGTGTTTTTATTGACTGAGATTTAGTGATTTGACACCCGACCGTCTTTTTTTTTTTTTTTTTTTTTCCCAGTCTGTGTGCTTTAAATTAACTGGATAAAACACAGAATTACAAAATTACAAGGACATAATTCATTACACAAGTTTAAACTGATGAAGGTTTAAGAACATGTCTGATGGTTAATGATAACATTAAACTTTCCTGTCACTGTGAGGCAGTAGAGCTCCGTGGGCAGTGACAGGTGTGGAGTTTGAGTGGGGTGGGGGGTTACCTCTCAAACATGAACACAGGTGTCCTGAGGTGAGCCCCTGAAGACCAGAATCAAAATGTCCAATGAAACATGTAATGTTACTGGAGCACATACAGGTATAAGTTAATTTATAGTTGATTATCCACAGTCTACGGCTTTAGAACCAAACTATCTTCACATACATGTAGAGACGGGTATCTGGGTACCCATCCACATAGTTTAGGACCCTGATAGTCAGCCTTGCTGTGCCTGTTAAAAAGTCTGTAATGAAAAGAAAAACTAAAATGCACAAATCGATCCACATTTGGACTGGACTTCACTAGTTAGGGACCCCTGTCTTAGATGATGACAAGGACAGCTGATAGTATGAACTGTAAACTTCTTTGTTGATGTCAGTAGCTGATGCTCAGTTTTGTAGCACATGCCATGTTTTAATCCAGCGTGTTGGTAGGTTGAGTGCAGGGATGGGGCTGTCCTGCACCTGTTATCTTAAATACTGTCTGTATGAGCTGATCTAGTTGTTCAGAGGGTTTCCAAACTAAGCTGTGATGCTGTGTCCAAGTAAGCCAAAGAAATGCTAAGCAGTCCTTATGAAGAGAATGATTCTTTACAGCTCCTTAAGCAATATGTCTACATTTATAGGTGGAAAAAGGGAAAAATATGATCAGTAATTACAAAAAAAAAGATTGCAGCAATAAGATTCTGGGTTTGCAGGGGTGCTTGAAATCTTTGAAAATGTTTGAATTTCAATATTATGTTTTCAAGGCCTGAAAAGTGCTTGAATTTTAGTTTAAGTGCTTGAAAGTGCTTGCAGTTATAACTGTGATGTGATTTATTTATTTTTAATATTAATTCTGTCAGGTTAGATGTCAAGCCAAAGGTACTTACAGAGAGGTGATGCATTTTGAAAAATAAAACTTATGTCAAAAAAGAAAAGTAGCGGGTGCTCTAAGGTTGACTTCAGGTCTATTCTTAATCTTTGGCTCGTAATGAGTGTATCTGAAGAATGCCAAGTGGCTTCCCTTTTTTGGATAAAGCTTTGTGTTCCTCTTTAATTTCTAAAGTTTTTGCTATTATGTAACATAAGTTTAGATATTTATAGCATAATGCAATGTATATCACTGTAATAAAAATTGAAACAATAATCATGAGTATATGTATTCCTGTAGATATGTATTTAACCCCAGCTATAAGGTGCTGTGCTGGAAACATTTGATAATGACCCTTAAAAATGCTTGAAAAGTGCTTGAATTTGATGTACAAACCCCGCAGATGAAAATACATCAAGTTTATGAACATTTGTTTGTTTGTTCCAGGCCGACCTGAGCAGTGAAATTGAGGAGGGTTCTGGTGCGTTCTACGGTGTGAGCAGCCAGTACAGTGGAACTGAAAACATTACCATCAGTGTCTCGACTAAGGTCTGCTCCTTTGGGAAGCAGGTAGTGGAAAAAGTTGAGGTGAGAACAACAGCATTGTATTTTGACACAGGCATTGTGCAGCATTTCTCCTCATGCTGTAATGATGTATTTTTAATCATTACGTGTTTATTACATCCTTTCAGACTGAGTATGCACATTTAGAAGGAGGCAAGTATGTGTTCCGCATCCATCGTTCACCCATGTGTGAATACATGATCAACTTCATCCACAAACTGAAGCACCTGCCAGAGAAATACATGATGAACAGCGTACTGGAGAACTTCACCATCCTACAGGTGTGTCCGTGGACCACAAGTTACTTTTCCATTCATCCTCAAATTGTGTGAATATAATCTGCACATAAAAATTTACCTAATGGAAAAATGACAATTTTGCCAACTCATTTCGATTAAAAGTTTTTGCGCTGGCAAGAGGTGGTTTTACGGATGTAGCGCAAATGGTATATCACACAAAACTGCAATGGAAAGACCTTTTTCCACAACTAGAGTCACATGAATAAAAAAAAAAAACAGATGTTACAACAAG
This sequence comes from Apogon hyalosoma, assembly GCA_037367295.1. NCBI lineage: Eukaryota > Metazoa > Chordata > Actinopteri > Kurtiformes > Apogonidae > Apogon > Apogon hyalosoma. Next base: position 18,603,494 of record JAPQRP010000028.1, read on the forward strand.
CAAAGAAGAAGAGTTTTAAAAGAAACATGACACAGTGTGTGTGTGTGTGTCTATATACATATATAGCTATATATATACATATACGTTTTTATTTTCTTACGTTTTTAGATGCTTTTTGTCATATTTATTCTTTGACTTCATTTTCCGCTTGTTTCATGTTACATCCTTTACACCAGTTTCATTGTTTTTTTTTGTTTTTTTTACATATATTTATTTGAATTTTGAATATTAGTCACAGCATATAGATACAAAGTGAACATAGACATTCAATATGAGCTATAGTAACCCCAGCCCCAACTCCACATCACATCTATCAAGGTTTACAAAGAGAAGAAAGTAAATGCAAAACTAGATAAAAATAAAGAATATAAATATACACAAAGTTACAAAATTAAATGCATAGTGCAATACCATTAACATGTGTCCAGACAGCAGATCGACACTACTCAAGGGATTGTAGAACCAGTGTAGAGCATGG
>JAPQRP010000028.1:18610135-18626037 GCA_037367295.1 Apogon hyalosoma
TGAACGTCCAAATGGGTCATATCTGATGACCATGAAAAGATGACAAACTGCATTTACACCAATTATTTACATGTATTGATTGGATTAGTGGATCAGAAGGTATTAAACAGTTTAGTTGCCGGTGGCTGTTTGGGTCTTTATGGGTTAATCAGTGTTTATCTTACACATCAGATCATTGTTCAGTGCAGTCGTGATCACAGATGTATAGCGTGAATGACAGCGAACAGGAGGATGGATGATGGATTCATATGTAAAACAGGAACAACTTAATTCACATTTCACTGACAGCCATGAAGCATCTCATTTGACATTCAGTAGTGGAGACACAGATCACCATTCCTGTCCTGATACACTTAAAATATCTTTGTCTCCTCAGATTTTACTCCAAACTAATAGGATTTCTTACATTTCTTGAAAGTACACATGCTCTGTGTGGGCAGTATCACTGCCTCAGTTTAATATCAAACACATAAACAGAACAACACAACAATTTTAAATGGATGAAACTGTCATAATTGTATAATCTATTGCAATAAATATCTTTGCAATCAAAGTATTTATTTTGTCTTCAGAATTATTTTTTGTTTTGTCATCTGTGCTTACAAAGTCCCTCAGTGTTTGTGTTTACTTCATTTTTACTCCATGTTGAATTTTCTTCCACGAGTTTTCTGAAATTTTTGTCACTTTCTGAGCGTAAATAATTATTCTAACCTACAAGTTATCGTCTGGTTCTTTCAACTCCTTATCAGGAAGAGAAATCATTCTTTAAACCTATTGATTTAAGATTTATCTAGATAAATACTGACATCTGCTGACATGATGGGAATGTGAAGCTGTAGGTGTGATGTGTCCCAGTATTTTTGGTCTGATAACATGTGATAATGAACTGTGCACCTTTGGATTTGGAGATGTGTGTAAAATATAATATCACTTATGCCCATAAGGGGTTTAAATGAAAATACAAGGGTCAATTCTTTTCTTTTTTTTTTTTTAAGTTAAAACAATAGAGGAAAAAGTCCCAATATATTTATCCATACTTTACAGTTGTTCTTTACTATGAGGTAAAAGCATCCACAAAGAAAATATATTTTCATGCAGTAAACTAATTATTTTACATGTTGCATTTGTTGCACATAGAAAAAAAAATTTCACTGTTAAACAAATGTGTCTAAGTCCCTCCACAACCAGGCACTCCCTTAAGGCTTACTCATCATTTAATGTTGCAATGACAGTAAACTACTTCTAATTTAAACTTGGAGAGCTTTGTCCAGTTCAGGGGCCACATACAGCTCAATATAATCTGAAGTAAGCAGGACCAGTAAAATAGTAACATAATAACCTATAAATAATAATAAACTGTAAATGTTTCTTTTTCACTTTAGTGTGCAAAAAAGTTAAATTACAATATGAAAACGTGAATAACCTGAACAACCATGTACAACCTGAACATTTTTAAAGAAAAATAAGTGGAATTTCTCAGCTTATTATTGACACAATGCACGGATCACAGTGGAGCTACAAATGCACAAAACACTTAATAACATATTAGGCATATAATTGTAACTGAACTTTTTTTTCAGGTTATTTGTATTTATTCGGGTTATTCACATTTCATTGTGAAAGTATAGTTTTTAAATGTAACACTTTTCAAAATGCAATTTTACTTTTTCATATTAAACCAAGGATAACATTTGGAGCTGTGATCAGTGTTCTATTATTTAGAGAATCTTTATTTTGTCAGTAGTTGTTTGTCACACACGTAAACATGCACTGTACAATGACATTTGTCTTCTGCCTTTGACCCACCCCTGGAGCGTGCTTCACCTGCGTACTGCGTGTTGGGGGTGGTAGGTTTGTCGGGTCTGGGGTTGATGCCTTGCTCGGAGGCGCATCGGCTGGCGGATCTCTGCCAGTCCGGGAATCGAGCCAGCGACTCTTCGGTCACAAGCCGACTCTTCAGCTGACTCCAGCCATCTAGGCCATTTGTGTTTGACCTGAGCTAAATCCAGTCCAGCCCCTTCACCTCAATGTCTGTAATGTCATTTTTGCACTTTGCAAAAGTGGGCAGTTTTTGGCCCGCGGACCATATGTTTGACACCTTCTCCCCCCCTGGTTTATTCCCTGACAATGCGGCGCATATCTTGAGCCTGCTTTGACAAAATACACACATCCATACTGTTTACTGTGCACAAGAACCACAAACTGGAGTTGGTGCTGACTTGCCATCCTTGCGCTGGGGGCGTGGCTCCAGGCCCCTCCCATCACTCTGCACCTGGTAGGACACGCCTCTCCGGGGCGCGGCGCCGTGGGTGGAGTCTGCCTGTGTGGGAACGTTCGGCCCATCTGCATACCTGGCACATCGGCTGCGTCCGTCTGACTCGACCCACGCGTCTTCATCGGGCCCGCGCTGTTTTTTGGACAGAGGTTACACCGGTCCGTTGAAGGGAAGGGCAGGAACAGGGAAGATGATGGCTCCGGTGCCGCTGAAATCGGCCATGAGCATCAGCACCGCGGAGGACACGTCGCTCGCGCTGCCTTCTGACAACGCGCTGAGCTCCGGACAGGCGCGCGTGCTGAACCAGGTGAAATCCATCAAGAGGGGCAAGTCTAAACAGTGGAAAAGCGACTCGACGTCTCCTTCTCCAACAAGTATGGCCAAGTCATTCCAAACATTTATGATACTCAGAACGTGCCGTGCGTAAAAGCGCAATGTGTTGTCAACTTTTAACTCCTAAGCCGCAGCGACATTCTTTCATAATTCTTAAATATCTGGTTGGATTTATGTGCATTCATTAGAAACTGTGCGTCACTGCGCTGTTGTTTGTCACAAGTGCGTGTTGCGTCCTGAAAATGCGCTAAAACTGTTTAACTACCAGCACAAACTAAAACCCCAGTTTTATTCCTGAGGTTAAATGAAGGAACCATTCCCGTAGTTTGCCTAAAGGTGCAGCAGTTCAGTCAGTTTATGGAGGAGATGCCAAAACTAAATGGTAGGAACAGGGTGTTAATATTAACGATGACGTGTGACTGTTAATGAGAAATACCCTGGAAACCTTAGCATGGAATGTTGTCAAAGTTATGAGTTATGTGTTTGTTGAAGTCTGAGCAACAACACAATTAAGAACAGATCAGCCTGTCCTGTCAGGCTGTTTTGCATTTTTGAGTGTGGAATGCAGCTTGTGGGCTATAAAATTTCTCACACACACTCGCACATCTTAAAAATTATATTTCAGCTTTTGACAAACGACCCCAGTATTTGCCAGAGGCAGAGTAAGTTCAGTAAGTACACTGAGAAACTATTTTTAGGTTGTGAAATGTGTTTATTACATAATATTAAGTTGTGATGTGTGTATGTGTCAGTATAGGACAGGGGTCAGCAACCCTGGTCCTAGAGAACCGCTATCCTGCGTCTTTCAGATGTTTCCCTCTTCCAGCACACCTGATGGTTGTTATCAGGCTTCTGCTGAGCTTTATGATAGACTTATCATTTGAATCAGGTGTGTTGGAAGAGGGATACTTTTGAAACATGCAGGATAGTGGCTCTCTAGGACCAGAGTTGCTGACCCCTGGTATAGGAACAGCAGTGTGTGTGTCAGTCACCTGTCTGCAGGCTGTTGTACCTGATACTTTAACCACTTTAAGGGATTGTGAAATGTTGTGGTGGAGCTGATAAGTGCACCTGTGGCATGTTGTAAGTTTGTTCTCGTGAAATCGGTATTATTTCTTCCTCAGAATACCTGTATGTGAGACATGCAAGTAAATTTGCATAGAAAATAAGTAACATATTGAAATGTGTTAGAAACTACTTTACAACTAAGCAGCAAACTCCTAATTCAGGACTTATTCATCTAAAAGAACAATTTCATCATTACCCATTATGTAAATCTAGAAAATTTTAGCTTATATTTTGTCTGATTTCTCTCTGTAGACTTCTCTCTTTCTGCTTTTAACCCATAAAGACCCAAACATCCACCATCGACGAAAAGTACTACTGATCTAAACTTTTTAATAACTGTTGATCTGCTAATTATATAAATAATTGATATAAAATACAGTTTTTCATCTTTTCATGGTCATCAGATATGACCCATTTGGACATTCAGAGGCTCCATAGTGAACGTGGAAACACCGTCATCTCATAGAGTTGGATAAATGACAGTGGATGGAGACACTTTTTTTAATTTTTATTTGCTGAAAAAGTCAGACTTTCTTCAGTTTTCTCTGTTTCAGATATAATAACCCTCAACTTTAATCTGAGCTTTTATGAACATCTACATAATCAGTGAATTAAATATAGGAAAATACTTGATTTTCACTGAAAATTAGCAAAATACAGAGGATAATATTTAAAAAAAAAAAAAAAAAAAAAGATAACTCAAGAAAGGTTAAATTGAGAGAAAAATTCATATGGGAACTACCACAAAGGTCATACTGGGTCTTTATTAAGTATGAAAGTGCACTAAATAATGACTAACACCCACACACACTTCCGCATAGTTGTTTTAGTTGCTGTTTAATAAAAAGTTATAAGTTGATACTGTAACAAAGTGCATGATGTGAAGATGCACACATGAACTTCAGGTCATATGGTGGATGTGGGTCAAACAAGTAGGTTTACTCAATTCACAGTTTAGAAGAAATAATTTTAAGTTAATAAGTTTATTTCAGCTGCATAAAAGGCAGTCATTTCTGATATTAGTTTAATGCATTAATCTGGGAAAATTTCCAGCTGAAGTCTTGATTATTTATGACCTCTGTTTAAGGTTTCCGAAGACATGAAAAGACATATATTTTGCGTTATCCTTGCCAGGCATGAGGGTTGTTTTTCAAAGACTAGAATGTAATGCTAAAAGTATTTGTGTATGAGAGTGAGGCAAAGAGATTTAGTTGAATTGAGCCTTTCTGAACTCATTTTGTGGACATGATAGTCTTTTAGCAACTTTATTCTTCACTGTTGTAATATGACCACAATCTTGCATCAATACATGAGTTATATTTAGTGATATTAGCTGAATATGTTCTGTCTATGAGCCCCTGATGTGTGTTGTATGTGTGAACACATTTAACATTTAATGTAATTTACAACGCTGATGCTCTAAATAGTACAGGCTGTCCCAAAAAAATGTATATCATTTGAGATGTCTATGTCGGAGTGACTATGTGGTGAGGAGAAATTATACTTAATAGGATTTATTTTGGACATAAAATGTTTTATTCTACAAATTTCAAGCAAAAAATTATGGGCAATGGTAATTTCATAATGTTCCAAAGTTGTTACAAATGTTCAGTGTGTGCGCCGCTTGTGACGCGGCACACATCAAGTTGGGAGTGGAGTTCCTTATTTCTGACACAAAACAAACAGCCTTCCTCTTGAAACTTCTCATGCCATGTCCAAATCTGCTTTCCTGTTGGCGCTTGTTTATGAAATTGTCAAACAAATTCATGTTGTGCATTTACATTTGACTGAGTTTGGGTGTACTACAGTACACAGAACACCTGTTCTGTTGCAGTAAACGGCATGTCAATTCCTTAAAGCACAACAATAAAAATTATTACACTTTTTTGAGCAAAAAGCACAAACAAATTTTAAGGAAATTATTAGGTTTTGGGACACCCTGTATTTCTCTCTTTTTTCTGCTGCTTATTTCAGATTCAGTGTATCATATTTAGTGACATATAGTTGACATGCAGATTGTCACTAAATTAATTTGCTCTTCATTGTGGCTCAGTGTTAGTAAGCCTTTTATTCATTTTTGTCCACACTGAAATATAGAAAGTTACAGTAATGCACCGTAGCATTGGATGCTGCACAAGAGGAAGTTCATTTTAAGCTGCAGTAGAAATATAGTGACGCTTAAATCCACAGTTTTCCTGCTCCAACTGTAGATACAAGCACTTCCTTCTAATGTAACTTTTAATTTAGTCAAAATCATCACTGAAACTTGCCAGTAGAGTTTGTAGTTGCCAGACGTGAATAAATCAGGAGCAAACCTTTACATTCAACCTGAAGTGGATTTGGCTGGCACCATTCTCAGTTTGATACAGTCCAAGTATTTTCCATTAAAAAAAAAAAAGAATAAACAGCTGCATTTGAAACTTTAATGTGAAGAAAGAAAGCTCCTATTGCCTATTCCCAACAGGATTTGGTGAGTTTGATTCAACAGGCTCAGTGTCTCATATATTGTTGTATGTCTGGTCAAAATACATAGACTGTGACATTTTATATTCTAGCAACAATAAATATTCTGCTATATTTTTGTAATGAAGATAAAACAAAAAGAAAGATAAGGTAATTGCTCATATTTATTTTTTTATTAGAATCCTCCTGAAATTTGTATATGCATTTTAAATAGAACAGGGTGATTTTGCCAAAAAATGTAATCTCAGTTTCTTTTTTTTTTTCTCAATTTTATGGACATTTCATGATTTTTATCAAATGTTTTATGACTACATAAACTAAACACAAAGTTTGAATGAACTATGGTCTTTCTTTATTAAAACTATGTTCCATATACAGCCAAAGAAAGTCATTCACAGTTAATATATCACAGGAAGCAAACAAGTTGCACTTGGAATATTTTATTGTGGAAGAATGGTCTCCAGGAGAATAATCTGGATTTTGCATTTATTTAGGCATTTTTCATGATTTTCAGAAAGCAAAACCTTGATAATTTGAGATAATTTGATATATTGCACAGTCCTGAAAAGATACAAACCATTTTAAAGGGCTCATATTTTGCTAAACTCACTTTTATTAGTCTTTGGTTCATTTATTTGTGTATTTGGACCCAATAGTTCAAAAAGTTTGAATTTGAACCCTCCAGGTGCTGCAGAGCTATCTTTATATTCATTCTGGCAAAAATCGAGTGGATTTCTACAACCTGTTTTAATTCCTGCATAATTTGTCACGTCTATAACTAGTTATGTGATGACATTTGCACATATAAGGTCAAGACTTCCAATGAACATTTCTCTAAGAATGACATAATTGTTTATCAGCGGCAGTGGTTGTCGTCCATAGTGAAAATATGTCCAGACTTCAAGTCTATTACCTAAAATGTTCAGTTGTTGGTTGAATGGGACAGAGCAGCACAGCCAACAATCTGGAGGGGGTGGGGCCTGAAGTAGCTCATTTGCATTTAAAGGGCCAGTGCTCAAAACAACCTTTCTGGTGTCAGTCAGAAATAGGGTTGAAAATGGACCTGTGGAGTTGAATTAATGAAGAATTCAGACCCAAGTATAGCATTTACAGTTTATGTAAACCACAGGGAAATGTTTGAAAAATGCATAATTCCATTTAAAAAAGCAAAATATCAGTCCTTTAACTAAAGTTGCAACCAAAGCAAATGCAGGCTTTAAATTTGATTCTGTACATACTGTTGGACATGATTGTTGCACATGTCTGACTCCGTTGTGGTAGTTTTGTCTACCTGTGGTAGGTTGTCTTGTCTTATTTTTTCTGATCTTTCTCCCCTTCAGAGCATAATGTGAATTATGGATGTTTCTATACTGTCACGCAGTACATACAATATCACCAAATCGCACAGTTCAAGCTGACAATTACACTGTTATGACAGTGGCAAAGTCACTCCCACTACTTCTGGCAACTTGGCAGTCATCCATCACAAATGAGTCACCCGTCGTAAATCATGTTTTAATGAATCATCCTACTAGACAGACAGACCAAGGTGTTGACATGTAGCTGGATACATGTGAAGGCTGGCTAGCTGAATAACGTGATGCCATACCTGATGGATCTGGCACACATTTTCAGTTTAATATTAATCAGGTAAAAACACTTTGAAACTCAATATAACTAGAGAATCATATTGTTTGAAGGTAATTTATTATTTCATTTGACCGTATTGGCTGACCATTAATATAGACCAGCACAACAGTCATAATCAAGAAGTATGAGTACCAGAAAGTACAGAAAATGTGTGCACTGTATTAAAAACGTGCAGAAAAATAGAACTAAAAGGCCTCTATAGGCTGAAGACACTTAGTGTGACCTATGAATGTTCCCGTAACGAAAATAACCCAAACAATAGGAAAGGTTTGATGTGTGTTGAAAGAAACCAGGTGTAGAACATGAGAGGATTAAAGCAGTAAATCTCATACTGTCTGATCAAAAGAAAGACGTGTCAAATCCAAAGCAAGATTGCAATGAATATTTGACAGTGGTTTGTAGAAGCTGTTTTTTTTTTTTTTTTAAACTTTTGTTGTAAATGCTGCACATATCTTCTGTATATCCTGGTTGTATCTGAATAGAGTTGCATAGGCGTGGACATTAGAATTAGCTAAAACAACAGATCTAATGATGGCCTGCGACTTCTGTAAAATATAAAGTAAGGTTATAATAGTTTTGGATTTTTCATTATAGTTTAGTTTTATTTAGTTTTGACTTTTTTTCTCTAATTCAGTTAGTTTTAATTAGTTTTTAGAGCAGGTTTGCTAGTTTTTATTTTAGTTTTTTGTAAATGTTTAGTTTTAATGTTAGTTTTAGTTTTTTCATATCTTTTATCTTCCATATCTAAATCCCATACAGGACTCTGCTGCTTTCTCCCAACTTTAGTCTCCATGTTACCAGGTAGAGTGGAGATGAGAAGCCGACTAAATGACAAGTGATGAACCGTGAAGTGCCATATGGTGCCGCCAGCTAAAACTGCTCGAGCAAAATAAATAGATTTCGTATCAATCCAACATTGACAAAGATGAAAACAAAGGGAATTTTATCTATAATTTTTATATGTTTTAGTTTTGTAAGCACACAGTTATTGTTTTTTCTTTTAATTATAGTTTTATTTATTTCAGTTAATGAAAATGTTTTTTCAATTCTAGTTTTCATCATTCTGTTAGTTTTCATTAACGATAATAACCTTGATGTTCAGATTCATACAGTGATAATCCCTGTCAGTCATCATTTGTGACACACTAAAGGTGTTTGGTGCAGAGACATTGCCCTCCGCTTGTATTTTCTTATTGTTGTTTTGTTTTTCTGTGCTCATTTCTGGACCTTTTGGCAGTGAGTTTGTACCTCCAGCCAATCACAGTGTCATACAGGTTGAGTCTGTGACAGAAGGCTTGTTGTTTTGCAGGAAAAACAAGCAAAACATGTTACATGTCTTAGCTTTTTGCAATTTAATAATTCATGACAAAACTCTCAGATGTGTTACCATCATTAACCCATAAAGACCCAAACATCCATCACTGACCAAAACATCTACTGATTTAAAATATTTAATACCTCTTTATCCGCTAATTCTATCAGTCCATGTAAATAATTGATGTAAAATACAGTTTGTCATCTTTTCATGGTCATCAGATATGACCCACTTGGACGTTCAGAGGCTCCGTAGTGAACGTGGAAACACTTTCATCTTGTACAACATTGATTCACAGTAAAACCCATGGAGTTTGATCAATGACAGTGGATGGAAATGCTTGGTTTATGTTCGGTTAATGATATATTTTACTGAAAAAGTCACTTTTTCTGCAGTTTTTTCTGTTTCTCATATGATTACTGTCAACTTTATCTGAGCTTTTAAGAACATCTTCATGATCAGTAAATTAAATACTGGAAAATACCTGATTTGTAGTGATAAAATACAAAATACAGAGGATATTGTTATAAATAAATGGTGATAAATCGCTTAAGAAAGGTTAGATATTGAGACATTTTCATTTTGGAGCTGACATAAAAGTAACGCTGCATCTTTATGGGTTAATATTACTGTACTTTTTCTCTCTTATAGTTGTCTAATGTTTATTTCAGTTCTCATATGTTTCTTCTCTTTTTTTGCACAGCCCCAACTTCAGAGGTTTTTGTGGATTCTGTAACATTCAAGTTTGCTCCGTTCAAGTCAAATGGGACCTTCATTCGCAACAACACTGTGGCATCAAGCCGAGCTGTAAGTGTTTACTATGTAATGGTCACAGTTGTTATTCTTCTACATCAGAGCACTTCTTCTCTTTGCACTTATTGATAAATTAAGTAACTTGTTCATACATTAATTGCATTTACTTACACTTACACTCCACTGTTATTGTAACAATGCTCTGAATAGCCTATTCCACATGTCCTAATCAGATGTATTTTTGGATTTGTGCAAATAGTGCAAGATGTTGTTTGAGCTGTAAACAGAATCATATGTCGCAGTAATTAAAGGCATTAATGCTGGTGATAATGCACATTAAAAACTGACAAAAATGTAAAAATTTGTACTGACAATAAAAATGTTTAATCAGATTAATAACAGGGTTACTGTGGATTCATTTTGATTAATCACAATTAAATATCATAAATTTTTTATCTGTATTACTCACGTTTCATTATGTGTGAGTAAACAGACTTCAGAAAGAAGGGAATATATGTACTTAACATGTTTATTAAACACCTTCAATAGTTTCAACAAAACAGCTTGAAACAACTGTTCCATCTTAGTTTTTTGTACTCATATTTCCATCAAGAGGGGCAATGTGCTGTGTAGCCTCTTCTATCTTTATGGGTTGGTTCTGCTGCCTGTCACTACTGGATCAACTGCCCATTTGTGCATGGGCGACAATAACTCTACTTGGACAAACTGCCAGAGATGTTCAGTCATTCTTTGCTGCAGATGGGTTAATTGCATTAAAATGTTTAATCCGATTAATCATGATGATGGATCAAACTGAGTTAATGCATTAATTTGGACAGCTCTAGTAAAAATCTGCCTTTCATAGATGAAAGCAGCTCAAGTCGACACTTCCTGATTGATGATAATCAGTGCTGGCGTACCATGCTAGAATTGTACTTTTAGAATACTCTCAGTACAAATTTACTTCAAAAATCAGTGTTGTGAATCCAATCAGAGGTCTTCAGTCCATCTGCCCTTCAGTCAGATTCTGCCAAACTGTATTAATTTTGCAATGAGTTGAACAGTGATTTTACCTTGAAAAACCACTGTCTAGACTGGTCAAATTGTTGGTTTCAGGATGGCTCTTTTTGTGAGACTGGCAGGTTTAAGAGCACTAGAGGGCTTCATTTCTCTGTAGGAAGAAACTGTATAACAGCAAGTAAAAGCTGTGAAAGGATTCTAAACACAGTGTACACGTGATATTTAGGCGGGCCTTCATTAGTGGTAAAACCAGTACATGAACTCAAACTAACCCTTCCAGAGACTCGTATGGTTCTGCATTGGTGTCTTGTGATTTTCTGTTACACGGATGTTCCTGAAATACTCCTTTCTCACATCCACACCTGCATCTTTTAACACTGAGCAGCTCCATCTCAGCTGCTTTCTGACATTTGTAGTGATTTCAGCCTCATGTGGTGGGAGGGGTTATTCTCAGAACAATGGTAAAGTATTACATAATATTCAAGGCTGTGTGTAATTTGGGATATCAGTGAATGTTTATTTTCATTATGATCATGACGGAGTGAGTAAAGACAGTTTCTGAGACCGCTAAATGTGATTCAGACACGATTCTTTGTTGAGCTGATGTATAGCTCTGCTTTTCTTGTTGTGACATGTCAAATTATCTTCCAGGGAACAGGTCTTCATTCCTGACAGATTGATTAACCTAAGCTCCACAAAATGCTGACCTAGTTAGATTATAGTCCTTTTTCCATTTCTTTTAATTGTATTCAGAAAGATGCGTAAAATATCTTTCCTTTTAATTTACTTGTTAAATGTATATGTACACCACAAATGAAGGGTTAATAGACTTTAGCACTTAGAGACAGGCATACGCATTTTCTGAAAGTGATGTTTTTAATTTTAGTCTTGCCTCTAAGAGTCAGCGCACATTCAACTCATTTGTAACACTGGACTAGTCCAGATTTCACAGAGGAGTAATGTTGGCTTCATCAGGTGTGAGTGTATGTGTGTGTTGGTGAATCTGCATTTGTACTGGGTTGGGTTGACATGACCTACTGACGGAGAGTTGAGGTATGTCTCGGGAGTGTGATGATTTGTTTCCGACTCACATCACTGGATACACAGTGTTACTGAGTATGAAGAAAGTTTCTTTGTAAACATGCATTAAAAATTGGTTTACAGAATACAAATCATATGCAAAATGTATCATATTTAACTTCATGGGAAAAAAAAGAAAATATAAAAATTTTGATGATACATGACACATTTCTACAGTATCATCCCATGGTTATATATTGGCCTAACATGTATCCCTGTTTTAAGGGAGTCACACCATCCCATAAACACTGACAGTAATATTAATCATTTACGTTTTTCATCAACAACATAAAATTTATGCACCACTCTAAATACACTGTTGTCCATGAAGTTGGAAAAAAATATTTGATCCTTTTCTCAAGAAATTATTGTGATAATGTGATTTATTTTGGGTAGATAAAGTGTAACTAGGACTCAGTGTGTAATCATTACACCTGGTCAAATATGATTTTTATATGTGTATAAATAGGAATAAAAAGGAAAGTGTTTGTAAATAAAATTATTCCGACTTTATAGCCAGCAGCGTTGTTCTGGTTGTTGAGGTGAAGTATTTGAACATACATATATAAATGCATAGTTTATTTATTTCAAACATTAATCCTATGGTAAATGCCTTGATTGCTACTGTATTAATGTCAGGCTGACAATACAGGATTAAATGAAATTTGCTTATTAATGCTATAATTTCCATTAATAACCATATCCTCGTCATGAAATAAGAATAATTTAGGAAAACGGGGACAGGCTCAGCTGTTTCCCTGTGCTGCTCCCTTTTGCCCTGTTGACATTGAATAATAGTGGAGCTCGCTGCAGTTTGAATGTAAACATGCTGTTTGTTCTTATCAGACCTGTTGCTGACTGATCCAGCTGCCTCACATAAGGCTGGTTACTCAGCAACCATTCCAGTTTATCACAAGACTGACAATGTGTACACAGACGAAAGACAGTGCATTTAGTTTCTCTTCACACTTACGTGCACTCGAGTGTGGATCTTTTCCTGTTGCCTATTCTATAAAAATATTATAAAGCAAAAATGTGAGCATTTTGGCTTCAGAGATAAATTGTGAGAATTCTTACAGTAGTTTCTGGTCGATGTAAAAGGAAAAACATTATTCTCACTGATGTCCACTGAGGCCCCCGTCCACACTAACTTTTCCACGCTAACCTCCAGGTAACAGAGACATTTGGAAAATACTGCTGAATATAGTTTAGAAACTATAGGGTTGTGCTGTAATATGGACAAACAATTATGATGTAGACCGATGCATTTGCTGACCTTTTTGGGTCTCATCAGTCACTATGTATCATTCTTTGACCTGGAAACCATTCCAGCAGAAAACAAGACATCGATCAGATCAGATTCAACATATAGATACTGATTTGAACAATAGACGCCTCTATTGTTGTATCTTGTAGAAACTATTGTGCATTTAAAATAGGCTTTTTGTCATGAAGAAATCTTAGCTCAGGAGTTTCAGACATATTCCCATGTGCAGTAGCATAATGTCTTCTCACTATCATGTGATATGTATCATAAAAACATATTAGTGTGGATGTAGGGTTAGTAGCAGTTTGATTCCAGAGCAATGAGATTATCTTTTTTTTTTCTTTAAACCTGTTTTAAAAGATTATGACTAGATTCTGATTTTACCAAGCAGAGGTTTAATTATGAAAATGACTAATCATTAAGAGCATTGCTAAGACATGTTCTGTGTTTGTTATGCCAGGTTTTTTAGTTACCTCGTAGCTTAGACTTGGAACACACGAACAAGCCCACGCATATAAAGACAGCATGAAAGTAAATGCCAAATAATTTGATACAAAAGAATACTCAATTAAATGAGGTTTAAGTGTTTGGTGACACCAGGATTGTTAATACCGGTGGAAAGGGCTGACGTGCACACACAAAGCTCCTCTTTGAAAAACTGATGGACTGTGCCAGCTTCCACCAGGAGCTCACACAGCAGCTTGTTTTGGTCTCATAGAGCAGATACTATGTCACCTCAGTTAGGAGGATTGTTTAGTGTGTTTTGCAGTGCTCACTATTACCTGAGGAAACAGAGAAGTATGCATGTTTTGTCCAGGGTCAAATTCCTCTGTCTTGGTTTACAGGTGGGTTCTTTGAGACCTGCTCTTGTGGAAAGTAGGTTACCTACTTTAGTTTTGTCAGTGACAATCAGCCTAAATAGCCATGCAGTGATTTATCTAACAATGGGATTCATTTCAGTTTGACTTGGCCAGCCAAGTCAAACCTAATTCTTATCGTAGGTCATATTTGTATGTTTCTCTTAAATTCATTAATTTTTTGCAAATTTTTGAAATTTGAACTTAGAAAATTTGTCCAATGATTTCTCAAAGACTATTCACCCAATTGGGTGGACAAACTGCGATTAAATTGAAAGTTAAGACTTGGGCAGATAAATGTTTGTCTTGGTTTAACTGTACTACCCAGAAAGGACAGTAATTTAGTTAAATGTAGTTGACAGTTATCTTTGATTTTTAAAATTGAAAATGAATCCCTGATTAGGCTTGGTATTGATAAGCTCTGCCCACTTTTTCACTTGTTTTTCTGTAGAAGAGTCAGAGGAGTCGCACTTTATCTTCTAAATCCATGGGAGGAAGACATGTCAGCAGCTCAGGTGCATGGGAGTCCAACTTCAGCACCTCCAATTGGCCCCAGAGTCCCAATGGGCTGAAACCAAGTCGCAGTGACCCTACCCTGGCTCCTCCATTGTCTGCTGCTCCTGCTGCTGGAGCTACCATGGTAATCAGTTATTTTCATGTTAAATTACACTGAAGTCACTCGACCATTTTCATGTAGAGTTTTGTTTTGAAGAAAGTAATTAAATAAAAAGAAATGTCTTATGTAATTCAGTAAATAATTATTATGCTGTGCTTTATAATAATTGTAAGTATTGTTAATTGCTCATTTTTAGAGAGCCAAAGGACAAAGCCAAAACCAGTCTGTCCAAAGCCAGCACACTCGAATAACTAGAAACACATACTCCCTGAGCAACGGTCAGCTGACCAACAGCCAGACACGTCTTCGGCCGCCCTCTGCCCAGTCTAACAGTGAGACCAAGGTGGTTGTCACAAAATCCACAAAGATTGAGCAGCAATCAGGGTGAGTACACTTTACACCCTGGCTTGTAAATAGGCATGTCAGTTGAATGCATCTCTACACCGACCCTCTCTTTTGTTTCTCTGGTGCTGTCTGTAGAGTGAACAGTGTTTTGAACATACCAGACCTGACTCTTAAGGAGGCAGTCGAATACCTGTCTCACCCTGAGGAAAATTTCCAGCATTGTGGAGCCACCTACATCCAGCATGTCACCTTCAAAGATGAGAACGTCAAGGAGGAGGTCAGGGCAGATGTACATACAAATAAACTGTAAACTAAGGTCAAGATCAGAGGCTAGTTAATTAAAAAAAAAAAAAAAAAAGTTGCCTAATGTTTATGATATAATACATATGCCAGTCAAGTGTAATGTGCTATTTTAATGCTTTAATCCACTGACACCCATGAATGTCCTTTGCAGTGGACAACTTTTTTTTTTTTTTTTTTTTAAATAAAGTTGTGAAACTCATAGTTGGGTCTCAGGAGTGTAATTTAATAAATACAAAAATATAATCAGGCTATTTTCAGCACTCTAACACTTTTAAGTTCTGTAATGTCGAATATATATTAATCTCTCAAACTAGTTTGTAATAGAGTACATACACCACGAGATAGCAGATTTTACTACAGTGTATAGGCCATGTTAAATGAATGGTTCCTCTTCACTAAAATTGATGTAGGCTTTTAATTAAATACATCCATCCATCCATCCATTGTCTGAGCCCGCTTTATCCTCACTAGGGTCACGGTGGTCGCTGGAGCCTATCCCAGCTACTTAAGGGCGAAGGCGGGGTACACCCTGGACATGTCACCAGTACATCGCAGGG
>JAPQRP010000028.1:18676377-18687193 GCA_037367295.1 Apogon hyalosoma
CATTGATTCACCAGTAAAACCCATGGAGTTGGATCAGTGACAGTGGATGGACACACTGGGTTTATGTTCAGTTAATGTTATATTTTACTGAAAAAGCCTTTTCTTCTTTTTTTTTTTCTGTTTTGACATAATAACCTTTGGCTTTACTCTGAGCTTTTATGAACATCTTCATAATCAGTCAATTAAACATAGGAAAATAGATGATTTTCTCTGGAAAAAATGCAAAATTCAGAGGATAATATTATAATAAATGGTGAAAAATCACTTAGGAAAGGTTAAATAGACAGAAAAAAATATCTGGGTCCCACTAGGTCCTTATGGTTTATAGATCAGTGTTTAGCTACTACCTTATATTCCTTATTCTTCTATTACAACTTGATCTTTGATACAGGGTTAAAACTAAATTTGTCAAGTTAATTTTTTTTGCCATCCAAACACATCTGAGGTGATGGTGTTTATAGCTGTGTTCTATCTGCAGTTGAAGAAATAATCGTTGCCTGTCAAGCAGCAAGTTTTCCTTCAAATTTAGAAACAACAAATGTAGAATAATTGTTGTTTGACAGGCAACAATTATTTAAAGATGTAATGTGTAATATTTTGGTGGATTTAGAGGTATCTACTTGCAGAAACTGCGTATAATATTCATGGTTTCATTTTCATCCGTGAACAAACACCTAAAATTTAAAAAATCAAATCATTGTGCTTTTGTTAACTTACAATGAGATGTCAAGTTCCGTCTGTATTAGTCATATTGGACACATTGACTGGTTCTCCATACCAAGAACGCAGAGTACGCAAAACTCGGCGAGTACGGTCTTGGTAAGAACAGTCCCAGAGAACGTACTTCCTAAGAACGCAGGAACTTTAACCCTGTCTCTGCTGTATTTACTCCATCTGCTCCCTAATGTATTTCCTTCAAATCACCACAGTATCACTCGACTGGATTTCAGTACATTTGTATTAGTATGTACATGTCATTTATACATTTTGTATATTTTTCAAATCTGTAACATATTTCGTCGGTTCAGCGAACTGCATCTTGGGAATTATCTCCCAGCCAAGTCTGCAGGAGTCACCAGCCAGTGCATCCTTGGTTTAAAGTAGCAGACAGGAACAACATCCGAGTACTCCATGTGTTCTCGGTTTATGGACACTTACAGTTGGAACGGTACTTGGGCCGCGACGGATGAATGAGAACGCAAGAATGGAAGAACAGACAAGAACATGTAAATTGAAATTTTGACGCACTGCAGGAGCTATAAAAATATGTTTGGTACCAAAATTATTAAAGTTGGAGCAGGCTACTGTAGCTAAATGAAGCACTAATAGACCTTGTCGAGCTGCTTTAGTGTTGACCAGAGTGGTTCTCTGACTGAGCTGCATTCGTATAAGAATTGGACAGAGCCTTTGGGTTTTGGACAGCCATCCTGAAGCCAGGAGTCTGCATTTTGGTTGGATCATCAGAACAATTATAAGATGGTCCAAGTAAAGCAAATGAGACTAGAATGACTCCTGGAAGAAATTAATATTTGTAGAAAGAAATGCATTGGAAGTGTAAAGGAGCCAGGCCTTTTTGGAGCAACACCTAGCAGCTGTCAGCGATGTTACACCTTAACATACCTCTGCACTGGTTTCATTTTCGAGCCATGGGGTCTTCACCTTTTTGGGTAACATCATCGACGACTGGGATGCACTGCCGAGGGAAAACCCAGAACCAAGTTTTCATATGCTGTCAAGCTGAAAAAAAAGAAAGACCCATCCTTTAAGTGTTGTTGACTGCACCCCAGCTTCCATATCTGGCACTGTTTTGACCATAAATAAAGTGTAACACTGATTTTCCTCCCTGATGTTGTGGTAGATGGTCCCTGAAGAATCTTACAAAAAGATTTTATACAAGATACGTCATTGTAATAGCCCGTATTTCACTCTGTGTAAGTGAGAACCAGAGCCACATGATAAATCATCTTTATTTACCAAAGAAGAATTGTTTTTTTTCCCCAACAATAATGACTTTGTCAGTGTCCGTTCTTTGGTAGAGTGCTAAAATAATCCAAACTGGACATTTTAAAACTACCTATAAACATATTAGTAACGTTCCAGCCTTTGGTTTGTTTTCCCGTCTGGTGGCTGTAGTTTTCAGAATATTTTTCAAGACCTTTGCCCTACTTTTGTTTTTTGTCTTTTCTATTCATAATTAATTAACTGACCTTTCACTACAGCCCCTTCCAAAAACAGGTACTGTCCGTTCCTACGTTAGCGATGTGAATGGAGCTCATAGATGCAGTATCAGTTACATGGTTTGTCACTTAATGTATCGTAATGATTAATGTCTATGATTTACCAACTGGAAACTTTCCACTACTCAGCTGCTTTAAAGCTAAGACAGTGGGGCTAAGACAGTGGGCGCTAACTGCCACTGGTGTAGTGGTTAACACCTAAACCTCACAGCATGACATTGTGGGTTTGACTTGCAGCTGGTCTGAAGTCTGTGTGTTACATTCTGTGTCTCAAAACAGGAACATATACTTTAGGTTAATGCCCTGTTGGTACTCACTGCTCTTAATGTGTGTTCTGTGCTAATGCTAATGCTAGGTACTCTGTGTGTGTGTATTAGAATGCAGACCAAATTTTTCTGTGGGGAAAAAAAATGAATGAACTTGTAACTTTTTATGTCCGTGTTAGCTAAGTTAGAGCACACTTGTTAGCGAATGACAAACGCTTGAGAAAACAATCATACTATTTTTTTCACATGGTGTATTTTTTCACCCTCAAATGACACACAACCATTTAACTTAAGATGAATGACTTATAAAGAACGCACAACTGTCTTTGTCATCTAATAACTGCATGGTAAACTAGCCAAACATTAGTTAGCTTAGCCTGGAGCACCGTGGGGGGGGGTGACAAATTCATGGACCCAGCATTTCTGGGGGGTCCAGTGGATACAGGTTAGAAATTGTGGAAATTCCGTGTAAGATCCGCAGTAGAATAGAGGCATAAAAGCTGGGAATTGGAGATTGAAAGCATGTTAAGTTTCGCTTTCGCTTCAAGCCAGCATTAGTTATTTTAGTTATGGACCACACCCCCACGTATATAACTGCTGCCCCTACCCCACTTACATACTACCTTACCCCTAGCCAACCCCCCGCTCCAACAGATCAACAAAATACTGAATTTTATGAATGGCCCACAACGTTTACCTTTCATGGGGCCCACAGTTGCTTGCGGCGCCCCAGAGTTTAGCATTTGATGTTTTTGTTGATCAAATTAAAACTGCATTGTGAAGATGTTTTCTTCTAGTCTGGTTGATGAACCTGCTGCTTTCATAGCTGTTATTACAGAACTTTACAACAGCATCCTGCGGAATCTCTCTGTGATAACACCGGAAGAACCATTGAGTGATGGGCCGAGTGCCAAAGCTTGACAGGCATAGCAACAGTAACTAAGCAGGGCGGGGCTTAGTGAAGGGTTAGCTGTTTCTGGAGTTTTACCTTCGGGCACGTTGGATGGTTAACCCCATCCGAGGTCATTGAACTGTCAACCTATTGGTGTAGATGATGAGTAATTACATGTAATATTATGGTCTGTAATTAAGAGTGGTTTCCATTCATCAAACACCTGACGATGATCCAAACATAAAAACATAACAGACACAACTCAGCACACGTCCATAGCGGTACACGTTGGTGGACATGCAACAATTTTCCCTGATCAGAGAAAGTGTAAAATTATGCACAACAGTAAAAGGAATCTTGTACGTGCATCCTGTGAAAATGTCATTATAGGGCCTGTAAATATAATACAGAGCGTATGCAGGATATTATGTTTAAAGTCTCATTTTCCACAAAGATAAGACTGCCAATAAATCTGGTTTTCTTACAGTGAACAATGCAATATTCAGACAACATATGCTGAAAGAAAATAAATAGTTTTACATCGTTTCACTGCTGATCTCCAAGGCAACAGCAAGCGGGTCCACTGAGTACATGCTTAGTGTTGACATGGTAACAAGACACCTCCTACCATGCATGTTTTCTACTGTCTGTACACAGCTCACAGTCCTGCAGGGTGGAAGTATGGTTTCAGGCATGTTCACATTGTTGTTACAGAACAAAGACAGAGGAACGATATGAAAGAGCAGAAGGTTTTACAAATGTCGTCTCTGATGCAAACAGCAGGAGTTACGTGATAGATGAATGGAGACGTTCTGGCTTTGTTACTCAGGGATATTGAGGAAAAAATTAAATCAAGCTTGACTGAAGACACTAACATTATGTGTTCTGTTCCATCTGCTGGTCACCACTCTCTACATCCCTGCAGTTTTATGGAAATCTGTTTTGTTTTCTCCTCATTTGAGGCAGAAATAGTCCCCTTCTGATCGTCTCTGTGAGGATTGTGAAGTCGCCTGCCTCCACATGTTGCATCAAACCAGCTCTTTCGAATTATGACTGGAGATTGAAGGCACACAGGGGAAATATCCAGCTTACTTCATTATGATTGAATGGGTCTCTTGCTGCTATTTTGCACATGAAATGACAAATGGCAGACGTATCTTTTGAAAAGGCCCATCTCCCTCTAACAAGCTACAAACACCCTCATCCATCTGCGCATACTGCATTACATTTCAGTCTTTTTTGGCCAGATTGGAACTGATGAGCCACGTTTACAGGAAGTGGCTACTGTGAGACTATGTGTGGGTGGGTGCTGAATTGCTGGAGGCCCATCCACTTTACACGTTCACTTAGTCTTTTCCTTTTTTCGGTAGCTAAGGAATAGTAGTCCTGTGCTCCAGTTCAGTCTGCATGTGCACTGACACCTCTTCTACCTGCTGCAGAGGTCTGCCTCGATCTTTTAGTGTTTAGCTGTACGCAGTCTGATTGTTTATTACCATTTGTTGCTGTAGAAGAATGCAGAGTTGTGAAGGTTACAGCCTTATGTCAAACAAAGAACTCCACAGTTTCTTTTCCTTGTTGTTCCTTGTTGTGCTTTTGCACCCTCTGCTGGGTCATAATGACTTTAAGTCTATACGTATGGAGAAAAAAATATATGAAGAAGCAGGAGTTTAGCCTGTTAAAGTCAGGTTTTCATCTGTATTTACACGTATAAATGAAAATTTCAGAGTATCACTAAGAGAACATGGATTTCTGTGTGTTTCCTTTTTTTTTTTCTTCTTTTTTAAACTTGTCTTGTCCAGAATCCTAACAGCTGAATGGTGGTCTGGATCCTTTTTGTTCTGAACAAATTTGCTTTGCCAAGGGAAACTACATAAAGTCTATGAGGCTCCCCTTCATATTCCACTGTCTTTAATTTGAGTTTAGCTGAACCACATTTTGATGCTGGACCTGACATGAAGGAACCGGAGGAATGAGAAGAAAGAGGGAAGAGAGAAGGAGAGAGTGAAGGGGGGAGAAAATGGAAAAAGAAGGTGGTGAAGACCCTCACAAGAACATGTCGACAATAACAACCATGGTGATAATTATAATGGAAACAATAACTAGAACATTATTTCTGTGTGTTTCCATCTAATACTCTCATGTAAGTATTAGGACTTGGTGTGTATTCGCAGGAGTTACATATTTTAACTGTGATTTTTTTTTTTTTTTGTCAAAAGGCTGCAGATCAGACTGAAATCCGATGTCAGGATCTTGAACATCACAGGCTTAGTCACCTAAGGGCGTAAAAGCTGTGAACTTGAGCTTCCTTTGATGCTTTGGCGTGGGAGTTTGGAGAGTTGGACTCAGTGTTTTCATTTTACTAAGTCCTTCAGAGGCTGAAGGCCTAACTTTTTACCTACACAGTCTATATTTTAAGCTAGACACTTAAGCAAAATGTAAAGACCTGTTTTAGTTGGGAACAGATCCCACATTGTACAACACAAACATTTTCTTCGTGCCACATTTGATTTGTTGGAATTTGTTCAAACTAAGTTCTACAGACACTCACTAAAAGAAGATGTTTGACTTAATGTTGGGAATTTGTTAGGACAGAAAAGTTCTCATCTACCCAACCCCACCTACTGTAGGACCGTAGATAGGGATGGACAGGTAGACGTACAGGTGTCCCAGAAAAAATGGACATCATTTGAGAAGTCCACACCGGAGTGACTGCATGTTCAGGAGAAATGATACATAATAGGATTTATTTTGGACATAAAATGTTTTATTCTACAAATTTCAAATGAAAAATTCTGGGGGATGGTAATTTTATAATGTTCCAAAGTTGTTCCAAATGTTCAACGTGTGCGCCGCTTGTGACGCGGAACACATCAAGTCCAGTCCGTCCAGATCCTGTTTTCCGACACAAACAGCCTTCCTCTTGAAACTCCTTAAAAAACATCCAAATCTGCTTTCCTGTTGACGCTTGTTTATGAAATTTTCTACCAAATTCCTGTTGTGAATTCCCATTTGACTGAGTTTGAGCGTACTCCAACACACAGAAGGCCTTTTCTGTTGCAGTAAATGACATGTCTATTCCTGAAAGCACAACAATACAAATGAGTACACTTTTTTTTTTAGCGAAAAGAGCAAACTAATTTTCAGGTGTTGAAATGACATCAGTTTTTTTGGGACACTGTATTTTATTGATCCCAAACTGGGGAATGGTACAAAAGTCAGGTTTGTCTGAGATTTGAACTCAAATCACTGGAGTCAGAGTCCAGAGTGCTAACCATTACACCAGATAAGATAAGATGAGGACAGAAGCATATGTCCAATATATTGGAGGGACAACAACACCACTACCATTGATTATACATACGAAGTGGACATGGAGCCAGTTTTTGGTTCAGCCAGTCTAAGATCTATGACTTATACTGGAGTTGGCCATCAGGGGGAGGTAGAGATCTTTTTTTTTTTTTTCAAATATGAAGTAATTTCACAATGTCCTTCATTGTTTACAGTCTATGGAACAAACTGAAGCTTAAAGTCTGACTTGACAGGTGAGTAAGCTGTCACTTAAACCCCAACAAAGCAGACATCAAACCCTCGTAGGAACTTCACAGTCTCAGTAATGGAGCAATGGAGTTAATAGAGTTAATATTTTCAGGATGAAGATCAATACAAGTCTATAGGAGTCACGTATTTTTGGAGCCAGCATTTTAAGATACTTCTGCGATGGTGAGAATTCTAACACCATCTGAATCTGTCAGGATCTGTGGGATCTGAAGAACTCATTTGTATTATCTTATCTTTTTGTGGTGTAGTCTGTCTCAACTCTATAGAACTGGACTTACAATAACCGTAAACTCTGGTTTCTTTTAAATGTTGGCCAACGCCCAGTGTTGCTATTTGTCATCAAATTTAAATCAACTTAAAAGTGACTGAATGTAAGACTTTAACATAACTCAAAGAACCACTTAGATGCACCATGAGTTTGTGGTTTACACAGTCAAAAACACAATCGTAGAGAATTTCAGGTGGTTTATTCTCAGGTTTTGCAGGCAAACAACAACCAAAGCCTATTTGCTGCCTCTCCTGCTCATCCTGTCATCCCTACTGATTAACTGACTGACTAGTAAAAAAAAAACATAGGCCCACCCAGGTGCATGCTGGTCTCCCTTGGTGCTGCCTATTTATTCCCAGGTGTCCACGTTCTAAACCAATAAGAAAAACAAAACAGAAGGTGTTAAATACTAAAGAATGAAAGCCACAACCATGAAAGTAAAAAAATAAATAAAATAAAAATATTAAACAAACAAAAAAGTAAACAATCAAAAATAAACAATTAGCAAAACAAACAAACCAAAAAAAAAAAAAACTAAATTACTAGACAATAAAGTAAATAAAGTTTGAACTAAAAACTAAATGGACAAATAGCTCCTACACTCAGGTTATCAGCTGGAGTAAATATGAAACTGGTGGCTATAGCTAACTGTAAGTCTTTTTTTAATGTTCTATAATTATTTTTATATGAAACAGACACAAGTTAGAGAAGTAGAGCAGATGGATGAAGAATGTGACTGTTTTGTGATTTTGTTTGGTTCTTCCTCCACTCCAGTAGGTGGCAGTACAGACGCACATAACCCTCTGCACCAACCACAAAGGCGTACGTACTGTCGCAAAGCACGTACAACGTCACGGACATCGGCGTTTGCGTCCAGAAGCGCCATTGGAACTTTTAACAGGTACATGTATTCGTGTTTTAAATGTATTTACTGTCGAACAAAGATAGTTTGCACGCTGGTATTTGTGAATTGGTGTGCACTGATGACAGTTTGTGTCCGTGTTTTGTTTTGTTCGTGTTTAAGCTGCCGTTATGTTTGTTCCGTGTCATCTGTAGCATCTAAGCTAACGGTGTTAGCAGCAGAAGTTCCATTCATTCTCAGTGTGAGGGCTAGCTAACGGCGCGTGTCAGACCTCTGCTGTTTACACTACATGACCTGAACATATCACATGGTTTTAGGTGACACCTTTACCCTCTGAAATAAAGCTTATGTGCTCGGAAGGAGCTCCAGAATAACTGTTGCTTGTGTTGTTGCAGCCTGTCCTGGAGGCACTGAGCCAACATGTTTCGTCCCAAACCGACACTGAAGGACCGGCAGCACCTCTACAGACTCATCATCAGCCAGCTGCTCTATGATGGATACACCACCATCGCCAACAGCCTCATCAATGAGGTCAAACCGCAGACCGTCGTGTCGCCTTCAGAGCAGCTGATGCAACTGGCAAAGATTGGTAAGAGTTTTCCTCCAGATCAACATGTGTTTAAACATGTTTAAACCTCAGAGCAGGGCTCAGGCATATGTCCAATAAGCAGATTAATCAAGATTCAGATTTCTGAAATTTGTGAAAACCTCCAAAGTGTAGCATTGGGATTAGTGTTACCTCTGGATAGCTTCATTTCTTAATTGTCAGTGTGATTCTGCAGTCATGGCCATTTTAATTAATAATATATGGTTATTTATTGGTTCTATTTTCATCACTGTGGGTTGTAGCAATAACAGTGCATTTGGACTTCTTCCTAATATTACTTTACCATTATAGCAATATCACAAAACGGTTACATATTCTTCATCCATCTGCTCTACTTCTCTGATTTTGTTTTTCTTTTTTGAGGTATTCTGAAATTCAGGAATTCCACTTGAAACGCCTATTTATGTATTTATTTATTTTTATTATGAAACACAATCAGAACCTTGATGTTACCAGTAATTTGTAAAATGCCCCATTGTAATTAATCTAAAGGGCAAGTGCTATTTTTGTTAGTAGTAAAGTAGTTAAACTAACTTTGAAACACTTTTTTTTTTTTTGTTTGTTCATGTTTACAGAAAATATTCAAATAAAATTCATCACTGACACTGAAAAAAATCTAAAGTTCATTTTGGCTCATGTCACGCAGACCTGCTTCAAAGCCCATATTGTTGAATTCTCAGGGATGGAGAATGATGACAGCGCTGTTCAGTACGCCATCGGACGTTCGGATACAGTGGCACCTGGAGTGGGGATTGATCTGGAATTTGACGCTGATGTCCAGACCATGTCTCCAGAGGCATCCGAGTACGAAACCTGCTACGTGACGTCACATAAAGGTCCGTGCCGCGTCGCCACCTACAGTCGTGACGGCCAGCTGATCGCTACAGGCTCTGCCGACGCCTCCATCAAGATCCTGGACACTGAGCGCATGCTGGCCAAGAGCGCCATGCCCATAGAGGTAAGAAAGGCTGAGGAATACAAGACGGAGATGAGATGGTGGCAAACCATCAGCAGTTCTTATACAGTATAGCGCAAAAGTCTTATTATTTACTGGATTTGTTGTTTCAGCAAAGTAATAATAAATATATATTTCTGCTGTGTGTCTGTATAAAAATACAACTAGAATATACTGGAACAGCATTAAAAAAAAAAAAAAAAAACACAAGAACAACATGAATACTCTGGGTTCCTGTGTTCATGAAAACACTGTAAAATTAATTGATTCTGTTTTGTATTTGTAATGCAATTCACAAGACACTGGAGAAACAGCTGCTTCTTCAGGGTTTTTCTTGTTCTTCTGCTGCCATTATATGATTTAAACCAACGAATTTTTTGGCATAGTTTTGGGTCTGTTCTTATAGTGCTAAGAAAGTAGTGTGAGCTTGTTTTTCAATACTTGACTTTTTTAAAAATGTCACATTTCCTATATTTTTTATTATCATTATTATTATTATAACCTTTATTTAACCAGGAAAAAAAGCTCATTGTGATTAAAAATCTCTTTTTCAAGAGTGTCCTGGCCAAGGCAGCAGCAACAGAAGTTACACAAAATGGAAATCACAGCCGAACAGCCACACTAACATACATAAACACAATGAAAGTCAGTACTAAAAACAGACTTAAAACTGATAAGAACATTCATGTAAAAAAATGTTCTTGCTGATACTGAGAAATGAATATTTTTGTGCCTTATAACCCCAACAAAAACAACATAGTTGAAGGTGGACTCTGAGTTTGACACAATACTTTTGTTTGTTTTACAAGTGCATGTGTAGTTTTTTCCTTCTTTTATGGAGCTGACATTTTAGGTGAATATTTTTGTTGTTAGTTTTTCGGGTGTTATAAGGAAGGGCTGGAGTTACAGAAGCAGAAAATAAAGGATGAAAGAATTGGTTTTGATTTGATTTACAAAACCTCTATTTATTAAAGGTCTTATCTCATATAGTACAGTTTTATTATTATTCACATATATGACATTAACACTTAACATTGGTACAAAATAAAAGTAAAGAAAAAATATATATAAAAAAAAAATATATATATATATATATATATTTTTTTTTTAGTTTGTGGTGCATGTTTTCTGGCTGCCTCTTGCATACACTGCCGCTGGCGTTGGTGTTGGC
>JAPQRP010000028.1:18687293-18704334 GCA_037367295.1 Apogon hyalosoma
TATCTATCTATCTATCTATCTATCTATCTATCTATCTATCTATCTATCTATCTATCTATCTATCTATCTATGACTATCTATCCCACCATGGGCAGCAACATACAACACACCAGTACACAGGTAGAAAGAAACCACAAGAGTGAAATGTAAAGGAAAATAAGATATCTGGTATTTATATAAATATTTGTATAAATAGAGAATTAGAATTAAACATTCTTAAAATGTGAAATATAAAATTTTAACGGTATTTACATATGTATTTATCCTATCAATCTGTGTGTCTGTGGATTGATATGTAGATTATCTTTGCAATTAAGTGCAACATCTTTATACATTTAAATAACTACATTTTGTGGCACAAGTTGCATAACATTTTTAAATTAATTCCAACATTTTAGCTTCCACCCCTAAACATGCCATTCCATCCTAGTTGTAAGCTGTGTAAATGTCCATAATTGCCACAGTTTGATGATAGAATGTATGAAGATGTGAAAATAAAATATTCAATTTCGAATGCCTTTAGTTGTTTTCATTGTGCCATAGTTTGTGTAATGACTATTTGTCATCAAATTTAAACCAACTTAAAAGGGACTAAACTTAAGACTTTAAAAGAACTCAAATAACCACTAGATGCACCATGGGTTTGTGGTTTACGCTGTCAAAAACACAATTTCCATACCACAGATGTATTTAGGTGTTTTATTCTCAGGTTTTGCAGGCAAACGACAGTTGAGGCCTATTTGCTGCCTCTCCTGCTCATCCCATCATCCTACTGACTGACTGACTGGTAAAAAACCATAGGCCCACCCAGGTCCATGCTGGTCTCCCTTGGTGGTGCCTATTTATGCCCAGGTGACCATGGTCTAAACCAGTAAGAAAAACAAAACAAAACAAAAGGTGCTAAATACTAAAGAATGAAAGCAATAACCATGAAAGTCAAAAAATATATTCTAAATAGCAAATAATCAAAAATAAACAATTAGCAAAA
Organism: Apogon hyalosoma; assembly: GCA_037367295.1. NCBI lineage: Eukaryota > Metazoa > Chordata > Actinopteri > Kurtiformes > Apogonidae > Apogon > Apogon hyalosoma. The sequence continues at coordinate 18,688,282 of JAPQRP010000028.1, forward strand.
AAATACTAAATAAGTAATGAAAAAAGTAAATTAACTTTGAACAAAAAACTAAATAGACAAATAGCTCCTACAGTATGTAAGGCTCTGAATTATGTACATTCATACATTCTATACCGGCTTTTTCAAGCAAATATTGATATATATGATTGTATGATTACCAGACTGTATTAAATGCTATTTCAGTAAGTCTCCATGCCACCGTCCTGCCAGCCCATGAATATTTCTCTAGATCCACCTCTGGTTATAGTGCCCCCATTTCCACACTGACAAATGTTTTGATATTCAGTGTATTATCTGTTCACAGCACTACATGTAAATATGTGTATAGGTGTCTGGATTAAAGTCAGCAGATGGCCTTCAATGTCAGTGCCTCCTGCTATGTCTTGCCATGTTAAATGATGAAATGTTAGTAGTGTCACTTTAAGGTTTCTTAAAAAACAAAATAAAACCCAAACCCAGTTGCTTCAAGCATTGACATACTTAATTCAGGAAATTCCAATTAGTCAAAAGCTTTCATCTAAAGAAAAATGGCACAGACAATATGTGTTTGTTATTCAACACAGAGTCTCCAGGACTGTGTAGTCTGTTAAATGTAAATGCTGAATGACTGAATGATAAGATTTGTTCTGTACCTGTAAATATCTCTGCTTTCATACATGTCTAAAAGGCATCAGCGCTAATTCTCTTTACAGTTTGAGTCATTGTTTGCTCTGTTGTTTTAGGCCACACCCTTCCCCTGAGCCTGTGTGTGTCGGACTCTGACCCAGATCAACACACACCCTCCAATGCACCTGGCTTCTACTACACCTGTACCTGCTGCCCACGAGAGCGCTGAGCATAAACACAATAACCAGACTGAGGAACCACAATAATAACAGATAAACACAGCTCATTCAGATCCTTTTTGCTTTCTCGGTGTAAACAGGTGCTTGCTTTACTGATCCTTTGAGCAGGTTGGCACATAACTTATCCCATGGAGTTACTGTCTTTTGAAAATAGTCTGAATGTGCTAAAGACATCAGTGTTACTGTGTTACTGCACCTGAGCCTGAACTCAGACACATCCAGGGAAGACCTGAGGTAGACAGACCCAGCCCGTCACTTATGCATTTGGTAACAGATTACCTCTGCAACCACATAGATAAGGCAATAAAAAAATGAAAGTATCATGACGGAAGCACTTTTCAAAGAGTGCTTTATGAGCATGCAAAGCAGTCAGGAGCTGAGGAGAACTGTTTTACAGCTGCAGACAGGATGCTGACCTGAACCAGAGGCTGACATTACCATATCAGTATATATGCGCTGCTTAAAATGGAAGCTCTGTTGTAAAGGTTTATTTGCCTACATGTCCTTGATAAGTTCTAATAAATATAATCAGATAAATAGCCTATGCCTATTTGAGACATAAATTATGTCATTTTTAAATGTTTTGTCTGAGTAAGGTTACTATCATCCAACTAAGGATAATACAAGGCATATATATATTTTTTTTTGTATTTTAGTACTTAGTCCTCCTGATTTATGAACTGTTAAGCCCTGGGCCATTTGTTTCTAGACAGAATCATTTCACTGTAAATGTTGCTGTAACCATTTTTTTCATGATGCAACCTTTATTTTTTGTAGTGCTTTGTCTTGTTCAGTGAGTTTTAGCAGTAGAGAAATATTACTTGTTCTTGGATCTGCTTAGTGTTTGCTGAGCAATGCCAAGTTTGTCTCATTGGTCTGTGGTTTTATGAAATTATTCATGACATAAGGTGGTCTCCGACTGTTAGTTTGTTTTTGGCACTTGCTCATTTATCTGCTAGTTGTTTGGACTGTGTTCTGTTATTTGACAATTGGTTTTATTGAGCTTTTAGCTGATGTTTTCCTGATTATGCGGATGTATATTTATTTCTACCCTGCCCCCCAAAGGGGAGGCATGGGGTATTATTTTTGGTTTGTTTGTTTGTTAACACTCTAGCAGCAAAACTATTTATTAAACTCATACCAAATTGGGTTTATAGATCACCAGTGACCCAGAATAGATCCGATTACATTTTGGGAACAGTAGGTTAAAGTTCAAATTTTTAATGAATTTTTAAAATCTTTTTTCCCCCCACTTACTTATAATGGGCAAAATTTCAAGTGTCTGTAGCAGCAAAATTATTGGTTGAATTCTTACCAAATTGGGTTTATAGTTTGCCCATGACCCAGAATAAAATGTAGTTACATTTTGGGAAAAGTAGGATTTTCTCCCATTTACTTGTAATGGGCAAAATTTCAAATGTCAATAAAAACAGCAATTTTGTTTCAATTTACTTCAAACTTGGCACATATATAGAGGCAATTGATATGCTGATACATAGACTGGATGACATCAGCTGGTTCGATACGAAAAATACGCTACAGTTTGTGTGAGGGGCGGGGTTTGTTTGTTTGTTGTGCCTGGGACCACTTGTTGCTTTTGAATTTGCTTTGCTATGCCAGATTGAAAGATGCTTGAATTATTATCTTGTTTTTTATGCAGTGACAATAAAGTATTGAACTGAATAGCATATGTATACTGCTTCAAGTGTAGCACACTGCAAAAATCTAAATCGTACCAAGTGTATTTTTCTCATTTGTAGTCAAAATATCTCATCACACCTAAAATAAGACATAATCACCTAAAGAGTCATTTTTAAGTGAGATATAAGAACTTATTTTTAGACAACAGATCTTGAAAATCTTATCTCAAGAAATCTTACCAAGATAATTTTCACTTTTCCACTGGCAGATTTTTTTTTTTTGCTTGAATTAAGCACAAAAAAAAAAAAAAACTTGACTTAAGCAAAAAAATCTGCCAATGGAACAAGTGAAAATGATCTTGGTAAGATTTCTTGAGATAAGATTTTCAAGATCTATTGTCTAAAAATAAGTTCTTACATCTCACTGAAAAGTTACTGTTTAAGTGATTATGTCTCATTTTAAGTGTGATGAGATATTTTGACTAGAAATGAGAAAAATACACTTGGTAAGATTTGGATTTTTGGAGTGCATTACCATGGTAACACAGACTTGTGGTTGGTCCAGGTACCGGAGATAACCAGGTTTAAGAGGCTACTTATAGTAGTCATGCTTTAACCCTCGACATCTAATGCTACAAAGTGAAGACAGACGAAACCAGAAGACTGATCCCTCGGCTCAGTATTTTCATTTATTTAGCTTCTAAGACCATGTTCACATAGCAAAAGGCTTTACAATGAAACACTCTTAATTTTTGCATTTTGCTCTGATGTTTTCATGTAATTCCACATAATGGACTACATATCATTACATCACAGATCACAAACTACAGGCCATGCTTATTAAATTCCCATGCAGGAATAGCCAGATCATATTAAAATTTGGTTAATGGCCAGTTGATAACAGTAATATCTCAAATTGTTACATAATGATACAAGCAGCATTTGAGATTTGTGTACAAAAATAAGCCTTCATCTCTGGGCTAGAGGTGCAACAGCTCCAACAACCTGTCACACTAACTTTTTAAAAAATAAATAGCACTTGGTTCTTGAAAAGAGCATGTGGCATCTTCTCGCATCCATAGCAGGAGCATGCCCAAGGATGAAGAAGCTGAAATATACTGTAGAATCAAAGCTGAAAGAGAAATGAATCGTGTGCCGAAAGACTGACGCCTTGTTATTGACATCAGCAAGGTGTGTGTGTTCACTGGGCAGGACCCTTAGCAGCATCGAACATCTTCTTCCTTCCCTCCATTCCTGACATGGCCTCCACATTCTTCCTCCAGTCGCTGTCCTCCACTGGCCTCTTCTGCAGAATCAAAACAATTGGTGTAACGTAAAATAAACAGCATAATCCTTACTCATAATGTACTGATAAATTTTTAAAACTATTATTTTATTATAAATCTTTACACTTGAGCCCCAGCTTGATAGCAGTGAATCCCTTGTGAGAAAACTGTAACTATACCAGCATAACTAGTTTGCGGACACACGCACACACACACACACACACTAAATACACACAAGATACACACAAACAGCGGCCAGTTTGCACACACACTGACCAATGAGCAGAACTGGACTTAAAAAGCTAAACTCCTGTACACAATGGGATCATTGTTTGGTGTACTGTACCTTCCCTCAGACACACATGGTCACCGCCCTGCTGCTCAGTATCTCAAACACACCCTTCACACACTCATAAACACACTTTTCAGGTGTCCCATAGCACTGATGTCACTGGTCTCGCTGAACCTTTACAGCAGCTCGAACCTGCAAACTAAGGCAGGTGCACATCTAGTACTGTAGCTACGCCTGGACTGATGATGTGAATTCATGTGTTTTCTCAATTTTTCACTTTTTCCATACACACTTAACCTAAATGTGATAAATGTAGTTGACAAATTCCAGTAAAATTAGATCTGACAGTCCACTACGGGGATGAAAACTGGAAGATTGCTCTGTTGTGATGACGTTTTTACGTTGTGGAGCAAAGACACATTTCCTGCCTACGGTGGACAGGGAAATGTCTTGTTGCACAAACCTTCTCAGTGTCCTCCTTCTTGACAGACTTGAGGTTGGCTCGCAGGTCCATGGACACTTTGTGCTTCGAGCCCAGCAGGGAGCGGAGGATGGCGTCAGCAGACACACGAACACGTCGTAGGTTAGGCCTCTTAAATTTCCCCCTGAGATCCAGCACCTTGATGTTCAGGTCTTTAATCTAGAGCGGGGCCAGAGAAATTCCAAATTAATGCAAGAATTTGTCAACACGAGAGGGATTTTACCAGCACTAGACAAAAATGTTCACTTCTCTACTACCTCACGTGTGTTGAGCATGACTTTGGCTTCGATGTCATACCGCTCCTCATCGACTACATCTATCTTGGCATGGAGTTCTTTGCAGAGGTCCTATTAAAAAGATATTTAAACGGTTTTCAGTTAGCAATTTGATCTTGTTAGAAAGGTATTGGTTCTTGGAAACACCCTCCTTCTCTGTCAGATTTATATAATAGATCCATAGTGCCTTGAAGTCCTCTGATGACACAGGCATAATTAGAAATATAATATGTTGATGCTTACTGGGTTTTGATGAATAACTGGTGGAAGCAATTGCAAATTGCGCAAGAGACTTCTGTGACACTGTTTGAAAAAGCATTCAGGCTGAAAAAAGATGTTGGCATGCATTAACAACGACTGCCTTTAGCAGTATGGGAGATGCAGCTTTTTTGGCAGCTTTCACTGGTTTTGAATTACTGAGAAACCAGTGCAGGGAGTGTAAAATAGGAAGGATGTGGGAGAATTCAGGGAGGTTGAGGGCAAGTCACCTGTAATTGTGCAAGGCTCATGCCGCTGGTGTTTAGGGGAGGAGCTCTCTCTGCCAGATACTTGTGTTTCTCCTCATCTTTTACCAGGACCTCCTGTTCCAGTTCTTCTTTGGCTTTAGCCACCATGAGACTCTGCACAGAAAATATACAGTGATGTTCAGATTGTGTCTTTATATGTGACTGAATAATCATAATATGCTCTATGGTACAGCACAGGTCATGTTTGTATGTTTAGTGCTCACACTGAGAATGTTTCTTGAAAATGAGCAAATCATCAGGCACTAAATCCTCTGCTGCCCTCCAGTGGTCAAATTTATGTACAAATGGGAGTTTTGCTTCTTTCTTACCTTTAGCATCAGTTTCCTTGAAGCTGAGATCTTTGGTTTCCGCTGGATTTAGAAGAAAAGCCAGCATATTGTGTATTAAATTCAACTATGTGAGTTGTTTTATTTGAATAGTTTTTGATTTGCAACCAACGTCCTTCTGCCTTACCTCTTGCCTGTAAAAGAGAGATGGACAAGATTAGAGCGAAAGTCCAGAGTTTAGCGATAATACCCAAACAGTAAAAGCTCAGCAATATTTGCAATGCATTGTGTGGACGTGTGTGGGTGAGTGAATAGTCTATAATAAGAACACAAAGCCTGATCACTCACACATGCTCGGGCATCTTGTTGATGAGACCTCACTGCAGGAGAGACAGGACAGATTACAAACACACACACACACACACACACACACACCGAACAGTTGTCAATGTTTGTTCATCAGCTTTTGGAGAGCTAGATCATCTTTCCACTTTTCTCTATCATGCTGTTTTAGTTTTAGAGTCAGATTAAACTTGGCTGGAACATGTCTTTTGGAAACATAGCAATCTTTCCATCAAATATACAACGCACTGTAAAAACTGTGACACATTTGACATGGCATGAGGTCTTAACATGACTTAATGTGGCACTTCATCCCTATGGTATTGTTTTCACCTATGTCATCACCTTATCTCACCCATCCTGTCTCAGTCTACCCTCTGCCCTTTATCACATCAGCAGCAGATTTGTGACCCCCACCCCTCCCCCGTTTCACCTTACTGCACCCTTCCACTCTTTATGCCCTTTTATCCATTTTATTAGGTGGGCAGAATAATGTTACATAAAACCACCCCAGCATAACAGGGTTACAAGTTGCACCGGTGGATTAGGAAAATTCCTGCCTGATAGTCATCCCTCATCCATCTCTCCTGCCTCTCATCCCCATCTTTCTCCTCAGGATTATCTCCGGGAGAGGAATTTAGAGTGGCCTGTCTCCCCAAATAGACCCGAGGACATCTGATAGACAGCTGTGGAGGGTGATTGTGCTCTGGGGTGCCCAGCCTGGCTCAGGGATTTACCGCCAGTAACTCATGGATGCTTATGAGCCTCTGTGGTGCAGCCAAGTTGGCAGAGCAAAAAGAAAAAAAAAAAAAAAACAGCCAAAGGTGCTTTGGAAAGTTCATGTCAGACTCAGATTTAAGCTGCTTTGGCTCCAGAATTGATTATTTTTGTAATGTTTCAGTTTAGGATCAGTAGTTTGTTTTGAAAATTGCATTCAAATCCACAGAAAGAGGTGTGAAAATGACATGTAAAAAACAAATCTCTGTTACTTTTCCTTTTAGAAATCCTAACATTAAATTGCACAATAATCTAAAAAAAATTTGATCAGTACTTCTGCTTGGTCTGTGGGTGATTCAGTCCGATACAAAAAAAGTATTAATGAAACCTGAAACACACACCAAAGACAAGATTTTACAAAAAAACAAAAAAAACAAAAAAACAATCCTGAATGATTTCATATTTGTATCATTAACACAAATATGAAGTGAATAAACACCAGACTGAGTATAGATGCTTACATTACCCCTAAATACTCTGACAGATCAGATCATGAGGGTCACTTACCAGCGCCAGTCACAAAGAGAGGTGCAACAACAGCAGAGGCTGGATGGACAGATCAGAGATGAGGGTCCCTCTATTTAACTGCACCTCCCATTGTCCAGTTCTGTCTTTCTCTTTTGTTAGTGGAGGCTATTATTAGGCTCCCTATCTCTCTTACTTCCTAAATTTGCTCTGTCTGTTTGTCTCCCAGAGATCCACTATATGAGACAGACAACCAGTTAGAGGCTGTGGATATGACTTTAAACAACACAGTTCATATAAAAGTTATTTTAAAATGAAGAAAGAATTTTGGGAGAAAATAGAGAAAAACTGAACAGGCGTTGAAGCATTTTGTGGTATTATGAACAGAAAATCAAATATGAGATTATGTGGGGCAGATTTTCAGGAGGAGGGAGTAAAGTTTGTATGGTGAATTTTAGAAAAAAGTAAACTAAAAGCACAACATATATACAGAGAGAGTATTCATATAAAGATCTGCAGTCATGAAAAGATCTGCAGTCATGAAAATGTGTTAAAAACTCAGACACCTTATCAAACAGTACATGAAAAACTACTTAACAGGAGAGAGACAGACCTCTAGTGGTTTGACACTCACATAGCACACACAAACCCCATTTGGTGAACGCTGAAAAACAAAGTACCTTGAGCAAACTGTTTTGATCTATGTCCACTGTTCCTACAACCATGTTATATAGTGGTGTCTGTGGCAAAAAATAAAAAGAATAAAAAAGGCAAGTGTTATTACTGTCAGTATTTAACTGGCAAATATTTCATCAGTGACTCAAACTGGACTAATCCAACTTATCCTGTAGGATTTGGTGGGTGATACTTAGCCTCATTACATGACTTATTGATGTTTTTTATTTTTATTCTGTCGTTCCTCGATAGTCTGGTGGTGAAGTGCAATAAGACGTCATCAACATCCACTTCTCTCGGGTTGTGTTTGCTCTTATTCTCCAGTGGAATGTGCTGTCCAAACATTATAACTTCCATTCACATACAGGCAATAATATCACGAGTCAAATCCTACAGGCTGAGGCAGAAGGGCTGATTTTAGTTTATCCATTCATACATAAAAAAACCTCAACTTTTAAGTTTTGCTTTTGACATCCAAATACATATCATGTCATGAAATCCTGTGTAATCTGAGTAATCCCCCTGGTCCTACATATCAGGCACACCACATACTGACACCTCTATAGAGATCTCCTTCACCCTCTGTGTAATGTGTGTTTACGCCTCCCTATGTGCAGTTAAACAAACAAACTGATCCCTCATTGTGTCTTCTCTCCTCTCCCTGCACTGCCACTGGCCCTTCGCTGACTCATGTGGTGTGGCTAGCTTTGGGGCTTTCCACAGTAACTAGAGAAGTCGCTACACAATCAACTCTTTATTCCTTGACCTGCACAGAGCTCCATAACCACACACTGACTGCCATATCCTCAACACACATACACAAGTATGCTTGAATGAACAACATACATAAAAAGACCCACTAACAAGAGTCTGCTAATGCTGAGAAGTTGCTGAATTTCACGCTGGGTGTGCACAGCAGCTTCTGTAAGTGAATATGCGTGGGTGCATGTTTGTGTGTACATGCCCGAGGCTCATTGTGATTCTCATTAGTGTTCTGCGCAGCTCAGAATGAAAGGTGCCCTGACTTCAGCATACACGCAAGAAAAGGAGAGCAATGACACAATGAGCGTGTTTGTGTCTGAGCTGTGTGTATTTTCCACAGGCTATAACAGCAAGGTTACACTACAAATGGAAACAGATGAGCTTAGCAATTAATGGTCTGAACCTAAAATAAATTGCAGCTGACTGTTTCTCCGTCGTATATTCCAGTGTATGTTTTTTCTTTCTGGAGAATTAAAACACCGCTCATGAATAGAAACTCAAAAAAGATGAGTCAACTTTTCATTGTTACTAGTAAAAATTTATTTTATATTGTAACACTGTACAGGGTTTCAGAAAACAAACAAAAAAAAACATAATGTGCAGTAAATAAAAGACAACTTTTCTTCATGTTAAACTTTCAGAACTGTTCAGTCATTGACAAAAAAATGATATGTTTCTAGCAAAAGTAAGACAGAGGAAACTGAGAGACTCCTTTTTCAGCAACATTAACCCATAAAGACCCGAACATCCACCAGCAACCAAAAGTAACTACTGATATAAAAATATTTAATACCAGTTGATCCATGAATTCTATCAATACATGTAAATAATTGGTGTAAAATGTAGTTTGTCATCTTTCCTTGACATTCAGAGGCTCCATAGTGAACGTGGAAACAACAATGATTCACCAGTAAAACCAGCAGCGTTTGATAAATGACCATGGTTGGAGATGTTTGTTTTATGTTCATTTATTGATAGATTTGCTGAAAATGTCACTTCTTCAGTTTTCTTTGTTTTGATATAATGACCTTTGGATTTACTCTTGCAATTTAATTCCATGAACATCTGCTAATTAACTATAGCAAAAAATACATGATTTACACTGAAAAATGCAAAATACAGAGGATAACATTGTCATAAATGGTGATAAATCCCTTAAGAAAGGTTAAATAGAGAGACAAATTCATTTGGGAACTGCCAGAAAAGTACCACTGGGTCTTTATGGGTCATATGGGTCTGTGTATCCAAGTAGAGATGAACATGAAGGCACAGGGGGTGGTTACAGTTTCTGTCCGGGCAGTGCCGTCGTCACCAAATGCAGAGGTCTCCACACTGACCTCTACCAGTGAGGTCAACGTGGTAGAGATTTAAGATTCCTATTAACAGAACAAATAGGTGCTTAAGATATCAATAGTGTCTGCCACATTAATCATCATCCACTGACGGCTCCTCTGTTCCCTATGCATCCCATCATGCAGCTGAACCACAGAATCAAGTCGATCTCATGCTGTGCCCTTCTTCACTTTCACTGGTTTGCTCCAAGGAAGCGGTAATTCTGCAGAGACAAAAACAGGCCTATTATTTAATTACTACTTCATTGTATATATTTAGCTTTGAAGCAGGTGTCTAACTTGTAGATACTGCATCCGTAGTGAGTTAATGTTACCACGGCTACTAAGTTAATTTGGGCACATGACTACGGCATCTCTCTTAAGGATGCCTCGTCGTGGATTCCTGGACTGTGAGCTCATAGTTCAGGCTTACACTGTCTCTTCATGAACATTTGAGATTTCAGTGAGCAGTTTTCAGTAAATAGCACTGTTGTCATATGATGACATTAACTGGTGACATTAAGTCAAAGACAAGTACTGAATTCAGCTTTTATTCACTTCAAATGCCCATTATTGTTAACATTGGATTAAAAAAAACAGAAGAGAAGGTTGTATCTATGTGTGTGTGTGTGTGTGTGTGTGTGTGTGTGTGTGTGTGTGAATGTGTGTGGGCATGTGTGCTTCTGTGGTGGTTAAAAATACTTGCCTGCCTGGTGAGGGAGAGGCAGGCAGATGTTATTTTGGAGGCTCACATTGCATCGTAATTATGTCCTCAAGTGAGAGAGGGTTTGTATCCCAAGAACACTACGGTGCAGTAAAGGCAGACGACCGTAGTAAGGAAACTGAAATGCCTTTGACTTTCAGCGTTGAAGTGGTACTTGTAAATAACTGCAGCTATGAGGCTTAAGTGCTTTTTAGTTATGTGCCACCTAGTCCCCAAGAGTCTGGATGTTTTCATTCCATCCAATCACTGCAGAGCTTCTTTCAGCATTAGCAGCCCTTAAACCACATAAGAGACTATTAACAGGGAAGTCAACTGAGACACCTCTAATAGATTCTTGAATATTTGACTGACAGGAAGCTAATGAATGGGAATATAAACAAACAAATACATGGGATTTTGTAGCCAGTCATCAGGATCAGGATAAACTTTATTGTTACATATGGGAAATTTGTTTTGGACAACAGTGCTACATGTTGTTGCATTACATTTGGACACACACAGTGGGTGGAAAAAAGTTTTTGGACGCCCCATGCATTTGTAATAAATTACATTAAGAATCCCTTTTCAGTCATTGAACTCTATCGAGTATTGTTTCATTTTCCAAACCCACATGCCCCCTTCTGCATGTGCACTGTTCTATCAAGATCAAAACTGGATGTTTCAGTAGATAATGAAACACATCCAGGACATGACATGTTGAAACTGTCAAGAATTTAGTTTTGCTATTTTTTCTAAGTTACAGTTAACAAAAAAAAAAAAAAATACACTTGTTTGTGTCTGTTTGATGCAGCCACACCTTTTGAAACACAAAACAGATTTTTCCACAAGTATTTCATGATAATATTTCAGACTGTGTAAAATTTTAAGGGTGTCCGAAAACTTTTTTCCACCACTGTACAATAACAAAACACAGTCAGTCACAAAATGTTGAGGTCAGCATACTCACAATTATGTATTACACCTAAACTATATAAGGAAGTCCATGTTCATATAGGGACAAAAAGTTAGAACTGGGGCAGAACATCGCAGATTAAAGGATCATATTTAACTTACTTACAATGACATATCCTTTTAAAGTATACAAAGTACACAAAATACTCGTATAAGTCCTATTACTTGTATTATTAAATTCTAAAGTGTCAAAGATTGTCTCTGTGACAGACGCTCCACTACATGTTAAACTATGCACAAATAAAACCTGTACCTGTAGGATCAGAGCTCCACATCCTCTCCGGTGCTGCCCAGGTGAGCTGAGGACAGGTGCCGGTTCCTCCCGGTCTGCACGGCCTGGAGGTTTTTGTAACGCACCAAAGCCAGCGCGATCTCCGCGTTCCACGCCGTGCCGTCCTGTGGACACCGAAAGTCTATTTCCTTACCCGTAGCCATAACCACAGTAAAATACACCAGCCCACGCTTGTACTCCACGCAGTCCACTGTGGCCATGCGTTCAAAGCGCAGCTCCTTGGCTCCTGAGCTCCACGCCGCGCACGGAGTATCACCTCCTCCTCCTCCTCCTCCTCCTCCTCCTCCTGCACCTCCTGCAGCTCCTGCAGCTTTGCACTTGTGCAGCCGCAGCCCGTCCTCCGTCAGGACGCAGCGCTTCTTCTTCCACAGCTGGAGGAGTCCGCTGCTGCGCTTCTCCAACAGCCCGTCCCTCATCACTTTCACCGGCAGAGACATGGCACCGCACACCAGACAGACCTCCTACTTATTCTGAATCACAGCTTTGAAGATGAATCGATGAAACAGCCCCCACATCCCATTTCATGTCCAGATCAGGTGTCATCCAACAAAATGTAATAAATAGTTTGGGATGGTCTTAACAGGAGGCTCTAACCCATAAAACTGTTTTGTCTCCGGTGTGTGTAGGTCGTGGAGCTTGGTAGTCTGGTCTGCCTGGATATGTTGGAACATGCCCGGCTCCTCTTGGACCTTTTACCCCTTCCACTCGCACCCCGCCTCCTTCTGGTGACGGCACAAGGAGATCCAGGGCAGGCTGCCTCTATGTGTGTGTGTGTGTGTGTGTGTGTGTGTGTGTGTGTGTGTGTGTGTGTGTGTGTGTGTGTGTGTGTGTGTGTGTGTTGGGCTTAGATTCACCTCCAAGAACTTCTGCTAAAACAATCACAAAAAACAAAACCTGAAGTCACATAAGCAACCGTGTTCAATAGATAAAGAAGTCAAATATTATTATGCTGATCTATGGGAGACTATGAATGATTTATGTATTTGTTTGTTTATTTATTTATTTGTTTATTTATTTATTTATTGAAGGATCTTGCCTTTTAAGTTTCTTCTTCTGAAGCAGACAAACTAGTTTCATTTTCATCCCAACCTTCAAAGCCCTGCTAGTTGCTTTGGGGATTCACCTCACTGTTGGCTTAACCTTTATTACTGTAAGTTCATTAAGGTAGCAAAAACTGTTGTGTCATTCTCCACATGCTTTCCAGTCAGACTATGTGAAGGCAGTTTTGTGGGTGGAGCGGTCTAAAGCTGAAATTTCCTCGCTTTCCCAAGGTACAGGACTTATTGTCATGTCACAGCTATGAATGGAATGGATACAATGAACATGTGTCATTTCTTGAAACTTTAACACACAAAGTCACCCTCACGTCTTTAACTTCCGTATTCTTATGACACGCAACACAAAGGAAGAGTTTCACCCATATGAGTTTAGGTAATTCCTGTACAAATTAAGAAAACACAGCAACTTCAAATTGTGCTCCCGTATTTTATTGGAAACAAACACTGTTTACTGTGTTACATAGAACCTTAAATGCTGAGACTGTATTTGCAGAGAGATAAAATAAGAGAATTAAATCATGCAAACAGCAAGGATTGTGCAAATGAAGCCCCTTTGGGTTATGTTTAACCCTTAAAGACCTAAACAACCACTGGCAACCAAAAGCATCTGCTGATCTAAAACATATAATACCTGTTGTACATTAATCCTATCAATACATTTACATAATTCAGGCAAAATTAATGTTTTTTTTTTTTTTTCCAGATGTTCAGAGGCTCTGTAGTGAATGTGAAAATACTGTCATGTGTTTTTAACACTGATTTACCAATAAAACCTATGTTGTTTGATAAATTACAGTGAGGTTGTTTAGATGCTTGTTTTTACCTTCAGTAAATTCTATATTTTGCTGAGCAAGTCATGATTTCTTCACTGATATTGGTCTACAATTAAAATGCCTCCAGAATAAACGTAGTGAAACTTACCAAGTTTGAGTCACTAATAAATAAAAATTAAGTCAGAAATGATGGTTAGCTGTAGTTTCTAAGATACAGTCTTGTATCAAAATGTGAAATTCTGAGAATTAATGAGAGAATGGGTCTGACTCAAAATTAATGTTTGTCTCAGAGCTACTAGATCTACTTCAAAACACTTTTACTTTTCAGGTCCTTTCTACTGAAAGATTTATACATTTATTGCCTTAATGTACATACACCAATATATTTGTGTAATAAGACTTTACCACATACATTGAAAGCATCATCTAACCAGCACTTTTGTCACTTATTTTCCAATTCATCTTAAGATTCAGTACATTTAATCTCTGAGGAGGATAGTAATGCTGTAGACCAGTGTAACCTTCTAATATAATCTGAGCTCTTATTGATATCTACATAATCAATAAATTTCATGCAGGAAAATACCTGAGTTCCACTGAAAAATGCAGAAAGTAATATTACAATAACTGTTGTGAAATGTTAATTATGGAGAAAAAAACTTTTGAAGTTGCCACAACTACAGTTCAAGGTCTCTAAGGGTTAAGTATAAAGTGTAGATTATGTATCAACATTTAGCCTAAAACTACAGATACATCCTGTTTGGACTTAAAAGCTCTATTGTGGTGAGATCTTTCCTATGTTATTGTAAATAAAGTAGCTCTGAAGCATGTGTCCATCAGGCGATTGTACTGTCTAATGGCATCAGTCTGCCCTCTGGTGGACGAAGGCAGTAGTGCAGTACTCTGGTAGTCCTCCAGCAGATCCGTGGCACCCGTGGGCCTCAGTCATCCGTGGGTGGCCTCTATTGGGTGTGGGCCAACGCCCCGGCACCCTGTCCATATCCAAATCCTTTAGGCCCAAAGTTTTTGGCATAACACGCTGGGAAAGAAATAGATAATGTAAAAAAACAAAACAAAAAACAAAACAAAACAAAAAAAATCTTAATTTCTACATAAATAACATCTATATTATGAAAAATTTAATATGTCAGAGCTGGTTTTGACATGCTTTTCTTAAAAAGTCTGCAGCCCCACAAACATGACCAAAAAATTCACAATGAGACACGTTTTTATAAGAATTCTGCAAATATATCATGTATTAGCTCAATGCTAACAGGCAGTAGTATCCATCTGCAGTGCCTGAAGCTAAATGCCATGCAAACATGCTCACGATGCTAATAACGATAAAGGATTAACTGGTGTCATATGTAAAAGTCTTTACAGATTTTTTATACAGGACAAGTATTTGTATGTGAATGTTGTCCATATATATCACTCACGCCACCAATAATTATCTCTCGGTAGAGTTTGCTTATATAAATGTGCTGAAAACAAGCATTTGAATGCAACATTTAGTTTTTGCATCCCAAGGAAACTAGGGGGGAAAACTATAATGTGTCACCTGCACTTTGAATTTTGCATAATTTTCCATTTAGAAAAAAAAACAAAAAACAAAAAAAAAAAACCTCCTGGATTTAATTAAGTAAATAGGTTCCACTGGATAATTACAGCTGTGATCAATTTGTTTCAGCTGCAACACATTCTTTAACTCTAACTCAGGGTTTCTCAATGGGGGCGGTGGGACATCTTTGGGGGACGTTTGGTATGAGAAAATTGAAAAACACTGCTCTAACTGATGCAGCGAGTAACTTCTCCTTTCTTAAACAACCGTCAGTTTGATAGAGAGCATTAAGATTGGACTGTGTTTCAATGGAAAAGGTCAGACGAGTCCAGATTGACCCCGTTCCAGAGTGACAGTGCATCAGAGAGGCAGATGAAGTAATTACCCATCATGCTGAGTGCCTACAGTACAAGCCTGTGGGGGCAGTGTTATGATCTGGGGTTGGTTCAGTCGGTCAGGTCTAGGTTCGGCAACGTCATGTGTCTAAAAAGTGAGATAAACTGAATATACTGAATGACCAGGTCTGAACATCGGTGGATTTCTTTTTTCTTCCCTGATGACACAGACATATTCCAAGAGGATCTTTTACCCTTAACATACAGTTGTGCTCATAAGTTTACATACCCTGACTGAATATGCATGGGACGGTCTTAGATGTTTCAACATGACAATGACCCAAAACATAAGGCCAAGTCGACCTGTCATTGGAACAGCAGAAAAAAGTGAAGGT
>JAPQRP010000028.1:18713678-18724022 GCA_037367295.1 Apogon hyalosoma
CCTCTGTAAAAACTTAAAACTTAAATTATGTTTTACAGACATTACAGTTTAAGATCCTGCTCAAATGTCCATATTCTGTTAGTTGTGAAACTAATGCATTGTGGACAGTCCCTGAATCATCCAACATCGTAACATTATTTTTGTGCCATCCCAACAAAGGAACTAACATCTACCTCTTTCAGACAGTAGAGGCACAAAACAGTGTAAATAATATTACATAATATATATATATTAAAAAAAAAACAAAAAACGAACCATCAACACATCTGCATTTGAATAAAAACCAAAAAATATCAGAACAATACTTTTTACAGTATCATGATATATTGTGGAACCGATATTTTCTTACATCCCTAACTGTGGCTGTAGTGTCTTGTAAATCTTCAGTTGTGCTGTCGAGTTGACCACATGCTCTGGTTATAGCTAAAAGATTTCGTCAACAACACACCCATGGAAAATTAAACAGCAAGGGCTTAAACTTAGAAATACAATGAGAAATCTAAAGCTTTTACATGATCATATTTTGTGTTGTGAATGTCAAGTGTGACACAGAAGTATACAGGATATTTTATAGTAATGTCTGTCCCTGACAATAGAGCTGTATCACATGCAACTAAAACAACTGTGCACTTGTACTGAACGAGTAGTCGAATATAGTTTATTATTTTTACACTGTAAATATAAATGAAGCAGTAATAGAAACATTCACACACTCAGTTCAGTGTTTAAAATGCAAAATAATGAAAATCAGGCAGCTTTAGACACAACCAAATCCACTGTAACTGGTTGCCATGCAGGCGCACAAATCCTGATGAAAGTTTTCATAGGTTTTATAACGCCTCGGCAGTCTCAGCTTTTCAAAGCACGTCAAGGCTGTGGGAAGCGTGGCCTCGACTATTTCTACTTTCATTTCTGTGGCTGGTACCTCCCATCCTATTCAGAATTTTATGAGGTTCTTCAGCTCCACTGGTGACGCAGTGTTAAAATAACAGCTCATCAGAGAACAGAGAATGTGCTAAAGAGAGTCCCAGTGAAAGTGAATTTCATAGTCACACATACCCTTTTCAATAAATGTATTTAAGTAGCTACACACTTGACACACATCCACAATATCAGACAAGTCATCATCCTGATCTGTGTAGCTGTCATTAATGATAGTTACCGACAATGGCCGTGTGATGTAGTCCAGGATCATCTGAAACCACATGATGTAACAGCTGATGTCAGTGCAATCTGCAATATCTAGTATTAGTGCAATTCATAAATGTAAAATCAAGATTAATTACTGCATTGTTAGACACTATCTGGATTGAAATCAACTAATTACTTTCACCCATCATGAGTGAAAACCACTTTGCGTTTAGATAATTCACAGTAAGTGTTGTTACTTTAATGAATGGCCTTCCAGAATTATCCCCAGTAGAACGTAGGGGGCGTTGTTGGTCATTAAAACAATACATTCATTACTCTACTCCTCTGCTTTTGTGGATTTGTGCCTCAGCTATAATTCACAAACGGACACATCTGTTGTTATGACAGCTGGTATGCATATTGACTGCATGGATATCTGGAGCTCATTCATTTTTCTAGCATCTTGTTTGATAATTTTAATAATAAAGGACAAGGTAACTGTTTTCCTGGCCTCTATTTGCCATGAAGCTTATGAAATTTAATAATGTATTATATAAACTTAAGTCTAATAATGTGACTTTTTAACTACTTTAGAGTTAGTATCCACTTTGTCGCAGTAGAGGATCATGATATGGGGCTGTTATTATTTGCAGATGTGTGCAGAATGTTGTGTATTTTCATCTCAGTTTGTGTGTAGTCAGATGTTTAAGTTTGTAAAAGAATCTGTAAATGCACATCAAGGTCAGACTAACGTTTTAACCTTGTGATCACAACGCAAGTCTGTTAATACAGCACAAAATTTGAAGATGTGCATTTGTGGATTTTTGACTGTCACAGTGATCCCCTTGTGCTGACTGCTGACCACATTAGGCATTAACCACTGTATTTCACTAGGAAATAACATTTGATATTTTACTCTGCTGTTCTACCAGACTGTAGACACAGCTGCTCACCAACACTATACCTGTTACATGTCTGTTCCT
Organism: Apogon hyalosoma; assembly: GCA_037367295.1. Classification (NCBI taxonomy): domain Eukaryota; kingdom Metazoa; phylum Chordata; class Actinopteri; order Kurtiformes; family Apogonidae; genus Apogon; species Apogon hyalosoma. Next base: position 18,715,793 of record JAPQRP010000028.1, read on the forward strand.
GCTCTTTCACACACTACAGTGGTGCTTGGTTTAGAGTTTATTTTAAGACAGATACACTGAAAGTTGACTGAAAATTCAACTCAGGAATGAACAAATCAATATTTATCAGACTTGATCAGTATATTGAGTGAGCGGAGCATAAAATACATGTGTGTTAAAATTAGGGCTGTCAAAACGAATGCGTTAACGCAGATTAATCCATCATCATGATTAATCTGATGAAAAATGTTAACGCAATTAAACCATATGCAGCGCAGAAAGACTCTGAACATCTCTGGCAACGCATTTGGGGCAGTTTGTCCAAGTAGAGGTAGTATTGCACATGCACGAATGGGCATTTGATCTGGTAGTGACAGGCAGCAGAACCAACCAATAAAGATGGAAGACACTAAACAGCATGTTGCCCCTTAGGATGGAAATATGAGGACAAAAACAACCAAGACAAAACAGTCGACCAATAAAATATTATGCATATTCTGCAGGAAGGGGTTTTCTTTATGCTGAAGCACTTCTAGCTTAAAATACCACATTAATGCGAAGCATACGTTAGTCGGGGATTCAGCTAGCAGGTCAGCTAACGCTTTGCCCAGCTTCTGACAAACATGTTAAGTGCATATTTATTCCCTTCTTTCTTGAGTCTGTTTGCTCATGCAAAATGAAATGCCATTAATATAGATTAAAAATGAATGACATTTAATCTTGATTAACTGAAATTAATCCATGGCGACCCTGTGATTAATCTTATTAAAACTTTTAATGGTTTGACAGCACTAATTAAAACTGAATGCACTCATTATAAGAGATGGATTTACTGTCTATGCAGGTTTTACCTCACTCCAGAATGGATTTAGTTATTGTGAAAATGTCATTACTTTTGTGAACATTTTACTCCATTATTTGTCTTTCCCAACATATAGGTTTTGTATTTTGTAAAAAAAAAACAAAACAAAAAAAACAGAAAACATCCCTCTGCTGGTGTACCTTAGGTATTACTTGCATCTCTGATTCCCTGGGAAACAGAGATGGGATGATGTTCCTTCTGTGAATGAAAAGTGGCCACAGTCCTGTCTCTTGTAAATTTTTTCAGAACTGGTTGATTTGACGCCTTCATAGCTGATGAGTACCAATATATATATATCTTTTGGCCTGAAAAAAATACTGCTAAAGTTTAATATTGCCATTATTTGTGTGTGTTCTTGTATCTAACCTGAGTTGACATGGAATCCACTTATAAGCTTGAAAATCACCATTGTCATCATATGATGGTTGACCCCACTTCCTGCTGCAACATCACCTGTAGAGCAGCAAAATTTTACACATAAAAACTATCAGCGAAAAGTGTTGGTGCTTGTTACCATTTCGAGTCATACTAGTTGATTACCGTGAAGTTTGCACTCGAGCGGTGCCGCCCACTGAATGACGTCTCTGTTATAGAACGAGACTGATGCTTGGTCCTGCTCCTTCTTGTCTCTCTGTATGTCCATGCTCAGAAATAGCCTTTTTGAGTTTTGGTGTCTTTGGGGAAGGACCTGTAAGAAAAGCCATGCGGCTTGTTGTGGATCTGACACGGTTCTCCATTCTGAAAAGAACAGCACAAAAAAGTAAAGGGTGTTCTCTTTGTAATATTTGTTGTATAAATGTGTAAAGTGTATTAGCATTAAGCGCATAATTGGAATACATGTATGACTTGTAGAAATGTCTGTAATTCCGTCCATTTCTGGTACTGACTCAATCATAACAGACCACTTCAGCTTTCTGAGAGGGAAATAAAGGCATAAGATAGAAGTTACAGTGAATGCAACATCAGCAGATTTAACAGCCCTGTTTTCTGTTCTTCAGTGAAAATCAGCTACATGTATTTTCCTGTATTTAATTTACTGATTGTGTGTTCATAAAAGCTTAGAGTAAGTTTGACGGTTATTGTATAAAAACAGAGAAAAGTGAAGAAAAAGTGAGGCTTTCAGCAAAATATATCATTAACTGAATGTAAAAACATGAATCTAGATCACTGTCATTTGTCAAACTCCATGTGTTTTACTGGTGAATCAATGTTGCAGAAGACAATGGTGTCTCCATGTTCACTATGAAGCCTCTGAACGTCCAAATGGGTCATATCTGATGACGGTGATTATCTGAGAAACTGCATTTTACTTTAACGATTTACATATATTAGTGGTTCAAACATGATTACACAGTTTAGATCAGTAGATGATTTAGTTGCTGGTGGCTGTTCGGGTCTTGGAGGGTCTCTGGTGGTATGTCAAACTGCTGGTTTGCAGTTTTAGAAGTATGCAGCATAACTGACCCTTAGGCCTTAGCCTTTGACCCAGCTGGATTCTTCATTGACAGGTCTAGAATATTAACATTTTAATCTTAAAAATAACAATTTGAACCCATCTCTATCCATCTATATTTGTATAGCTATTATTCCACATGTGTTTAAGTATAGAAGGCACTAAATTCTAAATAAGATATATAAATAAGGTATAAATATGTAAATAAGAGTTCAGTATTTATGGGATACTACACAGTGAGCTGTAACTATTGCAAAATAAATCTTGACAGGGTGAAACAGCATGCAAGGGATTTTCTTCTTGATAATAATGACTGTCCCACTGTGCATTATCTTACTGATCCATTTTGATCCGTCTGATAAAAAAATAGTCTGCATCTAAAAAGGAACATTTTGCAGAAACAACAGACTGTTGGACATTTTCACTAGCTATTACATAGTAAAGCCATGCACTGAAAAGTCACATTGTTGGCAATATACAGGATAAATTGTCAGTAAAATATGTCCACAGTATAATTTAGGATATCAAAGGATGTGTAGAAATTAAAATGAGCAAGGATTAAAACTGTAAATGCAAGCAGTGATGCTGTAGGGGTGTGAGTCAACAGTCATCTATTTATCTCTCATTTGGTTTTAACCACAGAGGAAACACTAATAAATATGTACATGCAGGACTAAAAAATATAGGCTAGCAACCGAAAGACACAGGTAGTGATCAGAAATGGTGTATTTGTTCTTACCTCTGAAGGTCTGTGAACGTCTCCTCACTGTGGATTTGCTGTCGGTGCTCTTACTGAGTGTGTTTCTGAACTTTCTGGTTTAACTTTAGAGCAAAAAGGGTGTTGAAATTTAGCTTGACGCATGGGTGTTTTTAAAGGCCATACTTTCAAGGACTGGACTAGATGCTTAAATCTGTACAGGGCAAGTAATTAAAAAATAAAATCAAAATCAGTCTTATAATTAATGTCGCTTTGCTTTTGCAAATTATATCTGGGAGAAATGTATACAAAGCCTCAGTCCAGAGTTTTTAAAGTAGAATTAAAGGGGTCATATTTTGCTTTTTTAAATGGAATTATGCATTTTAAAACATTTCCCTGTGGTCTACATAAACTGTAAATGCTCTGCTTGGGTCTGAATCCTTCATTAATTCAACTCCACAGGTCCATCTTCAACCCTATTTCTGAGTAATGACACCAGGAAGGTAATTTTGAGCGCTGGCCCTTTAAATGCAAATGAGCCACTTCACACCTCACCCCCTCCAGGTTGTTGGCCATGCTGCTGTTCCGTTTCTCTATTCTCAGAGAAATGCTCGTCAGAAGTCTTGACCTTATATGTGCAAATGTCGTGACGTAACTAGTTATAGACGCAACAAATTAAGCAGGAATTTAAACAGGTTGTAGAAATCCACTCAGTTTTTGCCAAAATGAATATAAAAATAGCTTTGCAGCACCTGGAGGGTTCAAATTCAAACTTTTTGAACTGTTAGGGTCCCCAAATACACAAATGTACCAAAGACTAATAAAAGAGGGTTTACAAAATATGACCCCTTTGAATTGCTTGAGGTTTAATTTTGTGATATTTAGCGTCATCTAGTGGTGAAGATGCAAATACAACCAAGTGAAATGACCTGACCCTCACCTCTAGCAGCTACAAAAACATGTAAGTACGCCTTCCTCTACAGTTGTCTCCTCTCTGTCCAAATAAAAACAGTAAATATAGATGTAAATGAACTGACATTTTACACTATTATGTAAAACTGAAGCCACTTTTCCAAGATTTTAGAGCATTTAGCTCTTGTCCACGTTGCATCTGATGGAATCCGACTAGCGACTGATAACACTGGTCTACAATTGTTTTTAGAAATTATCTGCCTCAGAGATTAAATGTCCTAAATGTTTTGTATTTTGATAAGATTAATCGGAAAACAAACGACAAGAATGCTAGTTTGCTGATGTTTTCAAGGTAGATAATAACGTGTTATTATACATATATGTTGGTTTATGTACATTTATACAACAGATTTATAAATCTTCCACTAGCTAGAGCCTGTAAAGTGAATGCACTGTAATGTGCAGACAGTGTTTTGAAGTAGATCTGGTAGCTCTGAGACAAATATTCTTTTTGAATAAAACCCATTCTCTCGTTAATTCTCAAATTTCACATTTTGACCCAAGACTGTATCTCAGAAACTTCAGCCAACCAGCATTTTTGACTTGATTTTTCTTTATCAGTGACTGACACGTGCTAAAATTTCACTACTTTTATTCTGGAAGCATTTTACTTGTAGACTAGTGTAACTTAAAAGGGGTAGCATTTGTAATATACATACTTTTACAGTACTGACAGAGGTGCATGGTACAATTCCCTTTAAGCATACTGTATTATAATAAACTTAAAGGGAATTGTGGAACCTTTGCCCGGTGATGCTAAAAAAACTATCAAGCACTGCCAACTTTAACTCTAATCCACACTCAAACATAGAACCACTATAAAACAGAAAGTACGGGAACTCTATCCATGGATGATGTAGATCAGGGGTGTCAAACATTCGACCCATGGGCCAAATACTGGCCTGCCAAAGGGTCCAATCCAACCCTTGGGATGAAACTGTGAAATGCAAAAGTTATATTGAAGATATTCGCAATTAAAAGTCTTAAAATCATTTTAGTTCAGGGGTGACATACAGACCAATATGATCTAAAGTCAGTCGGACACGTAAAATACTATTGTAATAAGCTATAAATAATGACAACTCCAAATTCTTCTCTTTGTTTTAGTGTAAAAAAGTAAAATTACAAGAAAATGTTTACGTTTACAAATTATCATTTCACAAAAAATGTGAAAACCCTGAACAAATACGAACAACCTGAAATGTCTTACGCAGAATACTGTTAAAATTGCTCTTATTTCTCTTGTTACTAAATGTTTTGTGCCTTTGTAGATCCACTGTGATCTGTGCGTTGTAATGCACACGTATAAATGATAAAGTGAGGCGTAATATTGTTAAAATTGCTCTTATTTTTTCTTAAGAAATTTCAGGTTGTTCATGTTATTCACATTTTTTAAAGCATAGATTTTAGATGTAAACATTTTCATAATGTTAGTTTATTGTTTTCACTGTTTTTTTTTTTTTTTTACTGGTCCAGCCCATTTGAGATCATACTGGGCTAAATATGGCCCCTGAACTAAAATGAGTTTGACACCCATGATGTAGATACTTAATGGTGTAAAATGTTGAACTCATTGTAAAGTCGCAAAGAGGCAAAAAGTCAAATTTATAGGTGATTTTACTCTAATGAAAGCATGATTTATGAATGTTATATTCCATTTCTGCTATTAGATTCTCCCAGATCCCTATAAATCGTACAAAGTGGATCTTTAATGAGTCCCACGAGTCCCCTTGCAGCACTCTTCCTTTCTTCACTTGTTTGTACTTAGTAGCACTGGTTTGAATGTGATTATCTTGTATATTTTTCAGGCTCTACTTGTTAAATGTGCCTTTCAGCTAAATTCAGTTTGTATAATCTAAAGGCCTCCATGACCCAGTTAAAAAAATTAGTACGAATCAAGGAATGAAGAAATTACTGTCAGCTACTGTGTATTATGGAATGTGCAAAAGGAGGTAAGTGCTCCCTTCTAACTAGGTATCAATGGCATTCTTTAAGGGTATATATTTTCATAGTGTGCATTACATGAACTCAGATGCCAGGTGGTTTATTTTTAGAACAGCTATATGTTTTGCACGTGATAACTCCTGGAATTACATTAAATTCTTCTATTTTGCATTTTAATATTTCTTTGAATGTACATGGTGAACTTGTAAAGTTAATGCAAATACATTTATAGTACATTTGGAAACTGTGAGACTGCAATAAGAAGTAATTTGAGATAATGCACTCCGAGGCAGTCTGATGGTGAAAGAGCAAGAACAATAGAATGGGAATAGAATCAGGAACACCAATGACAAATGTGACTTTTTCACGTGGAGCTAAACTGCGCAACTAAAATCCTCTGTTGTTGTCTGTGTGTTTTGTTTTCCTTTTCCATTATAGGGCTCATCTCACAAAAACCGCATGTGTGAGACCCTATGTTGCAGGCAATCAACATGTTATAGCCCCCTCCTCCGTTCTCATCCCTCCAGATGCCCCTCAGGGTGACAGTGGCACAAGTGTCCCATTGTCACAACAGCGTCTGTCAGGGTCTGTCTCAGGGGGGTGAACATGCCTTGGGGGACATCAGAAGATTAGTTATGACATTAACCTCCCCCCGGCCTCCAGACACATACGCACACTCCTACCCATAATCCCTCAGTTACAAGTCACTTCCCCTTATTTGAGCACTGAGACAAAGCAACAGATCATGTGAGTGTGTTTTTGTGCCTGTGGCCGTCTTTGGACTTTTACACTTTTTAATTCTCTATGGAGACCTGAGAAAACAGAATGGAGGAATTGGCATCACTCTGAACATTTGGAGGTGAGATATGAAGGGATTGTAGTCGACACTATTAGGGGCATATGTGCATTAATGTGGAAAAGAGGGGAGGGGGTTTAAGTACAGTATGTGTGTACCCAGCATGTATGGGGGAGGTGCTTTACTTTGTGGGCTGTACATTGCGTTCTAATTGCATCTGTCAATTTATCATGCTTGCTTGATCTGTTGATGTATTATTTATATACTGAGCTTTAACCGGGTAGTTTTTGTTATTTATGTTCCTCTCCAGCAGAGACTTGCAGACCAAGTCCAGTGTTAGCACAGCCAGTCAGTGTCTGATCAATATATGATCAGCCAGAGAGCTCTCAGGCTGTATTTACTGCAGGATCAAGGCTGTAAGGAACTCCAGGGAATGACTGATGAAACACATATAAAAGACAAATAAGTTCTCAGAAATAACCTTCATTAAAATGATCCTGGGCATATTTAAGGGTCAGATTTTGCATCAAATCACGGTCCTCATGAAATATTCAATACGGTCCCTTTTGTCAGAGTGTTGGACTGTAAGCAAGCACAGCAGAAATATGAGACAAGAGAATAGAAAGAGAAAAAAGAGAGAGAGAGTTTGACTCAGAGACAGAAGAGGGAGTACAGTTTGTTGGTGAAAAGACAAGGATTGAAAAGCAAGAATATGTTTACAGTCACAGGCTGATGAAGATGGATTGACAGTGCGCTGAGGCTGAGTTCAAGGTCAGATCTGGGATGTGTTGTCGTTTACGTTTGTCAGCTGGAGGAAAGATGAGCGGAAGGGTTATACATGTAGATCCCTCCGTCCTTGCCTTTCATGTTTAGACTCTTGTCCTTTTCTATCTCTTTTATTATCTACCAATTTCATTAGAGGAGAAGGATGCAAATAGAGTGATGGATGGGCTGTTCCTCCTTCAGGATGCTGGTTCATTCAGGCGTGCTCATTGGAAATAACATATAAAGATTGAAAGATGGATGGATGTGATTGGTTTTGTGGTAATGCTAGTGTCATGGACATTTAAAATGGTTTTCAGCAGATCCAATATTAGCATAGCTTTTTCATAAGCACTAATTAGACTGTGAAAGCCATAGAAGGGGTTTGTCTCCTCATTTATGTGGCTACATCTGCTTAATTATCACATGTTACTCACACTGTACAGGCGGCATGTGTGAGTTCATACACACACACACACACACACACACACGCACACGCACACGCACACACACACACACACGCACACACACACACACACACACACACATACAGAAGCATACACACTTTCATCCAGCTAATGGACCAGCCTGTCTCTGCCTTAACTGGGTTTATATTTCACCTCAGAGAGGGAGCACAGCCAACAGGTCCATTACTGGGAGAGAGAGAGATAGGGATTGCAATGAGAGGATGAAGAGAGAGAGAGAGAGAGAGAGAGAGAGAGAGAGAGAGAGAGAGAGAGAGAGAGAGAGAGAGAGAGAGAGAGA
>JAPQRP010000028.1:18736051-18752334 GCA_037367295.1 Apogon hyalosoma
CCTGACCAAGGAAAATCAAATTCTCTCTTTGTGCAGTAATCTACACCTGGCTTTTCTGCCTCCATCCATAATAATATGCATTATATAGACTAAATGTCATTTAAAATGAACCTTTATTTGTAACATAGTATAGCAAACTATTACATGTTCAAAAACAAATTAAGTTTAGTAAAAAAAAAAAAAAATCTCTATTTTGAATGTCTTGGGTCAACAGAAATCTTTGATGTTAAAATGGGGTCATGAGCCAAAAAAGGTTGGGAACCACTGGTATATGGTTTCCACTTCCTCTACTGACAACTTAACCACATCATTTCATTTCAGATCACTTTATTGTTGCACAGATCTAACACACATAAAAATGTAGTCCTTTCCTGCTTCTTCATGACTGTGGGAACAGAAGACAACATTTCGTAATGACTCACATTAGCAGTTGTGAAGTGAAAAAACTTTAGTCACCAAACTGAGCTGTTTGGCTGTTTGCAAATAAAATCTTTTAAAAGCTTTCTGGAGGTTTCAACCAGCTGGTTGTGGAAAGGGGGTGGGGGCTCATAGTGGGCCAGTCCCAGTCTTTAAAGACCTTTGGCTGTCTTGGGACTGTGGTTGTGGCCTTGTAATTGGTCCCAAGCAGGCGTTAGGAACTGATCTAAAGTGTGTTAGGCTCCTCTGAAGCTGCATTTACACAGAGGGTGGGATGACACTGTAATAACTGTAATTTAGTGAGCAGAGGAAGGGAGGGAAACAGGGAAGGCAAAGAAAAGAAAAAGGTCGAGAGGGTTGAGAGATTAAAAGAGGAGACCAAGAAGGGTCACTTGGTTCACATATTTTATTAAAAAGAGAAAATAGTTGTGTGCTGGCCAAGATTAAAAACCAGGTTAAATATTTGACAGCTTTGATTCCTGTGTAAGAACAGAACACAATGTGATTTGATTATGACTGTCTTTAGCGCACAAAGAAAAGCAGATTTCCTTTGAGTGAATGTTTTCTCTGTGGTTTCGTTCACTGAGATTCAGTCATGTGTAACATGATCAGCTCTTACATCTTCTCAGGAGCCTCTAATGAAGACCTGAACATTTAATGTGACTGTAGCACCATGTGGTCTTTCAATTAGACCGCAGACCCCCTGACCTTGTCACTCTCTGGAGAGGTGTATTTGAGCTTGCATTTGCGTCTCTGCAGCATGTGTGTAGATGTATGTGTGTGTGACAGTACGCAGATGGTGTTTGAGAGATAAATGTGATGTGGACTGTGGATCACTTTTCGTCCTCCAGCGAGGCTATTGCCTGATATTCCCCACGGACACTCTCAAAGTCTGTCAGTGCTCTCTCTATAACACACACACTCGTACAGTGCAGACGTATATAAACATAAAGGAGGTCATGCTTTACATCTGGTTGTAGAGCTCTGTTGACAGGATCACACACCCATCATTAAAAAATCATGAAACAATAAAATCCAACTGTACTTTTTAGGTTTTAATAGACAGCTGGTCCTGTTTAAAAAGACAGAATTTGCTGAAGCTGAAATGTTTCTAACAGTCAGCATTTGGGGAACACTTGCAGCGTGTTTTAACCAGACAATTTTTACATTTTCTGCATTTTTATGTATCATGTGAGCTGAGCACAAGACAATTCCCATCTTGTTTTTAGTAGAAGTCATATGGATGCACCTTAAACATAAGGGCTGTACATGCAACCCTGTAAAGATTAAGATTTAGTTTAATTTATATATCAACAGATAAAGAAAAGTTAGAACATTTTCTTTGTTTGTCAAAAAGGAATATAAAGCATAAGTTTAAAAACATTTACAGTACGCCCAACAACATCTTATTTGATATTAACATATTTCTGTAGCAAAGTAGTAAGATATCATGTGTGTCTTTGCTGTTAATTAGACTATTAAATGAGAATTTAAGGACAAAATGGGGTGTATCATCTTAAATATCACATTTATGGGTCAATGATGCAAATTTAACCTGTTTAGTCCTCAGCCCCCAGTCTGAAAATGCTATTCCCAAAATGAATGGAGTGTATTTCATAAACAACAACATTCTGATTGTGTGGTTTCATTTAAATTCATCTTAACATTAACATAGAAATATAAAGTGTTTCAAAATGTTTTTGCATTTCTGTTGATTTTTTGTTAACATTATCTCACATAGGTTTTCTATATGTATACAGTGACCTTCTTAAATGAAATATTTTCCTATAAAACTTGTAATATTGTTAAAAAAATCCTAGGTAAACACTCAAATTTGAAAAGGAAACATATTTCAATAGAGTTAGAGTGATTTTAAAGAACTTTTCACAATAGCATCAGTCATAAGTGTGATGTTTTAAATAACAGAATATTTACAAATTAGTAATTGTTTTAAAGTGCATGTATGGCATCTTTTTATGTATTTAGTCTTTTTTTGAATCAAACAAAATGTTTAGGCATCACACCATTGATCCTTTATACAGATGAAAAATTGTTCATAGCAACTTTCCATGGATGTCAAGGTCCGAATACATGCTGTGAAAAATAATTAAAGAACAAAAATGAACTTGTAGTCATGCTTTAATCCAATCTCTATGTGATTCTCATCACTGTTACACATAATATGTGTTAAAAATGTTAGAAATAACTGTAAATGTATTCATTTATTAATCATGAAACCTCATTAAAACCTTCTGGAAAAACAGAAAACCAAAACATAAGAACAACTCTAAAGTTTTTCTTAGATCTGTTATCTGTTAGCCACTAGACCATTATTGTCCTGTTCTATCATTATCCTTATTGCACAAATTCAAGCCTAGAATAAATGTAAATGTTTTGCAATAAAAATATATGATATCACTTTGTAATCTGCGTTTCATCCCTTGCCAACTGTTTAATGCCCTTGGATGGTGCAGTGAATGGCGTTGTCATAACCTCTGCTGCATCTACTCTTGGACAGTTCATAATCCTCTTTTGCCAATCTAATCAGACAGACATATGCCGAGCTGGGCTTGGACAGTGATGAGTGGTTTAGTAGCTTTGAAGAGATGATCAGACATAAGCGTGGACTGGATTATGTTCTCACTCAACATTATGAGCATGGCAGTAATCACTATTTAAGGATTAAAATCAAACTTTACTCAAACTTTGACGTGTCAAGAGTTAGTATGTATAAATCCAGCAACACTGTAAGGATCAGGGAGCAACTGGCGCAATGTCTTCTTTCTTCAAATTAATAACACATGTACGACTATAGAAGATTTAAGGGGTTTACCACAGTAGATTTTTTTTAGAGTCTACATCACTGTGTAAAAGTCTAAGGCATTTATCTTTATTGTTTTTCAGGCGTTGAAATAAGCATACTTTATCTCATTCTCTTCTCTTTGGATACAACAAGAAAATATGCACAGCTTTAAAAATACACACACACAAAAAAAAAGAACTAAAAGGCCTTTAAAGGTTAAAGTCAGTATTAATGTGACCCCTGACCCCATGACAAGACCCAGCACAAACAATTAGAAACATCTGACGTGTTGAATGAAACCTGGTGTAAAACATCAGAAAATTAATGTAATAAATCTCATATTGTAGAAACAAAAGGGTTAAAGACATGTTAAATGTAAAGGGAAATCACACTAAATACTTGCACTTTGGTTTATAGAAGCTGTTTTTTGCCCGAAACCAGATTGATCTACTAATCTTATCAATCCATGTCAATAATTGGTGTAAAATGCAGTTATTCATCTTTTCATGGTCATCAGGTATGACCCATTTGGATGTTCAGAGGCTCCGTAGTTACCGTGGAAACACTGTCATCTTCTACAACATTGATTCACCAGTAAAACCCATGAAGTTAGATCAATGGCAGTGGATGGAGGCATTTAGTTTATGTTCAGTTAATGAGAGATTGGACTAAAAAACACGCTTTTTCTTCAGTTTGCTCTATTTTTGATATAATAACCCACTTTACTCTGAGCTTTTATGAACATCTTCATGATCGATGAACTAAATGTTGTAACTGAAAAAAACACAAAATACAGAAGATGATATTACAATAAATGGTGATAAACCATATGAGGATGGTTAAATTTAGAGAAAAATTCATTTGGGAACAGCCACAAATGTCACACTGGGTCCTTATGGGTTAATAGAATGAGAAATGTATGTTTATGAACTTTATTAAGCCAATGAATCTAATGTTGGTTCAGGACTTTTTTACAGTACCGTACATCAGTGTTTAGCATCAAAGCGACACCTAGTTGTAAACTATAAAATTGTTGTCAAAAAGCTTCCTTTTTCCCTCAGTGATTTTATAGTCATTGACAGAAATCTCTAAACACCAAAGACGATGCCTCTGTCTATCAGTCAAGGTTCTAGCGCTTGTGTGTGACCGTGGTGAAAGTGCTTCCTTTAGATTTCATCCCCAAAACTGTCAAAAGTCGGATCAACGTAGAATTCTGCTTCTGTGAGATGGTGCATGTTCTGCACAAAGAACAGACTCACCTGTGCGTTGTGGTGGTTTTGTGTGTGTGCAGCTGAATTATGCATGTGTAAGTGGTCATCATCGCCCTCGCTGTGTGTTTTATTTCTCACTCGCGGCGTTACATTCCGTTCTTGGATGTTGAATTCACTCACAGTATGTGTATTGTATGTGAGCGCAGTTAACGTCTTCACGTGTAAAATCATGCAAGTTGCACGTGAGTGTGTTTTCTTTCTCTCTTGACCTTTGATAGAAATCTGATGCCATGATGGTTCCATTTTCTCTTACTTTTGTCTTTACCCTTGAAACGGATATTTAAATGTAAAGCTAACTAATTACTTTTATATGCAGTAAATGGTCCAGTGATTACTTTTGACTAATTAACTGTAACAAATGAAACTGGATAGTGTGTGAAGGAGAGTGAGCATCTCAAGTTTTATATCAAGCACATAGGAGGATACACACTCCATACCTGTGCACACATATGCAGATACATGAGTAGAAACACGCACATTCACTCAGACACACATAGGAAATCATTACTTTTTAATTAGTGCCACACACTGAGCCATCCAGCCCTGGTATGGAGATATATTAAGACAAAGCTGCCACATCTCCTCCCCTCTCTTCCTTCCTCACCCCCGGGTCATTTCCTTACAATGTAGATACACTCAGTAATAGCTGCATTAGATTGAGCAAGAGATAAGGAAAGAGAAAGGAGGGAGAAGGGTGAATTGAGGAATGGGTGAATGAGTGCACACACTCAAGATCCTTTTTGACCTCTGGGATGACTCCCAACCCAGGGAGTTGAGTTATGGAGTCAGTCATGTGTGTAACCTCTCTGTGTCTCAGCGGGACCACACACACTCCCCCACTCAACCAGGACTGGAGTCACAAAGACATCTATCTGTCAGATTAATAACCCACGGAGAATCAACTACACATTCACATGCCAGAATATGAGCGCATACTTCTGAGGTGCAGATTTCTGATGTTAGCGATCAATGCAAGCATGTTTTTCAAATTATATATTTTCATTTTCGAGCTGCTTCTGTCTCACTGTAAGGGTTTTACTGTAGTTTTATTTCACAGATACAACATCATTTACTCAAACAGAAAGCTGTGATGATATCTGCTTTATGCACACCACGCTGTAACTAGGCAACCAGCCTCTGCAGCACAGAATTGTGGGATACTCCTGGGAAGTGTGCTGAGAATGTCAACACTGAGCTGTGAGGGAGCGTCCACAAAAAGCAATACCTTTTAAAACACACCCGCAGACACAAATAATTTTTTTTACCAGCTTCTCAGGTTCATAGCTGTTTGTGTTTTTTTTTTTTTTTTTTCTCAGCTGTGTGTGATTCATGTGTGACATTCGCTCTGGGAGAGAATGGTGTTTTTGTTGGATTAACATTTGTGCCTCCGGAATCAGGAGTTGGCTGACACACTCACAGTATTGTCATGGATAGCCTTTAAATGTCTGAATCGCCTAAGTGCTTTAGCCAGTGACTCATACTATGCATCATCAGCACTGACTGGGACCAGTCAGTGGGAAAAGAGTCACTCATTCACACAAACTGTGCATTTCTGACTCATACTGGAGCTGTATGCATTAGTACGCTGTATCTGTATTTTGTCAGTAAACAGGACATCCATTGCCGTGTTATTGTACTAGTGTGTTCTTGAGCCTTCCCTTGTGTGTGTGTCATGGTCTGGTATTCTTCCCTGTGTCCTGTGGACCCCATGCGTTAGCCTGTTAGCGTACATAAGCCTATGTATGAGGACTGTTGAGGCGGCGAGGCAGGATATCCCCTCTCTGTCTTACAGACTTCCTCTGCTCCTCGGCACACATACAGAGATCCTTCCTCACCCTGTTCTTCTCCTCCTCCTCTTCTTACTTTCCTTGCATCATTTCGTCTTTTTCGACACCAGCATACTCCAGTTGGCTTCCTCTGCGGCGTCTGTGTTGATCTTGAGCCTCTTCCTGTATTCTCTGTAGTCGCGCTTACCCTCGTCATCTTCGTCTCACTTGTCCGCCTCGTTCACACTCATCTCATCCTTTAAACAACTTTTGCTTCTTGTATTTACACACAGAAAAGAGGATAAAAAGGAAAACCAAAAGGGAGTGGGTGACAATGGGAAGTGGGTGATGGTGACAATGCATGCCATCTGCTTAGCTGACGGGAAACCGTTAGTCTTGAAGTCTGAGACACGCTTATATAATTAGTTAATTCTCACTTCTGTACCAGTACTTTCTCTTTTAAATAGATACACCATGTGCAACCCTGCAGTAAATTGCAATTATGTTTATGTAGCAGTTTAATTGCTTAATGCTATTAAATGTATCTTATTATTCTTCAACCCTGAGTGAATCTGGAGTCACAATGTGGATTTTTGAATGATTTTGCATAGGAAGACATTAGTATGAGTGAGCATCTTACACTTATTTACATCCAAAATAGCAGCGTTTCCCTCTTCTCTAGCAGTAATTTTCCTTTCAAAGCTAAAAACCCTGTGCAAACTTGTCAACGTGCATGTAATGAACCATAGAGTGTGTCTGTGTGTGCATGTGTTTGTGTCCCACTGGCATCTTCATATGACTCCTGTAGGAATATAGTGGTTAATCTGTTCTAAACTGTTTAGAGATGCTAGGGCAAATATACTCATGTAAAGTACAGGGACGGTCTGACTGCATGCCACTCTGCCTGTCTGTCTGTCTGTCCTGTCTCTGGCTCTTTTTCACTCTGTTTTCAATCTGTCCATTCATGCCTGTATCTCCGTCTACCTGTCTGCCCTACTTTTAATTGAAGGTGTGTGTGTGGAACTGTTTGCCCATCATGATTGCAAATTTCCCAAGTCTCCAGCCGGTGTGGTCAGCCCTCAAACACCTTCACACACATGCATGGGCATACACACAACACACCGAGTCCGCTATGCGCTGAATGCGTAGGGTAACACGGAGAACTGGCACCCATCACAGTCCTGCCTCTCTGATGTCAGTCCAGATTGCTCAGGTCAGTCAGACAGCATGGTGTGTGTGTGTGTGTGAGTAGCTACAGAGTGGGAGACTAAGCAGAAAGAGAGTGAGAAAATATATGTTTACATCAGCCATATATTAAAGTGATTAGACTTTGGAGCCAGAGAGACGAGCACTGGAACAAACAAGTAGTTGTGCGCCGCCAACACACACTTGACTTATGTGTGTATGTGCTTTCAGGGGCATTGACGCGTGTCTTTTCACCACATGCATCTGTGCGCCACACAGACCTGCCTTGTGCATGGTCACCCTCCTTTGACTAACTTGAATCCCTCATCAGGGAGGTATAAGAGCTGACGTACAACACCTATTAGCCTTAAATTACATCTCTTACCCCCCTACTGGCCTGCTACCAGCCCCAGAGCCCCCATAACTGTCACCACACAGCCATGGCCTCAGTGTGGCATACCACCTCAACATTGGGCCTTTATTAAAGCGAGCTGCCTCTAATTAATGGCTTTGACCATTACACAATAAAACACCCATTGTATGTGTGTATTTTTGTCTGCTGCTGAGCTCCTGTATCACATACGCTACCAGAAAGTGATATGTGAAGCTTTATGTGTGTCATTTTTTAGGTTCAACTGGCGCCAGTTTGGGTACTGTTGAAAAATGAGCAGTTATTAAAGTGCAGCTCTAATATTGAGAGTGGAATGTGACCAAACAGGACGTTGCTTGTTCTAGCTCTGGTTTAGTGTCAACCGATTTATGCAAATGTAACAGAAAACGGGCACTTGCTTGTTTGAATATGAGTCTCAGTCCTGATAACATCACATCTACCGGCATAACAGCTTGCAGAAAAGAGACAGTAAAGTGCACTAATGGTAGTATACTATACCACTTAAGACCTGTATGCATACAGAGGGCATTTATATTTAAAAACAAATCCAATTAGAATCACTTATATTGATTGTTAATGAGCCATAATGGCCTAGAAGTTCATTTTATGCATTGTCACTGCGAATATATGTAATGGAGATAAAGATCACAACATGATACTGTTTGTTTTTCTGTGTGTTTGCTTCCCGCTCCTTCTCTCTGTGGTTACTGCAGGTCCTCAAAAAAATATGAATGTTAGTTGTTCTTTTCAATAACATTTTGACAGGACTTAAAAGTTGATTGGATTGTGAAGTTACTTTCATAAAGTTTCACTTCAGTTTTACTTGTGTTTTGGTTAATTGATCTAAATTTCCCATAGATGTGAAAGTGAATGTTTTGTTTGTTTGTTTTTTTCTGTACATATGTAATATATAAAAGTAAGACAGTAAGACAGGATAGGCTCAAGCCCCCCCCCCGTAACCCTCCAGACAAGCAATAACAGAAAATAAAGGAATGAAGGATCATGTTGAAACTAAACTACACATCAGTCAGATGCTCAGATCCACCTGATGCTGAAACCAATATGTAAATGCAAAACTGTGGGCAAACATGCTGATACCTTTCCTCCAAACAATTCACAACACAAGAAGTAATGTGCTAAAATTGTTTATTTTAATTATATTTTTGTCTAACAAGTGCAAGTCCAATGAGATGTGGCTTGATCATTTAGTGCTTTAAGGGAAACTTCTTCACACATTAGTCTGACATAGACATCTGGGTACAGCTGAGACTTTTTTCCTTCATATCCTTTGTACTTTTTGTCAGGATAGATGTACAGTGTGTTTATTTAAAAGCTGTTAGTCCTAAATTTCACTTACTGACCCTGGATTACTATTAAGAATAAAATGTAAAGTAGCAGTGAAAAAAAGTGTGTTTAATTTAGATAAAAGCTTATTTCTAAAGGTATGGAGGCTGATTCGATCTGCAATGAAAATATGAGCATGCACTAAACCAAAACATATCTGCTGGCAAATCTGCTTTTATTTACCCAATGATTTGCACTATTGTTATTTTTACTACTTTGGTTTCAAGACATACAAGCTTAAAATGACGGTACAATCTTTTTAAATAAATGATAGATATGGCACAGTAAAATATATTTTAAAAAACTCAACTAAAATTAAAATAAAATGTGATCTACTTAGATCTTGAAGCTTAACCCATAAAGACCCAAACATCCACTGCTGACCAAAAGCACATATTGATCTAAACTGTTGATCCACTAATCCTATCAATACATGTAAATAATTGTGGTAAAATACAGTTTGTCATCTCTTCATGGTCATCAGATATGACCCATTTGAACATTCAGAAGCTTTGTAGTGAACGTGGAAATGCTGTCATTTTCTACAACATTGATTCACCAGTAAAACCCATGGAGTTGGATCAATGACAGTGGATGGAGATGAGAGATTTGACTGAAAAAGTCACTATTTCTTCAGTTTTTTTCTGTTTTTTTTTTTTTTATATATATAAAATAGCCTTTGACTTTACTCCAAGCTTTTATGAACATCTAAATGACCAGTCATGTTAACCTAGGAAAATACACAATTTCCACTGGAAAAAAATGCAAAATTCAGAGGATAATATTATAATAAATGGTGATAAATCACTCACGAAAAGGTTATATATAGAGAAAAATTAATTTGGTAACATGGAATTTCCCCAGTGATGGACATTTCTTCTTCTTATTCATCTAAAATAAAATCAAATTTAAAGACTAAATAAAGATAAAACTGATGGAAATTTCAACAGTGGTTGAAATCCTTTCCTTCATATCAGATTGTCACCTGGTCTTATGGGTTAAGAGCGACAGGAATAGATTTACCAGGAATTTGAAGGATCCGCAGTGAACTGACGACTGTGTGATACAAGGGCACAATAAGAGAGTCAAGTCTTGGCTTCATTAAGATCGAATGATGTGCAGTAGTCGTCGAACGGACCAGAGCTACCCAAGACCCATGATGGGAGCTTTGGCATCTCTGGGCCTGTCTCATCAATGTGACATACTCAGAGACACACCAACCCACACACGCACGCAAATACACATATATAGAAAAGGGAGAATAAAAGGACATTTAGACTGTTCGACACTGCTCATTCCCAAACCTGCACACACTGTGGAAAACACACTGTTGTGCTGTGGAATAGATGAGAGTGTGATGAATCTATACTCTGCAAGCTTAATGGCCTGTGCCTGTTATTAAATGGAAGGGGGAGGGGTGGCGTACTGTAAGTTTGAATGAAGGAAGGAAGGAAAGGAAGAGAGGAAATGAGTAAATTAGAGGTGCAGGTTAAGGGGGTGAGTGCTGGTAATGGTCATTGGTTTCTAATTGACACATAATAAGTGACTGGCCTATCTTGTTGTGTTAGGGGGACTGGTAAATGCGTGTCCTGTCCTAAGCCGATCCCATGGTCACGGCTGTTTTTCTGATAATGTGAATCAGCTTTATCACGGGTGGGCCTCAAGTGATTAGCACACACAAGAAAATCTGAATGTGAATGGATGAATAGATAGAGCAGCTAATGTCATTATGAATGAGTGGATGTGCATGTGTGCATGTGCAGGGGGTCTTTAATCTGGCTGCAATATCTGGCATCCGGGATAATTTGATAATTTGAGGCACACACAGCTGAGCTCACAGTAAATATTCCTTTTTTTCTGTCTGTCTTTCTTAAAAGACAAAATGTGAAGAGAAGAAGACAAAACGGGAACAAAGGGATTAAGAGAACATTGGAGGATAAAAGGAGAACTCTTTTTAAGGATGCAGGAACACTGAGCTGTTGTCGAGACAGGAACAGGAAAGAGTTTAGTGTATACATGGTGACGGTAATTTATTGCCAAGCCCTTATGTTCGCACTCGCTGGTGTGCAGCATAACACAGCATCTGTGGTGTGTGTGCGAGTGAATCAGCCAGTGGGAGGAGAGAGAGAAAGAGACAACAAGAAAGAAGGAGGGAAGGATAGAGGAAGGAGAAGGAGAGGGAGGGTGAATGAGCCAACGGGGGTAGAGTGAGCAAACCAGCGAGTGAAGGAGAGGTAGAGGGAGGAGAGAGAGAGCGGAGGGGGTGGTGTTGCTGTTGCTGCGACTGTTTCTCCTGTCAGTCGGCTGCTGCTTGCCTGGCAGGCAGGAGGGAAGACAGAGCAAGAGAGAGGAGGCTGGTGGAGGCAGTGCTGGGTTTTATTTTAGCAGCGCTATCGTCAGAGGGAGCTGCAGACACACACAGAGCGAGTGGATTTAAGCGCTGGACTCAGAGCTGTATATCCATGGATTACCATCAGTGAGTAAGGGTGACTGCGACTGCTACTCTACTAACCCACTCGTCATTTTCAACAGAGGGGTGAAGCCACAGTCACACAGTGGGGAGTCTGGCTCAGTCTGGTTCCACTGCAGACAGGGAGCGCAAACTAGACAGAATATTTATGCTTTATATTTATTTCTCCCCATAACTCCTCTGTTTCTTTCAGTCTTCTTGTGTGAATATGACAGCATGTCACTGATGCCGTTGCTTGGCTTTCTGCAGGAGGGATGCTGGAGGCTAATGTGGCTAACATTAGCATGACGGCTAAGCCTAGAGAGCTGGACCTCAGGTCTGCTGCTGTCTCCAGCCAGGATACTTCAACCCAGGCCATGGCCTCAAGGAAGCCCATGGCCAAGCCCTCCGGTCTCCCACAGGGACCTTCACGTGCTGCCGGGTCAGAGCTTAAGGTCTACAAACCCACCTCTGGATCTATCCCCATCCCAATCCCCAATCCATCCAGGCTCCGCAAGCAACGATCACTTGGCAACTTGTCTGTACTAACTGATGCTGAGAAGAAGCTGCACCTGTACCAGTCGCCCCGCTGGACTGATGATACAAACCGGGCTGGCACCGGGACCAACAAAGTGGGCCAGACTAAGTCAGGTCAGGCTGGAGGAGGGAGACCACCACTTTCACGGACTCTCTCAAAATCAGAACAATCTCTATTCCAGGGGAAACCCAAACCGTTCAGCTCCCCAGCTGTGACTTCAAACACAGGCAAGCCAAGCAGGATCCCTGCCCCTGGTAAACCACGGGGACCTTATGCTGAGGTCAAACCCATCAGCAAGGCCTCTGAGACTGGACAGAGTGCAGACCCAGACCCTTCAGACCACACAACTAAGCCTAGCTCTAATGGAGCAGGTGGTTCTGGAAATAATGGCAAGAAACCAGGGGATAAGGGGAGATCTGCATCAGTGTCAGCAGAGGAGAATAAAGACAAGAAGGGGATGGAGGGAGAAGACGACAAGGCCTTTTTGAAAGTGGATCCAGAGTTAGTTGTGACGGTTCTGGGGGATTTAGAGCAGCTTCTCTTCAGTCAAATGCTCGGTGAGTTCACTATTTCAAATCCTGTTTGCAGTAAAACATACAGGTTCAAGCATGAGAGCAGTTAACTAACAGGATTAGTGGTTTTACACTCATTGAATCGTGTCACCAGTCAAACCTGTGACTCTACTGTACTTGACCTCCTCTCCTCTCCTCTCCTCTCCTCTCCTCTCCTCTCCTCTCCTCTCCTCTCCTCTCCTCTCCTCTCCTCTCCTCTCCTCTCCTCTCCTACTCCACACCCATACCATTCCCTCCTGCTCTGACTCTACCTCCAGTATCAGCAGTGGATTTTAAATGAGTCCTGTCTCTATTGCAGCAGAGCATAATGTCAGTATGTTTTTCCAAGTGCTGTTCACGCTCTGTGGGTTGCAAAAATCCCCTTGTTTACAACGGTGTGGCAGTGTAGTGTGCTCCGTTTGTTGGTGTGAAAAGGATTGCATATATATGCTCAGATGTATGCGTGTGTTTCTGTACTTCGTTGGCCTGTGTGCTTTTATGAAGCAGCTGATGTAAGCAGTTCCAGAGGACTGACATTGTTTTGTTGTTGATTCATTACCTTGTGAAATGTTTTGTCCTAGTCTCATCTGACCCACTGCCTTAGTGAGCTACATATTCTACATTAATATCTGCATTTTAATATTTAAAGCGAACCGTGCGTCTCAATGTGCAGTGATTAAAAGTCAAAAACAGCATGTTTGATATCAGTGCTGCAGTCTCAGCAGCTTCTGGCTCGCACCAAAATCAGCCAATCGTTAGTAAAGGCCGTGTGAGTGGGACTAGTGGGGAGCATATTTTTTGCCCATAAATAAAACGGCTGCATATTGAGTCAGGCTCCGGTCACAGTGGGCCACATATTTAGCCTCACACCAATCCCTCACCCCCCTCACCCATCCCTCCTCCCTTCTGAGATCCATTGATCTCTAGGCCGCTGACAGATGGTCACTATCCACCCCCTCCACCCCCACTTCTCTCCCTCTGTTACCGGGGGCAACGTGTGGGAGAAGAGTGGGGAATCTGAGGGGGGTGGTGGCACAGGCAGGTAGTTGGTGTGTCATCATGCACATAAAAACCACACTAGCTTATGTACTCACTTAGAACAATGAGGATCTGGTAATCATTCATACCAGTATTGATATATCTCACCATATCAATATAATTGATAATGCTGTGAGTGTGAGGACTATCCTCCATGATGAGTGAGCCTGAAGAAAATAGTGTTCATTGTAGTCTTGCCTGGCCAGACCTATCCCCATTCTTCTGTTAGTACTGTTGATAGGTTTATCATCCTCCTCTATCATTCTGGAACGGGGATAAAAGTTCTCTGGATGGTTTGGCTAGTTCTTTGGTGGTGCTGCTCACAGGATGCAGCTATAGTGCATTTACAAAATAATGAGGGTAGTAAAGTTGTTTTGGTGAATTGGTCAGAGGAGGAAGTACATCATGGTATTAAAATGACTAAATCCCCAAAAAACAGCACAGAGTGTCTTTGTCAAAACTTGCCATTTTCATGGTTTAGTTGAAAACTGGAGGTCACTGGTCTTTCATGTTGCGAGGGGGACTTTCAGAGTGACAATAATCAGATAGTGGGAAGGAGAAGGACAGTCTTGCCACTGTGAGAATATTTACCCATCCCAGCAGACTACATCCACTGAGCCAAAGGGGTTGCCGTCCACATACTCCCATATATGCGCTACTATGTTTCAGCAGTATTTCCTTTTTTCTCTTTTATAGCTCAAGGAATCTTGTTATGTCTGAGTGTGCACCAGAGTTATTATCTATTTAACCAAAAACCTCAAAACAGACAACAAACACTGGGTCTAATGAGGGACTTCCGTATTGCATCTTCAGCAAATATCACACATTGAACCCCATAGAGCATGTATTTTCATGCCTTTAGTGTAATATCAGATAGAGGTCTATGCAGTTAAACAAAGGAAAATGATAAAAAATTATTTTTTTGCCTTAAATAGTCATGTGTATTCCAGAGGTGCACCTGAATGTACCATTGAAGTCCCTTTCACTGTTTGTGTTTTAAACTGTAGTTGTATGTTTCATTACTGTGCATCATTAAATTTACACCAAAACACAGAGAATCTTAGCATAGCTCCTCTTAAAGAGCTCCTGTAGCACAAAAATGTATCCACCAGTGTTTCAGATAACCTTCTAAGATAACCTAAGATTTATTCACCACAGAAATCTACCTGCAAGTTTCAAACCAGGGTCTCAGTCTGCACCTATTATTCATTATTCATTTAGACACCCACTCCTCTGACTCTCTGTGTTGCTTGCTCTCTTTTTATCCCTCCCTCACAGCAGGAGTAGATAGCATCAGAGCATTAGGAAGATGGGGAGAGAATAGCATAGTGGGTGTTATATCTTGCTTGATATGGGGAAATCACTCTCCTCACCGGACCTCCGCTCAGCTTCCGCAGCAGAGACCCAAATCACAGTTTGTATGACCTTGCCCTGCAGTCCTGTGTGTGCTGCTGCGTGTGGTGTGTGTCTGCGTGACCTTGTTTTCATCCTTGTTGTGATGTTGCTAGCCACACCTATGTGAGGCAGCCAGGTAGAGATGAAGCTGAAACAGAGCAGAGATTAATGGAGGAGAGTAAAAGACCAGGGAGATAAATGAGACAGAGGCATTCAGAGAGGAAGGCACTGGAGTAAAATAATGGTAATACCCAATGACCTAAATTTCTATCTTGTATCCCGAGTGACTGAGTGTAGCATTGGGTCATTATAGTGTACCACAACCTGCTAGAGGTTTTATTACAGAAGCCACGGCAGGTGTGTGGGTATTATACGTGAATACACCCTTGTGTGTTTGTGTGTGCGTTTAACGAAAGGTTAATTGTAACTTGCCCTGTAGCTTGTGGCTGCAGGCACATCCTTTATCGTATCTGCTCTCCATTTCCGATGGGATGCGAAGCTAATTGGTTTCTGCTCCATGTGCTCTGTCATAGGAAGATAGATTATGGATGTTCAGTGGATCATTCCCAGTGATCCACTCCTCTTCTTCCTATATAACAGCACAACCAGCTCCTCAGCTTCTTCCTACGTACATGACAGCAATTTGTCGCCATATTGTACAGTACTCTATCATGATAACTTGACCATAAATCAGCCATTGCCTGTTATCCTTGTTACGGAGGCTGCAGTATGTGTTAGCTGTCAGGTACAGAGTGTAAAATATGTGCCGGTTTACATGTGATTGCGTGTGATAAGAAACAGGAAGTACTGCAACACTGTACTTTTGAGTTTAGCTTTCAGTTAAGCAAATTACTTTAACTCTCTCGGAAATTCTTTAATAGTATGATTTTGGTATTTTATTCCAGTGTTCAAATGAAGATGCAGAGATAAGTTTAATGTCCACAAAAGCAAAAGACCATATCAGCAAAGTCAAACAAAGGTTTAATAGAACAATCATACAACCTGTTTTCTCCCTTAAAGGCTAACATATAGTCACGAAAAAAGAAAATTAGACCATCAAGTCATCAGAAACAATGGTTATGCAATCAAGTCCTAACTCCTGTGTGTATCATGTGACTAAAACAGACAGAAAAGA
>JAPQRP010000028.1:18755808-18775261 GCA_037367295.1 Apogon hyalosoma
TGAAGACCCTGTCATGGCCAGACCAATCTCCAGACCTGAACCCACTTTGAAAACTTCTGGAGGAACATGGATGGTCATAAGCCATGGAACATTGTTAAGCTTCTTGAATTTCTGTGCCAGGAGCTGCATAAAGTCATCCAACAACAACAGTGGAGAGCCAAGACATGTGAAAGCTGTCACTGAAAATCAGGGTTATTCCACCAAATACTGATGTCTGAACTTTTCCCAAGTAACAACATTAGTATTGTGTTGGTTAGAAATTAATATGAACCTGTTTTCTTTGCATTATTTGAGGTCTGAAAACACCTGCATCTTTTTGTTATTTTGACCTTGTGTCGTGTTCTGCATATACATGCTCTAAATAGCAATATTTTTATTTGGAATTTGGGAGAAATGTTGTCGGTGGTTTAGAGAATAAAAAAAAAATGTTCATTTTACTCAAACACATACCTAGAAATGGTCAAATCAGAGAAGTGATCATTTTGCAGTGGTCTCTTATTTTTTTTCCAGAGCTGTATGTATGAGGAGGAGATCAAGAGAATTATGTTGTTCATGTTATAGTGAGGAATACATACTCAATATTCATCTATTTCTGTTCTATTTGTGTGTGTCTTTTCATTAAAGGTCTACCATTGTTACTGAAGCGCGTCTACATGCTGGAGCTGTTAGGCAGTAGAATCAAGGACACACACAAACTACAGACAAGTCTTGTGACAGTATTGTAGTTAGGCACTGCGAACGGTGTAGTATGACGCTAAACCAATAACAAGGCGTAAACAAAGATGTAACCTAGAAACAGCTTTTCAAAACATTTCCTCTGATCTTACTGCTGAACATCTGATATACAGTAAGGTTAATCAGACGTCACTGTCATGGATCTTCCTCTTTTTAGTAGGTTTCATTGTGCTCTGTGTTGTTTGTTGTGCTTTGCGGTCATATCTAGAGATGTGTGCTCCTGTACATTATAAAATCTTTTAATCCAAACAGATGTTACATTTCAAAACACAACTGCCTTTAATAGATCATTGGGTCTACAATGTTTGGAAATAATCAGCCTTGATAAGATGAATTAGGACTAAAATGACACTACTGGTGTGATAATATTTTCAGCGTTGTTACATACAGTACATACAGAAGTTTATGTAACTGATATATAAATCTCACATTAGAAAGAATGAGACAAGTGAATGCATTTTAATGGGCAGACAGTATTTTCAGGCAGAAGTGTCAGCTCAAAGACCAACTTATTTAACAGAATTGCACATTTTGACCCAATGCTGTATCTAAAACCATAACCAACTAGCTTTTCTTACTTATTTTTTCTTTATTAATAGTAAAAATATTAATAATTCCGGAGGCACATTTCATGTAGAACAGTGTTATTTGTCTGAATTTGTTGGCTTTGTACATAAAGACATCTTTTAAGGAGCTCAAACTCAGTCACTGTTCGTGGGTAATAATCAGAATCTGAGTTTCTAGGGTCGGCACTGAAAAACAATATCCATCATAATTTTCATCCTTTACTGTAAATTGAAAAAAGCACTTTTGGTTTAATTTTTCTTTATTAATGACACAAATTTGGTGAAGAACAACAAAGATTTCAGCATGCATTTGATACCGAGGAAATCATTTTAATGTGTGTGTGATCAAGTCTGTTGATCCAAGAGATGCTGAATTTACTCCTGAGTGCAGAATTTAAACTCTAATAGTTATAACTTAATAACTTAACTTAATTATAACTATTATAATTGTAACTTACTTATAATTTAATAATAATTATAACTTTTATAACAATAATCAATAACTTTAATAATATTAGTTATTATTCCTGGCATTTAATCCTTTATAGAGCACTCATTGAAATACTCTGAAATTCACAATTTAAACCATAGTGTGTTATTAGACATCATCATCTACCTCCTCTTGCCTAAAAACATCCAAGCAGCACTTGCTAAAAAGTAAACACATGCAATAAAACAACTATTATAAGGTCATAAACTGCCAAAAATCACTCATATTCACTATTTACAGCTTCAGTATATCTATAAAATCTCTCTGAATCACTGTATAATGTTATAAAAAAAAAATAAAAATTACATGCCTCTGGACCTCACTGAGGCATTGGGATTGGCCCCATATTTAATATTTGAGAAAATTACCAAAAGTAGTCACTTGCCCGATAAAGGGTTAATTACTGTCACATTGTTTAACATTTATTTCCTTTAAGCACTAAAATATCTTAAAACCTGCTGATTTTGGATTAACATAGCCAAAGCCATGTTCTCATTTTAAACCGACAAACCCGTTTCATTTGCCTCTGTGCTTCATTGTTTGCAGCGTATGTCATTTTAGTAAAGATACTTGCTACTTGCTGTCATTAGATCTACCCACCACCTTATTAACAGTGCGGGCGCAGCGCACAGAGTGCAGGCTGTCTGTCAGACATGTGAGCGCAGAGTTGCAGCTGCGTTTAAGCACATCGTAAAATACAGTTCCACAGGAAACAACTCTTGAACGAAAATACACCCAAACATTGCCACACAGTTTGGTCTGCTTTGGCTCGATGCTGCTGCTCATTTAATGTGTAGCTATGTGCTTATACCAATGTCTGTAAGCCTCAGCCTGTATTTAGATCGGATCAGATTTAGATTGAAGTTTTCAAGTGTACACCCAGGAAGCACAAGAGGTGCTGCTAAAAGTGCTAGATACTTCCCATTTCATAATACCACACACACATCCTTCAGACTGCTTACTCTGTTCTTCCAGGTGATTCTTTTTACCTCATCTGAAAACCATGTGTGCTTTTTGGATCGTGCTTCTCTTTATCTTGTTCAAAGAATTTCACACCCGCATTGAATCTCACACAGCGAAACTCAGCGCAGAGGAACCGACACACACATCACTCTTTGTGTTGTGAAACAGAATCGGGAAGGTGAGGTGTTTTGGTGTTACCTTTATGAGGTCTCAACATTGTCTGAGACAGTAACGTCCTCTGAGGTCGCTTCAAGCATCCTCATCTTCCCCACTAAGCACACAGGGCTGTGGTTAAGCAGATATTGTGAGTGTGTGTGTTCATTTGTGTTTGGGTCAAGACTCAGCGCCAGGTTTTCGGGTGAGGGGATCTGAACTGAGGGGATAAGAGAGAAATGGGTTTTTGCTCAGGAAATGCTGGATCTGGGTGTGTTTCCAAGCATGTGTGGGTCAGCATGTCCACATGTGCTTCTAAGTAGTTGCAGTGTTTCTTGAGTTATATAAATATATCACATAGATTTTTATTATTTTTCCAGCAAACAGAGTATGACCCTGACATTAACCAGCCAACTAGGAATTGTACCTGTGACTCACTACTCGGGGCCTTTAAGCCCAGGTGCTATGCACCCTTAATTTCAGTTTAATGTAGTCACATTCTTGTCTCACTCTTGGTATCCTCTTTTTCCTCAGTTATACGCTGACACACTTCTCACTCTCATGAGAATAATCCAGCATCATTTTTGGGATTTTAACCAACATCTATCATCTCAGTTCAGTAAACACACACATAGCATCGAGCTCTTACATGTTCATTAATCTCAATGGATCTGACATCCTGTTGTGACATCCTGGTGAAGCACTTGTGTGTGTGTGTGTTTGTATTAATGTGTGCACACTTGCAAATGGGTGCATTTGCGTGCTTGTTCACTCTGTCCAGATGTGCAGGAATGGTTGTATGTTGTAATGTTTCCTGTTTTGCAAACTGTCTGAGGTCAGCGGGGGGGATGTGATGCTGGCTGAGGGGAGAAAGAAAGAATACAAGGAGTGAAAGCATTATTCAGGATGGTCAAACAAAATAAAAGCTGCAAAATGAACTTAGTACTCAACAGTTTCACAAACGTAACAATATCTGGGTTATCACATCATGTATATCTTTGCAGGTTTTGTAAACATTCTCTAACAATAGTCATAAGAGAAGTTTTACTAGCATCCTGTTTGTGAGACTTGTATGTCACCTGTCAGGAATTCCCTAATGATTGTCTGTGCAGGAGACAAACAGCTACTTTAAAGCTTATCGTTAGCCTCGTAGCAGAATTGTCTAAGTCATATTTTTTTCAGTATGTAGCCAAAGATGCAAAATGAAGCAGAAGTGTTGGGAGAGTAAAGTTCCGCAGATAAAAATATGACTTAGACCAGTGCTTCTCAAACTTTTTACAGTGGAGTACCCCTTGAAATATACTGATTACCCAAGTACCCCCAACTCTCACTTCAGCATTTTTGATTGAAAAAGTTAGGCAAAATGTGTTCCTGTGCCAAAGGTGTCTGTTTTTATTTTCAAAACTTTGTAAACAGACAACCACATATATTTAACTGTAACGTAGTCAAAATAACATTTTTATAAGTATATTTTGTGTGCAAAATGTAAACGGAAAAATCCCCACTTTCATTGATAAGAAAAATAAATCAGTTGGTCATTAATTAAACAACGAACCTTTCATTCATTCATTCATTCATTCATTCATTCATCTTCTGAGCCCACTTTGTCCTCACTAGGGTTGTGGGGGGTGCTCGAGCCTATCCCAGCTACCTATGGGCGAAGGTGGGGTACACTCTGGACGAGTCCCCAGTTCATCACAGGACTGACGCATATGGACGAACAACCAATCACTCTCACATTCTCACCTATGCGCAATTTAGATTAACCAATTAACCTATCAGTGCACGTCTTTGGATGGTGGGAGGAAGCCGGAGTACCTGGAGCGAACCCACGCAAACATGGGGAGAACATGCAAACTCCACAGCAGAAAGGTCCCTGGTTGGAATCGAACCCAGGACCTTCTTAACTTTTCATCAATAAAAAAAGTAATTACTTAATTTCTCAAACTCATCTTGAATAATATCAAATAGAAATGTTCTTAAAATGTCACCAAATCTTAAATAACATGATTGACAATAAAACTAGTAGTTAATTTTATAATATGAATGTATTTATTGTGTTTTATATTTCAGTATTATTTCTTATTATTTATTCTGTATTCAGTACATGATGACTTATTTAATGTATTCGTCCAAAAAAAATCTCAAGTACCCCCTGGGCTTCTTCCAAGTACCCCTGGGGGTATATATACCCCCATTTGAGAAGGACTGACTTAGACAGTTATGCTTTGAGGTTAACGTTTTGACTTTTTAAAGATGTACTCATATCACTGACAATGTGGAAATGTATGGTACCAATGATGCTCAACCACACCCATTTATAATGTAATAAGCATAGTGTAGCTGGAGGACGGGTACGGTGACACTAACATATATGCACACACGTGGACAGGACAGAGACAAATGAACTCCGGAGGGAAGGAAGGAAAGAATAGAAACAAGAGCCATTACTCAAAGCTTCATTCACATTCTGCTGAACTGACATTCTCAGTGTGCAGGGAGATGCCTGAACACACATTTACAGTCACTACACAGAACCACTCAGTCAAAGAAGGATGTGACGGTACTACACAAATACTTTAAACACACACGTGCACAATGCAAGGACAGAACCATTAGTGTATCTTGGGGGAGTTTGTTTCTTTCTAATGGAGTGGAGTCAAGTGACCCAAGAGAACAAACCAAGTAGACAGCAGACAGCTCTTTTTATGTTTTCACTGTCTTTGCTTGTTAGACATTGAACTTCATCAACTGTGCACCACAGTCTTATCACTTTCTCTCAATTTAAATTCTCCAGAGATTCTGTGTTTTTGTACAAACAGGAGTCCAAGAAAACAAATGCACTTATACTGATAACAAATAATGTGTGTTCAGCCAAAGGACAATATACTGCAGTACATTGTTGTCATGACGCTGTCAGTATTGTTATAGCAACCAACAAATACACCATTTCTATGATTAACATTTCTTTGAACTAGTTTTGTTTTATTATATTCTTTCATAGCCAATAAAAACCTAACTATTCTGAACTACTTCTGAACATTTACATGTAGATTCTGAACAAATAGTCTCATGTCTACACACAGTACAGAGAAGCAAGGTTTTGTTCGTACTTTATCCTCAAAAACTCAGCTTTCGTCACATTAGATAATATGGATTCGTATTTGGAGCAGTGGGGGAATTTATTTCGCACATCTCAACATTAGTCCTGACAAAGCGTGAGAAACGATGAGATTTTATTGATAACATTTCCATTATCGATTCTGCTTATCTGTCTGATGTGTTATTGATTCCTGATCAAATGTCTGTGTGGGGATAGATGGAAAAAAAGGGGAAATACGCTTGGCATTCCTAGAATTTAAAGACCACGTTTCTTAGAAAGGTGTCAATTTTCTTTGCGAAATTGCGCCATTTCTTCCTCTCTGCAATGACTCAAGCTGCAAATTTCAAGCAGCATACTTGCATGAGCTTGACATTGTTTTGCAGTGTGAAACTGTCAGAAAGGCATCAATACTCAATTCTTAATCCCATCCCCAGTCTTCATGTAATTATGTTCAACTTTCTTCAAATGCGCTGATGATGTTGCTGCTAATGGAAAGGCCAATAGATTTTATAATAAATTAAGAATACCAAATATCTTTGGGCATCTTTAAAGTCTTCATCTCTTCTCTTTAACTCTTTCTGTCTGTTTATGCTCATTCTAGCAGACTTGTATTAAGATGCAGTGGTTGTCCTGTGCCTCCAATAACACTCTCTCCCTAAGTTGGTGACTCTCATTTCAGTCGTCTGAGTGGTCCATTATCAAAGGGTCTCCTGCTTGTTTCACAGCCTCTTCAGAGCTGGAGTGTGTCCACGAGTGTATTGAGGAGTGGCAGGTGGAGCATACCGTCCCAACATGTACACATTCACACGCGTACTTACACACACACGCACACACGCACACTCAGAGAGACACACACTCGGTTTAAATCAGATCAGTGTAATTCATCTGCGCCCCTGGGGAGCTGCCAGGGCTGACAGGGATATTTGCATCCCTAATTCCCCTACCACTACCACGAACCCCCACCCACCCCATCACCCCATGCCAGCTGGGACCACCAGGGCCAGAGCAGAGGCGGGACAGGAAGTCTTTTAAGGCACACATACACACACATATACACAGTTGCACATGCACAATCATGCAGACCGTATCTAATCAATTTGACGCCAATGTTAAACAAAGCTCGCGTTTAGGGTAATTAAAATCGCCCAATTAAAGGCTGCTTTTGTGTGTGTGTGTGTGTGTCTGCCTGAGTGTGTGTCAGACTTTGCCTGCATTTGCTTCTTTGTTCTTGTTGCGCCTTTGTATGAATGCTAATTCAGAATGCTTATCATGCGAATTTTTACACTGGTCATTGCTAACTTTCGTATAAACAAGTCCTGGAGTGCAAAATAATACTTTGGAATGTTTTGGAAATTTCTATTTTTGCAGTTTTCATGCTTTCATGTCGGTCCTACAATCTGTATATTATATCTGTGTCTTTATGTGGGTTAGTAGCAGAAGGCTGGGTCACAATGAGTTCATCATCTCTCCATTCAGCAGCCTGTCCCATGGGTTAGATAATCAATTGTCTATGTGGCTATTCTCTTTGGGAGAAATCAATCCAGCTTTGTAAAACTGGTCTAGTGTAAGTGTTTCTTAGTGTGTTTGTGCGTGTGACCCACCATTTAAAAACGCACTATGTGGGGTTCAGAGTATAGTCTGCAGCTGTTGCGGGGATTGACACCACTGGCGGCTCATGATTTGTACTCCCTGCTCATTAGAAGGGCCCGTCCTCACTAACCAGCTGGACTGGTTTGGGGTGGGGGGTTGTGTGCGTATGTACGTGTTGAATAGTTAAGGTCATATGTGTTTCTATAAGTATTTCTTCATTTTATACAACATGTTATAGTATAATCTAACATGTATATATTTAAAGATAAGTATTTGCCAATTTGTACTTTTGAACTCTGTCAGTTTTTGAATGATAGAACATTTATTGACATTATACAAAAGTGAACAAGGAAACTCTCTTTGCTTCTCTTTGTAAACTTAGAACACACTAAAAGCAGGCATCTCTAAAACAACTCAAAAATCAATTCAAAAAGCAACAACATTAACAGTCTTATTACAACTTCTTGAAACAGAATAAAAACATAACATGCTGCACACTTTTAATACCCCTCGACCAAATATAGTGTACAATTCTGTTGAAAGTTACTGCCCTATAATTTAGATTAGATTGTCTATGTGTAAAACTTATTACAAATGTATTTATATTTGAAAGTACTCAGATATTATAACTGCACAAGGCCATTTGACCTTGAAAAAGTTGGTCAAGAATAGGCTTCTGCTCCATGCCAAGATGCATCCACATTATAAATTTGGTGCAGATATCTCAATGCATTCTTCAGATAATGCAATTATGTCCTTGAATGGACAGACAGACGGACAGACGGACAGACAGACGACAAAACAATTACAATACCCCTCGGCCAAGGGGTAAAAACAAAATAATAGGATCTTCAGAGGCGGATGCCAGTGTTAATCTGTGGTGGAAGTGGGTTAATGCAAGCAACAGCTCTAGAGTAGGAACTGTATCTTAGTTTTTCCTGGCTTTATTATTCTTGAACCTTCTATCTGATGGTAGAAGTTGGAACATGGATTGACTGGGGTGTGTGCTGTCTCTGAGGATACTGTAGGCTTTATTTTCTACTTTGTGCGTGTAAATAATGTCCAGATCTGGGAGCTCCATCATGATGAAGCACTGGGCCACCGTTTAATATTGAAACAGAACATTCAGGTGAAGAAAACCTTAAAATGAGATGCATTTTCTTAATTTCAGTTCTCTAAAGCCTAAAATGACAGACTGACACATAGTGAATCTGTATGTTTATTTGGGGGTCAGCTGGCCAGTTCTAATGGTCTACTGAACTGAATCATAGAGTATATACACTGCCCTTTATCTCAGTGCTATAACTCTTTTATCCCCCTCCCCCATTACACATAAAATCACAGAGTTGATGAGAGAGTGCAAGGGTCAAGGTCACGCAATGTGCTCTAGGGGTCCTGATGAGCTTATTGTGTACACGATAGATTGCGTTTGTGTCGTAATTTGACAACATGTGAATTAATGAAGATATTTTTAGTTCTATTTATACTGAAAATGATAGCAGAACTAAGAACTAAAGCTGGACACAAGTTAATGATTGTCTGAGCGATTATACATGTGTTGTGATACGATGCTGATCAGCCTGTTCAGTCCACTGTTCCTGGATCTGTCTGTTTTTTAATGTCACAGAAAAAAATCATCCATTATCACATCGAAGGCACACCACACTATCTTGTCTGGATCAGGTTTCACTATGAAGACTGATAGCGTCTCCTTAAGAACCTTATGTTTATGTTCTCAATCCAGGTTCTTACACTCATTCTGTGCTTTACCCGGTTTTTTTTGTTTGTGTTCGATTTATTTTCAGCTCAAACTGCACTGAAAATGTTCTGTTAGCTAACATTCATGTTTGTATTAGTACTGCAAAATTGCTGACCAAGAGTTACCGCATGATTTTGTTGCCCACCAAGAGAAAATTGTTACCGACCAGTCTTTCAGTCTGCTGTGTAGTGGACCGGCTCATTAGATCATTAAGATTGTCCTTTCAGAGATAAACATCTACGCCAATCTGTGAGAAAGTCAGTGTGTGGGCTGTGCAGTGTCATTGTCTGAAGACATGGACCCAACAACTGATTGTTAAGACGTCACAAACACCCACATTACATAATTTTATCTGTGACTCAGAATGAACCCAACTGGAGCAGTGGTTGTGTTCCAATTTTTTTCTCATTTCAGCCACTGAAAAAGGGTTCCCATCTTCAGCCTTTTTGGTGCTGTGGTAATTCAAGTGTTTCAAGTCGATTTAGACAATCCTTTTGTCTTTCATTGCATTCAATCTTCCAGCCTCGGGGGGAAATGTTTGAAGACACACATGTGCACAGATGCAGACACACACATGAAAATGCTGTCTGGCTGGATAGCCCAGCATGAGTCTACACAGCCCAATCTGAGCAGATTAGAGTTTTAGGAAGGGGTGAGACAAATGCCAGTGTGTCCCCTGATGGGTTTAAGTGAGAGGCACATTTGGTTCATTCTGCCGTCGTGCGTGCTGGGGTCAGAGGGCACAGTGCAACAAGCGGGCACAGTAGCGTTGTGACTGAGCACGGATTGAGACGAACAGAGAAAGGACAGACGGGGATGTAGTTGTGTAAAACTGTACGGGTGAAGAGGTCTGTGTGCTGTTTAGTCTGTCTGGCTCTTGGAGTATCATATTTAATTTATGTCGCACAACTGCCATTTGGAAAAAAAAACAACTCTGCTCACACATAACATCTGTCATGGATTGCAATTTCTCTAGTTTGATCGTTTTAGCCTGCTTTTGTTTCAGGCTTTGTTTCGATAATTATTTGTCATCCAAAATTTTGGCCGCAAGGTTTCAGAACAAGAACAGCGTTGTTATTATTAAGATTATAGTAAGAACCTGTGGGTGTAGCCAGTAATGGAACACTTCCTGCTCATTGTTTATTGACTGCCTTAAACCTGTGTTTATTATTGATGTTTTCATTACACTCTGTCAGTCCATCTGTCATGATGATTGTATAAAAATTACCAAGGACATTTTAATTAAGTATTTTATAAGGGTAGGGCATGGTCCAAAGAGGACTAACTACATTTCTGAGCAAAAACAATTTAACATTAAATATGGTTGTATGTAGAAGCATGCTCTCCATGTGCTCTTCTTGTTAGATCTGTGTTTTTGATGTAAATACTTATTTTTTTTTGTATTTTATATTGTTTGTTCTACACTAATTTATGTATAATTTTTTTTTTTTTTTTTAACAATATGACATCAATCATGTTCCTGTTGTCTATGTGCAGATCCAGAGTCCCAGAGGAAGAGGACTGTGCAAAACGTTCTGGACCTTCGACAAAACCTTGAGGAAACCATGACCAGTCTGAGAGGGGTGCAGCTCAGCCACAGGTCAGTCACACACACACACGGACAGCACAATAGACATGAAGACAAAAGAAAACAAGTTCTTAACGAAACAGCCGTTGAGATGGGCCTACTTTATTGACATTGCTAACAGTGTGTTGGGGTGTGGTGGGAAACTGCCTGTGGGCTCTCAGATCAATATCACTATTCCTGATAGACCAGTAGCTGTTAGCCTGTCATTTTCTGCCTGCTCTGCTCTCTCTTTGCGTCAGTTAATTCGGAGCTGAAGCAGGATTAGCTCAAAGCTCACTTCAAAGCCAGCCCTCCCAATGCACATGCACGACTCATATTCATACAGACAAAAAGACATGCAATAATGCTGTGATTAAGTGCATGCGAGCATGTGTGTGTCCTTTCCCTTCCTCTGCTTCCTGTCTTTCACTGAATGGCTTTTGGTGGCTTTTAGCATCTCTTCAGGTTCATGTCCTTGAGAGTTTCCCCTCTGTCTGCCTGTCCATGTGTCTCATGCCATGTATCCTCTTGTCCTTCGGTAGGCACGCCCTACATGAAGAGTAAATCAGCAGATGGTTCCCTGCTGGAATACATTTCCTTGCCATTCATACTTTAGTATAGTGTAATAACCTTGAATCACTCCCTGGTGTCCCCGAAGACATGTTCTGCTTTGAGGCCTACCGCCTGTCCGCAGAAGTTTCCTGTCAAACAAGATGTCATATTTCCTCCCAAAAATGAGTGTTTACAGTGGGAGATTTGCATGAATTAAACAAATGGATTGGTGAGCTTGCAAACTCTTGTATCCTCACATATTTTCCCTGACATATATTCAGAA
Organism: Apogon hyalosoma; assembly: GCA_037367295.1. Classification (NCBI taxonomy): domain Eukaryota; kingdom Metazoa; phylum Chordata; class Actinopteri; order Kurtiformes; family Apogonidae; genus Apogon; species Apogon hyalosoma. The sequence continues at coordinate 18,767,570 of JAPQRP010000028.1, forward strand.
CAGACACAAAGCTTGTGAAAATCCACTCAAACAAGACGAGTATCCTCACTCTCATCCCCACTCTACTTCCTTTCTGCCTGTTTTATGTTAGTCCTCAAGCATTTCATCTGAGAATGTCTCTATTGATGGTTCTTGTGGGGATGAGTCTGCATCCTGAAGACAAGGCTAATTTTAACATACGAGGCCAAAGCACATACTGTCACACAGTTTGAGCCCCAGTAGCTTTTAATATGCTAATGCTCATCATTGCCAGCCCGGGTTCTAAGCAGTGATGCGCTGTGCTGCTTTAGCATAGGGATGTTGTGATATCAGTGATGCTGATTTTTGTTGGATCACACAAATGTGTGGTGGCACAAAGCCAGAGTGCTGTGCAGTTTCAAGCTTAAAGTACAGAAGTACATGAAAGTTTGTTGGCAGACAAGAAAATAACAGACATATACAGGCATGCATGTGTGCAAAAAGACAACTACAGGGTGGACGAAAAGTAACTAGGCATTAAAAATCGCTTATAGAATTTTTAGTATCACTGAAATCCTGACGCAAACATTTTTTAAACAGATGGAGATTTCTTATTTTCTTATTTGTCTTATTTCTTATTTTCTTATTGTCTTATTTCTTATTTCTTACAAGGTTGTTCATTCCATCCTTGGTCATTTGAGGAAACTGGTTGACGCCACTGGTGCTTATGTTGAAATATGAAGATTTACTTTCATTTTCCAATGTAATAAGAAACTTGTATCATTTGTTTCAATAAATTTGTAACATGAATATGGATTTTATTACCAATTTTTAATGCCTAGTTACTTTTCACCCACCCTGTATAATTAACTATACACATAGACAGACATCTGAAAACCAACCAAACCCCTAGCCCTTTCTGATTTAAAAAAAAATATAATTAAGACTTTATACAATGAAGTCCAACAAAAGAGATGGAATATTAGCACAGGAAGAGCGACAGCTGGGTGGAGGAGGAATGCACTAACTTTAGAAACATAAACTTTTCCTCTCTTTTGTTCCATAGTTGTGTGGAGGGTACCATGTGCTACGACAGTGATGAAGCTGCTGCCTTCTCTATTTCCAGTCTATCAAATCGCTCCTCTCCATTGTCGTGGCGCCAGGGCCAAGCCAGCCCTCGTCTGCAGGCTGGTGATGCCCCGTCCACTGGTAACACCCAGTCTGATATTCCCCTCCGGATAAGCCACACCTCCAGAATCCACCTCATTGAGACTCTGGATGACTCAGATCCAGCTCTGTTGAAGGGAGATTACCTCAGCGACAGCGACCTTGGCGGGAAGAGTCCGATTGAAGATGATGAGGATGATGATGACGATGATGATATTGATGATCTGGGGAATGGGTGAGTTAAATGATTTTTTTTTCTTTAAAAACTGTTTAGTTGGTCTTTTTCTTGATCACACCAACATCAGGAATATTTCATGGGTACGGCACACAGCTGTGAGTAACTAGGACAGATGATGGTCTTAGCTTCGCTTGTTTGGAGAATCCTGCCACCTGCCAACTGTTACAGCCCTACAGCAACAGTCAGGCCAGCGTTTAGTGGTTTACCAGCGTAACAAAGCCTTAATCAGCCCCTCGGTAATGCATCACATGCCCCCTCCCAGTTTGTGCCTTGACACTGGCAGCTGTAGCCCCCCTGGTGCAGTTGGCTCCTCCATAGTCAGAAAACAACCCTCCGGTAGAGTCCAGGAATGATGTCACCATCATCAAGCCCCCTCACAGAGATGATCCTGTCATATTCAGCTACAAGCCTATCAGCCTCGCCAGTAGGTTTCCATGTGGAGGACCCCTGGCAGCGTTGGCTCAGCAGAGCCCCCTGTCAGAGAATGCAGATGTCTTTGAAAAACTAGTAACTCGCTCTGCCAAGCCTGTGCTGGATCAGTAAGAGCTGTCAAGGTCAGAGTGAAGTTTATTCTAACCAAGCCAGTGGGTTTCTTTGATCAAAAGATTAAGGTTACAATCACACAAGAAAAGAAAGAGAGCTGTTTCGACTCACAATATCACAAATGGTCCCCAGCATTCTTTCTGGGGTGGGTACTGGTGGTAACCCAGATGGTGGACACATTGGAATCGGTCCCATAATACACAGCAACTGTTTCATCTTGTAATATATAGTCTCCGGCATTTTACAAAAACCCTTTCCTGTTCATTTCACACATAGCAGCTGACTGTCTCCATGTGTTTCTGGCAGTCAAGATGTGTTACTATACAAAAAGAGGGTTGTTGTCTCTGATATTGATTCCTTATCCCCCACAAAATAAACAAGAGATCAATAAACTGAATCATGCTAATATTGCTAAGAACACATTTTGATGCCAGTGTTGGTGTTATTCTATAATGAGAAAAAAAATAAAGTGTACTGTGCATTTAATAGACATTTTATTGAGATGTTGTTTTCAAGGTTGTCTTTAATGTAGGTATAAAGAAAATACACACAAACACAACAGCAAAAATCACACGAATGCAGACAAAAATTCTGTCTACAACTTATCAGCTCCCACACCCACTGATTCTTCTAAATAAAGTCCATACTTATGTGAATTTATGCTATACATTTTAAATCAGAAGGACAGAGCATATAATTGAGCATGCTGCTTATTGGCGTTTTAAAGTGCTGTTTGCCTATTCCGATCTGTTGTGAGAAACTAGCATTGCAAGCAAATTAAGAAAGAAATATGAGAAGATCCAGTGAAGAATGACCTTAGTTGAAGTCCCAGTTCTCAGTTTGTTTTGGAGAACTTGCAGCCTATGTCCCAATACAATGTTGTATGACAAGTTGCACAAAAAAGCCTTATGTTTCACCGACCAACTCTGAGCACAGCGAATAAAAACACATTATCTCATCGTGAGCTACATTTATGCTAGTTTGTGTATCTGTGTATGTACGGAACTCGTCCAACCAACAATCCAAAAAAATCCCTGCGCTGGCCACAGCTTTACTGTCTCCATGGTAACCACAAAAATGCACCCCGGTCACCAGCAAATCAATTGCAACACAGTCCGTATCCCTGAAGTGTTGGTGTGTATCTGGTCCTGGCCTCAAGTTAATGGTTTACATTGTGTTTTTTGCTGCGAGGCTGAGAAAAAGCCAACAGTTGCTGACAAGACATTGAGAAAGACAAACAAGGGAGAGACAAACATGGGACAGGCAGGCAAACAACAAAATCAACCCAAATGCCTGCAGTCAAACCAAGAAAAAGAAAGCTGCTTTTTCTGGCCTTTCAACTGGAGATCAACTGTAAACAAATTAATTAGACAGTAACATGCATATGACTTCATTATGTCTTAATGATATTTCCCTAAAGCAAACCAGGGGTGCATGTATCCCAGGAGTCCTTTTACATTTGCTGGGGGCTACTTGCAAAGGACATTTAGCTTTGTATATAATATATAACCACATGTATTTAAGAAGGGAAAAACAAGCAAATAGGATTGAAACCGCTGTCATGCTGAAATACAATAATCTTATTAAATGAGGCATCAATGTGAGTAAAACCCTGTTAGCACCACATGTCACAGTACATAAAAACATAAAAACCGGTACATGAAAGTACATTAAAACTGGCCAGCTAAGCACAGAAGTGGAAATAGATGGTAAATTCTTAAAATATGTAAGTTAATATAGAAAGCTAGTAATAAATTGGCTAAACTATAAAATATTGTGTAAGCTAAAATACATATTTCTCTTAGTGTATGAATAAGCAACTAAAATAGTAGGCTAATGACATTAATTGATTTTGAGGAAAACTTTTGTAGCAATAGATACTTCTATGTAATTATTAGTGTTGTATAATAATTAGTTTGTAGTCCATAACTGTCAAATTTGTCAGATCTTGGGATAAGTGAACTTATCTGGTTATGCTCTGAGGGTGAACAGCCCAAAAAGTGCTGCTTTAAAGGGTTAAACTAATGTGTCAGTCCATTTCAGCAGAACTCTTCAGTGGATGTTATTTGACCCTTCAATTACATTTTTTTTACCACTAGAGGGCACACTAGTGCTGCCATTCTCCCTCTCCTTTCTGCTTTCTTCACCTTGTCATTTTATTTTACACCCATTCTGGATTAGTCTGCCTTATCTCATAATTTATTCCACGTTCTCATCCATTATGCATACAGGCACTACCCCAGTCGTACAGAGGTCACTCTACGCTCCCATATCCCATCCCAGCATATATAATGCATCGGATTTCCCCATGTATATTATGTATCAGAGACGCACATTTTTTCTGCTTAGGTTGTTGAAGCCTTTGTCATTTTTTCCTATGATGAGAACACACCATCTCACACTACTAGTACAGGTATAAAAATGTATAGATGAGTCAGTTTGACTCATTGAGGGCCTCGCTGTGACTCAGTTAATTTATACAAGGCATGACTCACATTTTTTACCTCTTTGCAAATATAAGTTTACTGTGACTGTGCCGTGACCTGCCGGACACACATATCATATACACTGAGTCAGGACCTTTACGCCAGTTCTCCATTTCCTGTGCTTTCTAACTCGGGCCTCTGCTTATGTGATGACATCTGGAAGCAGACCCCTCCCAGTATCCCCCACACTCTCACTCACACACACGTCATTCTCAGCAGGAAATAGCAGGAAGGGGACCATAAGGAGGTCATTCCCATATGTGTGTATACTTTAGGCTATAATATGTACTGCTTCCACATTAAAATATCTCAAAGTAACAAAGTCTATGTATGATATTTTATTGATCTGTCCACTAACATTATCTCAGATATTACCAAGACCATTCAAATTCAGAGAAATCTATGTTACTCAGTGTAACAGCCTTTTTTAATTATCAGTAGCATCATATGATTACTTGTGGCTCTTTCATCAAAATCAAATGAGATAATGTGGCTATAATTCACTGAATGTAATCTGAATTAGATTTATTTGCATTATTGCCTTATTTTCTGAACCATTTAATCCTATCGTTAAACATATTTGCTTGTATATTTATATGAGAGATCCCTACGGTCCAAAACTGCATACTGCGATTTTGGACTTCTTTCTTCTCTTTGTGTTTGTGAATGGACGGAGTCTACTGAAACACAACTGTCAGGTTTATGTAGCTCATATAAAGTGTTCTTGATAGTCAGTATTGATTTCCATGGCTTTGTTGTGGTGGTGATAATGGACTCTTGGGCGCACGTGTCGATGATTGGACGAGTGTGTGGCTTGTTTTCTGCCCTGCTGGGCGCAGACGCTTTTGTTTCTGGATGGAAGAGCTCCCATCCTCAGCGACCTCTCATTAGTAAACCCAACGTTTCCATGGTGATGCTGCTAGACAAGCCGGTCCACTGCACTAACCGACTGAATTATGAAAACATTTGTTTGGAGCAGGACAAACACACACACGCACGCACTCAGCCCCCTGAAGCTTTTCAGAGTCTGCTGCGTTTAAGTGTTTTGATTTAGTGGAGTCGGCTTTCTAGAAAAGCAGAAGTGAGCTAGTTACGCTTATAAATAAATCCAGACAAGAACTGGGAAGTGAAACAAGGAAGTGGAACATTTAAATAGAGAAGTAATGTGTTTTGAGCTTAAATGAAGCTTGGAAAATGGTTTGATGTCATGGGTGTCATGGCCTCTAAGGGGCTGGAGGTCATTATCTGACCCTTATCTGATGGTTATCGGACCTTTTCAATGGTAAAGAGTTTCTAATTAGGTGTAACTCAATAGACCTTGACATTACTCCAAACCTTATCTCCATTGGGACAGGGCAGCAGAGGGCATTACTGAAGACCGCACTCATGTGTATGTGGTGCATGTGTGTGTGTGTGCGTGTGTGTGTGTGTGTAGGTGTGTGTGCGTGTGTGTGTGTGTGTGTTTTGGCACAGACAGTTATATTTTGGGCTGAACGCTGCTGTACTCTGACCCCATCTACTGGCCAAATCCTAAAATCTCACACATAAACACACACAGAGACACACTCACACAGGTATGAAAACACACACAGAACATAATTCAGCCTGACACATCTGATTAATGAATTCCTCTTCCTACATCTGGATCTGGTTTAAGCTACAGGTGATGGATCCACTCATTCACTCGGTCCCTCGCTCTTTTCTCTTTCTCTTTCCGTCTCTCTCACACACACCTCCTGATGTGAACTTCAGTGGACACACCCTGGGCTTCCCTCTTGCTAAGAGCCAGAACTCATAGTATGACTCATACTGTGGTCCGGTTACAGACAGACCCCCTCCCCAAAAACAGCCCCGCACTCACAGCAACATGTGATCAGAATGGACCCTTATAAAATACACTGGATTAAAAAAAAGCAGAGAAAACTGCATTTGACCTCAGTATCCACATGAGGAAGCTTTTCCAGGCATGAAATACATAACATACTGCTGACTGCAATTGTCACTTGATAATGAGTAAAATAGTGTTGAGTGGAAAAGTAATGATATGGCAGCAACAAAAGCTCCAACAATGATGGGGTTTAAAAATGCTGCTGCCCTTAAAGCCTTAATAATAGGCCATTATAAAGTAAAAGTGCATATCTACATATTAGAAAGCTGTTTTTACATTGACACAATAAAGTCTGAAAAGGACTTTAACTCTGGCACATGATTCATACCTGTATTTTGAAATTCGTGTCCAGAGCTGCATGAGCTGTACAAATAACCTACCTTTAACACTGTTTTTTCCCTACCTTATACCACATTTACATGTAGCACAAGAAGCAAATAAGGATGCAATTAATGAGTTTTTCCAGTCGTGATTCATCTGTTACTTATTTTCTTGATTAATCAACCAAAGCTGCAGCACTTGATGTTTTTTTTTTTTTTTAGCAACATTGGGCACAAATTCAATAGTTACCTTTCATCATATTGTAATTCAAGTGGTCTGAGAGGACATGAGACTTCTGCATCTATTGTTTCCCTGTATTATGAAGGTAACTAGACAGGTTTGGGGGGAGGTAAATACGTGATTGACAGCTGTTGTTACCAATCAGTGATCACCTTCCATCAGATATGACCTGGACTTGACTCTGCTGCTCTGCTCTGTGTTGACACAAGCTTGGAAAAGTGGCTTTACTTTTCTATAATGGCATGGAACACCATCACGTCAAAGTTATTTAGACTACAGGCGAAAGATTCCAGTCTTGCCCATTTCTCAAACCTGTGGCTAAATAGTTAACGCTTTGATCATGTGAATCACTGAGTCAATAAGATCATATCAATAACATTACCGAGCACTCTATTAATTTTTACAACAGGTATTCTTTTGGTTTTGTTGAATGGATTTCTTTGCCTTAAAGTGAGAGAGTAGTGGCGTGTTTTTTGACTGTGGTTATTTTTATCTATACATATATATTATATTTATTTGTATTTAGTCCATGATTTGGCTGCATACATATAGTAAACCTCAAAGTGTCTGATCAGGTGGTGCTGTACATTGAAAGTCTATGGATGACATATTAAACACCATCATAGGGGTCACTAGATGGTTATGGAATAGGACTCCATTCAAACTGAATATTTTTTCTATACAGTTGTGCTCATAAGTTTACATACCCTGACTGAATGCGCATGGGACGGTCTTGAATATTCCAACATGACAATGACCCAAAACATAAGGCTGAGTCGACCTGTCATTGGCTACAGCAGAAAAAAGTGAAGGTGAAGGAGTGTCCATCTCAGTCTGCTGACCTCAGTATC
>JAPQRP010000028.1:18779520-18813612 GCA_037367295.1 Apogon hyalosoma
GAGGAGATTTGACGCGGTTTATGTCATTAAAAGTTGTTAGAGGAAATGATCAGCTAATTCTGCAGAAGACTGGTTCCCACAGTAGAAGATAAGTCTACACACACACACACACACACACACGCACACACACGCACACACACACTGAGTAACCATGCTCTCACTCATTCATTCCTTCCCACTACATCTATACCGCCTTTAAAGTACATGCTTAGTCCCTCTATAGGGGGTAAATGAAATTGCATGGTTTAAGACAAGCTTTTTGGGAGCTCTTGGTGGAAGCTGTCTCAAACTTATACTACACACACTTACAAACACACACACACACACACACACACACAATATGCACACTGGAGCTGAGCCTTAGAACTTTAACAGTGGGGTGTGACGGGGGTTTGTAATGCGCATAAGAATTAACCTTCCTTCCCTCCCATTGACTCCCACCGTGTTATTCTCTTGAGTTGTTTCGATGTTAGTCACACACTTTTCTCTTTGCCCCCCAGCTGTCATTCACCCTTCCTGTTCTCCTCATTACACCATTTCTTAATCTTATCCTCCCCAGTATGCTCCAGTGCTCCCAACACTGAAAATATGCTCATTATTTCCTCAGAGGACACACTCTTGAATTGGCTGCACAGACCTGTTGATCTATGTTTGATGTTTTGTATGCTGTTGCTCTGCTTTTCCTGGTCTTTTCTTGTGTGTCTCTTGAAAAAAAAAAAGTATCTTTCAAGTCAAGTTTTTAAGCATTTCCATTTGGTATTGTCCTCAACAGACTGCACCCTTCAGAATGGCAGCCTCTTCAAGAAAGAGCCTAATTAGATGCTTTTGGTGGTCCACCCATAGAGGGTCCCCCAATTTACCAGAAGAGCACCTTTCCAGACTTTGTCATTCACTTTGATGTTCAACCCTGAGTGCATTGATGTGAGGTCATGCTTTCACGATTTCTGTTTGTTAAAACCCTGTCCTGTTCTTGTGAGGAACCAGACTGAGCATGCAGGGTGGTATAAAAACAACAGTTTGACTGCTCCTGGGGGGAGGTGGCTGTTTGCCAACATACCAGATATATGTGTTTGTCTGCTGACAGATAATTCACATAGATACAGGATAAAGACAGGTTCACAACCTGCCATAATAATTCCCCTCTTACACTCCTTCTAGTCTCGTGAAGCTGGGAAGTTGGTATTTTTTCATACCTAAGGTTTGACGCATCCCACATGGGATTAAAAGACACAGTTGTAATATTAAACAGCTAATACATAGCAACACATCCTATGGAAACACAAAACCAGAAGAACATCAGTCATAACCTTGTATAAACACACTGAATTCAGAATAAATGTTTGTTATTATTTTGGTCTTTTTTTTAAATTTACAATTGACTGATATTATAATTCTTCTAATGCATCATGGAGTAATGAAAATGTTATGTTCAATACCCAAAACTGTGTGAATGTTTGAGTGCAGACAGGAATAGTTTAAGATTAGCAAGAGTTGTACAAAGGTGTCTAAGTGTAAGGCGGAATTCCACACCCACAGTGTAGACAATTAATAGGGTAATGGAGAAACCTCTGTGTGTGATAATGCAGAGGAGTATTCAGATCTGATAAATATGTGCAAGAGGGTGTTTTATGTTTGTTTATATCCAGTGTGTGGAGTGTTGGGTCTGTGCGTGTTCCTGGTCTGATAAGAGGGATGAACTTTCCCAGGTCGCTTGTCTCTTTCATCAGCAGAGGAGTGACAGGTTCCCAGGGTCACATGGATGACCCTGCCTGTATACTGTCATTACACAGTTACATCACCACCTAATTATACTGCTCTACCACACCAACACACAAACACCATAGTCTTTAGATGCTAATAGAACAGGAGCAGTGAAAAAGAGACAGTCTTTGAGGAAAGGGGGGAGGGATGGCAAATAAACAGAGAGGGAGACGGAGGGGGGGGCATGTCTGGACATGAGTCAGTGGTCACGGTAAAAGCTGGCCTCCTCTTCTCCGTCTACTCTTTCCAGAAACTTAGATGAGAGTTGACATGAATAAACTCTAAAGCAGACCCAAGGAGGACTGGAAGTGTGTGAATATGGGAGTGTTTGTGAGCATTTGTGGTCATAGAAACTGTTTTTCTTCGTCTTTATTAGCAACGCTAGGCAACAACGATGGCTGCGGGTCCGTGCACCTGCAGTTCCTCGTGCCAGTGTGCCAATCAGAACGCCGACACATATACAAACTGCGGACCCACCTGGCCCGGCGTGGTACGGCTGAGCAGTGGCCTGAAGAATCCTGTCTTTGTTCCCGCTGCACTTAAAAAGAGCCTCTTAATGATCTCTTCTTTCTCTCTCTGTGGGTGTGTGCTTTCTAATCTCTCCATTTCTATCTCTTTCTTTCTCTACCACTCCTCACATCGTTTCTTTTCTACTGTCTTAACTGAAAGGACACTGTTAATTATCTCCATCTACCCCCTTTCCCGCTCTGTCTCTTTCTCACCCTTCTTTCATTTATAGAACAGACTCAGCAGACAGACAGACTCTATTCACTGGGGTCCATTTAGTGCTTTAAGTGTCTAAACACCACTGGATGTTACAGGGGGCAGACCAGGGGGGAGTGGATACATGATACCCAGTCTATTCCACTGCAAGTCTCCAATAGCCAATACACATTCTGTTACAATAGAAACACTGGAGTCATTTACCCTCCCTGGTTCATTACAAGCTGATTGAGGCGTATTTATGCCACCGCCGCTTTGGCTATTAGCCAGCATTTCTTCTGGATAGTGGCTGATTGTTGAAGGATGCTTGGACTTAGATTATTGCCATTTGGAACAACTGTGTACTCTGTCTTCTTTTCTTTGTTCTTCATTATTTAGACCCACAATAGCCCACACTGAGGTAGCAACTACTCTCCTCTGGGTCTGCACAGATCAAAGTATAGCATATAAAACAAAACACTAGCAAAAAAAAATAAAAAATCTCAAAAGGAGCATGTACAGAGTAAAATTTACTCAAATTGAAGAAATTTTTACTCTACTCAGATAACATTTGGTCCCTCTCTAAAAAGAGTAAACGTTACTCTTTGGGTAGAGCTCTCCAAACTCAACACAGAGCCAAATTTACTCTTTTTGAGGAAAATACTTTTGACTTTGGAAAAAATGCTCAGTATTTTTTCCTATGTACAAGGCAGGTAAAAATAGACATCACAACACTACGCTGTATTCCATTGCAGGGAACTTAATTCATACTTGGGTTATTGTTAAAATGTTGCTTTAGGAGTCTTTAGACACTTGCCTTAGTAGATGTGTTGGTGATCACAGTTGGAGCCGTTCTCCACATTGTATGAACTCTATGTGTAACAGATCTGCACAATAGAACTGTTTCTGGTTTGTACTTAGATAACTCCATTTCACAAGAAAATAATGGACTTTTAACATCACTGTCTTCTTCTGTTGGCTGATGGCACTTGTTGCTTTGCATTGCATAAAGTAGGACATGTAATGATAATAGTAGTAGAAGTAGAAATATTGATCACCTCCACCAGCCAATGTGAAATAATTTTGTCGCTTTAGATCAAGTGTGCAGGTGTAAATGTTTCTAATAGATCATTTCATTGGTTTGGCTGATTTATCTGTGCTGATAGGACGTTTTACAAACTATTAGTATCGGCTAAACTCATCTCCAGTGGCTGTTGGTGGCTTATATCAGGGTTGTCAACTGAAAAACAAGTAATGCTAAGTGATAATCCAAATTCTGTTTAGGTTTTCATTGATGACTGTGATTCCAGATCGATTTATTGATTGATTCTGCCAGTTGTGTAGACATTCATTAGTTTGACTGAGGTGTTCATCGGTTATAATAGAGGATTTCTAAAATCACTCATCAGCCTCTAGTTTATGAAGTGGAAATGGTCTGGATTCTGCTCTCCTCACTTAAATAGACTACACTGGTCTACAGTTTTATAGAAATGATCTGCTTCAGACATTAAATGTGCTAAATAAGATAATTTGGAAAAGAAATTACAAAAGTGCTGGTTTACTGATGTTTTCAGTGTATCTGATAGTGCTATTACACATATATATCAGTTTATGTACATTTATACAATAAAGGTATAATCTTATTCTAGAAAGAACCTGCAAAGTGGGTATATTTTCGTGTGCAGACAATGTTTTGAAGTAGATCTCTGAAACAAACATTCCTTTTGCATAAGGCCCATTCTCTCATTACCGCTCACAATTTCATATTTTTACCCAAAACTGTATCTTAGAAACTACAGCCAACCAACATTGTTGACTTAATTTTTCTTTATTAGTGACTCAAACATGGTGAAGTTGGTGACTACTTTTGTTCTGGAGGCATTTTACATATGGACTCCTGCTATTAGAGTAATTATTAGCTCCTAATTCCTCAAATCCCTTAAGAGAATAAACCCCACCAAAGGCATTTTCCAGCACTATGAAAAATGATCTGCTGATGACTTGTTAATACGATGATTTATTTACTGTTAGTGAGGCTGATGCTCATAACCCACTAACAAAGCAGTCTACATTACAGTCAGACCAAAGAGTGAAAACTGCAGATACACACTGTGAAATTGCATACAGTGTGTTTTGCTGATTTTGTATTAATGCTCAGCAGCAGCATCTAATCAGAGGTTTTACCAAGTGGAGACAGTGGGCTGTGTGTTGTGCAAATATCCTTGACATGTCGCTTGCAGAATGTGATGAGTGTGTGTGCTTATCTTGCGGCTGTGCGCGCGTTAAAGCCTTTATGCGCTTTTTGGAAGAGCCACAGCTGGTCGCGATCAGTGAAACGGGGGCTGGAGGAGGAGGAATTTGGGGTGTTGCCTTTTTATCCTTGCCTCCTCCGCTCGCTCATCGCCTCCCTCCCTCACACTCCCTCCTCCCACCCTGCATGCGTGCGTGTGTGTGTGAGAGAGAGTGTGTGTCAGAGTGGAGGCACTGCGGGAGTGGGTCAGTCAGTGAAGGCTGCTGACTTTTACAGGCGGTTCCCCGTTTATCAGCACCGGTGTCTTTTCACTCTCCGTGTGTCTGCGTGGGTCTGCTTCAGAGTCCTAGTAGCTTGGATATGCCAAACGGGAACAAAGCTGCGTGAAGGCTCGGACGGTTGTAGAATGAGCGGACGCGTGCTGAACGGGAAAATGCTGCATCTCCCGGCTCCGCAGCGCGCAGGGAGGACAATGCACTTTCTGTCAAGGTAATGGATGACACCAGAACCTTGCATGTGACTGAGAATTCCGGATGTCCAGCTAATTAACACGCTGATGACATGGCTTTTGATTCTGTAAACGGGGTGGTGAATGGGTTGTAGACGCTGCGCCGGGGCCGGTGCGTAAAAAGCAGCAGCGTGTCTCATTGATAAAACTCCCAACAGCTGCATGGTAGGCAGGCTGCGTTCTAGTAGCTGCTCAGATCTGGCCACTATAGGATATTGTATCTCCGTCTAGACGTCTCTGAGAAATGCGTTTGTTTCTGGTGGGCGTATAGATGGAGGTATAGCCCATGCAGTCTATAGGCACAGACTTCAATGCGCAAATCCATACGTTGAATCAGCACTGTCTGCCACTGTGCAGACTATTGCAGCCAGCATCTCACACAGGTTGATGTCTGCATTAGAGGTTTATGCAGTTTATTCTTGCAAATCACGGGGTGACAGTCAGTGAATGTGAATGCTGCATGTGTGGATGTGTGCGTGCTTGAAGTGCGTGCGTGCCTGGAGTGTCTCAGAGCTTTACGCTTGGTTGGCATGGCCATTGTTGTAAACTGAATGCGTTGACAACTGGTTGCTGCTGCTTAGTGGACCAGCAGAGGCAGGCAGGTATGTATGTGAGTGAGAGTGGGTGGGTGGATTGGTGGGTAGGTAGGAGGGTGGGTGTGTTCTGCATTGATCCGCTGCGGGACCGGACCGCATTCGACTGAACGGATGACCTACATTCCCAACGACGCCTTCCGCCGGTATATGTGCTGTGATTGGATGAGAAGCAGCAAGCCTCCTCCATATACCATCTTTATGCCCACGCCATGTGAGGATTAAATAACTATATGTCTCATGTGGGCTGACGCAGGCACATTTAGACTGTAGGATAATATATAGGAGTGAAATTTAAGGGTGAAATCCTGGTTCTGAAAGAAACAGAAAGCAAAATCAATCAAATTCAAGAGCAGTATTGATATTTTAAGGCATCTTCTTTCGTTGACATCTTTCTAAATGCCACGACAACAGAGATGCCCTTAGATTATTGATTCATGGTGTGTGGGAGGGTGTATTGGAGGCTTGCTCTTGCTCTTTTGGTTGACTGACCCTTTGCATCCATCAAAACCTTTATGCGTACCCATTAGGCCAGAGTGGCCTGATATCAGGGCTTTTAACTCACAGACACACTCACTGTTCAGCCCAATGACACACAAACACACACAAACACACACATACACTTTCAGTCAGAGATGGAAGTATTCAGGTCTTTTACTAGTGCTGAACCCATAAAGATCCAAACAGCCGCCGGCGACCAAAACCATCTACTGATCTGAACTGTTTAATACCTGTTGATCCACTAATCTTATCAGTGCATTTAAATAATTGGTGTAAAATACAGTTTGTCATCTTTTCGTGGTCATCAGATATGACCCATTTGAACGTTCAGAGGCTCCAGAGTGAATGTGGAAACACTGTCATCTTCTACAACATTAATTCACCAGTAAAACCCATGGAGTTTAAATAGTGACAGTAGATGGACACACTTCTTTTTATGTTCAATTAATGGTATATTTTGTCGAAAACGTCACTTTTTCCTAATTTTTCTCTGGTTTGATCTCATAACCTTTAAATTTTCTCTGAGCTTTTATGAACATCTACGTGATCAGTGAATTAAATATGGGGAAAATACATGATTTACACTGAAAAATGCAAAATACAGTGGATAATATGATAATTGGTGAAAAATCACTTAAGAAAGGTTAGGAACTGCCATAGAAGTAGCAGTGGGTCTTTATGGGTTAAATACTAAAGTAAAAGTAAACACGCTGAGCTCTAAATGGTACTAAACCACTCATTAACCACAATGTCCCCTTTCAAAGTGTGAGATTACTTCAGACTATCACAAACAGATGCATCTAACAGCATCTGTGTGTCAGTGTGGAGCCAATTTTTGCTACTTTTCACACTAGTGAGTAGATTAGAAGTTTTGTAGGTTTTTCCATTATATTGTTCAAGCACAAATGTCAAAAAGATTTAGTGGAATGAAATAAACTATATTCATCTACTGGAAATATAAAGGAGTAGAGGTGTAAAATAGCAGAAAGTGTAAGTCTGAACTTGAGTGAATGAATTTTCATAACTTTTCATTTTTCAGGTATTCTACTGTATTTAAATTACTGATCATGCAGATGTTAATAAAAGCTTAGACTCAATTCAAAGGTTGTATCAAAATTGACAAAAAGGTGATTTTTTTCAGAAAAATATAGTATTAGCAGAACATAATATGTCATTAGTTTTGTTAGTGAATCAGTGTTATAGAAGATGACGGTTGTTCCCATGTTTACTACAGAGCCACTGAACACAAACAGGTCATATCTGATGACCATGAAAAGTTAATTTCAAATGTTATCAAACATTTCACCTCAGTAGATGCTTTTGGTCGGTGGTGTCAGTTTATATCTTTAAGAGCTAACTAAAATACAAGTATGTCACATTTGAACTTAACTCCATTACTTGAATGAATGTACTTAGTTACATTCCATCAGTGTTTTCAGTTTTGACAGACAGTGTGTTTGAGTTAGACATGTGCTTAAACAGTTAAATACACAGAATGTGACAAACACACACACACATACATACATACTTTAGGCAACCGGTCCAAACTTGCAATCGAAGCCTGAGGTTGTATCAGTCTTTGTATGTGTTGTGTGTGTCAGGGAGGGTGTGAGTAATCCAACATTAAACATGCATCATTAGGTAATTGGTTTCACCCATCACAAAGATTTGATCAAGTCTGTTAGTCATAGTGAAAGTGGTCCAACATTAACTCAGGCTTGTGTTCATGTGTGTGTGTTTGTTGTCATCTGAGCACTATACAAATAGCCTGCTCAGCATGACCTACCCCTATCTACATCCACCCCTGGTTAGCAACACAATCTCATCCGAATAGCAGATTTGCAAGTGTGTGACTTCACCCGTTACACCCAAATGTTATTTTTTTTAATTAAATAAAAATGGAGAGTAAACCACTGTGATGTAGAACAGGCTCATGTCATATCTGAGGCCCTGGCGTTTAGTTCTACATGGAAAATGCAGGTCAGTATTAGTGCAGCAGCTCTGGTTGGATGAAGGATTTAATAGCTTCTTGAGGGGAGCTGCTTCAACAGCGACACAGCGAAGTAATTAAAGCTGAAATCTGTAATCTTTTAGATTAATATATCATGACCGTATCCATCTGTCACCAGTGAAACATCCACAAACGCTGATTGAGTTTGTCAGGTCGCACCTGTTGGTTGACAGTGTTTCATGCGCAGCAATCATTGCATTGGGGTTTTGGTCAATTAATGTCACCGACAGGATGTTTGGCAAATTTTTGGTGCCTCAAAAAGTGGCCAAAGACTAATGTGAGGCCTTTTTACTGGAAATAATGACTTTTAGGGAAAACAATAGCATAAATATTTAAATTCACTCTCACCTATTTTTTGAAGCTAATTTCATATTCCACATTTACTTGTTTGGATATTTATTACTTTGACATAGATGTTCAATTCACTTAATCTAACAAAATCTTTTTTTTTTTTTTTTTTGGAAGGGGGCTGGCTGATTAATTGAATACCCTTTCCAAACTGTCATAATTATATCTGTTTAAAAAAAACACTATCCGTCAGCCTCTTACAAAATCCCTCGGATAGATTAAGTTGTTTTGGAAACACATTTTGCTGACGCAGATTGTGGAAGAGTTGTAAGGGTCATTGGCTGGCTGGAAATGTAATCATGCCCACATGAATCATGTTGCACACAAACACACAAGTTTAGGCAAATTTGCAAAAACACAGTTGGGTTTGAAAACCTTTTGCCTGCACCGGAGGTAATGGATGTTTATAAAAAGACTCAGTCCAAAGAGTCATAAAAACGGACCGTGCTTAAATCTTCTTTACTGGACACTGCAGTCGACTTCAACAGATGACCAACCAGATAATGTGAAAGGTTTCTTACCAACAGCACGATAGGCTAAGTTTTTACAGCTAAAAACAATGAGTGCAAAAGGCTAAATGTAGAAA
The DNA here is from genome assembly GCA_037367295.1 of Apogon hyalosoma. Taxonomy (NCBI): domain Eukaryota; kingdom Metazoa; phylum Chordata; class Actinopteri; order Kurtiformes; family Apogonidae; genus Apogon; species Apogon hyalosoma. Next base: position 18,788,782 of record JAPQRP010000028.1, read on the forward strand.
GCACATGGTGTTTGTGAAAGCATCCATAGATGTACCATACTACCAGGTGGCCTCTGACTCTGATGTTTTATAATTAAGTGGACAAGTGAACCTGCCCTGCCTGCAAGGTCATTAAGAGACCTGAGAGCAAAACAACAGCTGCTTGTAACCTGTGCTTGTAAGACATACACTTTTTTATTGTACACACAGGAGTCTGTGTTCACAAACAGAGCTCATATTTTCATGAGGTGGTGCCTCCCGGGGTTTAGTGAGTGTCTCTGTTACATCAAAGCCAAAAACGGACCTACAGCCAGACAACAGTGTACCTTAACAAGGCTCAGTGGAGACAAGAGGGAAAACTATTCGACCAACTTCAATATTCATGGACAGTAATAAGCTTAGGAGTTTGTTTTCACCTGATAGTGAGGTTGTTTTCTTGGAAATGTCGATACTGAAATTGAGATGATGCCTTCGCTTTTTACTGGATATGGATTTTATTTTTTGGAACTTCGGGATGTGTAGTTTTATTTCTGTATGTGTCTCATGCTTTGGTATGCATATGTGTGTCTGCATATGTTGTGGGATTAGGGAGTGGGACCCCAGAATACACTGGCTGGAATGTGAAATGTGCATGTTAAGCAGCCTGAAGGCAAGGAATGTCTCCCAAATTCACTGTATCAACTTTAAGTGGCATGACCAGAGTGCGTGTGTTATGAGTGACAGCAGGTGATGGGTGCATGTTCCTGCAGGGTGCGCCCCAAGGCCAGTTTGTCACCATGCCACATGTGCTCATGTGAACATACATATATGTACAACAACTCTCTACAGAGTGGGCCGTCTGCTCCGTCACAGCATGAGAGTAATGTGTGTGTTTTAATAAGTGTCTGCTTTATCTCAGCCAGAAGAAACGAAAGACTATCTGTGCTCCAGTCAATGGGCCTTTCATTCTTTTTTGTTCAGGTGGTGTTTGGACAACCTTTGGCAGGTGCTCAGAGGTGTACTTCACAGATCTGTGGTCTCTCTGTCCAGCTCGGTTTTATGTAAACAAAAGCTTTGCAATCACATTGGATTCACATTGTGGTTCAACCTTGAAGTTTGTTGTCTTTTCTTTGTGTTTTCTCTTTCTTGTTTGCACATCTCTGTCCATTTATTCCTCCGCATTTCTCTAAATCTCTCCTTTCACCTTCAAACTGCCTTTAGTAAGGGCTTTTTCTTGGCCTCCATCTGCATTTTTAACTTCTCACAGCCGTGTGGAGTCGATGACTGTATGTACTAATCTAGGTTATAAACACATAATAAAGTTCGGTCGAATCCAGTGATTTACAGTGGTCATTAGAAAACAGGGCTGGGGAACAAGAAACAAATCTGACCGTCTGACATGAGCATATATTTATTTATCTTCTAAACCTGTGTTTTCACGTCTGTATCAGCTGTTCTGAGTGAGCCATTATTAAACTACTGTTCTGCCTATCATAGTTGACCACCCGACTTCATGGCACTTCATGGTTTCTAGTTCAATAGATGCATGTGTGTCTGATGGAATGGTTACTTCTCTATTGTAATGCACTTCATGGTGAAAGAGACAACATCTAACCACTGTTAGATTTCTCAGTTCATGTCGGCAGTCATTTCTGTTAATAGTATTTTGTAGTCAAAATGTTTTCACTTTCTAAGATCAGTTTCTTCATTCATAGGAGGGTATTATTGTTCTCATTTCTGCGCTCCACTCCGTATACACTGTAGTCCTTGGTTTATGTTGCTTCAAAGGTTGTTATTTTACTTTACTGTAGCCTGTTGATCAAGAAGCAGCTGTCAGTGAAACTGTTTGTGTTTGTGCACATGTCTGCGGCACCATCTTTCGCACAGCTGCTTCAACTTAACAGCAACCTGGACGAAGCGTGCTTTATTCAAAAGTGGTACCACCCTCTCGTTCTCTTCCTCCTTTCCTTCCCTTCGGTTCTCTTGCTGGTCCCCCTTCTTTTAAACCAAAACATCCCCTGTGCGCCGTTAATTCACACAGCCGTTAAGTCAGCTGACATGTCTGGAGGGAGGCCAGTGGTAATTCTACCCCAGGATCCAACCCCTTGTCCTGGGCCTCTGCGTGCCGGGGTTCCCCCTGTGAGCTCCTCCCTGGTTCTTAGTCCCCGAGTCGGGTCTGGGAAGAGCTCCACACTCCAGCCCAGACTGAACTACTTATGAGGGTGATTTAAAAGGCCATTCCGCCTCGTCTCAAGAGTGCTGTCCCTCTTCTGCTTCCTGCCCTCTTGCAAAAAAAAAGAGACTTTGGAAGAAAGTGGAGGTACTTTGACGGTCAAGGGTTATTGGGTCATAACAGAACCCTGCTGGTCAGCACCTAACACACTCAGACATTTAACGTTCTTTTCAGAAATCCAATACTTTTGACCCATTTTGATGTAGTTTTTAGATTAACAATGTGAGGGCACTTGGTAGACATTACTAAAACCATCCCATTCTTATTCAGAAATCAATTCTTTAATTCAGTGTAATAAGGTCACTGTTTGTTGCAATGGCATTTAAAGTCTTTCAGCCAGTAACCTTTAAACTTTAACCCTGTTACACTGAGTAAAACACAAAGATAGTGAGGACAAAGAGGCAGGGTCTTGTTTCTGGTCCTTTTCAACAAATCCTCTATACCTCTGTCAACTCCTGCTGTTTTTCCTTTTTGGGATTTAAAGCATGAGAAGATCAAGATGACCTAGTGGGTGTCAGCTTGATCAACACTCACTGCGATTTTTGTTTCTGTGAGTTTCACCAGCGTAAGGTCCTTATATGATGCTTGGAGCCGTGCAACGTTTTGACTGTCCTGTTTCATTTCACTGTGTAGGAGAGGATCCGAGCCAAGTCGCCTGTGATTAGTTGAACTCTGAACAAACTTCGTCTGTCCACCCTGGGGAAGTCCGAAGCAGAAAAGAGGTTCAGATATGAGGTCCAGTCTGAGTAGAATTTGGCTAGAGAAATTTCACCCTTTATTTAATATTTTCCCTTATTTTCTGCCTGTCTTTCTCTTTCCACCTGCCTCCCTTTGAAAACACTATGCAGTATACTGACCAGGATTTCTGTGTCCCATTGCCTTTTAAGTGCTTCCATTTTCCATCCTTAAAGCCTCAAGCATTCACAAAATGTGTCCCCGTCCTTGAAAGGGAAACTTGGAAGACTGCGGAACCTGTCTATTCCTCCACACACCTTGGAGCCAGTTTTACGGAGGCTGGCCAGCTTAGTGTAACCCTCAGAGGAGCCGTGACTTGAGCGAAGCTGCCGTTTTCACCAAGCTACTAACATCACACACTTCTGACAGCTAAATCAAGATACACTCCAGGGGACAATGGCAATTTAATGCATCCAATTCAATGTTTATGTGTGTGTGTGTGTGTGTGTGTGTGTGTTTGTCTGGATAGTATGTGTGTGCGTCCTGAACCCCCAGGCCATTGCTGTCAGGGTTTGGCCTGTCAAAGGCACAACAGGGTTTCTCTTTTGTGATGGCCATTTAGAGATGTGACCTTCTCTTTCCATGCTCATCCTCTCTCATACACCCTTATACACAAACACTTACACACACACATACACATTGCACCTCAGACTGAGGCCCCTGGCCTGCTCTGATCCTGGTGGCAGATGGAATTAGCAGTAATTATGAGCTCATTAACTCCAGCCTGTTCTGTAATCCCCTGTAATGCCCAAATACTGCTGTGTGTGGTGGTGGTAATGTGTGTGTGTATATGTGTATGCATTAAAGATTGTCCAAGCAGCTATTGCACATTGTTCTTCTCCACATCGTGGAAACAGGACAGAGAGGAAATAATAAATTATATAAAAGAGGAAATTAATTTCTATTTAGTGTGCCCAAAAGCAGGCTACCAGTGCCGTCTAGTACTTAATTGGATCTTGTCAATGATTTACTGTAAGTGTTGAACAATGCAACTCAGCAGAGAAGCAGTTTTGGGTTGCTAATTAAAAGCCATTTTAAATGACAGATTTATTGCTAATTACAGTACTCTACACCCACTGCAAGCATACATACACCAACATGTTGCCATTAAAAATTTGTGGACAAATAAGTGCTTTATCAAAGTAGAGTAAATGTCACCACGCTACATATGGCCGTGTCGCTTTGATAAGAGCATATCATGGCTTTAAAGGGCAGCAGATGGCAGATACCTTATGGAAATAAGCAGCTAAAATGAGATCACGGGTACAATCACAGATAGATGGTGTCAGCATAGCTACAGTATATTTTCAGTTGTCAGAGGTTCACTCTATGTTATGTCTGTGCGAGCCTAGTATGTCAAATTTTGAGTCTTTCAAGAAGTATCATGTGTAGGAGCTACAGACTGGACTCCCTCATGGCTATATACGGTGCTACAATGATTATAATCCTATGCAGGAAAACCTGGTGTTGTAAAAACTGTATTGTATGTACTGTATCTGTCGTTAGTTACTACCCAGTCAGGATGGTATTCACTTTAAATATAGCTCATTTTACCATCAGGACCGTCTCGTTTCTGCCATCAGTTTAATTAGAAGATGATTATGTTATGACACTGTACTATGGCTACAGAGTATGACACCAAGGTGATTCATAGATCTGTGTATGTGTGTGTTTGTGTGTGTATACTTCCTGGTGATAAGCTGCTGAAGTGGTCCAGGAACCCATATTGTTCACCATCTGTGCACACCGACCATTCTCACCCTCCCTATTGATCTTATCAGGTGAATGTCCTACAATGGATATTTGATAAATATTTATTTTAGCTTTGTAATTTCTAGACAGGATATTAGATTATAAGTGTCTCAGGTGCGAATGGACTTTACAGCATTTTTTCCCAGTTCAACAATGAGCACACAGATCTGCATTGACACCGGTGATGGGTGTGGTCAGTCACGCTGCTCTTCACTGAGGATGAATCATTTTTCTTTTTTAACATCTGTTTTCACAGCAGTGTCACAGGGGCACTTGGGTAATAAGGGAGCAAGTCAGATCTTGCCTTAGGAAGGAAACCTTCACAGGGCAAAAGTGTCAGCATTCATAGTAGCTGTATTGAGACTTGGACCCCTTGTTGTATTTTTCACAAGGATTCTTCTGTGACACCTTCATTTGCATAGCCTTCCACCTGCTGTGAGCCACATTTTCTGTCATTTCCTCTTGATATCTGCCCATCGTGATTTGCAGGCCAAGTCCACATCCAGCTTATCAGATGTGTTTAAGAAATAGTGGATCAGAAAAGCACATAATCAGTCAGAAGATCATCCTATATCTCACTTAATTCTCATCCCTAGCACCAGTTAAAGCCCCACATATTTAGTATTTAGGGACCTTAATGACATCTGCAGCCTTTTCATGTGTGCCCCCTCCAGTTTTTGAGCTGACTGCCCAGTGCCAGTCTGGCACTGCCCTACTTTCCATTTGCCTGAAAAGGCATCACTACAACTAGAAACTCATCTGATTTAGCCATTTTGGGTTCTGCCATGTGACACTGTGGATTTTAATAGGAATGGAAAGTTCCTGTCCACTGTCGGACTGCAGAAACACTTTCCATGGATTTACACCAGTTGGAGAGTCTGCGTCCAAGTATCACCCTGGATAAGACACGTTGAACCCCATGAGAGTACAATGAGACGGCGGTGTTAATTCACACCACTGTTACATTTGGACACGTTATCGTTCTTCAGCCTGTGTCTTTCTTCCACCTGTCATCATCCTCCAGTTCTTTCCTCAGTATTTGTATCTGATCTGTTCCGATGGGCTCCAACAAATATAATCCTCGTTCCCTGTCAGTTTTAGATTAAACAGATTGTATTAGTCGCTGTCACTGTCTTTCAGTGACATTACACATTCATAATCATTCCCCCCCATGTATTAAGTGGTATATTCTGCCTTTGATTTGAGTGCAGTATAATTAGATAATTCGATAGATTAGAGTATCATGTGTCTGTTTTTATTGATCTGTTTTAGTAGTGACAAGTTTTATCAGCTCTGCATTAGTGCACTAACATCCTCTACTGTAATGCAGATGGACTATTGATCAAGTAATTAGTTAAATGTTCATTTCAATCAATTCTTTTAGTAAAGGACAGGTAGTCTGTCTCCTTCACCACTATCTCCTGACCAATGAATGTCACATCATTGTAACATCAACATCCTCAGCATAAAAAATCTAAGAGAAGCTCAGTGTTACATTCCTCCAAATGGACCTCATGCAGTTTTAACAAATGTTTGTTTAGATGGAGCAGCTTATCAACCAATACTGGAAATGCACTGTAGGGCTGGCGAGACTCCAAGTCCCAGCAAGCACTGCTCCCAAAAACCACAGGCAAAGCTGCTTTGTCTCTTCAGCGGCTTTTTCTTCAATCTGGGTCTGCTGAATATCTCTCATTTTCTTTCTCCTGTTTCTTAACCTCAGAGGGGTCAGTCAGAGGAGAGGAGACGGAGTGAAGGCAGCGAAAAGGAGATGAGACACACAAGTGAGCATGGAGATCTCATAATGATGCTGCAAAAAAGACCATTCACATTGAGATCGCATCATTTCGAAGAGTCTGAATAGCAGAGGGACCCATCGCGCTGTTAATAAAAGCCGACTGTTTAGCTCAGCAGCAGCTATGCAACAATTGTCTCTATAGTTTTGAGGCTCGGTGTTAGTGTGGGTGTGCCTTTCCTCTCTGCAGACTACGAACAACAAAGAAATCATGTCTCTGTGAAAGGAGGGTGTTGTTTATAATTACCACTATGACCTTTATGAATCAATCAAATAAATCAAGAAATATTCAAACCATTTTAAATATTCTCCATCTGTCTGCAGCTTCCATAAAACATTATGAAGTGTAAGCTTTCTTTGAACATAGGGCAACGAGTCCCTCATTGAGGTTTTTCCCTCAGAAGGGCAGTTATAATGTCATTAGTGAAGACAGAGTAGGAAACCACTTGCACAGTTGGATCTGGATAACAGAATAAAGCTTGGAATTGTGGGTTAACCTCGCTGCTTTTAACTCACGGTGCCCACAAAAGAAAAAAAAAAAATCCCTGCTCAGGTGGACGTGAAGAATGAGTTTAATCAAGCGCATCTCAGTTTAATTGACATTTATTGCGGCCTAAATCTGATCAGCATTGATATTCATTTTGATCATGGAATTATAGCCACAGAGTAGCATTTTTCAATGTCATACGGTTGCTGGTGTATGTTGCCTTTGAGAGGAAGATGCACATTTGATAACTAAAATGTGGTTTGCCTGAAATGATACTTGATATGGGAGATGAAGGGGTGAGGATGAATTTGAAGCTAAGATTATCACTTCAGTTTCCACAGCTGCTGCGGAAGAAATAAAAAGATCAGGATGTTTAAGGAAAGAAGGAAGGAAGTATGGAGCACATGGTGGAGGTTTAGACGGAGCGATGAGAGATGTTGCTCTTCAGAAAATGCATCATGTCCTGAGAAAGTTTTAAGTAGGTTTTTATATTTAATCACCATACTTTTATTCCCACTATAACGTCTTTTCATGCTTCATCTTTTTCTTCTCTCCCCACACACCACCTCACCCTCTTCTCTTGAGTATCCTCATGTTTCATTGCGCTCTTTTCAAGTTCAGACTTTCCTTTTATCGGCCGGCAGAGCTGATGGAGAACTTATAGGCGGCAAAGACCTGATGGCAACGGATCTGGTGTAACTGCATAGCTGGCTGACAGTGATTGAAGATGTCACATTTTAGCCTGGAAACTAGAAAGAACTTTTTTGAAATTTTACAGTCTTGACAATAAATACACATGCGTGGATTCCTTAATGGCCAGATGAGGTCTCTTAAGAACTGACAGAGCCTCGAACGACACTTTGCACTCACTTAGAAGTGTGTCACTGATAAAATGTCATTTCTGCGTTTCGAAATGCAGAGATGACATTTCGCTAAGACTGTCCTTCTGAAATTAGCGCTCACACAGAGATGAACACACTCCCTGGTGGTCTTGTGGTGAGTTCAGGCTCAGTCGGTTCTTGAGCTCAGTAAGCTGGCTGCTCTTGTTGTCTGTGTGTACTCGAACACTGACTTATGATGCCTTATGTTCTCGTTGGCACCAGCTCATGTAGTCTGTGTGTCTCTTCTAACAGGTCTTTGACTGAATATCCCAGTTTTGCTTATTAGATTTGGGATTTTTACTTTCATTATTTCCCTGTTTTATGGGATAATCTCACTGATTAATCTAATAAAATAATCTGCTTTATACTTTATATACTTATCCATGATACCCAGTTTGCTGGTGCTGCCTGTGATATCGACCCCCTGACCTTTTTCCTCTCTTCTGCAGATTTATTTTTCACTTCTATCAATTGAGTGACACCAAAGCCAGCAGAGACTGTGTTTATTCTGTTTCTTATCAGCTTGAATTATTCATAAAAATGGACATTAGCATTCATAAAAACACTGGTGGACCCATGGATATCTCTGAAGTGAATAACAGGATATAAAATGATAGGCATCATCTCAAAGAGCTGCAGAAGGTGAAGACCTGTGTCTCCCAGAAGGAGGTTTACACTCAGAGGAATGACTGACACATGCACACATACTAGGTTCAATTAGATGTGATGTGGATGAGTTCAAAGTTTGCAATTTATTTTGTATTAAACAGTTTTACACTGGGGGTAAATAGGACACTGTTAGGAATCAGCACCAGCTTTTATTCAGAAATGGCTTCTTGTAATGCTGTTCAATTTCTAACTGGGCTGTAAATTGGGATATTTTCATGTGAAACCACTGTAAGTTTGATAACATCATTTTCCACTATAAATCACTGCTTTTGGATCAAATACATACTTGGATGTGTTACATGGGTTGGGAGACATTTATGAATGATGGCTTTTTTTCCCTCTTCAGTGATTTTCTTTGTTCTATTTTCAAGCATTGAAAGAAGTTAATTTTTCTTATTTCAAGGTTTCACAATGAAGTGTGGATCTGCTTTCTGGATTCATCTGGCTCATACTTAAATTTGCCCTTAATTTCACTCTAGCGTGTACAGTAGACAGGGCACCATGACAGCTACTTCAGACGTAAAACCTCGTCTGCTCATTTCTACGTCTACGATATATATCCATGGGCGAGACGGGAGGTGGGTGGGGGGGCTTTCCCTTTGCCCCACTCCTCCATAAACCCCAACGTCAAGTCCCTCAGGGTACAGTGTGACCCATACAGGCACCCATCCGGAAGGGCCCCCTCCATCCTCCCCTGTATCACATTATATGTGACCTCATTAGGAAAGCCCCACCCAGTTCACTTGCCTTAACAGAATAGTACCACAGTGTAACCTATTGGCCCCAATAAAAGCATTCCATCCCCCAAACTTCCTAAACATGACCTACTAAATGTACACATATGATTTTATGCACTGATAGCATTACCCACCTCTCACATGTGTGTCTCTCTTCCCCCACTCCCCCTTTCTCATTCCTACAAGTACACACTTTGTTCCATCAGACAGTAGCTTTGTTCTGGATATTTCTTGACATTTATGTGGTGAGACTAGCAATACTTCAGACTATTTCATAGCACATTGTTGAGCCTCAGACACTAATCAACACTCAGTAATAAGTGATTTGTTAAACAGTTACGATACATCAATAAATGACTTAATCTCTTGTTTTATCAACGTACAACCTCATTTAACTGTAATAGTTTCATGTAAGACCATTCAGATTTATGTAGATTTATCTTATTTATTTATTTAGTCAGTTTTTAAAAATATAATAAACCAATAGTTTAGTCTGCTAGTCTAGTTAGTCTAGTTTATTTGACTTAAACCAAATCTTTCAATTATAATATTTACTGATATAACAATATACATTAAGTACCTTGTGATAAGCTAAGGTCCTTATAAGACCTTGTATGTTGTTCAGTAACATTGAAGCCTTCATGTATTATTGATCTTAACAATGTTACTACTTAACTACTTACTGCAATGTCGTTAAACATATACTAAGATGTTTGTTGCTTCATTAGGTTGAACCTATTCTATATTATTTTACTTTCTACACACTAATAGTTTGACAATTTATTAATAACTATACATTTATTAAAAGTTAACTACACTTTCTGGGACTGCCTGGTAATTTTTCATGTTTATTTAGCACTGCTCTCACTTTAGATCAGTTCGTTGGAAAAGATAACCACAATAGAGACATGTCAATCCCATCTGATGTTATAGGAGGGCCAGTTAAACAGACAGGCTTCATAGTCCTGACACAACACTCTCCTCCTGCATATAATTGTGGGTGCATGCGTCACTGTATATGTTCTTCAGTGCTATTTTCGTGCATGTGGGCTGTGAAGATGTCGAGAGCGGTACCGATTTCTTTTTGCCAAGTGCTTGCAGTCTATATAGTGTGAAAGTTTGGTATATAGAGCAGTGAGCTGTCTAAATGAGGTCTGTTCTCTATGAATATTTAATCAAAAGACAAACTACAAGCCAGGCCACCACTGATGTAACTGAGCTTTGGTAATTATTGCAGAGTATGAACATGAAGAGACGCAAATTACTTTGCTTTGTATGATATTTTTGTGTATGAGAGCCTATGTTGTTGACCTCTGTTCCTCCGGCTGCAAATTGTATTGTTACATCCCTGGGTTGAAGCATAGACCTCTTCTGACACATCTGTCTTTGTTTCTTTCAGTTGGGATGAGAGCAGCTCCATCAGCAGCGGTTTGAGTGACGGCTCCGACAACCTGAGCTCTGAAGAGTTCAACACAAGCCCCACCCTCAACTCCCTCCCCACTACTCCCATTGGCTCCCGCCGAAACTCAGCCGTAGTGGTGAGTATCACACGAGGCGGTTTTCACACATACACACATACACACACTCACACACAAAGCTCTCCGACAGACGGATGAGCAATGCATGTGCATATTATGATGATATTGATTAAACACTTTATCCAGTGAGGTATTGATGAGGTGGTGAATGATGTGTCATGTGCTCTGTCACTGTATAGAGAGGACACACACGTACACACAAACACACAATGCAGCAGGGCATTGTTGGAATAATATCACAGAGGAAGCCTGATTAAGTATTCTGTGCACACACTTATATTTTATCACATCTGCAGCGATCGATGTTCACCACAACACATGCAAAGGCTCAGTGGGTGGCTACATTGTTCCACCAGGGTCTACTTTTTGCATTTTGTTGGGGTTTTGAGAAATGTCCGAAGTGCTAAATTTGTAATTAAGCTCATTTTGTTGTTTTTCTAAATCTTATATTTGAATTCTTCTTGCAATATTATGTAATGCTTTGTCATTTAGAGGTATACATTTCTTTGAAATATTATAGAAATCACAATACATAGGTAGATACTTTATTCGTCCCCAGTGCAAGTACATTTTTCTAGTAGGCAAATGATGGAAAATGATGTTTGATTGTTTTTTTTTTTTTTTCTAATTGTGTCCACAAGACAGGAAACCAATACAACAACAATCATGAATACTGGTATAGATATTTGTATTTTAATGAATATTTTAACGTAATCAATACAAAATCGATATAGAAGGGACACTCTAAGTAGACTGTGCTGCATAATATTCTGCACATTATATAGAAAATACACTTACAATCCAATGTTGTCTCCACAGTCCATGGTGTTTGAGGTTTAAAGACTGACAGAAACAATAGTTTGTCTGAGCATAGCTTTGCAGGCAACATTATACTGTGGCTTTTGCGTTGGAGTGATTAAAATCCAAAGTATTTCCAAACAGGGCTTTTTAGTAGTGTAGCTCACTCTATAGCTGAGATGGGCTCTGCTGTTATTAGCACAGGACTGTTTTTGAATCATTCACTCACTTCTGCTTCATTTTAAATTATGCAAAGTAATGTTTTGTGATTCCTGTCCATCATGTGTTGCACTGAATCCAGCGACCATGAACAATGTGGGATCATGAGAGAGCAACAGCCGCAGAATTACTGAACAATCAAATTCATTTTCATTGCTCGTTGTTGACAAAATTTCAATAAAAAGATTTTGATTACCGGACACTGAACTACTGCAGCTCAGATCTTAGGTGCTGCTTTTTTGATACAAGTGTGTCTCAATGTAATAACAATAATAATGATAATAATAATAATAATAATAATAATAATAATAATAATAATAATACTCTACATTTATATGAAATAGGCAAAAACGTATAATGATGCTACAGAGGTTCTCACCATGATACCCCCACAGAAATGACATTTTTCAGTTTTACTATTAAAATCAGTCTTACTGCAGTATCTGTCAAAATAAATAACAATATAATTATTCTTTTTGCATACCCTGCAGCCCTTATGCTGTTACAATCAGAGGTTTTTCTGTACCTGCAGTTAGGATTCACTGCTCTAAATGGTTCTTTTTGTCTTCATATTCTATTAAAATGCACCACTGTATCTGTGCTGTGGGGATTTGGGACTCTTGACCTCAGTCCATGTAAAATTCTGCCTGTGGCTCTGTTTTCGAAGATCTAACTGTAGCTGTATTGGCTCCAGACAGAGTGTGTTTTCCCAGTGTGTCTGATGTAGGTCACACCTCCACAGTATGACTGATGTTGTGGGATTTTAGAGGGAGAGAGCGGAAGAGGCTGAGAATCTGCGTAACCATAGGAACCAAAGCACAGGGATGCTTAGAGTGTAGGTCTTTGTCTTCTTGCGTAAACTGAAGGACAGGTCTAGAACATGGCCATCTGTATACACACACACATACAGGGGACCATCTGCAGTCCTGCACCCAGACCAGTGAGCCGGAAGAACCAGGACCCTCCCTCCACGCCTTGTTGCAGAAGTCATAGCAACCGTTACCCCCTATGGCATCATTACCATAGCAACCAACCATCAGATCGTCATGCACCCCACATTGTCTAATACACATGGCTCCCTTTTCTCCTGCCATTCTCAGCTGATGTTTTTCATTATCTGTTTTCCTTTGTGTCCTGGGGCTGTATCTCTATATCTTTTCCATTCTGTGTATCATCCTCCTTTCGTTTTTGCTTTTATTGGTATAAAAAATATCCCTCCAGGGGTAAACCCTGGCTTAACACCCATTTCTAATCTCTCCCACTTGTTGTACGACATATTCAAGAGGGATATGAGAATGTGGGAAACAGGGATAAATGAAAGGCAAGGGGCACAAATGAGATGTAAAACTGAGAAAAAAAAAAAAAAGAATCAAATTGGAGAGAGAAGTGGTAGGTGGAATAAAAATGTATTTTCATATTTTGGTTTAAGGGGGAGTCGAGCTTTCATTTTAATACCCCTTGTTTTTCAGTGTATATGTCCATGTATTTCTGCTTTTGTGTTTAACTGTCCGTATATTTGAGTTCTTATCTGTGTTTTGTCATGGCTCACCGTGGCCAGATGTGTGTCTCATCCCCTATTTTAATAAGCAGGGAATGTGTGTGAGGAAATGACAAAGTTTTGTCAACAAAGTTTTGTCCAGCAGGGCATGCGTGCACACGCACACACACACACACACACACACGCACACACACGCACCTACACACACACACACACACACACACACACACACACACACGGTGAAATGAACCTCTCAATGGGGTCTATTGATTTTAATAAAAAAGGAATTCTACAAATGACTCCTCATGAGGACCACAGTGTACAGTGTCCAGAACTGTAGAACATACACACACATTCACAGGCCTGATGCATTGTGTAATTTTTAGGCCACTACAGGGGGTGGAGAGTAATCTCCTGAAAACTAGTCATATCCGTCCTCATGTAGACTCCCACGAACACTCTAACAATGGCATTGTGTATAGGATTTGTACATCACATACAAGTGTATTTTAACATTTGACATTCAATTGGATTATGTTGAGGCTTTGGTGTCTATTTTCTAAGCATGTGCCTTTGTGTCTGATCTGACATTTTATATTCAGGAGCTGGTGTGACCCTGCATACGGTGTGTGTGCTTTATCTTTGATGTGTTGAAACAGAGCACAATAGGATTTAGACCTCAGAGATGAGACATCAGTGACTGTGTTTTTCTGTCAGACATGTTATTTACTCAGGAGGCAACAAGATAATGCTACATCTGAGTCACATCATATCAATTTATTTTTCGACAATCCTTTTCAGAAATATCCTTTTTTGTATCACAAATGATGAAATGAGTAACTACTGAATCACGTCACAATAGTTCAAGCAAAATGATCAGCAGGATAAAGCACAAAAGCAGATATACATTCATAAGTATTTAAAAAGTAGAATTGGATGGGGGTTTAGGTCGATTACATACTGTTGAAAATAGACTCAAGTTTATGTACTTGCATCCCTGACAACAAAAGGCAAAGCTTGTCTTTTTCTGTTTTGGTTGAAGATTTAATGTGCAGAAAACCTCAGCAGCTCTTTGCTTTCCCATTTTTCTTGTGTAAACCAATAAAAATGTTAAAATATCCTAACAAAGTTAGAAGTTCACTCAAGTTCACCCTAATTAAAAGCTGACCAATGTCTGTAATTTAGTTTTCACATGCCGATTTTGCAATAGTTCATTTTTTAGTAGCACTTTGTTACTGCAGCTTTGTGTAGCTCTGTTCTTTATGTGTTCAAGAATGGGCAGGAAAATAAACCTCATAGATGGATGTGTAAATCATCATTGTCTAATTGGCCTTCTGTTATAAAACAGTGTCTTTGTGCATGTGTCTGTTTCTTTGCAGATGCGTACAGATGCAGAAAAGAGATCTCTGGTGGAAAGCGGTTTGTCCTGGGACACCGATGATACCAAACCCAACCGCAAGAGCCAGGGCAGCGGCATCTATGAGACAGGAAGCCTCAAGTCAGAATCAGCCAATAAGTGGAAAAAGACGCGGCCACAGGGGGAGGGGCTAGAAGGAGGGAAGGGTGAACTGAAGAAACCTCAGACACTAGGCCAAGGAAATGTGCTGAAGAAAGGAAGAAATCCACCTGTGGGGGTCACGTCCCCGATCACACACACCTCCCAGAGTGGCCTCAGAGTAGCAGGTAGGTATAGAAAAAAAACAAGACGGGGAACTATAAATATCTAATTGTTTCATAACTTAAGCAGACTGACACATGGCTCTGGCTGTCTTTTAATACTCTCTTTCTGGCAGTCTCACACCCACACACAGTCACAGACACTCTGTGTCTTTGTCCCACACATTCATCCACAGCTGCAGCCCACCCTCCGGGCCTTTAGAAAGTGGTGCCATGTATCAAACGCCCATCAACACCCACTCCCTTCCTGCCAGCCAACCACATACACACACTCACACAGACACACACTGACCAACAGTGTTTTTCTTCCTATTGGGCCAGTCGTTCCTATCCAAGCTTTATTTTTGTGTCGGACAGAGAGAATTTATAGTACTAAAATAAAGGCCTTGTACCCAAAACAACTGGACCAGAGACAGTGTGTGTTTGTAAGAGCCCGTGTGTGAGCGCAGACACCTCTGAGATTGTGCCAGCTTTAAAGAGTGTCACCCATCACACTTAACACGCACACACTCTTACTCACACATTAAGTGCATAATAGTGGGGATTGTGCAGCTGTCTTTTAAACACACCATCTGTGTGCTGTTGATGTAAGCACACGCATACACACACATACGTAAGTATAGACAATCACAACAACAGGATATTAGTTGTGGTCTTTTGTGTGCCAGTCTAGGACTGTGTAAACAGCTCTCTTTTTGCAGGACAGTCCTGTGTTTGCATTGCCAACTGTTGAAATGACAGATACACCAAACATGTGCTGAATCAGCCTGTCATCTGTGTACCAGGCTGGAGTTGTTATTGATGGGACCAGTATAAATAAGATAACTCTGCTTCTGAGTTTGAGATTCTAATTGATCAGATGAAGGTAAAGTTAAGAACTCAAGTTGGGTTTAATGCAGCAAAGGACCTGGACTAGGATTTGAATCCAGGCTGCTGCAGTAAGGCCACAGCCTATATGTGGGTATGTATGTGTACCACCAGGTGGATTACAGAGGTTTTCATGAATTCAGTCAAATCTGGGCAGAAATGTGATGTTTTAAAAGCCACAAACTACTGTCCGTAGTCACTTGTAATGTTGTACATCTTGCATTCATCTATTTAACTTTGTCAACTTGATTGATGGGTAACATCAAATACATATACTATTTCAGGATAGACATCATTGAATTAGCAGATATTTGTCAGCAGGGTGTACAGTATATTGGCACCAACTGGTATACATTTGTTAAAGCTGGATTACTGGTTTTGAGTGGTAACTTGTCTCTCTGTCTCAGGTAGATACACCTGCAAATAACTGTACCCATCGTCTTGAAATTAATGTTAATCGAGCTCTCACGTGTGAACAAATAGACACTGATACTGCATGTTAACAACCAAACTCACAGATATATGTTCATGGAATAGTACAGTTTGTTTGATTCAGTCTGTGGGTTCTGGTTGGCCTCCCTGAGAAACCATTATGTATGATGACAAACTGGAGTATGTCTGTATGAATGTGTAAAAATGCATGTTCTTTGTGGCCTCAATCAAAGATGAGAACATGTCAGTGATAGATTACTCTGTCTGCCTGTCTTTGTGAATTTCACTCGCGTTTATTCAGATCTGAATCTCATCAGACATTCAGGCCTCTTACGCCGAGACATGTCGTGAATCACGGTCTCTTCTACACACGCTACTGTGTCAAGCTGTGAGCTTTGCTGTCTGTGCAGTCGGTGTCAGTCGGTAAATCAGGCTTCATTTGTGTCAAGTCTAATACATTTGTCTGGATTCTGTCATTGTGTGTGTTTGCTTCTCAACACCGGAGTGGCTGTTTCTGTAGCTCGATGGTTTTGGAACGTTCGGCATTGTGGTTATACGATGGAATGGTTTTATGACCTGACATGTAAACCCAATTTTCTCATTTACAAAAGAACTCTAAGCATAATGTGTCAGTGTCACATTCCTATAATATCCAATGACTGCGAGTGTGTGTGGTATATACTGTATGTGGGCCTATATGTGTGTGTATGTGTGTCTTGCGGGTTTATAAATACTCTTAAGTGACTCCAGATGTCCCGAGGCAGCACGCCGGTGGGTCTCATTCAACAGCAGTTCTTTGACTGTGTTAATGCCATGTGTATAAACCTCACATAACAACTCCTATTAGATACAAATTAAGAGCATGGGCAGTTCACGTTATACTTGTGTGGGCGGTGTCCACAGTGCACGTGTGTCTAATTCCTTGTTAGATTTTTGTCTTAATAAGTTCTAAACAAGTCTGATTAATTTGCCAACAGGGAAATCTACAGATGGGGAGAAAATCACATAATTTTCCTTTAACCTATGTTCCAACAAGTAATACTTTCATGCCCGCAGACACACATTGTGAATATGAACAGCAGTTTTCCACAGCCATACTGCACATGTTAATCTCAGCTCTCTGCAGCTTTGACACGCAGACATGCATTTACTGGAAAGCTACAGAAAACTATTTACGTCCATCTGGATGGAAAAGAGGAGTAAGTATAAGATAACCGTGGGTGTGAGTCTGGTCAACACACAGTCTGTCTTCTCAGACAAGGATGTGTTTTTATCAACAGACAGTCAGACCTTGTGGGTGTTCAGATAAGTTATCTCATCCTAATATGGCTTGGTTTGTCTCAGTCATCACCAGACACTCTCCAGGTTTTAACCTGGTTAAGCTACTCTGAATTCCTCTGAATACTCTGTTTGTGTCTTATTTTGATTTTTCTCTTTTATCTTTCTTTGTAGGCACAGTAAAGTCAGATGGAAAGCCCATGGATAAGTCTCGGTTAGCAGTGAAGACTTCAGGTCTGCAGCGCTCCTCGTCTGATGCTGGTAAAGACCACCGGAATGGCACTAGCACCGGTGAGCAACGTAAACCTCCATCTGGACTGGTCAGACCTTCAACTGGTGGAAACTTTGGTTTCAAAAAACCCACAACAGCTACCACCAATGGCACAAATAATACTGCTGTTTCCACTGTGATGAGCACAGGTGGCACCATACCCAGTGGCTCTGCAACTGTAGGGAAGATCCCCAAAACATCAGGGATTCCTGTCAAACCAGGTGCTGGTGGAGGGGGACGGAAGACAAGTCTAGATGTTTCCAGCAGTGACCAGAGTGGTTTTCTCTCTCCAAATGCCAGAACGTCACTCCAATACCGCTCTCTCCCTCGCCCAGCCAAGACTAGCACGTTGACTCTAACCCGGCCTAGCTCAGCTCGCCCAGTCAGCACCACCATGGACACGAGCTCTGGGCTGGTCAAACCCTCCAGTGCAGCACCGCAGACCTCCAGGCTCAAAGAACCTGCCTCAGGGCTCGGTGCTGGAACAGGGTTGGGTAAGGCAGGGGGCCGTGGGATTCCAAGTCCCAGTCCTGTCAATCAAACAGACAGAGAAAAAGAGAAAGAGAGAGCCAAAGCTAAAGCTGTGGTGTCTGACTCTGAGTGTGGAAGTGGGTCCCTGAAGGGCAGTCCTGCTCAGACCCCCTCGGAGAATGGAGGAAAGCTGCAGGGACTGAGACCTCCAAGCAGTGGCAAGGGCTCAGACCTGCCTTCACCCAATACACACAGGTACTGTGCAGAAAGTGTATGCAAACACTTGATCTTAGAGTACATCTATACTCTATGTTTACTGTTAACTGTATATTAGCTTACATCTTAGTAGCATTTTGACATTTTATTATGTGTTATAAAGCACATATTCATTCCTTATTGTGCCGTAACTATATTCTACAACTACTGTTAACTTTACAGAAAGCATAAATCTGGAAAATAATGAGAATTTGAAAATACACATCTTCTTCCTGCAGCTCTCTGACTCGGTAGAGGCCAGACGACACAACCATGTATTGTGTCACTATGGAAAACTCCGTGAAAATATCATGCTTAGTGGAGCTGTCTTGGTTCTTCAACAGCCATAGAGACTGTGTAGTTAAGACAGCTGACAGTGTCTTGACAGCAATTTGTCATAACAGCTGTCAGTCACTTGTTATTTTGTTATTTCCTGTGATCACCCAAAATCTTCAATCACAACAGGTTACTTTTTTAAAGCCTTGAAAATAGGAGGAAGAGGAGGCGCTGAAGGTTCATTTCTCCTCAGACCACTTGAATTACAATATTCACACAGATTATTAGGCATAACTTCTAAAACTTTAACTATTGCTAAATAATGACGTTGTCTAATGAAGAGCTACTAGTATATGTGCCAATAAGTCTTTACTCACTACACAATGCTGTCCCATTGCTGAGTTATCATACATTTGACTCAGTTTTTTTCTTATTCTCTTTAGGTTATCTGGAATACGGAGCTTGGCAAAGCCTCCATCAATGGCCCAGCTTGACAAACTTAACTCCAACAGCCTGGAAATTGGCGTACAAGACTCCCTGCCTCCTAAGATCCCTCCATATTCGAAGCTCCAGGATCTTGCGAGCTCTTCAGGCAGCTCTACAAGCTCCTGTCTGACCCCGAGCCCCGCACCTTTGCTCAACGTCAACACTTCATCCTGTTTCTCAAGCTCAGGAATAGGATTAGGGCCCAGGCAGGTTTCTTCCCTCGGGGTTGAAAGGAGCTCCGGGAGCACCTCTCCCCTGCTTTACCCTCGAATGTCTGGGCTGCATCGGAGCTTAGAGTCCCTGCCACTCCAGATGAGCCTGGCCCCAGAGCCCCAGAGGGAGAAGGAGAGGGAGAGTCTGGTGAGAGGCTACACCACCTTAGAGTCACGAAACAAAGACAGACAAGAGGACAGAGGCCCTCCTACCAGCTGGAGCTCTGGAAGCAAAGTCTCTATGACGCTGCCAGACAGGTGAGTTTGTAGTTTCTGTTTTATGTTGAGCATATATTGGGAAAGGGGTCACACTGGTATTTAGTATTGTGAGAAAGTCTTAAACCATCTTTAGCTTGGTTGACCTGAGTATACATATTTATTTCACTTTCTCTTTTCTGTAGATACAAGAAAATACAGGAATTATGTGCACAGCCTTAAAAGACACAAAAAAATGAACAAAAATGGCTTTAAAAGGTTCAAGTCACTATTTAGTGTGACCTCTGACCCCATGACAAGAAGCAGCATAAACAGTTAGAAACAGCTGATATGTCTTGAATGAAACTTGGTATAAAACAACAGAAAATGAATGCAATATATCTCATATTGTCTGAACAAAAGGGTTAAAGGCATGTTAAGTGCAAAGGGAGGTCACATTAAATAATTCCACTTTCATTTATAGATGTTTTTTTTCCCTGAATCTTTTGTTTTTACGGCTTTATATACGTCACATATATCCAGATTACATCTTAATAGAGACTGAGAAATGCATTTAAGATAAGATATGACTTTATTAACCCATAAAGACCCAAACAACCACCATCAACCAAAAGCATCTTTCTGACCTAAAATGTCTAACACCTGTTTGATCCACTGATCCTATCAATGTAATGTAAATAACTGACGCAAAATAGAGTTTGTCATCTTTTCATGGTCATCAGATATGACCCATTTGGACGTTCAGAGGCTCCGTAGTGAACGTGGAAACACCGTCATCTTCTGCAACATTGATTCACCAGTAAAACCCATGGAGCTGGATCAGTGACAGTGGATGGACACACTTGGTTTTTGTTCAGTTAATGATAGATTTTACTGAAAGTGTCCTTTTTTTCTTCAGTTTTCATTGTTTTGATATAATAACCATTAAGCTTTAATGAATATCTATATGATCAATTAATTAAATACAGAAAAATACATGATTTTAACTGAATAAACATAAAATACAGTGGATGGTATTATAATAAATGGTGATAAATCACTCAAGAAAGGTTAAAATAGAGAGAAAACTTAATTTTGGAAGTGCCACAAAAGTAGCACTGGATCTTTATGGGTTAATCCCATGATGGGGAAACTGTGGTGTTTACAGCAGCAAAATACAGAAAACAAAGTGCAGAAGACAGGCAGAACATTTCAGAATGAAGAACACCTGCTATTTAAATTATTGTTTCTGTATGTAGATATACATTATTTAAACATTTGCAATATTTGTGTGGTCATTATAACAACTACTAAACCAACAAACCTAATGTTGACATCAGACTTTAGCACAGCACCCTATATTCGGGGACACATAAAACAGTCCTTTTGTTCTCGGTCCTTTAGTAATATTACTATTTAGCACCACCTACTGGTCACCGTGGGAACATCACTTATTGTTTATGGCTGACAGGAGAAGTCATGGGGGCTACTTTGATATAATATTCACTTTGTTCTGCTCATGCACTTCCCTCCATTTATTATGTGAACAGGTAGTTCATCTGGCATTTTACAACAAAAGATACTTCCTGATAAAAGTGCACAAAAAGCAGATAAAAATGTATAGAAAAAAAGACCAAAAACACCAGAAGAGAGCATTACTCAGCAGCATTTTAATAGATATGTTTTACTCTACATTTATGTATCTGCATGGGTAATGACTGCAGTAAGTGGAAGAAGTTATTATAGACACATATTTGGTGATGCATTTGTTGCTAATTAAAGTGCCCATATGCACACACTCCCATACACACATGCACAGACTGGGGAGTTGTTAAGCTATTATTACTACAGGCCTATTATCAGACACTGAAGTCATAATTACTGCCTGACACCCGCTATCTGCCAGTCTTACTGTGCTTCTTTGTGCCTGCTGCCTGTTTCTGAGCGTTTAATAAGTCCCTGTGCCAGTGGTTAAGTAATGACATTGTTTAATCTCCTCAGCTCTCAGAGAGACAGAAACACACTGCCGAAGAAAGGTCTAAGGTAAGTGGATACACAAATGCAGCTGTACGTATACACACTCCTATGTACCCGCCTGTCAAGCATTCAAAGTTTGATAGCTTTTAATTGCACCCATACAGAGATCTCATTGATAAAATCCTCGGTGAATGACAGATTCCCTTAATCCTGCCCACAGGACCATTAGACATCATTTCCATCACTTTTTTCCCCCCTTAATCCCCTTAAAATTGTACCTCACTGTGCACTAGCAGCACATTTTAGTCGTCTTTGTATTAAAATGAAAGACACAGCTGTTTGTCCATTGGGAAGGTGAAGCAAAGTGCACTGATTAAATTTCATGACTTAAATAATGACTAAGCAAATGTTTCAGTCTAATAAAGTGCGCTGGGTTGTGAGGGGAGTAGGTTAAGCTATTAACCCAATCCCAAGAAACTCTTTGCAATAAATGCTTTATATATAAGAATAAGAATCAGAGACTGAAATTTGGATGCACCTCCATAAAAATATTCTAAAAAAAATATTCATACATACATATAAAACACACATGGCACAATACATTTTTGCAGTCAATCCGTTAAAAAGTAAAATATTTCACTTAATAAGTTAAAAGTAAATAAATAAATATTATTGCACATCATGATTTCACTATATATCATAATCAGAATACTTTATTAATCCCAATTAATGAATAAATCTATTATGCATTAAAGTAGTGATATTTTGCTTTTTTAAATGGAATTATGCATTTTAAAACATTTCCCTGTGCTCTGTCCTTTTCAGCCACTTGTGTTCGTTAATACAACCAACAACTGAACATTTTAGGTAATCTGCTCAAAGTTTGGACATATTTTCAGTATGGACTACAACCGCTGCTGCTGACAAACAATTATGTCGTACTCAGAGAAATGTTTGTCTGAAATCTTGACCTTATATGTGCAAATGTCGTGACGTAACTAGTTATAAAACATAACAAATTAAGCAGGAATTAAAACAGGTTGTAGAAATCCACTCGCTTTTCGCAAAATGAATATAAAGATAGCTTTGCAGCCCCTGGAGGGTTCAAATTCACACTTTATGAACTATTAGGGTCCAAATACACAAATGAATGAACCAAAGACTAATAAAAGTGGGTTTAGCAAAATATGACCCCTTTAAGTCAGATAAATAAAAATATGGAAATCCTAAAGTACCCTGTTTTTTTTCTAATTTTCTGTCTCTCTCCCTTTTATCTGTGCAGTTTCAATGGTGCTTCCCAACCTGAGGATGAAGGAAAGGAGAAAGGAGAGAGGAGACACTCTCACACCATCCTGAGCATGACCGACTCTTTAACTCTTCCACTTCTGTCTTCCCCCACGTCCTTGCCCCGTACCTCAAAGACCAGCATGGGTCAGTACAGAACCCACTCATTCTTTAATTCATCTGCTCTTTACCTGAATTTCTTCTCGTCCATAACCCTTTTCTCATTCTAGTTCCAAGCCCTGTTGGTGGACCTCCTCGGATGACTCGATCCAACAGTATCCCCACACACGATGCCTCTATGGAGTTATATGGAGCGTCTCCACTGGGCAGCACTCTGTCTCTGGCTGAACGTCCCCGCAGCATGGGAATGGTCCGGTCTGGATCCTTTAGAGACAAAGACAGCGATGAGGGTGAGACCTCTGAGTCACACTGTGTGCAATATTTTTCAGGCATGATTGGACACAAATTCTACAGTTATACTGTTTTAAATAAGTGTATATAAGTCTATAAGTGTATATGTGCTACAGTAGTGAAAAAAAGTTTTCGGACACCCTTAAAATTTTACACAATCTAAAATATTATCATGAAATATTTGTGGAAAAATCTTTTTTGTGTTTCAGAAGGTGTGGCTGCATCAAACAGACACAAACTTTTTTTTTTTTGTTAACTGTTAATAGGAAAAAATAACAAAACTAAATTCTTGACAGTTTCAACATGTCGGTCCTGGATGTGTTTCATTATCTACTGAAACATCCAGTTCTGACCTTCATAGAACAGCGCACATGCAGAAGGGAGCATGTGGGTCTGGAAAATGGAACAATACTTGGTGGAGTTCAATGACTGAAGAGGGATTCTTAATGTTATATATTACAAATGCATGGGGTGTCCAAAAACTGTTTTCCACCACTGTATATTACATTTACAGTGCTGTAAGCTCTAGTCAAATACACCTTGTCATTTTCTACTTTGCAGCTTGTCTCCTTTTGTTACTTTTATACTCGATTTATTTCTGTCTTTCATAACTGTATTTATTTATATTCTTATACTGTGAATTTGAAGTATTGTGGTCTGGTCTGGTCTGCTCAGAACTGACTAAGGACAGTAAAGTCTAGTCTGATTCTTCCATTACCTTTCAGTATATTGTAAATCAATTGGTTTGAAAGGGAATCAGACTCCTACACCACCTTGTAGCCCTGATTGCAAACTGTACAAAATATCATAGTAGCGTAAATTGGTGTCAGGTCATTTGTCTATTTTTAATCTTTTGCTGTGGCCAGAGCAGAAGTTAAGTGTTTTAATGGCCTCAATTCTACCTCCTGCAGCTTTAAATGAACAATGCAAAGTGTCAAAGACTATTAAAAAGTAGCCATTAAAATGAAATAGCTAAAAATATTAAGATAGGGAAACAGTAAAAAAAGAAAAGAAAAACATGTTTTATTTTCGTGGTTGTTACTGATGCTTCAGTTCCAGCGTGTGCTGCGTTTAAATCTCACCTCCTCATTCTGTCTGTCACTGATTTGTGTTGTTGTTTCTTACTGTCTCCTCAGTTCACGGTTCTGTTCTGTCCTTGGCATCCAATGCCTCATCAAGCTACTCCTCGGTGAGTCTGAGTGGCATGCAGCCTCAGGTAGCTACAAGTTCAGTACATCATATGTTTGCTGTGTATTTCTGTTTGTGTGAATGTGAGTGAATATTTGTCTGCAAAGCGATGCTTCCCTCTCGCATTTGACACTTTGACAAGACTTTCTCCCTTGGTATGACCAGCACTTTATTAAACCTTCTCTTCTCTTCTCTTCTCTTCTCTTCTCTTCTCTTCTCTTCTCTTCTCTTCTCTTCTCTTCTCTTCTCTTCTC
>JAPQRP010000028.1:18813741-18829027 GCA_037367295.1 Apogon hyalosoma
TTCTCTTCTGTTCTATTCTGTTCTGTTCTGTTCTTTTCTGTTCTCTTCTGTTCTGTTCTGTTCTTTTCTCTTCTCTCCTCTTCTCTCCTCTCCTCTCCTCTCCTCTCCTCTCCTCTCCTCTCCTCTCCTCTCCTCTCCTCTCCTCTTGTGTCTGGTTTTAACATCCTGACTTTTACTCCCCTTGCTTCCAAAGGCAGAGGAAAAGATTCAGGGAGAGGTAAGTGCACTCTTGCCTGCTCTTTCTTCTTGTCTCATCCTTTTTCCTTTTCATCCGTCATTTCATCTTGTCGGTTTGTCATCCACATCATGAACAGCATCCTCTCTAGCCACTTAACTCTACACTCTCATGTCAACAACTGTCAGCTTTAGAGACTTTATTTTCATTGAACGTGCTTGTTTTTCTTTTCAGCAAATCCGTAAGCTGAGGAGGGAGCTGGAGTCGTCGCAGGAGAAGGTTTCTAATCTGACCACACAGCTGACAGCAAACGTACGTACTATGTGTCAACAATTTTTATTATACTAGCTTTAGACCTGTGGATAAATAATATTTTACAAGTGCAATTTGATACTCCAAAACTGAAGTCTATGGGAGTTTAGACCCCTCTCAACTCTCCTCACATTCCCTGACCCCCCTACAAGTAGCAGGACACTCCTCTATTTCAAGCACATATTCATTATTTGAGCTTTGAGCCACAATATGCAAGCTTTCACCTCGAGGCAACTGAAGAATTAGCAACGCCTCCCCTCTAGTTTTACACCCCATTAGTTGTCAGTCATCTTGATGAACTGTCCACCTCCTTCTGACACCTACCCTGAGGCTACAGTAACTGATACTACCAAAGATACAAGTGTAGAACAAGTAACTCTAGGCAAGGCTTCCATTGTGCGCTTTAAACTTATTTTGCTCTTTTCTATGTTTATAGCAATTTTAGATTTTAGACAAAATGACAGTAAATCAAAATCCTGTGTATATATTTTTAGCCAGGCAGTAGAAAAATTACCCCAAGATGCTGACTTTCTGACAGATAGAGGGGGAGTTGAATATGTGATTGACAGCTGTAATTACTAATCGCTGATCCAATTCCATGAGACCTGATTCTAGTACTCTACTCCATGGCTAAACACAGATGCTTGGAAAAACATGAAACTGCAGTCACGTTGATTTATGTTTAATATTTTGGTTTTGACCGAGAGGAGAGAGCTGCACAGGGAAGCTGTGTATTTTCATATTCTAGTGTTTTTCCTTCTGATTTTTGCTCCTGCAGCCTTCAAGGTTGTAGCAGAATAATTATGACACCTCCACAAAAAAGGGAAATAATTATAATACAATGTAGGTACAGATACAAGTGATAAAACACCAGCATATGTAATCAATTTGTGTCTATACATGGGTCTTAGTTGTTATGTGTCTTATAGTTAAATTTGTATTGCACTTTCTGTTGTGTTGTTCATGTTCATAGTAAGCTGCTCCAGAGTTTTTTAACAGAGGAGGATGGTTGTCCATCTGATTTTTTGTGCATTGCAGTTCAACAGCAACCACTTTTTCTTGTACTGACCTTGCTGGTGTTTTTCTATCTAGAAACAAATGAATTAAAGCTGCATAAATGTAAGAATCTGCCATATATACATATATACATACAGTAAAGATTGATCACATTGTTCCATAACAGAAAAGTATCTCCTTCCTCTCAGTCCAAATCAAAAGACTAAATATAAAGACAGATGACCTGATGTAATTTCATGCCATTATAGAAAAGTGACTCGATAATTCTGAGCTTCCATGTTGAGAAATAGAGTAGAGTCACATTCAAGAACAGAATCCGATCAGCAGTCGGTAATTACTGTCAGTCATGTCTTTAACTCTTCTCCCTGTCTGAAAACAGTGGTGATTAGACAAAAATCTGTGTTGCAGACTGGATTTTCCACAGTCTGAAAACACAAAAAGAGAGCAGAAGCAGAAGTCCCCTGTCCTCTCAGATCACTTGAACTATAATATGCTGATATGTATAGATTTTTTTATAGATCAAACACTGCAGCTTAATGCAGAGAGAGAGCATGATGATGTTGGCACGCCAGTATAAGCTTTAGGTTGGAAGTGCTAATATAAAAAGGCTAACTATACTAGGTTATTGCTGCTGTGGTTTGCCATTTTTTTTTACCATTCTATGAATCCAATTCCAGTTTGTTTATTGTTTTCCATCCTTTACTAATTCCATTTCTTTATGATCTTTGGTCCTTTGCTTGATAAGGCCAAAGCTGTGCTATATAATGCGTGAGAGAATCAGACGTATAACCCTATAGGCAGTGTCAGTCGTAGATCATTCTTGTGCAGTCTCAGCACATTTCTTATCCATGCAGGGTTTGAATAATGCTAACCTTGGCCTGAACCTCTCCCCTAGTCACTTAGCTTCAGTAGAAACACACGTGTGCAAATACACATGGGGCCTCGCCCTTTCTCTCCACTCTACAAAATTGTTTCTGTACAACCACTTTGTCAGCTCTTCCGCGGGTCCAAAGCAGCACAAACATTATGCATGGTTTTATGAGGTATCCATCAATCAAGCATTTCTGCGTTCTGTGTCCCTCGTCCCTTGAGACTGCTCACACCCTTTGACCTTCATTTGCATAGGCAGTGAAAAGACAAAGCTGATGCCTGATCACAGCATCATTATGTCCAGGATTAATGAGCGGACTGTATCTATTATGTTACTGTATTAACACTTTGTATGGAGGAAAAGGGAAAGTCATTTTCCTCTCCTGCTCTGGGCTAAAGTGGGTGTGTGTGAGAACAAGATTAGGGAGGAGGTGATTTTCCAAAGGTGACATCCTGTTCAGCTTTTGTGTGTTATTCAGCACTTCAGCACCTTGTATAGGATGAATAAAAGGGCAAAAAGGACCTACTTCATCTGTTCCTTTATGGAGAGTAGTTTCAGTTTTACTAGTCTCCCAGTATTTCATCTACATCTATTAATGATCTATAAAGTGATATAACTGAAAGCATTACTCAGCATTATGCACATTTGACAGTGTTAACTGTATTTTTTTCCATCTACATTAGCTCAAGACAAAAACTGTTTTCTCTTTAGAATTATACTCCATATACATGCAAATACTAACAAACATCACCAGTTTTTTGTTGATTCATGGTTGTGTATTTACAATATTAGCCAAAAATATTTCCTCACTTGGATTTAACTAATATAAGTAAGTCTTCCATTGGATAATTACTGTTGCGACTAATATATTTCAGATTGAATAGTTCTCTAACTCTAACTGATACAGTGAGTAGCCTCTCATTTGTTAAACAACCATCAGTTTAATATAGAGTATAACAATCAGACAGATGTGTTTAAAAAAAAAAAAAAAAGGTCAGAGTTATGGGGGCATCAGGCTGAGAAGAGAGGTGAATGAAGTGATTACCCATCATGCTTAGTGCCTACAGCACAAGCCTGTGGGGGCAGTGTTGTGATCTGGGGTTGATTCAGTTGCTCAGGTCTAGGTTCAGCAACGTTATGTGCCCAAAAAATGGGAGAAATAAATGTTGTGACATTATATAAATTCATGCTGTATTCAATGTTAAAGCCACTAAAACAAAATATTAGTGTGAATACTGTTTTTGGCCTGGCTTTGTACATACTGTATATGTGCAGGAGGGGTAGAGACTAAAAACATCCAATGAAGATACAACTTTTGTATAAATATCAGTAATAATGCTTACAAATGAAAAACAAAAATTCCATAATTAGTCAACATCTAAAGACAAAGCAGCTATCCAAAATGTTAACAGACTGAAATCCAACAGTGAAATTCATAAGTCCTTATCTGTCACTGCTGATGAGAAACCTTTTCAGATTTTTTGTGTTAAAAATACGCTAACCTTGATTTTGTGACTTCATTAACCCATAAAGACCCAAAGAGCAACTGGCAACAAAAACCATCTACTGATGTAAACTGTTTAATACCTGTTTAGCCACTAATTGTATCACTACATGTAAAGAGTTGGTATAAAATGCAGTTTGTCATCTTTTCATGGTCATAAGATATGACCCATTTGGACATTCAGAGGCTCCATAGTGAACATGGAAACACTGTCATCTTCTACCACATTAATTCACCAGTAAAACCCATGAAGTTGGATCAGTGACAGTGGATGGACACATTTAGTTTTGTTCAGTTAATGACATCTTGAATGAAAAGTTCACTTTTTCTTGAGTTTTCTCTTTTTCTGCTATAATAACTTTCAACTTTACTCTGAGGTTTGATGAACATTTACATGATCAGTAAATTAAAAATGAGAAAATACCTAATTTACACTGAAAAAGATCAAAATACTAATATTATAATAAATGGTGATAAATCATTTAAGAAAGGATAAATATGGAGGAAAAATTCATTTGGGAACTGTTCAAAAGTAGCTCTGGGTCTTTATGGGTTAATTCAAGTAACTTGACACATCACCCACCCCTGTGGTTAATCAGTAAATATTTGAGTAACTAAACAGTTGCATGTGTTCTTGTTCTTAAAGACTGATATCATCTTCTTTTCCAAACAGGCCAATTTGGTGGCTGCCTTCGAGCAGAGTTTAGCGTTGATGACCACTCGACTGCAGTCTCTGTCCTTAAGCCACGAGCAGAAGGTATCCAACCCCACCCGTTATATCTACACATTCAAGCACAAACACACAGGTCTGCATTCCTGCTGCATTCCAGCATTATGCCCATCTTGTATGCGGTCAGCTCAGAGCAGGCTCTGAACTGACATTGAATGAGGTGACTTTGATCTGAGCCTGCAGTGAGGAGCTAAATGTAGGTTAGGGGCCCAGGAGGTTGGTGTGAGGACGGAGGATCAGCAAAAAAAAAAACATCACTTAAGGCTGAATTATAAGGCAGACTCCATTTGCACATGTACTCACACCAAACATCACATTCCTGCATTCTTCTGCTTTTGTGTGATTTGTTGTGATGTGAATGAACTGATCGGTGCCTGAAGCGGTTCAGTGTGTGTTTGTGTGTGCGTAAATGTGAGGAGTCTCTCTGGTTCCTTCATGCCTTGCTGCTCCCACTGAAAGGCTTGTCTAGACCGCTCCAGAAACACTTTGTTGTTTGTGCCAGCGCGCTGACCTGTGCAGCTCCACCAGCAGCACAGTCTTTTTAACCTTGAGGAGATGGGCTGGGCAGCTCCATTTAGATTGGACCCGTATCGACTTTTGCACACAATAAGCAACACACAGAGCCTCTGCTGTTCAGAACGCCTTGTCCTTTTCAACTGTTCGCATGGTGAACGGGATTAATGCCTACAAGCACTTCCAGTTCATACAAGTAGACTGACTTCCAGCTGCATTATATGGACAAAAGTAGTGGGACACAGTGAGTTCTGATGTTCCAGGCTCTAAAGTGATAATGACAGATGTTATATTATAATTTTTTATTAAGATTCATATTAATATTGATTGATTGATTGAGTGAAATCTTTATTTCGAACATGTAGACAGTGAAATCAAAACAAAATCAACCAACAAAATATCAATAATAATACATAAAAGGTTGATAAATAAACAAAAGAAAAACAAAACAAAACTACAAATAAAAAAAAAATATATAAATAAAATTAATTAAATTAAACATGCTCAAAAAGGAGTAGGAAGAAGTAAAAATGTAGATACTCCTACTCCCAATCTCTGTTCCTTATGATCTCTATATAGCAATTATTATTTTATATGTATATCAATATAATAACAATAATAATAATAATAATAATAATAGTAATAACAATAATAATAAAATAACAATATAACACATCCTTATTCCTATATACAGTAATATAATAATACCCATTTACAAATTATCATACTAGTATCAGCAATCTCAGATATTAATAAAAATTAAAAAACAAACAAAAACCAAAAACACATATACATATATAATATTATTGCAATAAACAGTTTTTACTTCATCTTTAGGGTTAATTTTGTTTTGAATTGTCATCTACACTTGCAAAATGCCCCAGAGTTTGTTTTTGCTCAGTTTCACTAGATGAAATGTTGACATTTTTTAATCATTGTTTTGAATGTTCTCCCTCTAGATTTTTAAAATATTTGTCATGTTCTGACCATAAATACTAATTTTAAACCACAAGATACAAGTATCTGCCTCCTTAAACTCTCACTCAAGGAGAAAAATCGACTTTGACAATTTAAATAAATATTAATTTGACATTTATCATGATAATTACTGAAAACAACTGACATGATTTTTTTTTTATCATGATAATATTTCAATCAGCTGGAGTGCTATAAGTGTGATGTGTCCCTATAAATTTGTCTGTATAGTGTATAATGTGCACCATTTAAAATGTCTGTAACTATGTTATTTATTTTATCAAATGGTGTACTTACATTATAGCATCGCACTGGTTTCCATCAGTGTTCAGTTGAAACTCAGATAAATTTGTAACTTCATTCAGTGTAACCATCTGTTTCTTTTGATCACCTTTCAATGGGATCAAATCAGTAGCATTTACCTTCTTGCAGCTATTGCATCCCAATAAATTAACATAACATGAATATTTCTCACTAAACAAGTGAATAAAAGTTAAATAGATCACCTTGTCTATAAATGTGATTTCTATTTGAATCATGTCAGGTATTCATGATGCAAACAGGAACTCCTGTGATCACATACAACTTCAGTGCATCATCTGCTACTGTGTTTTCTGTCATTGTGGTGAAATGACATACTATGTGTTTGAAATACAGTGTAAATAATGTAGTTTAAGAGATAAGACATAGATATGTCTTTTTCTGTAATCTGGAGAGTACTACAGTTAATAAGTCATTTTTAGTTCTCAATCTGTTTTTTTCTTTTGGTCAGTTCAAAACCCAAAGCAAAAACCTTATTATTTAAAAGACTGAAAATCAGAGAGACTGATGACTTTATCATATTTAAAAGCATTTAAAAGTTGCAAAGATAATCCCATTTTAGAAATACACTCTATAAGCAACAAATTATCCTTTCACATTCACACTCTTTGAGGAACTAACTTAACTAACAAATCAGTAACTAAAATAGCATTGATCGGTGGCCTCTCCGAAAAGCAAATGACATTTGAATGAATAGTGAATGTAAAATGTGAAGGAAAATGTTTGACGTAATCTGCCGCTTTCATGAAGGATCATTCTGATAAACAAAAAACAGAGCTGAGGCATTTAACTGGCTGACATTTTACGTTGAATTCATTTTCTGCAGGACACGGAGCTACTGGAGTTGAGGGAGACCATCGAGGCTCTGAAGAGCAAGAATGAAGAAGCCCAGGCCGTGATACACGGAGCCTTAAACACCCCGGATAACTTGAAAGGTTTGGAAACCCACCAGCTGATCCTTATCTTTTTGTGTCTCTCTTCATATCTGCATCTGTTTAACCCTTTAACCCCTGACGTGTCTGTGGTGAGCGTTCTGAATGCATGATTTATATTTAAAATTCCTAAAACTTCAACCATTTGCTCAGTAGGAAACATTTCCAAAAGTACTGATAGAATAGACCTTGGTTTTTCCATAGACATCTGAGCATGCTCAGTGCACCCCCCACCACCTGTGAAAGGGGTGTAAAACACGAGCAGTGAGTGAGACCGACTCGCTATAAAAATAGATGGTTTGGGCTTTTTTTTTTTACACTGTTTTCCTTATTGTTTTTTGTTTTTACTGCTGTCTGCAGTGTTGTGGTGATTTTCTTTCTTTCTTTTTTTTTTTTTTTTTTTTTTTACTGTGAAGTGGCTCTGTGCTAATGTACAAACCAAAATAAACAATTCAATTCACTTTTATCTCAATTAATCCTGAACCTTAGATATAAACATCACATCTTGAAGAGTACCAAGACAATCAGATAGCAAATAGGTCGTTCTTTAGGCTAACAGAGATTTAGCGCAATAGGTAATGCTTCAGACTGCAATGTGGAAGACTGGAGTTTGATTCCCAGTCAACGCAACAATTTTTTCTGCCTATTTTAAAACGAGGGGGCATGGCGCCAAGAGCGCCGGTCGGTAAAGTCACCATTGCTGTGTTTTTACCGAGTTATGACTGTGTAACTGCTTTTTCCAGTTCAACCGAGTGTCAAAAAGCAGCTGGACTGATTTAGAAAAAAGCCCTAAAACTAAAACTACTGGGCCAAAATTCAAGTCTTTGTTGTTGTTCAGTGTGCTCCAGTTCACAGTTCATGTTCAACATTCTAAATCTCTTATTGATGTACATTCTGAGTGCCTTATTTAGTAAAAACCTGTCAAACTTCAATTCCTCTCTTTTTCTATTATTCCATGTTATGTTTTGACCCTAAAACACACAGTAAAGCAAAACCACTGAAGAAAAGAAACACAAGCACATACTCAGATGATGACACTGAAACAGATGCAAACTCACAGCAGCACATTTACCTGAAATAACGTCTCAGGGGTTAAAGGGTTAAATGACTTTTTTGTGTTGCAGACATGCGTATCCGGCGGCAGAACTCATGTGAAAGCATCTCCAGTCTCAACAGTCTGACCAGTATGTCGAGTATGGGTAGCTTGAAGGACCAAGACGCAAAGAAGAAGAAGAAAAAGAGCTGGGTACGTTTGTGAGCGTCAACAGAGACGCAGAGCCAGGGGTTGGCTTGTCTTTAGTGTGAATAATATAGCTGAATGACTCCAGGAACAAAGTGTGACCGGTCTTTCCCTCCTGTGTGTTGTCATTTGTGCTCGTTTAGGTCTATGAGGTGAGTGCAGTCATTGTGACCCTCTGAAGCCTCTTTAATTTTCTGACATAAAAGCATGACGGATCATCCTAAACCGCAACACAATCTCCATCTCTGCTGATTGACAGCTTAAACTCCTGATTAGCTGCCTGTTCTGTGAATATTTGATGTGAATAGATGGCTGTAATTCAGTTAGCGTGGCAATCAGCAGACGTGCTACTTCATGAAAAATTGACTTTTCAGTTTCATTGTCAAAGCTTTTACTAAATATCTTTTTCAAATATATTTTCCTCCATTTATACTATGCTTTATTGTGTCTTTTGTTCTTGTGGAAAATTCCAAATGCTCAGTATTGTGATCAACATTCAACCTTATTGTTTATTCCATTCTGACCAAATCTGACCGTAACGTTTACTTATTTACCGAAATGAATGGAGGCTTAATGTTTAGCATGTCTCAATTAACAAACCTAACACCTTCTTCTTTTACATTTCAGTCAAAAAATCTGATCTTTTACTGTACTTTGGGTTAACTTCTCCCTGTCCCTGCTGTTCTGTTTCTGTGTAGCTGAGGAGCTCCTTCAACAAGGCATTTAGCATAAAGAAAGGAAGCAAAACTTACTCAGACATTGAGGAAATCGTCACCCCTGACTCCTCGGCTCCCAATTCGCCAAAGATGCCTCATGAGTGTGGAGATGGAGGCGAGAACCAGCTTTCATCTCTGAAAACCTCAGCCTCCACCACCTCCTGTGTGTAAGTACCTTAAGACCTCAGAGTTTGATGGCTCTGCACATCCGATCTCCCTAACAGAAGATACTTGGGGTTGAATCTAATGACTGCACTCCATTGGTATTGAAAAGTAAAAGTGGTGAGTGTGCAGTAAAATGATACCTGTCAGTGTGTAATTATTATATGTGATGTGTTTATGATGTGTTGCATTTTACCGGCGTAGATACATACACCCCTATCCTATGAGAACCATGCACACTGCAAAAATCAAAGTCTTACCAAATGTATATTTCTCATTTCTAGTCAAAATATCTCATCACACTTAAAATAAGACATAATCACCTAAAGAGTAACTTTTCAGTGAGATATAAGAACTTATTTTTAGACGATAGCTCTTGAAAATCTTATTTCAAGAAATCTTACCTAGATAATTTTCACTTGTTCCGTTGGCAGAATTTTTTTGCGTACTTAAAGATTTTTTTTTGCTTATTTCAAGCAAAAAACTTTGCCAATGGAACAAGTGAAAATTATATTGGTAAGATTTCTTGAAATAAGATTTTCAAGATCTATCGTGTAAAAATAGGTTCTTATATCTCACTGAAAAGTTACTCTTTAGGTGATTATTAGTCTTTGTCCTATTTTAAGTGCGATGATATATTTTGACTAGAAATGAGGAAAATACACTTGGTAAGATTTCGATTTTTTCCAGTGTACGTTGAAAAAGTTTACTTTTCAAGAGCTCAGAAACTCAGACCATGTTTCCGATTTGTCGCAGTACACTTTTCAGCGAATCTAAGAGGATTTTTAAAGTGTTTATTTATCTTTAATTGGGGAATTTTTTTTCATCCCATAGAGAATCCTTTATTTCATCACAAACATCCAAAATCAACACATTTGGAGATATGTGGTTTTCATCAGACAGGTGAAAAACACAATATATTACTTCTGAATTTGGTATAGAGTTGTATGAAATAGAAATACTCAATTAAACGGTTTCAAATGTGTACGTATCTGCGGTATTTACTTAATTCCACAACTGCTGCATTCTGATGCATCTAGGATCATGGAGACGACAGAGGAAGGGGAAAATGAAGAGAGAGCGGTGTCAAATCTACGTTCAGAACTCTTGATAAAAGAGAGAGAGCTGACGGACATCCGACTGGAGGCCTTAAACTCTGCTCATCAGCTGGAGCAGCTCAGAGAAGCCATGAACAGCATGCAGGTCTGTTTTGCCCTGAGTCTTCATGGGTTTAGATCAGTGGTTCTTAACTGGTCTGGCTTCAGGACCCACTATCACCCCTAAATGACAAGCCACGACCCAAACTGATAACAGTTAAACGTCTCAAATGTATTTAATAAAAAAGATGGTGTGTTTTGAACCTGAGATAATACAAAATATCAGACTATGCCAACACAGAAGACGAGTTTAATGATTAACCAAACTGACCAGCAGGTGGTGATGTTAAGTATGAAAAGATCCCCTTTTACACCATATTAGGTACATTTTAACCAAAACCAAAAATGAGCACTCAGTTAAAAATTAAAAGTGCTTTCAGTCACTTATTCAAGAATTAAACACACTAAAGTTTTTGTCCTAAATGAAGGTAAAACCATATCTGATGTAGTCGTTGCCATACCTGAGTTTCACCATGGTTTGAATAGGACTTTTGGGTCTTTTTTTTTTTTAACTTTATTTATAGAACACTTTGAACTTGTTAGACAGACAGTGTGATGTACAGCATAAGGTATAAAAATACAGAATAAACAACAATTGTCACCTACCACTCACCACCAAAGCCAATCACTCAAAACCTAAATAAAGGACAAAGAAATAGTCAAAGAAACAATTTGTCTAGACAAAAAAAAGTAAAGAAACACATATATACACACACATAAACATATATAAATTAAAACTGAATAAATAATATTAAATAAAATAAAAAGCAAAAAGTTACTATTGGGTCTTCTTTCATGCTGTGAAATATTTGATGTTAATTAGTATAACAGTGCATTTCCGCCACCTACTGTTGGGGAATGTGAATGGACAGGTTTGGTTTCTTATCATTACTTTTTGCCCAGACAGGCCTGTGACCCACTTTTGGTTTGAGAATCACTGTTTTAGATCATCCTATATATATATATGCATGAATGAGATCTCACCATATTAATATGACTTGAATAAAAAGTTCTTTCTGCTCGTGTTACAGTCAACGGTGGAGAACCTGAAGGCAGAGAATGACCATCTGAAGACAGGAAGTCAGGGCCCAATCACCCCTGGATCGGGTCCCACCTCCTCCACATCTCAGCCGTCAGGATTGGCCTCTCTACTGGGGCCGTCACTGAGGCAGCCCATGAGCATGTCCCTCACCAAGTCCTTCAGCCTCAGCCTGAACGACTGTAAAGAGCCTGGTAATGGATCCTCAAACAGCCCTCGAACCAATGGACGATTCATGCTTTTTTCCTTTTTTTCATCCATTTTTCCCTTTCTCTTTCAGATGTGTCACCTGCTGACATGTTGAGCTTTTCTTCACAGCGGGATGAGATCTGTGCACGAGTTCTGGTTCGCATTGGAGATCAATCTGAGGTAAACACACAATACCTTTGTCAGGGTTTATAGCAGTTTTAAGAGTTACACAGTGAACAGTTGCACTATAATTTTTCTGTGTGCGTGTCTGCAGGACTGTAAGCAGCAGCAGCAGCAGTACTACCTGGGCTCAGTGCCGGTCAGTGGGAAGACCGACTGGGCCAACCTCGACTCCCTCATAGCAAAGACCTTCAAAGTAAGTCAGAGCTCCACCTTCACTGTGCAGACATGACTGTAGTCAAGTCAAAATGACTCCCAATATTTTTTTATTTTTTTTTCAGGACTACCTTACTCAAGTGGACCCAACATCCAGCCTGGGTCTGTCTTGTGATTCGCTGCACATGTATCAGCTGGCCCAGGGAGGACAGAGGCTGATAGGAGGGGACAAACCCCAAGCCTCGCCTTATCGTTGCCTTGGCAGTGCTTCACCTAAGATTTTTATCACTTTGAAAGGTGAGTGAAAACTGAGAAGGAGTACAGACCATTTTGATGCAGAAAAATAGCACAGCCTTGATAATCTCTTTTTCTGCGCAGTTCGATATCCATTCTAACACAATTGGATATCAGATTGTTGATGAATGCTGTATTTCTGCAGACCTTAAAAAGTATAAGATCCGACAATCAAAATTTTAAGCCTATTAAGAGAAAAAAAAATCACCAAATTAAGAATTAGGAACTTTAGTCACACAGTAAACCAGAAAAACATGAAACTAGAAAAAAATACAGAACATTTCTAATATTGTATTCATAACTAGAGCTTTACTGACTGAATTTGAACTTTTCGTTCACAGGTTGAGTAGGTGGTATACTTTTGAGAACAGAAAATGTTACTGTTGAAGTATTTGAGATTATACCTTACCTACATGTAATGCTGTTGGAAGTATTCTATAAATGCTAATGCTTTTCTACCCTCTGTCACATTTCTGCTTCTTCTTAGGTATTAGAGAAAAGTGTGTTGATTCTCTGGTGTTTGAGACCCTCATTCCAAAGCCCATGATGCTGCACTACATCAGCCTGCTGCTGAAGCACAGGCGTCTGGTTCTGTCTGGGCCCAGTGGGACGGGGAAGACCTACCTGGCCCAGCGGCTGACCCACTACCTCCTGCAGCGCAGCCAGGCCGACTCACCCGAGGCCGAGCACGAACCCTGCCTCCAGGGACGAAGTGCTGCTGTCACCTTCAACCTGCACCGTCAGTCACAAAAGGTGATGCATGACAGGATTTATGTCACCCAGATGTCTTCAACTTACTGTTAAATACATGCACAGAAAATTCACACTTGTTCACTTTTACAGGATTTGCAGTTGTATCTGTCAAATCTAGCGAATCAGATCGACAGAGACAGCGGAGGAGACCTGCCTCTGGTTGTTATCATAGATGACATCAGCGATGCAGCAGCCATCACTGAGCTCGTCAACGGAGCTCTGACCTGCAAATATCACAAATGGTGCGTCACTTCCACTAGTTGCAACATTTCCAAAGAATCAAGATAAAACTGTTTCCAGGAAAGATAATCATATTTCCATTTGCTGTTTTTACAGTCCTTACATCATCGGAACCACAAATCAGCCTGTGAAGATGTCATCTAACCATGGACTTCACCTAAGCTTCAGGTCAGGCTACATCCAATGTAGAAAATGGTAGAAGAAAAATCTGAGACACTTGGAATATAAAGTTTTTTTGTTTGTTTGTTTTTTAATTTATTCGTTTGCACTATTTAATGTATTTGACCTTAAACTGGACATGTCATGTGACTAGTTTCACATGATGTGTTGAGGTTCAAGGTTACTTCATCTATACCACTGGGTAGATCTGTTTTGCAGAAAAAAATATTGCATTTGGCATTCCATTACAAACACACACTGAACCTGACAAGCAGGTACGTGGTCGAGTGTCAAGACAAAAAGCACTCAGTGTTCCGCCATTCACCAGGTTTAACGTTAGGACATGTCTCTACATTGAAGGCTCTTCAGAAGATATTTCTTCGTTCTGAAATGTGTTGGCATCATCCATGAGATGAATAAAGGATTTTTTATTTTAATAATCAGATTGCCTCAGACTTTTTCCTGTTATCAACATTGTATATTTTTAAGATTCCTGTTATTAGTCATTTATGATCATTTTTCTACCAATTTTGGTTTTCTTAAATTTCAAAACATCTTCTCTTTATTAGGCTGTGCATTATTTGATGAAAAAGATTTAAAGACATATGTTTTTCATATTTATACAGAATGGTAATGTTCTCTAATAACGTGGAACCGGCCAACGGTTTCCTGGTGAGGTACCTCCACCGTAAAGCTGTAGAAACCTACCAAGAGGAGGAGCTGGACCCAACACAGTACCAGGCCCTCCTCCATGTACTAGACTGGGTTCCTCAGCTTTGGTACCACCTGCACGCTTTCCTGGAGAAACACAGCACTTCAGACTTCCTCATAGGTGAGAAATGATGGAAACACTGTCAGCGATTCAGGATGACATGAAATGCTTTTAAAGCGTTGCAGGGGAACGTTGGAACAGTGTGAATTGTCCCATCTGAGCTCGACTCAGACCAGTAAATGATGATGCTGCAAGTCGGCCTGTCAGACTGTTAGTGTGAGAACAAAGTGTTTAATAATGTATGGCTCAGTATTTGTTGGCAATAACTCATTTTCAGCATTATTATTAGCTGTGCCACTGGTGAAAACGCAATCGTTTTTTCTGTATTTACTGGCAACCACTCCTGCTGAATAGACCGGAGGAATTTTCAATCGTCTTGTTTTTATGGTTTCATCATATCATTATATACTAAAACTGCAACTGTAGCAAGAAACTCAATATCAGTATCCTGATTTATAACTTCAGATGCTGCAAATTATACCCTCCTCCGAATAAACTCAGAAAGCAGCATTTAGCTTGAAAGTACACGTCTCATTGTCAATCACTGGCCTGAACAGGCCTTTACATGAGAAATCTTTAGGCAAGGCCAGTTTATTTATGTTGTACATTTCATACACAAAGGCAATGCAATGTGGTGTAAGCAAAATAAAAATCCAGAGGGTAATAAAAAAAATCTGACACAATAAAAGAAAATATATTTTTTAAAAACTGTGCTTAGGAGAGTACAAGATATATGAAATACTGATATAACCTCATAATTATAATTACACAACAATATTTTTGCACACTTATTTATGTGTATTTCTTTAATTACCATATTGCTAATATATTGTCTAGTAAATATTGTACAAATTTTTGTTCTAACTGTGTGTTAATAGA
>JAPQRP010000028.1:18843438-18859453 GCA_037367295.1 Apogon hyalosoma
TACAGTTTATGTAGACCACAGGGAAATGTTTGAAAATGCATAATTCCATTTAAAAAAGCTAAATATCACTCCTTTAAGAGGTCCAGAAAAAGCTTCTGGACACACAGACATTAATAAGAAAAAGGTGAAACGTATACTCATAGATGAGGCAAACTCGATGTCCTCCATAAAAATCATTATAACAAATTAACACTTGATATGTGACAGTGTAGTAGAGAACTTTCAAAATAGTTTTGTTTTTTTGGCTTTTATTTGCTGTACCTCAGCATTTTAATAGTAGGGAAAACAATGTAACACATCATATTCTGTAAGATCATCGTGTTTGTAGAGATGATGTCTTCCTTAAGTACATCACAAGCACTGAAATCAGTGTGTGGTTTTGTTTTCATTGGACAGGAAAAGAAGAATGATATGACAAAAGCAGGCATTTCAGATATGCAATGTTTTCAGCAGATCTTGTAGTATAAAGGACATCTTTGTATTTTGGCTTGCGGCCTTCATTGTCATCATCCATGATCTACTATGATGCTATGAATCTTCTCCTTCTCCATGCCCTTTGGATGTACGTAAAGATCTGACAGAAACTCCTACTTTGTTTCTCAACCCCTTTTCAGTCAGTTCAGCCACAGGAGCTTTGAGTTTCCATCAGCCCTCAAACTAATTCACATTAATGTGTTGAAGACCTGAGGTGGCGTGTCAGTTGAAGGGCAGCTCACCGTCTTTACCGAGCGTATTTCCTGGTCGGGGTTTCAAACTTGAGCAGAGAAATGCGGTCATGCAACCAGAAGTGTTGGTCAACTGAGGCGAATGCAACATGAGCCTAATTGATGGATTGCGGGAGCTTGTGAGTGGTAAATTCAGCTGTGTGTCAGTGAGTCAGTCAGTCACACGTTGTCCTAAACAGACGCAAATGTACTGTAGAAGCTTTTGAAGAAGACACACTGTCCTACATACGCTGAAAGCCCACACAAAGACACCTTTATCCAGAGACAATGACAGATTAGAGATTGTTTGCAGGAGGACTTGCTGCCTGCTGGATGCTTTAATGCCAGCAACACCTCTGGGCATTGCTGGGAAGTGTGCTGATTAGCAGGGATTAGTGTTTGAGCCAAATCGGGAGGCAGACCTGATCTTTGTTGGGAATGATGGTTCCAGAAGCTGGATGCTTGCCTGCACAGCGATATCCCAGCAGCCTCAGCAGTCCAGACAAATGGAGCGTGACACAGACTGGGAAGAAACCAGAACAATAGAAAGAGGAAATGTCAGACTGTGGTAGTGGGAGGAAAATGGACAGACGGTCATTTGGGTGTGAGATAAGAAGACATTAGGAGAGGTGAGGAGAGGAAGTGTCTACAGCTACAGCGAGGTGAGAGCTGATGGGATGCAGAACCCTGCTGGTTTTATACGCCATATAAGCCCAGTCAGCTTTGGAGACGTTTTCTCCTTATGCACAAACACGCCAGGGATTCTGTTCCCGATACTTAGCACCGAGCCTGAACCAAACCATCAGTGTAACGGCTGCACAAATGTATCTTTCCCATGATGCCATTTGATTGGCAGATAAAGCTTTGGTAGCCTTCAGTGTGCTGCCTGTCTTAGTGCAGTATCTAGATATGGTGTCGAAAGTGATGACATCTTCCTGCTGCTTCTTTGTGCTTGACATGAGGGAACACGTGTTGAGATTCATCCAAGACGTTCTCGTCACCCCGGCTATTTTAAGACCTGTTTCGATAGGAGGTCTTCCTCTTTGGCATGTCTCATCTAAGGTACTGCCCTTAGCCTCACATAGAAGCTGGGTTTTTCAGTATTTCTACATTTTTAGTTTGACCTGTTCCAATCAGAAGAGAAACTTGAGTTAATTAACTTCTAAAAATCTTTAGTGGTCTAGTTTGAAGAATCAGTGATGTCGTGTCAATATAAATAAAAATTCTGTAAATTTCATGCTCATTTTCTTTATACCTACTTCTTTACTAAATTTGTTCAGCTGCACTTGGTGTTGGCTCAGTCTGTCATGTTCTCATGTCAGTTTTCCCTCTCCGTGACTGATATTTTTAGGTTTTGTTGACTTTTCATTTTTAGAATACTTGACGGGGCCAAGTATGTGTCTTTGAAGACACCAGTGGGATAAGTACATCACGCAGCCCATACGCTGTTACCTGATAACGATAGCTAATGCTGTCAAACCGATGAATGATTTAGTTGTATAGGTGATGTCACGCTCTAAATATGGATCAGACATACATACATACAATGTGTAAGAGATCAGACCAAGTAATATATGGATAGAAAACAGATGATGGATTTAGCAGGAGAAGGTAAGCATATATGATTTCTTCTTTTTCAGACCGCCCAAAGATCCGTATGCCACGTGCTCTCAGATCTCGCTACATCAGGCAGGTTGGAGAGCAGATCAACCTGGTCATTCCCTTTATTGTAAGTCACCAACTATTGTGCACGTAACTACTAGATGTTGCATGAAAAGAAATAAAAATAAAACCCTGTATTGCATGAAGGCTGAGCAAAAGTCCGTAACACAGATCTCACGTGTCATTGTTTGTTTGTGATAATGGTGGTTTTTACTTTTAACCCATAATATATATAATAATAATATATATGGATACATGTCTATAATTATATGTGTAGATATGTGTATATAGGTGTACGTATGAGTATCTCCTCTATCCAACCTGTGGCATGTTCAGCATGTGCACAGCTGTAAATAGTATTAATAGCTTTTTTTAAATTTGTCTTTATTTTTGATTTCGCTCTTTTTTGCTCTTGTGTGCTTTGTTTGTGCTCCACTCTTGCTGCTGTAAATTTGGAATTTTCCCTTGTGGGACTAATAAAGGAATATCTTATGTTGTCTTATGTTATGTTATGTTATGTTATGTTATGTTATGTTATGTTATCTTATCTTATCTTATCTTATCTAGACCCGGTGCTACTTATGTGGCAATTCCAAAATATTTTTTTTTTACATTTAACTTTTCTGAAGTGATTTATCACCATTTATTATAATATTATCCTCTGTATTTTGTGCTTTTAGAGTAAAAATCTGTCATTTTCCTTTATTTAATTCACTGGTCATGTAGATATTCATAAAAGCTCAGATTATAGTTGAGGGTTACTGTATCAGAAACAGAGAAAACTGAAGAAAAACTGTCTCCATCCACTGTCGTTGATCCGACTCCATGGGTTTTACTGGTGAATCAATGCTGTAGAAGATGTTTTCATATTCCCTACAGAGCCTCTGAACGTCCAAATGGGTCATATATTGATGACCATGAAAAGATGACAAACTGCATTTTACACCAATTATTTACATGTATTGATAGGATTAGAGGATCAACAGGTATTAAACACTTGAGATCAGTAGATGGTTGTTGCCAGTTGTTGCTTTATGGGTTAAAGGATGGATACATATCGCACGACAAGTGATTATGTTTGTACTTTCTTTGGCACATTACACTGACAAGGTCATGATTTGAGCAGCCCCAAAGTTGATTAGTTATTTAGAAATGTAAGTGAAATGCACAGTTTTTGTAAAATGTTAAACTTGATACTAAGCTACTAAAGGAAAGCTGATGCAGTTTGATAGAGAACATAAATGCTGGACTGTGTTTCAGTGGAAAAGGTACATGTGGTCTGATGAGTCCAGATTGACCCTGTTCCAGAGTGATGGATGCATCAGGGTGAGAAGAGAGGTGGATGAAGCAATTACCCATCATGCCTAGTATCTACAGTACAAGCCTGTGGGGGCAGTGTTATGATCTGAAGTTGGTTCAGTTGGTCAGGTCACCCAGAAAATGAAGGAAATAAATACTATGTTATTGTATAAGCTTAATGATGAAACCTATGCTGTAATCAGGGGTAAATCTTGGCATATGGTTGGCAAGGTTTATGATGTTATTCTCACTATATTAATATATTAATCATGTTAATTTAACGGTGTACATTTGAGTTGTACATTTCACTTAGCATGTGTTGAAATTGTTTTGTCCATGGTACATTTTACCAAATTTACAATAATATGTTTTAAATAATTCTATTACTTAAAGGTGCAGTATGTACAGTAAGATTTGCACATGCTTGTACGCTTATGTGTCGTTTGTGTTGAAGTCTGTTTTGTTCTAAGAGATTCGTGTACATAAGTCAGTTTCGTTTTTGTGTCTTGAGTTGCCTGCATCCACAATAACAACCTCTTTAGTCATTTTTTGTTTGAAAATCGTTGCCTATTTGTTCTTGAATTTTTCATTCTGCCCCCTCTGCGCCTCTTCAGCACTAGCTCGAGACTAAGTACCATTAGCTTAGAAATTGAATCGTCTAACATCAAAAAACAACCAACTCAGCACAAAACATACTGAAGCCAAGCTCAAAAATCTATAAGCAATTTAACCCATAAAGACCCAAACCTCCTCTGCCGACCAAAAGCAAATACTGATGTAAAGGATTTAATAACTGTGGCTCCACTAATCCTATCAATCCATGTAAATAATTGGCGTAAAATGCAGTTTGTCATCTTTTCATGGTCATCAGATATGACCCATCTGGATGGTCAGAGGCTCCGTAGTGAACGTGGAAACACCGTCATTTTCTACAACATTGATTCACTTGTAAAACCCATGGAGCTGGATCGATGACAGTGAACGGAGACACTGGATTTATGTTCAGTCAATGATGTATTTTAATGAAAAGTCGCTTTTTCTTCATTTTCTCTGTTTTGATATAATAACCTTTGAGTTTTCATGAACATCTAGATTAATTATAGGAAATAAAATATGGGAAAATACATAATTCACAGTGAAAAATGCAAAATATAGAGGATAATATTATAA
This sequence comes from Apogon hyalosoma, assembly GCA_037367295.1. Classification (NCBI taxonomy): domain Eukaryota; kingdom Metazoa; phylum Chordata; class Actinopteri; order Kurtiformes; family Apogonidae; genus Apogon; species Apogon hyalosoma. Next base: position 18,848,274 of record JAPQRP010000028.1, read on the forward strand.
TAAATAGTGATAGATTGCTTATGAAAAGTTAAATCAAGAGAAAAATTCATTTGGGAGCTGCCACAAAAGTAGCACTGGGTCTTTATGGGTCTTTATATTATTTAATTGTTTTTAAGTAATAATCACATATTAGTGGGTTAAAAATGTATAGTGATCACACGTAAAGATCTTTTGTCTCCTTCCTCTCTGTATTAACACGTCAGGGAAAGCCCAAACCTGTGGTGTCGTGGCTTAAAGATGGCCAGCCTTTGGACACAAAAAGGGTGAACATCCGAAACAGTGACAAGGACAGCATCATGTTTATCCGCACAGCTCAGAGGGAGGACTCTGGTGTTTATGAGATGAGCGTAAAGGTGGACAGCTTTGAAGACAAAGCAACTTTCACACTGCAGATCGTGGGTGAGTCACACATGCTTGTGTCTGGACATACACATAAACACGAGTATGCACACATGTGCCAGTCGGATTTGTATGTAAACACAGGACTTGTCAGTTCTGAAACTCGTGACTTGCCTCAGAAGAAAGCACCAGTCAACATATTTCACACCTTTAACCGATGCCCTTTGAACCCCAGTGTTTGAACCAGCTGCTGGAGTTACAATGTGCTGAAAGACTTTAGAAGAACTACAATGGAAATGTAGGAGGCACCTTGATGAACGCACTTTTTTAGCCCTTTGTGGAGCAGACCTGTTAATGTGTTTTCCCCCAGAGCTGCCTGGTCCTCCAGCAAGTGTGAAGCTGGTTGACTGCTGGGGCTTCAACGCCGCTCTGGAGTGGACCGTGCCCAAGGATAACGGCAACACGGAGATCACAGGATACACCGTCCAGAAGGCAGACAAGAAGACAGAGGTGAGGACCCACCATGTACCACAGAGGCACCGTCATAATCACTCTGGTCTTAAATCTGTCACTTCACAGTGACAGATATCTGGAATAATTAGGCAGAAATGAAAAGAAGAGGGGACTTGGAACAAAGAAAACGTATAAAGTCAGATGGATAAAAAGAAATAATAAAAAATGGAGTAATAATTAACTTAATGATTTTTTTCTGGGACTTTAAGACTAAGTTGTTTAATAGTTTGCAAATATTGTATGTGTACGATCTATTTAATGTCCTCACTCATCTCGAGATTGGATTCAATAATAAATCACTGGTCAACAGCTCAGAAGCACAACTATCCTCTGTGCATCTTAATTAGTGACTTGCACTATTTTCTATCTGTAAACTCTTAAAGACCTAAAAGTGTTCTAAGGTTAAGCTTTTTTTTTTTTTTTTTTGGTTATCTTATCTGATTTAGGAGAATCTCGGTTTTATTTGTTTAATTTAATGCCACACTATTATATTTCCTTTATCTGAGTATGAATGAATTTACGAGCCTAAAAAAACAGTTTGATATTTTTAAATGTGCAACTTATAAGAAGATATTTTATCCTTACAAGATAAGAAAGTTAAACATTGATGTTATAGGGTTCTAAATAAATTATCGTCCACTATAATCCGCTCAAGTAAAGAAATTGTGGTGAATCAAGGCAGGACAATGTTGGAGCTTAAACACATCCATTATGGAGCCCCAAAATGTCAAAATGAGACCTAATGTTGTACTACTGAAAAGGTGAGAAAATCCACTTTACCTGACCTTTTCAAGGATGTGGGTAGGATAAGATGTTCAAAAGTTACTGAACATTTACCAGTTTTTAATGTTTAATATATGTAATCAGATAAAGCTGTACATTTAATCTAGAAAATATTACTGCAGTATACATGAACAATGTAAACAGTACTTAAATAATGCAAAAAATCAAATATAAATGCTTCTGCAGTGTGGTATAAGTAGAGCTGTGAATATTTGTTATGTTATATTTTGTCAGAATCAACAAATTTCCACACCTTTACTCAAGAATCAGAGTCGATAAAGTGTTGAGGTGTTGTCCTAAACTGTGGGTGTGTTGTGTGTCTTCTTGTTCAGGAGTGGTTCACAGTGTTGGAGCACTACCACAGGCTAACCGCTACCGTCTCAGACCTCGTCATGGGAAACTCCTACGCCTTCAGGGTTTTCTCTGAGAACCGAGTGGGCATGAGCGAGAGCAGCGCGGTCACTAAGGACGTGGCCACCATCCAGAAGACAGGTGAACAGTTCATTCCAGTTTGTTCATACGATACGTAGTTTTGATAACATTTTATATTAAAGGTGAAAGAGCTAAAACCAGGGGGAAACAGCAGGACTGGAGAATGCACACCGTCCCTCTGCAGCTCTTTCCTCTCAGTCCAAATCAAACACTGTCAGCGATCACTGACCTGACGTTTTACAGTCTTCTCCATTTATCAATAATTACAGCTGTTGGTTGTGTATTTAACCCTCAAAGACCTAAACAGCTGCTGATGACAAGAAGCATGTGCCGATAAAACATATTTAATAACTTTTAAACCACTAATCCTATCGATACATTTATATAATTCAGGTAAAATGCAGTTTCTCATGTTTTCAGCAGGATCAGATATGACATATTTGGATGTTCAGAGGCTCCATAGTCAACATGAAAACACCATCATCTTCTGTATTGATTAATCAAGAAAATGCATCATGCAAACACATGTAGTGTGACAAATGGCAGTGGTTGTAGATGCTTGTTTTTAAGCACACTTGATGTTATAATTTGCTGAGAAAGCCACTTTTTCTTTGTTTTATAACAACCTTTGAGTTTACTCTGAGCTTTTATGAACATCTACATGGTCAGTGAATTAAATATAGGAAAAATAAAAACAGATTTTTACTATACAATACAAATATAAAGGATAATATTATTTAAAAAAAATGGAGATAAATTGCTTAAGAAAGGTTAAATGTGAAAATTCCTTTGGAAGTCACCACATAAATACATCCAAGTCTTTAGTGGTTATCTCCCCACCTGCCTAAAAACACCTGTGATTAGCCTACGTCTACATCATGGCTAAAAGTGTTGTTTCATGTCAGACCAGTTTTATTATGATATGGTCAGGGTTCCCGCGGGGTCTTAAAAGGTCTTAAAACATCTTGAATTTACAAATCTGCATTTAATACCTTAAAAAAGTCTTTAAAAGGTATTGAATTTATGATATGATATATGTTGCCATAAACTTGTTCATGGTATTGTGTTTAAATGTGTCTGCAAAATGTCCAAGCTGCTAAGAAAGTGGCGTTAGTCGACTCAGTTTCATCAATTATCGCTAACTTTGCAGCCCCAGGTGAGAAAATGATCACTGAATATTCAGTTCAACACACGTGCAGCTGTTAGTCACGCTGAGAAAGCTGAATGTGGGAACTTTAATGTACGCAAGCAAAAACTAAGCATGAGGAAATGCAAATGAAATAACGCCTGGTTGGAGAAAAGATCATTCTCAATCTGGTTGACTCGAGTGGAGTAGAATGGCTGTGAAATGGGCATTAAATTCTATTCTAAGTAGTCTTAAAAAGTCTTAAATTTAACGTGTAGAAACCTGTAGGAACCCTGTATAGTGAAATGTATTTAAAGAACTGGTGGTCAACAACACCCAAAAACACTGTCAGGCGCAGCAGCTTTACTTATATTAAGTGTCAGTCAACAGATAAGACCTTTGTTCCTGCTCTTGGTTCAGCGGTTCCAAATAAAAGATTCTGCAACTACTAGTGAGTGAATATATGTGTCGGTCTTAACAAAGAAAGAGAAAAGCTTAGCAATGGTTTATTAGTGACGTAATACGTTACTTTTTGTAATGCTATTGTAACAAACAGTTATATAGAACTCTGTCTTTTATTAGCATTTTCTTATACATAATTATAAATATCATATAATCTAATAATGAATGTGTATATGATACTGTTATTAATTTATATAGTCTTAATAACACCACTAAGTATCATGTAAAGCTTTTTAAGACGATATGATATATGAGGCCATTAACTAATACTTTTGACCAGGACCTTAATAGAAGTCACTGCAGTATTTTTTGTGGTACAGTGTGGAGTGCTTTAAATGGAGGGTTTCATTTTACAAGTGGATACTGCTGGGACATTATTTTAATGAGCTGTCGTAAGTCTCTGAGAGTCTTGAGTGTGTGTTTGTGTGTATTTAAAGTGAAGACTTGAGGAGTGGAAAGGGTCTTGGCACTACTTTAATCATAAGTGGACAGCTCCTTTGGCCGCTGCTTAGCTCTTACTGAAATAAATCTGTGCGGCTCAGACAACGTTAAGACAGCTGGCAGAGTAAATGTTGCTCTTCCTGTGTGTGTGTGTGTGTGTGTGTGTGTGTGTGTGTGTGTGTGTGTGTGTGTTTATATATACCTGTGCCAGCCTCTCAGCAACTAATGCCATCGGATGTCGGTTCAGAACATGAAATATCTGTGGTTTGCCGTGTCCACACTTCACAAAAAGATACTGCTATAAAACATTTGAGACGAGGGCTCTGTTTTGGTTTCACAATACAGTAGCTGTGATCAAAATGCTGTGATACATTTAGAAACTGAAAGCACACACACACACATACATATATATGTTTTTTTCTACAATATATTTACTGACTTTTAACTTTTTAACATAATACAAACACATCAGATGTACATACACAAACACATTTAACTTGCACCACAATAAATTTCCCCCATAACAGTGGGAGCAGAAATGCCATCAATAACTAGACTTTCCTACATTTCCTGAAGGAAATGTAACCCGCGTGCTTGCCTCTTGCCGGATTGGTGGACTTGCGGCTAGGTGCGACGTAAAAGCAAGAAATAGCTCCCATTCACTTCATATGTGGAATATGTTATAGGCAAAATAAATCGTCATCATCCTCAAAAGTCAAATAGATTGGTTGTTTCTATCAGTTATAATACTCACACATGGTCCCCAGACAACTCTCATAAAAACACTTCTAATTTCTTTTAACTTAGGGTGATTCAAACAGCCAGAGATGGACTCACAACCACTGTCGGTCACAGGTCTTAAAAAAAACTGATAGTGTTTTTGAGAATGAAATAGGTACAGCAAAACATAAGACAACGAACCTCAAGTGTACGCAAGTTTTACACCACTAGTACAGAACAATGCAAGAAAAACTTCGTAGCAATATGAAGACAGACAGTAGATAATGTATTTTACTGCTGTTTTAACATCTCCGCTCCCACCAGATCACCGATGATCCAGTTGCAATTTTGTATTAAACTTGTTAAAGTTTCTACAATAAACCTTTTATCAATATAGGTGTTTTGTACCTTGTTAGAAAGATTCGATCTTAGTGATTCATACTAAGTTTATTTTACAGTATTTCTGAGCACTGAAACATGATTGGCAAAGGAATCATTTAGATGGTGATGAAAGCAAATGGGACGAGTGAATGTAGTTCAGGTTGTATTTAACTTTCAAATGAAGTGTCAGTGATTAATTTTGGCTTTGGAACTTGGTGTGGTAAATAGGCGAGCATAAAAACAAATTAGATGGGCTGTGGCTCAGTTGGTAGAGCGGGTCGTCCAAAGGGTTGGCGGTTCGAATCCTGGCTCCACATGTCCACATGTCGAAGTGTCCTTGGGCAAAACACTGAACCCTAAATTGCTCCCAGTAGGGTCTGGCAGTGTATGAGTGTGTGTGTGAATGTGAAGGTGAATGTGAGGAATTGTAAAGCACTTTGGGCCCCATGAAGGTGCATAAAATGCACTATATAAGTTCAGTCCATTTACCATTTACATCAGCTATAAAAGTACAGAAACCAGACAGATATACTGCAGATTTAACAACTGAAATGAAGTGTCACATCATCACATCTGGTCCTTGATAAAAACTTTCCAGTACAGAAAATGATCTTTGATTGTCTTTGAGTTCTTAGATGCACTGTCAGGGATGTTTCAATCATAGCATAAAGTCAACACAAACCTGAAGACCTGCTTTAACCCCTGGGGACTGTTATGTGCATTTTACGTGCTTTACATTCTTAATTTTTAAAATAATTTTGGCTGTGTTCATGCATATGGCTTGAATTTTCACAAGATTTTGTATTTATATTAATCTGCAAGTGCAACAATGTTCCACTGAAAGCCCTTCAAATCAATATATAATATATTTTTTTATAGCTACCCTTTGAAGAGCACATTTTTTTGCTTAGTGGTATGAGTGTGTTTTGCACAAAAATACCAATGCAAAAACAAAAAGTAGTGTTGATAATTGTTAACATACACTAGGCTGTAATAATTCAACACACAAAAAAAATACTTTGCATGTTGTATATTGAAAATAATTCAGATTTGGTTTTTTTGCATAGTTTCAGATGTAAACCTGGGATTTAAAAGGTGAAAATATTTTTTAAATCATAATTGGTATCAATATCAACGATATCAATAATTAAGTCAGTTGTAGGTGAAAAAAGAACTCAAAGAAAGCATAATATTATATTAATAGTTTTCAGAGCTTGCTTTGAAACAGCGTATTTTTTGCGCTTTGCAATACAAGTGTGACTAATATTAGAACAGGATCTCAGGGTTAAGGCGTCAGAGAACAGGCGAAGTGATGTAATGTTAGTATCAATAAGTACGCATATAACAAAAAGATGCAGCTTCTTCATTTTGATTTTCAATCAAGTTAACTTTGTTTCGTGTTTCAAAATTCTCAAAAATATAAGTGACTAAACATTCATAAGTGTGATAGTTGTATAGTAGTTTGCAAACAAGCCTGTGTATGCTGTTTTTCCATGTCTTCACAGGTATCATCTACAAAGCTCCTGAGTACCAGGAGCACGACTTCAACGAGGCTCCCAAGTTCACCACGTCACTGACTGACCGCGCTGCTACTGTGGGATACACCACCAAGCTGCTGTGTTCTGTTCGTGGATGCCCCAAGGTCAGACCATATACAATACACTGATAACTGTCCATTCACACACATGGTTAAGTGTGAATAGTGGCCTGCAGATAACTGTTTTGTTTTATGTTTCTTCTCACACTGAGAGCCCTTCAAGGAGACTATAATACAGTGTAGAAATGAAGAGTGGCAGCAGAAAAAGAATAAGCATGATGGGTCATAAGAGTGTCCTAACAGTGGTTCAGACAAACAGTAGATGTCCTGTCGGTGCTAATTTACATTCAAGAGGACACTGAAACGTCAACGAATACTGAGTATTTAAAAAGCCAGAGATATGCCATCAAATATTGTCATTTAGAACTGAGAAGTTGATATGAGAGGAGTCATGTGTGGACTTTGATACAAAGTGTAGTAAACAGTGACCAAAGTCATATGCAAATGCATCAAGTTCCTATCTCTTTCAGCCATGTACAGCCAATAGTGTCATGTGTCTATTCTCAGATAAGAACAGTTAAAGGGGTGGTCTGAGGTGACAGCAGCTAAAGTATGGCTAACCCACACATACTCATAGATCCACAGTTATAGTACTGCGCACAAGTCTAAGACCACATTCTGCTTTGTTGATTTAGCAGAGTTGAAATGAACAAAAATGTTTATTTCTCATTCGCTTTTCTTCAGATACAACCAGGAAATGCAGTGAATATCTACACAGCTTTAAAAGATACACAAAAAACTGAACTAAATGGGTTGTAAAGGTTAAAATCACTATTTAATGTGACCCCTGACCCCATGACAAGAAGCTGTACGATTAAAAACATCAGACATGTGTTGAATGAAACCTGGTATAAAAGATTAGCAAATTAATGCCATACATCTCATATTGTCTGAACAAAAGGGTCACAGACATGTTAAGTGCAAAGGGAGGTCACACTAAATGCTACCACTTTGGTTTATAGTAGCGAAACTTGTTTTTACTGTTGTACACACTTCACTTATATCTAGATTGTATCTTAATACAGAGACTGAGAAATGCATATGTGGTTATTAGACTTTTACTAAACCAACAAAGCTAATGTTGGCCTTGGATGTTTGTGCAGGTCTGTATACACAACTACTACAATTAAAAAAGCAAATGAAATGCATATCTTTTACTGATTAATTTCATAAAGAATTATTTTATATGAGCTTCACGGTGCATTTCATTCATGTGCGGACATTTAGACACAAGATTTAGTTTAGTTTATAGTTTATTTGTCAGGGACAATGTACAAATACATTCATCTCAAAGAGAAGAGATGCTTTGCACCAGAGTTAGCTACAAGCTACTTCCATCTGCTGTCCTCAGGCAGGTGTGCACACAATATAGAACATTTACATTACTTGTGTATTTATTTAAATTTCATAATGTTTCCTAAAAATTCAATTTCATCATACTTCATTCCTAAAACAGGTTTTAAAATCATGCATTAAAAGTCAATCTGTTCTAATTTGTCAACCATTAAACATAGATTAAAAATATTTACCAGTGAATATATATAACACTACTTTATATTAAAAACATGCCAGTGCATCTCATGTTGGCACAGTTGGGAATTGAGGATATATATTTTTTTAAATATTGTGAATAACTGTTCAGATCAAGAGACAACTGCATGCAGCGATTTGCCATGGAGCGGCCATGGCTCAGGAGGTAGAGCGGGTCATCCAATAACCGAAGGGTTGGCGGTTTGAAACCCGCTCTGTCCTAGTCAGTCCATTGTGTCCTTGGGCAAGACACTTCACCCTATTTGCCTCCAGTGTCACTCACACTGGTGTATGAATGTTTGGTGGTGGTCAGAGGGGCTGTTGGATGCAAATTGGCAGCCACGCCTTCCCCAGGGCAGCTGAGGCTACAGATGTAGTTTACCACCACCAGAGGGAGAATGTGGGAGTTAAAGGTTTAATAATGTAGAGTGCTTTGGATGCCTTGAAAAGCGCTATAGAAATCTAATCCATTATTATAATAAACAGAAAAAAAATACTCAAGAAAACTTCTATCATATTGAGACTTACTTTGGATAAGTTTCCCATTACGAAGCTCAATCCTAAGACATTCTTTAGTCTTTATTTAAACTGTGTTCTTAACAACAGTAAATCACTTCAATATGCTGTACAGTGCTTTAAACGAGGTATTAATATCACTGCTACAAGAGCTGGGTGGGCACTGGAATGTCTGTGAAGTTTCACCATGTCTCTCACTGTTCTTGGAGGCGGACGCTTTGGTTAAACATATCTTTACAGTTGTCTGACTGACGCAGTGGGCTTAGATGGAAGGCCATGTTTGAAACACGGTTGAATTCACGTCCCAGCTGTCCTTGGACGCAGACACAAGGAGAGCAAGCAGTCGGGATCATGCAGGCCACACAAGCTATTTGGCTTAGTTTAATTAGGACAAATCAAATGGCGTGCCAAAACAATAAACAAAGAAATAAAGATGTTTAGAAGGCTACGGGTTCATGTTTCAGGGACATCTGAAACGTTCCAGAAATTGTAGTCCGATTTTTCCCTCAGTGTGACATGCACGGATGAATCCCAGAGCTGTGACTACTATGTGTTAATGACGACTGCCTGTGTTTGAGAACGAAGGAGCAGTTGCTGATTCACACCCCACGCCTGAAACCAGAATCTGCAAACCTGGACCTCCTGTGGATAAAATGAGTCTTACAGCACTGCTCCCTATGGACCAGCAGACTTAAGTCCTGCAAAGGAGAGCAAGCAAAGTAGTAACAGCTGTGTGAAAACATATCTGTGATCATCAGTGGGGGTCCACGGAGAGGGAGGTGTCTAATATCCATATCATACAGAGCATACGCAAACTGCTTTCATAGGGACTTGGCTTTAGTGGAGTCAATACATATGGCTGTAATACTGCATAATTAACCCATAAAGACCCAAACATCCACCACTGACCAAAACCATCTACTGATCTAAACTGTCTGATACCTATTTATCCATTAATCCTATCAATACATATAAATAATTAGTGTAAAATACAGTTTGTCATCTTTTCATGGTCATCAGATATGACCCATTTGGACATCATCTTCTTCAACATTGATTCACCTGTAAAACCCATGGAGTTTGATAAATGACAGTGGCTGGAGACACTTGTTTTATGTTTAGTTATTGATATCTTTGCAAAAAAAAAAAGTCAGTTTTTCTTCAGTTTTCGCTGTTTCTGATATAATAACCCTCAACTTTACTATGAGCTTTTACAAACATCTACATGATCAGTCAATTAAATATAGGAAAATACCAGGTTTTCACTAAAAAAAATGAAAAATACAGAGGATGATGTTATAATAAATGGTGATAAATCACTTAAGAAAGGTTAAATAGAGAGAAAAAATTAATTTGGGAAGTGCCACAAAAGTAGCACTGGGTCTTTATGGGTTAAAAGAAGAATTATTCATGAATCACTCACCTTTGTTTCGAGGTGGCTTTTATCATAATTAACCACTGCCATAGTGGACAGTTGGGCTGTAAGTATGAGTCACTTTCTTTGCTCTGGCTCTGAGTTCAGAGTCATTGAAACCCGCTGAGGAGTCCAGCTGAAAGGCATGTAGTGTGATAAGTCGTCCTGCCGTCTCTGATAAATCGTCACATTTAAAGTAGACAGCATGTTAGGAGAGATAAGCAGTGAAAACAGAGAAGAGACAAAGATAAGAGGTTTAACTTGTTGTCCTGTTATGGATGAGCACAGATGTCGCTTTATCACAGAAGGCACTATTTTTGCCACCATCCACTTTGGCTCTGTTGTCAGCATGACTATCCATCATCCACCTTTTACATCCATAGGCAGCAGTGAGATTGGGCAGAATTTCTTACAGGAAAAGTACATTAATCTCACATTATATAAATGTATTACCTGAATTTGAGAGTTATAGCCCCTATTCCATCTAGGCATATGGATCCAAGTATGATCTCATTTATTCATAGATATTTTGGTGATACAGCGAATACTAATAGTCAGCAATATTAATTGTATTGGCAGCAGTAATGTGTTGGAGGTGTTGGGTGATAACATCAGCACTAGCTTTTCTCACTGCTGCCAAAGGCTCAGATATACTTGGTTAATGCCCAAGATAAAAATCTGTCTGTTTTGCATCCTCCTCTAACAACTCCAACATTAAGTGTAAAAGGAGAAGCCCAAAATGAATCGTCCTCACCTGCCCTGTCCTGTCCTGAAATTGGATCCTGTTCAAGGTGAAACCTATACCTACAGTTGCAGGAAAAATTATTAGATCACCCTTGTTTTCTTCCATTTCTTGTTCATTTTAATGCCTGGTCCAACTAAAGATACATTTGTTTGGACAAATATAATGATAACAACAAAAATAG
>JAPQRP010000028.1:18864489-18876529 GCA_037367295.1 Apogon hyalosoma
GGCTTCACCAAACCACTAGCCACGAGTGAAAGAAAAGTTTTTGTATTATCATTCATATTCTCTGAAAAATGGCCAAAAAAATCATAAATTCTGCTAGGGTATGTAAACTTATGAACACAACTGTAAATATTCAACTATTCAGAATTTAACAGGTGTAATGTAAACAGCTTATTTCGATTGCCTTTTTCTAAATAGAGCAATTTTTGATTAATACATGAGAAATGTCATTATTATTCTGATTTTATGAAGATTTTGAGGGGTTTTCGTCTGTAGGTTGCTCCTATTCAGGCTTAGCAGACAAAGATCCTCTCTAGCAGTGATGGATGCTCTGAAGAAAAGTCATGATCAGAATGAGAAACACACCTATTAAACATTATCTAAATGTCTTATTACTGAGCATTTCAAGAGGATGTGTGAAAGAATGGAAGAGGAAGTGCAACGTCAAAAACCACCTACCACCAGCACTTTGAAACTCACTCTTTTTCATCTTGATAAGCATGGCTGCTTGTAAACAGGAACATTAATACATTATTCTTTTTCATGACTTTTTCAGAAAAAGGGTGCAAATTCAACTATAATGTGGATGTGTGTGTGTTATAGTCACTATAACTGCAGCGATTATGCCAGCATTAAAATCTTTTATAATGCATAATATATATTTATTTTTTGTCCCTGCAGAGGTTATTCTTCCAGAGAGTGAGAAGGGCAAATAAGCCAAGACCTAAAGTTCCCAAGGTGAGAAACAGAAACATTTATTCTTGAGCATGAGAGACTGAGATGGTGCAGATATTTGTCTCTACTTATAAAAATAATATATGTTATGATCTTCCATTTGTTTCCAAAAACCACATATGAGTTGTATTCTGACGCAAATGACGCGACTGTAGTCCCTTCCAAAAATGTATTAAAACAAAAAAAGGTTAATTTACATCATGTCTGACGGTAGAAAAAACTATATACTCATAAGCTCTGTAAGCTCTCTATTTGCAGCTTCACACAAATAACCTTAAAAGCATTAATTCTTATTAGCCATCATCTTTTGGCTCTTACAATATCCATTTATTATATTAGTTAGATTAGTCACTTTCTATTAACGCACGTATCTGTTGGAACTTAATCAGGTTTCTTTCTGTAAATCACACAGATTCAGTTAAATAACACCGCTGTAGATCAGTCAATGAATTTCAGAGCGTGTTAGATTAATACTAGTGTTAAATTAAATCTAAAACCCATGCTTCAGCCTGTCGTTCTTCTTATCATTTTTTAATCACGTGTCACCCCACTCTACTACTTTCTGCTCTCTCCTCCCCAGCTCTTTGTTCATTCACCTCACACGCCCTGCTTTGCGATGTGGTAATGTGGCAGAGATTAATAGCAGTGTAATTGAAATGCCGAATTTGATGTTTTTACAGCTTTAATGCCTCTATTTATATCCTCGGCAACACTTCTGTTTTGGTATTGGCACTTTGATTGAGGCTTTTGAAACACTTCAGTGGTGTAGTCTTTCAGAGAATGAGTGCCACGAAGCTTTACTTACAGCTGGGTTCAACTGCTTACAAGACAAGTCCCATTAAAGTATTAAAAAAAAGCATGAAGCGGTGCCAGAGGGGGACCATGCAGAAGGACAACGAAAGAATGAAAAGTGTGGGAAGAATGAGGGGAATGATAAAAGGATGCACTGCATAGATGAGCGCAGTAGGAGTTAGAGGTTGAAGAATAATGGTTTTACCTCTGCAAAGGACATACCACCAGTTCTTTTTATGACACTTCGAAACACTATATCTTCTGCTGTAATTTCAAAGCCTGTTAAAAAAGGGCCGATAGCACTATTTTTAAAATGAATGATCTCACCAGTAGCTTTTCATTAGGATTTCAACTCTTCATTAAAAGCCAGGTCAGTGTTTTCTCTTTATATCTGTGCTTTGACTTTATGTACGGATCACAATATTCGACTAATCCCGTCAATCAATCGAATTTTATTTATACAGGGCCACCTCATAACAAAAGTTATCTCCTGACATGTTACATTTAGAAGTGGTCTAAACCAGCTCTACAAAGCATGTCTGTTGTGCCGCCATATTTTTGTTAAAACCTGTGTTCATTTTAATGCGTGTGATTTTATTATGGTGGATATTCGACCTGTTATTTAATTATTCTGGGTACAATTTGTCAAGGTCTACTTTTCATTGCATTTCTTCGCTCCTCCAAGTCAAAACATGACTAATATAGAGTAACTCCATCATCACAAATCCATCAGAAATCAGACTAAAGCAAAAAAAAAAAAACAGTATTCACCACAACATGTGTATATCTAGCTGGGATCAGTTAACCCATAAAGACCCAGACACCAAAATTATATACTGATATAAAAAGTTAAATACCTAATCTTTTCATGGTCATCAGATATGACCAATTTGGACAGTCAGAGGCCCCGTAGTGAACATGGAAACACCATCATCTACAACACTGATTCACCAGTAAAACCCGTGGAGTTTGAGCAGTGACAGTGGATGGAGGCACTTGTTTTATCTTGAGTTAATGATAGATTTGACTGAAAAAGTCACATTTTCTGTAGTTTTGTGTGTTTCTGATGTAATAACCTTCAACTTTAATTAAAAACAACTGCATGATCAGTAAATTAAATATAGGAAATGGCCTGATTTTCACGTAAAAACACAAAACATAGCATAATATTAGAATTAATGGTGAGAAATCACTTATAAAAGGTTAAAAATATAGAAAAATTCATTTGGGTACTGCCACAAAAGTAGCACTGGGTCTTTATGGGTTAAAGTTCATTTCTGTTGTGATAATACATCTCAAACGTATCAGATTTAGCTCACACCTGATCTGTCATCTTAAATGCATGACCACTGGCAGAAAAGTGTATTTACAAGATAACAATACAATGTCTTTCCAACCTTGGCTACAGACTTAATTTCCTTTCAGATAAGTAATTAAAGTGGATGCAGTTGTTGTGTAACGTGCACACTACAAGGTTGCCCTTCAGTCAGGGACATGTGTTCACACTCTACTGTAAATGGGGTCACATGCCACATTGACCACCACTGAATCTGACCATGGTGACCGGATCCTTCTGCATCCTCAGTGTGTTTGGATGCATTCACACCTGTATTTACAGCTGCCCGCTTACCATCAGGTTACCAAAGGCGCTTTCACATGCATAGTGTGGCCCGCAGCCTATAGATGATACGGTCACATGTGCGACACTGCACAGGGATGCGGTCCCATAAGGCCCATCCATACATGGGAGGGGCCCCTCAAGTGGAAACCTAGGGATTAGACTGGGAGCGCCTTTGGGTGGGGGTGGGGGTGATGTCAGCGCAGCACTCCACAGATTCTAAAAATGACTCCAGATGATCTGACACACAGCTTCACTCTTCACATTACCATGAGTCAACATGCCACAAGAAGTGCTGTAAGAAGAAGAGAGAATGGGCTAAGGGAGCAGAAACCAGGTCAGATAATCCTCAATGGAAAACGGATCCATCTGTAGACTCACACACACAAGCTGCAGCCTCACTAACACATTTTCAGAGTGTATTCCTGAAGTGTTTATTAACACCCCCTGACCCCACTTAACCCTCTTCTTGTTTTAATTATGTTTCCATCAGGACCAGCAGAAGTCCAGGTCTTATGTTTAAGGTGAGTATATGTGTAGTGATCTGAATTAAATTAGTTTTAGTCTAGTTGACAACTAGGAGATGTAGACAACTGTGTGTTTAAAGCATTACTTTAGCATTTCTTGACAAATTCCAAAGTCATTTTTACACCTAGAGGCAACATCTAGAGGAACTGTCATTGTGAATGTGTTAAGTGCATTAATGGACAGAGTCAAAAGTCTGTACCATACAGAGATTAGCCTTCAGTAACTGTTTTCTAAATATGTTCATAGAGTTTTCAATAGAACTGACAAAAATATGTTTAATAGTAGCTGAAATTATCAATATATAACGACTAGTTAATTTACATATAATAAAATGTAATGCACATTTAACCTCCTGAGATCCAGCAATGTGTTTTCATCCTCTGTAGAGGACAAGATATTTACAGTTTCACTTAAATAAAACAACAAAACACTGTCCAGTGCAAAGGACATTCCATTAAAATGAATAAATAAATCTGACAAAACTGTTGCATCGTGCTGTTTCCAATCAAGGCAATTATTAAATGCAAAAAAAGCCAAAACTTTTACTTTCATGGGTCTCAAGAGGATATGCTTTAAAATATTAACCAACTGTGCAACCTTCAACACTTTCTTATCTTCACAAAATGTTAACAAATACCACCTATACACCAGAGAGAAGGTACAGTATGCATTTACAGTATATGTACACATCATGTTTATATTATTCAGAATTTATTCACAGATATTACTGACAAGGTCTCATAATAGAAGAGCACGAAAAAAAAAAAAAATAATAATCCCTACCCAAACTCATCTGGCAATTGTCATAAAAGGTTTCCAAATACATTAAAATTATTGTAGTTGGTCTTTGAATGTATATGTAATCTTTTCCAAAAGTAAACCACTGCCCAATACTCATCCACTCTGTCCATTTCCATGTTACTCCGTTCACTTATATGCAGATCTGATCTCTTCATTTACTCCTATGCTCATCTTGATAGATACCAAGGACAAATAACACAGAATATGTCAATGGATTTCATGGTTTTAATCATTATAACTGACTTCAGTTTGCTCATCATATCATTTTTGTCAGTGAAAAGGTGACACTGAGGAGAATTAGGATGATATCTGTTCAGCTAAATTAACATTGTAGGTGCGTACGTTCGTCTCTCTGACATTTTTCTGTCTCTTATCTACAGAGTGTTTGAGAAGGTGAGAGAAAAGACGGGGCCGACTGTGTGTACATAATGAATAAAAGGACAGAGAACAGCATCTCAGTCTCTATTTCCAACCACATCCACCAACAAATCCCCACTTACCCAGTCCCTCCAGTATGCAAGGGAGTCCACACCTCCCACCCATCCCAGTTTGACAAATGTTGTATCTTATTTTAGTTGGTGACATGTACGTTAAGGCTATATTTACTGTGTTTTTTGTTCTGCCTGTGTCCATTTGTTGTTTGTTACAGTATATGTGTGTTCTACTTAATAAAAATCTGAGGACACACTATTGGTTTAACAGTATGAACTGTGTTATATGTGGATCTCTACATTTTTGAGACTTTCAGATACTGTAAGATTCTTAAAATAAATATTAATGAGAGAAAATGATTTTGGTGTTTCTCTGACATATTTTTATGATAAAAAAAGTTTGCAATGTAAAGCCAAGGAAACAATTATTAGACCATCAAAAGTCATCAAAAACAATGGTTAGTAACTCCTGTGTGTATCATGTGACTAAAACAGACAGAAAAGAAAACATGGAATGCCTAAAAGCATTCATCATCATATCATTTTATTTGTCCAAACAAATGTACCTTTAGTTGTACCAGGCATCAAAACGAACAAGAAATGGAAGAAAACAAGAGTGATCTAATAATTTCTTACTGTATCATAGACAATGGTGGAATGAAACCAAGAACTATTACTGTCACATCTGCTCCCAGGCAGTAGTGTCTTTTTGTATTGTCTTGTCATTTCCTGTTTTATTTTGTCATCCTCCCTCCTGTGCCATAGTCTGGTGTCTTTACTTCCTGTTCCCTCCTTTCAGCTGGTGTGATTATCCTACCCCGCCCTATTGTGTTTGACCTGTGTCTCACTGTCTCCCTCTTCCAGTATGTATATATACCTTGTGCTTTCACCTTTAGTTTACCAGTTCGTAATCTTCCGTCGTTTTCCCAACAGGTGTTGTGTCAAGGTACGTATCCCCACTCAGAATTGATTCCCCTGGCCACAGGAGCATAATTTCTCATACATCTCATCCTTCATTACATAGGAAGCCCATTTCCACCACTAAAAAAAAAAAAAAATCCCATGGTAAGTCATAATTATGAATTAAAAAGTCAAAATTATGAGATAAGTCACAGATATGAGATTTAAAAAAAGTCATAATTGAAATATAAAGTCATAATTATTAGATAAAAAGTAATAGTTATGAGGAAAAAAAAAAGTCATATTTGAGATATAAAGTCATAATTCTGAGATAAAAAGTCCTAATGAAATAAAAAGTCATAATTATGAAATAAAAAGTCAAAATTATGCTCCCACAGCCAGGGGAAACAATTCTGAGCGGGGACACATACCTTGGCACAACACTGGCTTTCTACCCCACGTCTGTTTCTTGTCTGTGGTAGTGGATTCTCCAACACAGACAATGGTTTTCCTGTCGACCATCACCAAAGCATCTTTTTCTGTGTGCTAAATAAATATTTTTTTTGTGTATTTTAATTCTGACCCCTGGTTTTGCATTTGGGTTCTGACTGGTGATCAGTCGTGACAATTACCCATTATTTTCTGGGCTTTATACTTCTACTCCCCTACATTTCCAGCTGCTTTAGTGCTTTTCAGAATTTATTTTATTAATTTCCATCCCTTTCCTGTCATTGTTGCAATGTTGCAAACATTCTCTGCCTTCATATGCTTAACGTCTGGAAAAATCCTCCTGAATTCAGTGAAAAATTTAGTCACAAAGCTGCAAACAAGTCTGTTTATTCTGGGCTCATGAAAACTGGACTTTTTAGAGATCTGTGGTTCTCAAGGGATAGCAAACCTGTCCATATAAACTTCTAGAATAGGTAGCATTGCTGAGGTTTTAAACAAATAATAGTATATACAGTAAATTATGCTGCCTTCATGTGCTATCGGGAAGATGATCCTTTCCAGTTGTAAATTTGAAATTACCAGTGCGTTGTATTCAAGTGCTTTTGTTGTCATAGCAAAATAAAAAAAATGCTGACACACAGTTTATTGTAACCTACTATGTAACAGTTTTGGATGTGTTAATTCATCTGCTACAGCATTTTTTTCATTCAGTCATCTTCTACATTTTATCCTCGAGAAGATTGTAGGGACATGTATATACTATATAGATATAGATTGATACAAGCAACCAATCATCCTCACATTCACACCTATGGGCAATTTAGCTGAACAAATTAACTTATTAATGCATGTCTTTGTACTGGGAGAGAACCCACACTCACAGGGAGAACATGCAAACTCCTACTTTTTTTTTGTAAAATTGTGTTTTGCAAATTACGTATACTATAAATATGCAAAATCATCCACTAATAGCAGCAGAATGTTTATAAAGCAGCGTCTATCATTTGCGATTAACCCGTCGTTGCTCTCCGCCATGTTGAAAAGGTCAGAGGTTATTTTCATCTCGGCAACTCGTGTATCAAAATGTTTTTCCCAGTTCTCCAGTGGAAAATATGACATGATGGGGCGTTCAGGTGCAGTTTTCAAGTTTGTAAGGAGTACTTACCATAATTCCCATTGCACATGAAGGCAGCATTAGTTCAAAATATCTATCTACAACAGTCAAATACAACATAGACATGAATTTGGCAGCAAAATTAATCTAAAACAACATATATAATAGTTAAACACCACTTTTACACCATTTCACTGCTCGTAATAGAGTTCAAGTAAAGCCACTGAATGCAGATGTTTTTGTGATCTTTTACTCAAGCATAATATCTGACGGAGAGCACTCATACAGCCTGTTAAATCTTTACTAAATGTTTTCTTTTCATGTCCGTGTTTAACACAGTTACATAATACACCCAAAAAACTACAACAAGCACCCAATCAATCACAAGTTGAATGATAAATAATAGAAGGGTTATCACTGATAAAAGTAAGAATGTTTGTTTACAGCTTGAGATTTGGAAACTACAGGAATGAGCAACACAAAAATGAGTGCAGTATATTTGGTTTTTATGATGATTAAGCTTTTGTGAGTTTACCAGAAAAAAAAAACCTTCAGTCTCAGATGTTTGAAATAAGGAAGTGGATTGTTACAAAACAGCAGAATTCACCTAAGTCATGTTTTGTTTTATTTTTTTTTTATTATTATTATTTTATGTCTCTGATTTAATGAAGTACAATGAACTAGCAACTTTGTGATGTTTTGTCATTTAGGTCAATGACAGAATGTGCTGAAAGCGCAGAGGCTTAGTATGATTTTTGTGTTATACTGACACCCCATGGTATGACTAGATCTGACAGAGGAGCATGAGTTTCATTTCCATAGAACCGAGTCTCTTTGGAGATTTTATGACAAATATTAAAGTATAGAAATTGCTAAATACATCTCACATCATAATTAAACACATCCCAATTTAATTAATTGCTACCTTTCTTTTTCTGTGTAATTTCTGCATTTTACTTCACTATAGATATTTTTCAAGCATTTACAATAATAATAATTTGTTTTGCTTCTTTTGAACATGCAACAAAACAAAGTAATCCTGCTTAGTCCTTACAAATGAAACAGATTACAAGAAAACAAAACAAAAAAACTATACGTATACATGAAAACAAAGTATGATTCAAAAAAGAAGTGGGAGGGAGTATAAGTTATTTATATGATAATAAAAAAGTGTATGGAATATGTATATTTTAATTGTGCTTTTTAGAGGTACAACAGAGAATAGTGAAGAAGTGTTCTTGTTTGTCATGTCTAAAAATGCCTAAAGGATGTCACACTATGTTTGTGGTTAAAAGGCTGGGTTGAAGCAGCTTCCGTTACGCTTCCTAAAATCACGTCACACCTACATGTTCAGAAGCATGTGCACGTAAGCCTCACAACAAGATCTGCTCTTACTTAAGAGTTTAAACTACTGCTAAATAAATCAAATCTTAATATAATCTCAATGCAGGTTTGTTTATGATAATTCTTTCACATGCAGCCTCTTGTGCCTACATGCACCGTGCATACTATATTGTTTCCTTTAAAGCAAAATAAGGACTTTTATCACATAAACATATTGCATGTCATTTCCCCTGTAACCTTTTAGCACAAATCAGCACTTCAAGTGGAAAAGCAAACATCTGAGTGTGGCTGACAAACATGTTTCCTGTTGCAAGACCAAAAAAGAAAGAAAGAAAGAAAGAAAGAAATTCAAAGCTCATGTCATACTGACAGGAAAACTGCTGTTCTGAGGAGAGTTTAGAAATCAGCTCGTCACATACGCCCATGCAGCTTGCAGTTTATTTCCTTTTTTTATGACAGATCTTCACTACACAGCAGATCTATGACTCAACTCGGCAGCACCACCTCTACATGTGGAGTTCAATGAAAAATGTGGCTCATCAAGGTCTTCAGTGTTATATGTAAGTTGAAAAAGTAATTTAGAATTTCTAATATGTTTAAAGAATGGCTTTATCTGCACACAAATGCGGTCCCTAAAACAGTCCTGAAATGTTTCTGAACAGATGTCAGTGCTGTTTGTGCAGCTCAAGATCCTCCGGATGGTAAGAAACTGTTTTCACGCATAAATAAACTTTATTTTCTGCACATTTAAAACAGCACTTCAAAGATAGTTTGACATTTCTGAGACAGTGAGAACTACTTAACTCAGCAATTTTCGCAAATTATCAAACAAAGATGGAAAAAAACTGTTTTCTGAGCTTAAGTTGTATTAAATAAAAACTAAATAATGTAACCTACCTGCTGGGTGTTGATCGTAATTAGATGAAAATAGTGTTTGGGAAGTAGAACATGGGTTAACATAAGGAACATGAAGTACTCAGCTGTCATGGGTCTGACAGTTCCTGCTATCACAGACACGCAATGATGCAAGTTTATTTTTCAGGGTTTTTTTTTTTTTTAGTTGTACTGTTATGATTTATATGTTTTTCTATTATTTTCATTCACTGGCCCATAATAGATCCTTGCTCTTGTGTCATGCAGTAGTAAGTATGTTTGTGGGACAACAATAGTAACACATGACAATAAAAAATTATTCTAAATATAAGGTGTGAAGCTTAGTTTTATAAGAGCTTGTTGAACTACATCCATCTTTATTCATCCACATGCTTTTGTAAATTGTTCACGTTTACGGTGTAATGAACATGGTTGAAATTACCTGCAGGTTTAATGAACACAAACCTAAATTCTGACTTTTTTTTTTTTAATCTGTATTCTCTCAATCTCTACTCACCACAGTTGCTGACGCCCTCGTAACAAAAGCTGTCCCCATCCTGACTGCAGTTCCCACTGTTTATAGTGAGTTAAAACTGAAATCTACATATTGAAACTGTATGTATTTTAACCTCCTGAGACCCAGAAAAGTAAATATTTTGGCTTTTTTTTTTTTTAATTTTTTTAAATAATTGTCTGTAGAAACTTTTTTTTTAATGGAATGCCCTTTGCAGTGGACAGAATTTTTTTTTTCTAATTAAAGCTGTGAAATTCTTGTCCCCTACAGAGGACAAAAATGCATTGCTGGGTCTCAGGAGGTTTTAAACACGAGATCTGAATACTTGGAGATACAAAATAAAATCAGAGAGAAGTGATTCATTGCAGAAATTTATCATGTAAACTATTTTAAGATTGATTTCCCTCTTAAACGTGTGTAAAAATGAGTATGATATTATTTATTGCCACATATTGAAGAACTTCTGCTTCTTTTATTTCAACCCATAAAGACCCAAACATCCACCTCCGACCAAAAACATCTACTGATCTAAACTGTTTAATACCTGTTGGTCCACTAATCCTATTAATACATGTAAATAGTTTATGTAAAATCCAGTTTATCATATTTTCATTGTCATCAGATATAACCAAGAGGCTCCGTAGTTACCATGGAAACACTATCATCTTCCATAACATTGATTCACCAGTAAAACCCATGGAGTTGGATCAATGACAGTGGATGGACACACTTAGTTTATGTTCAGTTAATGATACCTTTTCTGAAAAAGTCATTTTTTCTTCAGTTTTTTCTGTTTTTGATGCAATTACCCGAAACTCTAATCAGAGCTTTACTGAACATCAACACAATTGAATTGAATATTGGAAAATACCTGATTTTCACTGGAAAAATGCTAAATGTGGGTGATTTTTTAAAAAACTAATTGGTGTTAAATCACTTTGGAAATGTTAAATATAGAGAAAAAAATAATTTGGGAACTGCCACAAAAGTAGTACTGGGTCTTTATGGGATAATCTGATTTTACAGCTACTCAAAGTACTACTAAATTCATTAACATTTTTAATGACATGACTCTAATAAATAATATTTTGATAAACTTTCAGATCCCCCTGTCCCATTTGCGCAGCGTCTTTCACCATGGCGGGAGGTATTTCCCTCTGAAAAAGTGGAGTTCAGTTGTAATATCATCGACAGCTCAGATTGGACCATCACCTGGAAAGTGAATGATGAGGAATTATCCAAACCAGACTTGCATTTGTCTTTTTCTCCAAATAGATCAGTGCTTACAATCACTGCAATGTCAGAATATCAGTCTGGAAATTACTCCTGTTTTGGCCAACACAAAGTGAAAACAGTTTTCACTGAAGAGAGTAATTTACTTGAACTGATAGTTGATGGTAAGTGTCACTACATCGAATCATTTGATTTCATTTACTGAGCTGTTCTAATAATGGTTTTCCTCTTACATCCATTTAGAAAACAAACCCAAGCCCACTGTGACCCCCAGCTTCACCTCAGAGAAGATGTTCACCGGCGAGTCTGTCACGTTCACCTGCGCCGTCAGTGTGTCCTCTGGGTGGGAATATACGTGGTTCCATAACGGACAGGAAATTCAGAAGTCTGACACTTATACTATCCCTTCTGTGGATGGTGCTAACAGTGGACAGTATCACTGCCAAGCCAAGAGAGGCAGCCCCCCTGTCAACACAGCAGAGAGTGACAAAATAACACTGCACGTCTCTGGTAAGTTTATACATGTACTCACCTACTGCCCACAGCAGCTACATTAAGAGTACACTTACACTAAGAGTACACTTACACTAAGAGTACACTTACACTAAGAGTACACTTACACTAAGAGTACATTTACACTAAGAGTACACTTACACTAAGAGTACACTTACACTAAGAGTACACTTACACTAAGAGTACATTTACACTAA
>JAPQRP010000028.1:18886631-18922666 GCA_037367295.1 Apogon hyalosoma
AATGATGCAAAGTCATCTGACAATGGTGTCTACAAGTGTAAGGCCAGAAGAAGCAAAACCATGTTTAATACAGAAGAAAGTGAACCTAAGGACTTAAACATATCAGGTGAGAGAAAGAACGTGTCATGTCATGTTTAATCTACATCACTTGGATGTAATAACACAACATTAATCTGTCACTTTGTGAACCGTACTGTGGCCTATGGTGAATAATGCACTGGTTTTCCTTTAGAAATCCCTGTCCCATCTTTAACGAACCTGACTTCATGGTTGGACGTGTTCACTGATGAGTCTGTGAGGTTGGGCTGTGGGATGGAGGCCGGTTCCTCTGACTGGACTTATACATGGTACAGAGATGGTCAGATGGTCCAGGCTGGTAATACTGTGTCTTTAGACACAGATGGAGCCGTTCTCTCTATCAGCTCTGCTTCAGCATCACATGCAGGACGTTATCAATGCACAGGAAAACGTAAGGACAGGACCGTCACCAGCGGAAAAAGTACTGCACTTACTCTCACAGTGTATGGTGAGTTTTGTTTTTTTTCTTCTACACAAAAGATCTGTCATCTACATTTTTATTGTTTTTAAAAATTATCTTCTATATATATTTTTAGTACATAAATCACACATTTAGTCTGAAAATTTCTTATTATAATCTAACCATAAATGTATCATGCAACCGTAACCATTCGGTAGAACAGTTTTCATTTCAGAACACATCTTATAATAGGTTTATCTCTTTTATTCAAGAAGTGAAAGCTAACAAATTAACCCTCATGCATGACAACTACTATTCATTGTGGTAGTTTCCATTTAAAGTATATATATGTGTGTGTATATATATATAATGTTGAGTTAAATCATAAAATCTTTGATACAACATTTTTACTAAAAAACAAAAAACATAATTTCCATACAAGTGTATTTTAACCCTTGCACGGTGTTAATTATTACTCCAAGTTATTTGGGAGTAATACAAAACCTCTTTGAAAATGATGATCATGCTGATTGTGTTTGTTGCAGAGCGTCCTTCAGCGTCTATAGTCCTGTTAACTGGTTGGTCAGAGGTCTTCTCCACCGACAGTCTGGTGCTCAAATGTGCGGTGGACAGCCAGGACCAGTGGAACTACACATGGTAACATACTTTATGAACAGTATATAATTAAAAGTGTAAGCATGAATAAAATTGTACTTAGTGGTTTATCAGTTAATCAAAACTCCAACTGAATGTAGTAAAAAAGCAATATTGTTAAGGGAAATAAAAATGAAAAGACAAGTGAACTAAATCATCAGAGCTAAAATGAAATAGAACTGCACAGTGTGGGGTCTTATTTTATTCTATTGTACATTTTTCTGCTTCTATCAATCAGGGTTAACACATGAAAAAAATAAACTAGAACTATTGGAAAGACAAGTGAAACTATTGATGCAGTAACTAAAACTAAAATGAATCAAAACCCAAACAGACTGAATAAAAATAATACCCAATTAATATTTCAGCTGCAGTAACTGATATTCTCGCATTCATTTCTCAAAAATACCACACACAGGTTCAAACAGGATGTGGAAATCTCCCCACCCTTCTCTGAAAGACATTCAGTCACACCCCAGAATGACCCAGACCAGAGCCTGTACATCTGCCAGGGCGTTCGCAACAGCAGACCGACCTACTCTAAGAAGAGCGACTCCTTTAAGACCAACAACCTCTGTGAGAACACCTGGGGTTTGGATGTTTGCAGCTCCAACTCCACAAATGTTCTGTCTCACTTTAATTGTCTTTTTTTTTTTTTACCTTAAGTGCTAAAGAGAAGAGTTCTTCTGTCCATCTCTGGGTGTCTCTTCTTTGGCCTCGTGGCGGTTTTCATTGGCTGCATTGTCCTCAGAGTCACACGCAAACCAGGTGTCACTTCTTTTGTATATTAAGGCTTTCTTTAATAAAGGGATTGTCTTGAAAACGGGAATGTAACAACACTGTATCAACACTGTCCAACGCATGCATTAAATATAACCTTTATTTGATCTGGATACTGAGGTGAAGGCCTCTTTTGCAACATCATGAAAAATAATGACCATAAAAACAGATGATTCAACAGAAAATTTTACAAATAAAACTGTATGTCATTGCAGTCAGAACAAGGGTGATCAGTGGTGACAAAAATAAAACTATAACATAATAATATAACATAATAATAGCTGTGTCTTTAAATGCAGTGAGGTGACCTATAATCTTCTAACCTATGATCTAATTTTGTAGCTGAAGATCTAGAGAAACCAGAGGAGGCTAACCTGTTCCTCACCATGGCTGAACTAAAGGAACGTGGCGGTAAGTTACCAGCCCCCACGGCTTGTAGTTTCAGTAGCCATTTCCTCATAATTTCCTTTGATACTCGTTCTTTTCTAAACTATTTTCAAATGTACCGTTTGTTAAACTAACAACTAATATGTTCAAGTTGTGTTGACTGATGATGTTTGTTAGTTGCCATCACCTCTGTTGTTTCCTCTGTTCTGCAGATGCGCCATGTCCGCTGGTTGAATACATCACTGATGCAGATATGAAGGACTTGTCAAAAGGTAAAAACAGACAAACAAACAAAGAAAACCTCAGCAATAAGTAAAGCTGATGAAAAGTGCAGTTGCTATGTATGTTTTCTAATTATTTCCCTGGTGATGCCACAGACTATTTATTGTCTCTTGCTTTTTATAACTTACCTGCAGAACCAGAGGAAAACGGTACAGTTTGCAGTGAATCAACATTGCTGCCCACAGTGAACGAAGGTAACACAAAGGCAATTTTACTCCACAAAACTGCATTATCTTCTTTATGGTAATAACAGAGTTAAACCATAAAGACCCAAGCAGCCACTGGCGACCAATAGCATCAACTAATGTAAACTGTTTAATACCTGTTGATCCATTAATCCTATCAGTCCATGTAAATAATTGGTGTAAAATGCAGTTTGTCATCTTTTGATGGTCATCAGATATGACCCATTTGGACGTTCAGAGGCTGTGTAGTGAACGTGGAAATATCATCATCTTCTACAATATTGATTCACCAGTAAAACCCATGGAGTTTAACCAATGACAGTGGATGGAGACACTTGGTTTATGTTCAGTTAATGATAGATTTTACAGAAAAAGTCCCTTTTTCATCAGTTTTCTCTGGTTCTGATGTAATAACTTTTGAATTTACTTTGAGCTTTTATGAAAATCTACATGATTATTGAAGTAAATATAGGAAAATACATAATTTGCTCTAAAAACCCTCAAAATAAAGAGGATAATATTAAAATAAATGGTGATAAATCACTCAAGAAAGGTTAAATGGAGAGAAAAAAATTTATTTGGGAACTGCCACAAAAGTAGCACTGATTCTTTATGGGTTAATCATTAATTTATTTTTCTACTTCTCCTTTTTTTTCTAGCTGGACCATCTGAGAGCGATGACACAACAGAAAACAATGGAGGGATGGTTTCCTTTAAACAATGACTTGCTGAAAATAAAACATCCACTTTGGTAGTAATATGAAGTTTGAGAAAAATAACTCGATGTTGCTTTATCAGTAGTGAGGCAAATAAATGTGCCAACAGAGGAAAAGCCATGTTGTTGCCACATAAAAAAAAGCATCATGGCTCCAGAGGCTTCAGTTTGTCCACACATTGTCGGATTTCAGCTTATTTTTACTTCATGGGCATCACATGTCCTATATAAAAATGTTTTTAGGTTAACGGTACAGCTGGGACACATTTGAGTTCAGTCCTGACTTCTAAAACTGTCTGAACAAGTGGAAATTGGTGATGAAAAGTTGAATGTTTACAAAAGTGACTGGACCAAAAAAGTTAGATGTACAGACTGACTGATGCTGCCAGAAAACTGTACTATTTATGTTGCATTGAACAGTTCTTGGTTGTTGGTAGTGTTGAAAAATGCTTATCTTTATTCATTTTTATAATTGAGGGTGACAAGTATCATTAAAATATAAAACAATATTTATGTGATAAGCACGAGTCATTTACTGTATATTCAGATCTTTGTACATGCTGTAAATATGTGATGATCTTCAATCAAAGTTTCAGTTCTTAGAACAGACACCAGATGTCAGCAGATATGTTAGCCTCATCCAATTTTATGCCAAAACAGTTCAGCAGAGTTTATTATTATTATAGCTTTATTCTTGTAAAGAAAACCAGGTACTGTATTTCATACTATATTTAAATGAATGATGCTATAAAATGTCATCAAAGCATATTGTATCTTTCTATGATGAATAAAAATTAAAAAAAAAATAAAAATACTGCCATGAGTATTCATTCATTCAACAAATATTCATCTGCAGATGTGGTTGGAGCAAACATGTAGGGAGTAGTTCAGTCACTGAGGAGGTCGTCTCCATACCCTGGAACAGAAATATGACACAAGCAAAAAAGTGCAAGTATTTAGAAAAAAAAATGTAGGCTCAGTATAGACACAACTCATCTTGATTTGTAGGACTCACATCTACTTGAGGATATCAGCCAGCTTCTCCATATAGTACTCATAGTTTTCCTGACAATCCTCCCAAGGTGTGAAACTCTGGTCTTCCTTGTCCACGTACGTCTCCCAAACATGCTGGAAGTCAGCCGGCTTCATCATCCGTAGTTTACAGCCGGCGCTCACCAGAGCTTTGAGCCCTTCCACTATCTCTGGCTGCTCCCACTCAAAGAGCCGAGAGCAGAATATGCAGAGACGAAGCTTTTTGCGCTGGCGGAGGATGTTGGCCAACTTGGCGGCACAGGCAACACAAGGACTGGATGATACGTACCATGTGACATCATACTCCTGGGAAGAGTTGGAATTAGGGAGCACCTGGAAGGTAATAACGAGGTTTGATGAAGAAACAGAGAGGAGGGAGTGCCCTTAATCATTTAACAGGCAAGTGACTATTTTTGATCATTTCCGCATATATTACAAGACAGTGGCAGCAACAGTTACAGTGAGGAGAGTGAGGCAACAATCTTAGCTCAACTGTGGTCTACAGGTTCTGTAAGGTCCACCTCTGCATGAACAGTGAGTGTACCTGCTTTGTTAGGTACCATGAAGTAATGGTACTAATTCGGGCTGTCAAAATTAACGCAGATTAATCCATCATCGTGATTAATCTGATTAAAAATTTGAATGCAATTAATCCATCTGCAGCACATAATGACTCTGAACGTCTCTGGCCACACATTTCAGGCAGTTTGTCCAAGTAGAGTTAATGTCACGCATGCGCAAATGGGCAGATGATCCGGTAGTGACAGGCAGCAGAACCGACCGATAAAAATGGAAGACACTAAACAGCACGTTGGCCCTCTCGATGGGAAATTTGTGCTTAATAAAACCCAAGACGGAACAGTCAACCGACATAAAGTATTATGCACTCTGCAGGAAGGAGTTTTCTTTTCACCGAAGCACTTCCAGCTTCAAATACCACATTAACGCGAAGTATACATTAGTTGGAGATTCTGCTGGCACTTCAACGCATCACCCAGCTTATGACGAATACGTTAAGTGCATATATGTATATATATATATATTCCCTTCTTTCTTGAGTCTGTTTGCTCATGCGAAATGAAATGCAATTAATATAGATTAAAAATGAATCAGATTTAATCGTGATTAATCGAAATTAATCCACAGCACCCCTGTGACTAATCCGATTAAAATTTTTAATCGTTTGACAGCACTAGTACTAATGTAAGTGATGATGTGCAAAGGGATAATGTGTATGCTGACAGGCGTCTTATGTTGTTGTAATGTTCTAAAAGTGATGCTCTAATGTTCTAAAATACATGTTCCTTTTATCTTACATGTGCTTTTCCTGTATTTTTTTTTTTATATGTATTTACTTCATATATTTATGGGGTTTTTTTTGGCCACTTATGGGTAAGGAACCGAATATGGTAACTTCATTGACCTTTATTTTCTACATGACAATAGATATTTAAGTAATAATGTCTTGTCAGGTCCTCCAATAACACACTAAGGTTGAAATTTAAAATTTTAGAGTGTGTCTATTAGTGCCCTATAAAAGGTTAAGCAAACAGTAATCAGTTCGTCCCTTGGGTTCACATGTGTGTAGGATAATGGTTACAACAGCTGACATGAGTGTGTATTACCTGCTGAAAGAAGGCCTCCTCAGCGTGTGCAGTGGCATGTTCATCCTCCATATAACCTTTCAGAGGCTCTGTGCTGCCTCCTGCTGTATCCACTCTGAAACACAGTAGGGTCTTGTTCCTCCCTGATGAATACTCCACGTTCCTGAACTGAAACTTGAAGTAGAACAGACTCATCTGTTCCCTGGTGGAGAGTGAAAGTGACATTTTATATAAATCTAATATTAAGCTGCATGCATCTTTTCATTCCACTGAATGCCAAATGACAACTCTTACCTATAACCCTCATTAATGTGGATTTTTTTTTTTTTTTTTTTTTAGTACAATGGTTACATCAGTGTGACAGAAAAAAAAAACAACAAAAACAATCAGTTGATGTATCTGTTAACAGAGCCTTCATCTGTCACCTTTGATGCATGATGGAAATGCCAGTCCAAGTGAGATGGCATTCATTTCCTCATATAACGCTGAGAGCATGAGTCACTCACTTTGTGATGAATTTGTCAACCATCCAGATATATCAACCATCCCAGACACAATAAAAAGGACAAATAAAAGAAGTGAAGATAGTGCGTCCTTGATATAAACCACAGTGACAGAGTTTAGAGAATATCAATGAAGCTCTCTGTTTGAGAATCTATGTATATTATTTTTGGCTTTCAAACCACCCCATAATCTATGAACAGACAGGCTCAAATAGATGTCTCATACCTTTTTTTTTTTTTTTTTTTTTTTCGTCAAACAACTAATAATCAAAGGACAGATAGTGGAGAACAGATGCTGTATGGAGTGATATATCAGGGCCAGTGTGTGTTGATTCTATGACTCATCCCTATTCTTACCACTGTGTTAGTACAGATGGCAGGTGCGAGTCATTAGTACTTCCTCTGTGAAATCAAGTATGCATTGGGAATAGGATGAAATACAGAAAAACAAATGAGTAAACAGCCAGTAAATGTGAAATCCTGATTTCTTTCTGTTGTTTTTTAATCTTACCCACCCTGTGATGATCTCAAATGGTGGCAGTTCTATAGGCTGAAACTCTCCATTTTCCTCACTGTTCTTTGCCTCTGCTCCAGCTGCTCCTCCACCTTCCCCATTCTTCTTCTCTTCATCTGTCTTGGGTGGCTCCGGGGCCTTCTCTGTCTTTTTCACAACTTTGTCAGGCTTTTTCAATGCTTTCTCCTTTACTTTCTCCTTCTCTTTGTCCTTCTCGTCACCGGCTTTGCTTTCCACCTTCTTCTCTTTCCTTTTGACGCCGAAGCGGCTGTTTCTGTCAGCCATGGCTTTCTGTGACTGTGTGAGAGTGTCAGATAAAGAGAGGGAGGGAAAAAGAGGGTGAGGGTGAGGCTAAGTGGAGTGATAACCCTAGTGCATTTACAGAAATAGACCCTATTGTGTTCTATAGTTGGAGTCAAAACATGTGCATGAGTGACCGGGGCAGGGATATGTGACTCAGTTAAATCTCAACCCCTCTTTCCATGCTTGGCCTATCAAAAGGCCAGAGCAGAACTCTGAGGGCCCATGTGTTATGTGATGAAGAGGATCTCTTCCAAATTTTATAGAGCAACTAAATTAAGAAAGGAAACTTTAGTGTGCAACAAACTGTACAAACAAAATCACTGATACTGTTTCTCTTCAATCCATCAGGCTTTATGAATGTCAACAGGCCAGCAACAGGCAGGTTATTAATAACGATGCTTGGGTCTGTGTGTGTCTGTGTGTCAGGGTAACCAGGGCTCCCTTGATACCAAACACCACTTTTGTTAGTGCCAGTTCCAATGCCCCAGAAGTACACAGAGGCTGGCTAAAGAGCTTCCCAAATAGGGGAAGTTGCAAACAAATGAGAAGAGTATTTGTCTCCATGCTATGAATAAGAGTGTAGTGTGGCCCAGTGTGCAGGTGCCCGTGAACAATCAATCTATGAAATCACCCTGCATCAATATGGTCCTCTGCTGAGGCCATTGTGTGGGGGAGGGAAAAATTGGTTTTGTAAGAGAGTGTGTGTACTTCTGTGTGCATGTGTGTCTATGTACAGACAGAAAATGGCTTTCTGCACTGCAGATGTAATAACTTGAGGCATAAGAGAGAGGGCGGGAGGGAGGGGGCAGTTCAATTACAATTTCCTCCCCTCCCTCAGTCTCACTCTGCCACGTAATTCATTTCAGAGGCAATTACCAATAGGACCACAGCCCGGTCTGCTCGTCTAACTCAAATGGATGAGCTGTCACAGCCGGGGGAAGGAGAGAGAGAGGAAGAGAGAGAGGCTTCCAGCTGCCCCACACACTCACAAACAACAACACATCCACTGGAATGAACAAAAACACACTTTTCAAAGATAAACACGCTGGCACATTCACAGAGATATCAAGCAGAACATCTAAATCCACAGAGACATCCTGGGGTGATAATCATTAAGATCACAGCAATCTTTGATAATTATGATCTATGAGGGAAATCTCATTGTGTCTCAGACAGATTACAGCACTTCTTCTGAAGTGGTTTTCATCAACAACAAAAACAGCAACACTGAGATGTAAGCTGTGCTGCAGTTGGTGAAAATGAGACGTTATCCTCATGACAGTTATTATAATCAGATATATTGCAATTGTTCGCAACCAGTCATTTCATAATTGATTGATGCCATTGTCTCACTGATTCGTATTCATAACAAAACACTTAACAAAGCAGTTTATACTTTCAGATTTAGGATAAAAGAACTTCAGTATTAGAAGTATCTACACAGTTTCATGCTATTACAGTGTTTTTAACTCCTGGAATTTGCAGTACATGGGGATAAGGTTTTTGGGAGTGTTGAGACTTTGTGAGGAAAATGTAGAATAGTATGTGAGAGCTGCCTGCTGACTCAAATTTAACTGTAATGGAATTACTTGCCTCCCCGTTGGTCCAGCCCGGAGTGATATAAAAACAAACACACAGCAGCATTACTGGTTTCTCATTCGATGTAATGTCCTGCACAGTGGTTTCAACATTTCAGTGAGGCCAGATGAGGCAAAGGCTTCTGATGTGCCTCATAAACACATCAACTGCAAGGTTTGTGGGCCACAGGCAGGGTCAAACCCATTTCAATTAATTTAAAGTTCAGAAGTAGAATTGGACATTAAATGAAAAAGGAAAAATTACTGATAATGAAAATGAAATGCAAGTGACCTCCAGCTTGACAGGGCACTGTGGAATTTCTAAGGACTGGCAGAGGAAAATGGAAATGAGGTAGTGTAAAATAAGTGCTGCAAGTTTCCAGTGTTGTACTGCAACTCAAATAAACAAATAAATCCAGAAAAACACATGGTAACATACAAAATACATGGAAAAAAGCCTCATCAATTTGACAGCATATGCTCAGCATACAGCAATGGAAAATAATGAAGAGACAACATGACCTAACAAAGAAACAGACAGCAAACATGCAAATACAAACACCACAACTTAATTTAGAAATCAACTGATATTAGACTATCTTTAGCTTAGAAAAACAGTGTCAGTACACATTGAATGTACACACAACCTTAAGAGGTTCTGTACTTGCCCGTGTTTTGTCTTATCTGTATTTGCAGCATGTTGAGCTGGGAGTGTGTTGTCAGTTCATTTAAATCTGTTCTTTGTTTGCCTGGGCATTTTCTATCTACATGTGCTGCAAACAACTGAGCTCTCTGTGCCACCATAGAGTCCTTCTCCAGGAGTAGAAAATGCTGTCTGAAGTTCACACTTGCTTGACACATTTGCAAACTTCACACACTGAAAAGTGAAACTTATTTATTATGATGTGTCAGTGATGAGGCATACATAGAGAGAAAAAGAATGTGACAGATGCACTGTTATGCTGTTTAGAGGCCAGGTTTACATTTTTCAATCAGTCAACTCTATTAAACGAATAAATCACAACGTTTAAGGTTATCTTATATCAGTGAAATGAAATCATATGCTACAGTTTGCGGTAAGTGACCATTTGTTTACTGTTGGTATGCCCATGGGATACATGTTGGCAGAGACACAAAATGTCTGAGGAAGGGAGGACAGTGTGGGGGCTTGTGGTCTTGTGGTTGTCTGAGACCCTGATCAGGAAAAATAATGTCAAAGTGAATATTTTAGTATTGATCTGCTTGTAGTCTCCTTGGTCCACAGCATGTCAGTATGCAGGCTACATGGTAAACAGTCAACAATCCACACCTACGGTACTCTGAAAAAAACATCTGAAATATAAAATTGGGCCTCAGCTGTGAACTTTGGGTAAATCTTTCCATTTCAGTGATGGATGCTCAGTATGAGGGCTAGGTTATGTTGCAAGCTCAGTTTCATTTAAGAGGTTAGTATCCAAGAATCAATGTTCTATAAGTATAAAGCTTTCTGCTGTCAAACTTCTGGCCACTTAAGACCACAATAGTCTGTAGTTAGCTTTGAGGTAGATTAGTGTTTCCAGGTTCTTTGGTAAGATGCGGCCCCTCTCTGGTCGCAGACAGCAACCAGCTGTAGTGAAAATTCTCTCGACCACAGTGCCACAGGCAGGTATGGTGAACGCTCTCTTGGCCATCTGAGCAAGTTGGGGAAAGTCAATTGCTTTACGGCGCCAGTAATGCAACGCCTCCTCATCTGTGGGTTCCTCGCGAAGGTACACAGCCAGCTCCTGCTCTAGGCTCTTGGCCTGTGTCATGGGTCTCTGTTTGATGAAGGAGAACAACTTGCAGGGTCGTGAAAGTGAGGAAACTGGAGATGGAGCTGGAGCAGGAGGAGTATGGGATTGGGGATGAAGGTCTGTGTTGGGGTCTATGGGGCTGGAGGATGAGGAATGTTTGGTTAACTCCTCTATGACAACTTGTCTGTGCCAGTCAGGGTTGCTACTCCATGTGAGCTTGAACTGGGGGTCCAGGGTGGTAGCAGTGATGTAGAGGGGGTCCTCCAGGATAGGGGCCAGAAGACGCTCCACAGCTTGACTGAGGCCCACCAGGAGGGTGGGGCAGTGGGCAGCTGAGGTCTCAGAGAGATGCTTCCGCAGGCCCAAAACACACGGCATAGCAAGACTGATAGACACATGTCTGTCTGCCTGTGCGTCTGCCGGTCTGTCCCCGTGCACCATGTCCCAGGCCTCAGTGAAGGGCTCCAGAGTGTCGGTGACCTCCCTCAGCAGGGCTCTCTCTGAACTACCTAGTGCTAGTTCTCCAGGACCACTCATCTCCTCCAAGAACTCCACTGAGTCCACCAGTCGCCGAAGTATCTGCAGATGGAAGAATTAAAACAACTAACGCTGAATGAATGTGTTTATAACAATAAATATGCAAATTAAAATGTTTCTAGAGAGAGAACGTCAGGATCAAGTCACATAATAGGACCAACAACATAAAGAGCATGTTAATGTAATTCAACATGCATACAATAGAATTATTATGATTTTAACATATTGTCTTTAACTCGGTTTAAAGACTTTTACAAAGCAGCACTGACTGAGGACCATCATCACCCTCCTTTCTTTGCAGACCTCACTTCTGGATGTGGGTGTGAGTACCCCTTATAAAGATTAAAGGTAAAATCTGAAATCTGAGGTATTAGTGAATATATATATATAAACTGCTTTAGAATCAAAAAAAATTAAGAGATGACTCCTGATTTCCAGACATGAGTCTTATTTAAACCTGGAATATGATCAAGAAGAAGATGGATGGTCACAAGCCATCAAACAAAACCGAGCTGCTTGTATTTCTGCGCCAGTAGATGCATAAAGCAACGTGAAAGACTGGTGGAGAGAATCACCAGATGCCTGAAAGCTGTGACTGAAAATCACTTATCTCTCCAAACATTACTGTGTTATTTAAAAATAACTTCTGCACTCTTTGTAGTTTCAGGGTCTGAAAACACTTTTGCATTGATTGTTATTTTGACCAGATGTCATTTTCTGCAAATAAATGCTCAAAATGAAATGAAAATACTATTATTGGGAAGCAGTACAGAGTCTTGTCAGTAGTTTCTTAAAAAATAAATAAATACAAATGGTCATTTTATACAAATACATACAGTAAATAATCAAGCCATTTGTCTCTTAATGTTTTTCCAGAACTGTACAATAATATCAGATTAAGACCTAGGCTAGTGAATGTCTTTTAACATACCTTAAGCTGTGCAGCCCAGTCTTTAAGAGGAGGGGGGATATTTCCTGGTCCACCCACCATCATCCCTGGAGCATCAAACACCTGGCTGAGTTTCTCCGCTGGGACAGCAGACGTGATGTAGTTGTAGAAGCAGGCAGCTTTGGCCAGAGTGGATGACAACTGTGGGCAGGAGCGCAGTCCTTCTCTGACACATTGTTCAAGAGAGCGAGAAAAACAGTCGACGCGACACACACCCAGCCCCTGCTCCCACGAGTCCTCCCACTCGCCTTCATCTGCCCCGTCACCATGACCGTTCCGGATACCCTCCTCCAGAATGTGACCATTGTCCACCTCTTCATCATCGTCTTCATCTTGCCCATTAGCAAGAGCGGGTGATACCAAGAAACCAGGAAGGCAACACGGCTTTACTGTTGCTGTGGCCAGGAGGGGGTCAGCAACAACACGGAAGGCTCTTCCTGAAACACCGTGAGAGTGACATACTTCATCAAAATCTGAAAGAACTCGACTCCCAGAGGTCCCCCCAGGCAGAGGAAGGCACGCCAGAAGGGCTGAACGCATCTGCCAATCTGATGTCAGAAAATGACAGGTGACACCAAGATACCTAGGTAGTGACGAAGGAAAAAAGAAGATACATTAGTGAGGAAATGAAACCAAGTGTACATTATGTTGTTTTTGATTACACTCCTTACCCTGAAGCGCTCCCAGCCACGTCCCTCCAGACATCCAAGCTGAGACTGAGGGCGTGCGCTGAGGCCAGGGCTTGACGCGTTGCCAGCTGGGCCTGGTAAGCATAGGCTGGAAGGAGTTGGCTCTGGATGTAGTGCTGCGGCTCTGGACTATAACGTGGCTCAAGAAGCTGGAGTAGTTCTCTGAAGCCCTGATTGTCCACTATGGAGACTGGCTGTAGATCACGGACGATCATCTTAGCTACAGCCTCAGAAATCAGAACCTGCAGAGGACAGATGATTCCATTACAGTGTTTTCACAGTAACACCTCAGTCATTTGTGACTCAGTGAATGACAGACTGTAAGCCACACCTGACGGGGATCGTGTCTGTCAAATTTAGTCACCGCTCCTCCTGAACCTCCTCCTACTCCTCCCTCAGGACTTCCAATTCCACCAACTCCTCCTCCTCCTCCTCCTGCTGCCACTCCAGTACTGATGGGAAGAGAGTAGCGACTATTCCCTCCATTGGTGGTGAAAGTGTGTAGAGACCCAGAGGAGTAACCCTCTCGCTTCATATCCTTCCTTTTCACAAAGTCATCATACATAGCCTGGTGCTTACGCTGCACAACAGAAAGGGGCATGACATTGTTATTGGTTGACAGGTAGTATATGCCATCAGCTGCTCAGGTGTATACATCCCAGTAACACTGTCTTGGTAGATCTGACAAAGATCATAGGTTATTTTTTCCACCTTGCAATGAAAGCAACAGACTAATACTAGTGTAGTCTGGTTTATTCATTTAAAGATGGTGCTGACAGAAATATAAGACAATTAGAGCCAAATGTTATCAGAGGTAGTTATTTTTTTTTATTTTTACCTTTAGATGCGTTACGAAGTTGGACGTGACACTCCGTTTCGCCTGGATCCTGGTGCCACAAGCCTTGCAGTTGGACTCAATTTTACCATTTTCCCCTTCAAACACAATATTAAAGTAATCCAAAATAGACACCTTCGAAACTGACGCCATTGGGGCCAACAGTTTCTCTGCTCCGAAGTAAAAATCAACTTGCGATCAAGGACAATCTGAGTCTGAGGGATCGATCTAACCTCGCCTCTGATCATGAGCGCAGGCCGGCGTGTTTACTTCACAAATCCCTCATCACACATCCAAAAAAATAAACGCGGCTGCCAGTTGCGCAGACAAAAGAAAATACAAATCAAATCGGGAGTAAAGCGTCGCTTCCTCGTCCGAAATCGGCCACAATCCGGCTACGGAGGCTGCTGCGGATGTCTGGAAACATCAATACTGGAATAGTGAGGCTACATCCGTTGTTTCTGCGCTCCCATCCGTCGGTCGGACGCAAGCGAAGGGGAGGCAGAGCGCTGTTTCATGGAGGCATGTAGGCTCTATCCCTCTATTATAATTGGACCAGGAAGTACACACAATGAACGGGAGTTTCGTTTCCTATTTCGACTGCTCCCGGTGATATTCGGCAGTCCCCAGCCAAGATGCTCGGATCCGGGGGTGGTGGCGTTCGGTCAAATGTTTTCAATTACCGGGATGCTCATGTCTGAAGAACAGACGGAAGCTGTGGTAGTCTGATGTAGCAATTCAGTTCCAGTAATGTCGGAAAAGGTCAGATTACTATGATGAAAACTAAATTATTTTTTATTTTCATTTATTTATTTATATATTTCTTTCATTTTTATTTTATTTTTTTATTTATTTATTCCTTATTTCTACAAATTATGTCCTCTACTTACTCTTGCTCTCAAACTTTTTGCTCTTGTCTCACTGGCTGCCACACCTGCAGTCCATGAGTATACATTTATGTCTTCCTCTTTCTTTCTAACACCCTGCAGGCAAGGCACATTTATTTGTATAGCACAATTCATACACAGGGCAATTCAGTGTTTTACAGAAATGGAAAAGAGGCAGGTTGAAAACACACAATTACAGTTAAAACATAATCAATAAAACATAAATAAGAATCAACTGAAATAAAGTAAAAGAGAAGAGTGCAGATAGAACCATTTCAGTTATTATATGCAGTTGAACAGAAACGTTTTCAGCCTGGACTTAAACATTCAGAGTAGAGGTCTGTCTCACGTCATCAGGAAGATCGTTCCAGAGTTTAGTTGCATGGAACTGAAATACAGTTTTCCTGTGTGAAGAAAGCACTTTTAACTCCAGCCCCAATGAACCAATTTACAGGCCCTCATGAAATAAAGGCTTTGAGTGAGGGCCTGGATTTTTGTCTTATTCCTCAATTCCAGTAATGTCTAAAAAGGTCAGATTACTATGTTTTAAACTAAATTAAAAATGCATACTGTAAAAGCTATTTATTTTATAGGAACATGGCTTCAATTCTATAACACACAATAACACAAAACACAATAGCTACACACATTGCATAGTACATTTATCATAAGATTAAAGAAACATTGGTACAAATTCTGATCATATTTAGATTAAATCTACAGCATTTAATTAAGCATGGGTAGCCTCAAAGCAGCATGCACCTCAAAGGGAACACAATTTAATCACAAAAACACAACTCAATGTAATCTGTTACAAATTAATCATCATGTGGGAGCTGCTGCAGCTGGGATCTTCACTTGAAAATCCACAAACGGGATTACTGTTGAGAGTTTGATGGCCCACGAAGCACAATCCGCTGACTTTTATCCCTCGCTCTCTGCAGGTGGAAGCTCCTCTCTCATCATTTCCAGGCTTGACTCAACACTTCATTTCAGTCTACCACTGTGTCAGAAAGACACGCCGGGGCCGTCTCTTGAAGAAGTTGCTTCTCTTTCATGCTATGCTTTAGCTCCTGTCTGGTGTTTAAAACTGCAGTCTGAAGGGATGCAATCTCAGCAGACAGCTCTATTACTGTGATATGACAGTACAAAAAAAAAGGAGAGATAATCAACAATATACAATGAATACACCAAGGACTGTGTTAGCTGTTCAAACCTCCACACCATATAAAAGATGCCAATGTATTTAAAAATACAGTGTTACTTATGACTGACACTTGTATAAATCAAAAATTACATTTGGAACATGTTTTTAAAATAAAATGCTAACACTGTGTTATGACTCATTTGTGTAGCGATAATGTTACCCACAGGGTTATTAAATGCTGCAGTGTTTTCTGGATTTGGCTCCATTTCCTGTACTTACTTATTATTTCTGTATTTTCCAACATGTTCTGTAATTGCAGGATGTTTTCTCACATTGCATCTTTCTGAATTGTTCACATTAGCTGTAAAGTAGTGGATACTTTATCCATTGGCCTGAGTGTACAATTTTGAATGATGTATGACTTTACAATTGCAGTAAAACACCAAGATCAGACTTAAATTTGACCTGCTAATTTCAAAATCCATGTACATATTCAGGTCATTCCATTCTCACAAAACTCTCAATTTGTATCAAGTACTTTATACATTTTTTTCAGCTCCAAATCTATATTCAGCAAAATAATGTAGTCGTCATTTTTACATAGGACCCAGTGAGTATTATGTGATAATAAAACTACAGTTAAATATACAGAATGTGGTTGAAGAAAAAAAGAAGCTGAAAATTAGTGCAGATATTTTTTAAAGTGGAAATATTTCATTCAGTTACTTTTTTCAATTTGATTTCAATAATAACCATAGAGAAAATTCTCCTTAGGGTTTCTTAGATGTTCAGTAAAAATCACCATCCAGTCCAGTGGAAAATAACCAATTGCTGAGACTTACACTGTACATACTAATAATGTAATTTTGCTGTGAATGTCAACAAAGTATTGAGGGAAAATTTCAAGTCTCACTGAACTCAATAAATATTTTAATGACTGTTTTCCCAGAAACTCTTTATGAACTAGGAAGGACAGGCTTGTTGTAATGGAATGACCATCCTCACTTAGCTGCATGTTTTTGTGATATAGTTCAGTACTTTCTGAAAATAAAATCCGTATAATCTTCAGCAACATTCTGCAAATATGCAGTCGGGATGATTTCTTGATTTCAGACCAAATAAAATCATACCTTGCTTGAATGATGACTGTGCTTGTTTAAGAGACTGTGGAACCAGAATGCCAAACCATTTAAGTGGATCTTGCTGAGGATTCTGGTCACTTTTTCGTGGTACAGGACCTTCAGCAGGTTTTTCACTGACTTCTTTTCTGCTACCCCCCTTTACCGTGCTGTCTTTTTTAGGCTTGTTTCTTCTCCTGACATCTATGGAATAAAATAGTTGACAGAATGTTTTTAATGCTTTTCTAGTGTTATCAGCAACATCCATTCAATCACCAAATGGATTACAAACCTACCTGTTTCTTGAGGTCCAATATCTTCAACAGAACTCACTTCAGTTCCAGACTCATTACCACCCTTTTGTGTGACCTTCTCTGTGCAGAACTTTACCTCACCATTATCTAGCGTTCTGTAACACAAATCAAACTCATTAATACAGACAAAAGCAATTGCTATATCTCCCAGACAGTAATTCAACAACAAAAAAAAATAAACAAATGGTTCCAGGCA
Source organism: Apogon hyalosoma (assembly GCA_037367295.1). NCBI lineage: Eukaryota > Metazoa > Chordata > Actinopteri > Kurtiformes > Apogonidae > Apogon > Apogon hyalosoma. The sequence continues at coordinate 18,904,090 of JAPQRP010000028.1, forward strand.
CAACAAACCCCGCCCCTCGCACATACTGTAGCTTATTTTGGCATCAATCCAGCTGATGTCATCACGTCTATGCATGTGCTGATGTCAGCATATCAATGGCCTCTATATACGTGCCACGTTTTAAGTAAATTGAAACAAAATTGATGTTTTTATATACATTTGAAATTTCACCCATTATAATGAAAATGGGAGAAGAAAAAAGATTTTAAACATTCATAAAAGATGTAAAGTTTGACCTACTTTTCCCAAAATGTAATCAGATCTGTTCTGGGTCACTGGCAGTCTATAAACCACATTTAGTATGAATTCAAACAATAGTTTTGCTGCTAGAGCATTAACAGACAAAGAAAAAAGAGACACTCAAACAAACTGAACCAAAAACAATACCCCTTGTCTCCCCTTCATCGGGGAGCAGGGTGATAAACAATATCTATCCAATTACTCACCTAGCATTGACATAGACCAATGGCTCAATCTCACTGGCATACTGAAGGGTTGACACTTGTTTGTTTCCCATGGAATATCGTGCCTTGGATATGGAAAACCATCCCTAAAAGAAAGGAAAAAAAAAACAAAACAGCTTTATATAATTGTGTAAAATGGAAGAGTGGGAAAACAACAAAATAAAACATAGGACACACTACATAAACAGGCAGTGAAATAAAGCACTAGAAGGTGGATTAAGCAGTCTGAAATCCAAATACACTTATACAACGCCTCCAACACATAGTTCTGTTTTGATACTGTGAGGAGTAAATATGAAACATTTTGCTTTAAGTATTGCTTATTGCAATTGCCTGTTATTGACATTATTGCCAATAAACTTCAGTGTGTCAACTCCAGTTCATGAGTTTTACATAAACACATTTTGTGCAGAGGTTAGACCATATTACACTTGTAAGGGATACAAGCCTAAACGACGTGCAGTCATGTGCTTGTTGTGTCATTTCTGGAGGTACCTGCTCAATGAGGGAGTTGAGAGCGGCTCGTTTCTCCTCCAGTAACTCCAACTGATCCATAAAACGCAGCAGCTTCTCATCCAGTTGCAGACAAGATTCCTCCAGTTCTGACAAACCCATATCAGCTACGTACTCTTACTCAAAGTCTTTTAGAAACAGTATTTAGCGTCGTTGTTGTCACTTCAACACAGACGGTCAATCCGAGTCACAGCTTCCGTGTAACGTCATGTGACAAATCACGTGATTTACATCATACGTAACCTAAATTCTACACCGGACGGCGTTCCTTGTGAAAGATTAACAATAAATCACATATTGTTTAAGATATTATCTATATTTGCAGTATTCTGTATGTATGTAATTTAAAAATATTAGAATATTATTATGGCAGTGACACCTTTGTAGCCAATCTTATTATTCACTGTTTGTGTTAACTTCATCTAGTTTGTTACATTTTCTTGATTACAGGCGATAAATACCTGTTTTAAGGTTTAGGGTAAATACTCCAGTTTAAAAAGAAAACACAAGTTACATTGACATGTTCAAAAAGTGAGTTCCCATACCGGGAGTCGAACCCGGGCCGCCTGGGTGAAAACCAGGAATCCTAACCGCTAGACCATATGGGACTGATGTCGACTGCAAGATATACATACAATAATATAGTAACATTTGTGATCCATTACATAAAATGTCCTGTGTCTTTTTTTTTTAATTAATAATTACAATTAATTAATTATAAAAGTGATAAGATATTAAAACTGGAAAGTTCCCACTCAAAAATCTATTCAACATTATGTTACTCTAACCTTCTTCATAACATTACTAGCTGACGTAAAATAAATAAATAAGTATATACACATATTTCTATATTTCATATTTATTTATAGATTTCGCAGCATTGTGGCTAGCTAACTACACGGCTACTTGGCGCTCTAACTTAAAGACGAGTTTGTAAAACATGTATATAATTTTTAAGACAGTGAATATAAAGTTTGTCTTGTGTAGTACTCGCTTCTCAAAATGTTAAGAGCCCATTGGGCTACACAAGTGCATCAGAAATATCCAAATCAATAAGGTACTGTAGAACAAGAAAGAACGCAAACGCTAATGAACAGTGAGTGGAATTCTTTGGCAATGGAAGAGAAGAGCTGTACAGATATTTTTTCAGTTTAAGATGTTGTATAAGGAGAAAATAGAGAAGCTTAATAAAAGCATATCATGATATCATTATACTTATGGATTTTGGATTTGTTGTATTTTCATTGACTGTCATGTAAACTGTTTACTGTAACTTATCTGATGTAAACAGATGTTTCAAGAAAGGGGCAGGTATAAGTTTTCTTCATCCTGCTCCTTTCCAGTCATTTAGATGGAATGAATAAATAAATGAAATTAAATAAAAGCTTAAACTATTGTACAGATGTGTTGCTAGCTCTGCTCTGTATTCTGTCAGCTCATTCTCTTTGGAGATGTGATTCCGTACAAATAACATACAGCATGTAATCCCAGGTTTACTGTTATAGCATTCACTAGAATGAGTACATCAGCCCCGCAGTACTTCATAACCGCCGCTGACGACTGAGTTAGCATGTCTCCCAGTAGCGCGCCGTGATCGTATAGTGGTTAGTACTCTGCGTTGTGGCCGCAGCAACCCCGGTTCGAATCCGGGTCACGGCAGGGATAATGTCCCTGACACGGCTAGGGAGTCCTTTTTTTTTCTATACAGGTGACAAAAAAATTTAATTAAGAATCATGTGAATCTGAAAAATATGTACCGTATTTATGTATTGAAAAACAAAACAAAGAAACTCAGAGGTTTAGCTTCCTTTTCTGCAAAATACAGCATGCAAATATCATGCTGTAGTTACTTTGCAACTTGTCCCTGGTTGGGCTTTTTACGGTATAAACAATAATAATATGAAAACAGCATACACAATAGGATAAGCAAATAAAATAAAGGCCTATTCAAAAATAGTAATAAGAAAAATACATTTTAGAAGTGGGTTTTGACATCTGTTATCAGTTTCACCTTTTATATTTCAACTCGGTGATTACTGCTACCTAACCTACAGTTTTAACAGTTTTACTAAGTTTTGCTTAATTTAACTTTTTCCACACAGGTGCCTTTACAACTATATTCTGTGACGTAACGCATACTTTTTAAATTTTAGTTTTCATTTCATTTCATTTATTTTCTTTTCATTTCTTCTCTTTTCATTTCTTCTCTTCTCTTTTATTTATCTTTTATAGTAAAATATAGCGGGAACATTTTATTAATAATCACAGACTGAAACTGTTGATATCTATAAATTGCTTCACCTTTCACCACTATCTACGGGGTTGGTTTATAAATTGGAAGATGAAAAGGGGCGATATTTTCTAACAAGAAGCAGCTCTCATTGGTGGATGCGGATCATGTTCCGAGTTTAACAGCCAATCAACGAACTGGTAGATCACATGCGCTCTGCATACTGTAGTCTGATTGGTTACTGTATAACCAAATCTAACCGCCCCCTGTGTGCTGAGTTCCGCGTTATGGCTACCTGGATCCATTCACTGCCTAAACTGTTATGTAGTTGGGTTAGACACTTTTATCTTTCAATTTAATTGATATTACTTCGTTTTTGATTCTGTGCAGCTGAACACCTATAGGATATCTGTACTGGTAAGGACAAACATACGCTTATTGTCCATTATATTTGCACCGTACTGCTGAAATCCTGCACTAAGTAATGTGAGCCTCCAATTAGTTTTTAACAGTATGTGATGTATATTGTGGACTTCTGACTTATTAAAAATGTATTGCATTTAGTCAGTGATGGAAGAAGTATTCGGCCCCTTTTTGTAAGTGCTTGTACTAGTATCTCACTAAAAATACTTTACTGCAAGAAAAAGTGGCTCAAGTTTGTATTTAGGTGCAGCAGTGTGTAAAAGTACAGAGCAGGTCATGGATACTGTATTGATTATGTAACAGTAAATAAATGTGTTTAATTTCTAATAGAGATGACTTTGTCTTTTTCAAATAGATGATGGATTCCACTGCAGAAACTGGAGCTGATCATCCCTACTGGCCACGGGATCTCTTGATTCCCAGCTACGTGGCCAATGACCGATCCATGTCTGAAATCCTGGCTTTCCTGTTTTCTGTATCTGGGGTCTTTCTACTTGTTACCTGGATGATAACCGGTCAGAAAGGAGACTATGGCAGTTTTGGGACTTGGAGACGCCTGGCTGTGTGCTGGTTTGCTGTTTGTGGTTTCATTCATGGGGTAATTGAGGGTTGGTTCTCTCTGTATTATCATATTATTCCAGGAGACCAGAGCTTCCTGTCACAGCTGTGTGAGTACAAACAAGAAAAACATCTATTATCTATTTATGTGTAACAGTTATCCATATTGGATCTAGATGATTCGTATTTCTTACAGGGAAAGAGTACTCTAAAGGAGACAGTCGTTATGTGATGTGAGTTCATTTTGCGTTCTCTCAAATAAGAGAAAATCAGAAAATTAGTGGTTAATTTACCTCTTTTTTTTTTCCCCATCTAGAGCGGATAACTTCACTGTTTGTATGGAGACTGTGACTGCATGTTTGTGGGGACCATTCAGCTTTTGGGCTGTGTTTGCTTTCTTAACGAACAAGCCCTACAGATTTGTACTGCAACTTATCATTTCTTTAGGTAAGAGGTGCTACCAAATCCATCAAAAATGTATGGAAATTATTGTAGAATGTAACAGTACTCTGGTTCTTTTTAGCTATCCACTAGTTGATTATAAAAATGATTTGCAGGAGCCAAAATATTTCTTGAACCTGTAGACTTTTAAAGTGTATCTGTTTGTTATACTTTTTCTGAATCCACTGACTCATTGTTCATGTTGTTATATCATCTCATTCCAGGTCAGCTGTATGGAGCAGTGCTTTACTTCTTCACTGAGCATCGCGATGGGTACGCTCACAGCGAGTTGGGACACCCTATTTACTTCTGGTTCTACTTTGTGTTCATGAATGTGCTGTGGATCGTCATACCACTGATGCTCATTGTGGACGCATGGAGACAACTCTCAGCAGCTCAGACTGTCACAGATCAAAAAAGATCACAAAAAACTAAAGGACACTGACCTGAAGGTGGTAAAATATGACTGTGGAACTGTAGCGCATTTAATGAAAGGGTATACAAGGGAAAGACATTACACTCTACTGTTGAACACTGAAACATTTATATGTATGATTTTTCTAATTGTACCTGTTGCATTATGACCTTACTTGTCAGTAATACATGTTGCCAAGTAAAACTTTACATATGTCAATACATTTTTAAAATCTTTTTCTGACTTCGTGGAACATTAAAGAGAGGACAAAAAATCACCATTGCTGTTTTCTCTGTATGTTTTCGGTAATAGCATTATAGGCAGGCAGGTGGATTGAAACTAAGTACTTTTATGTGAATTCTGTATTAAAAATACATTGAAGGTACTTTGAGTATTTCCATTTTTTGCTTCTTTATACCTCTACCTCACTGTATCTCAGATTGTCAAATTTACAGTTCTGTATTAAAGTTGTTGGCCAAGTGAAGTTCTAATGACCACAAGTGCATTTCTCAGTCTGTGTTAAGATACAATCTGGATAAATGGGAAGTATGTAAAGAAATAACAAAAAAGTTTCAATGAAAAAACAGCTTCTATAAACCAAAAAGTGTAGTATTTAGTGTGGCCTCTCTTTGTACTTAACATTTCTGTAATGCTTCAATACCACATTTCATTCAACACATCAGATGTTTCTGTTTGTGCTTCTTCTTGTCATGGGGTCAGGGGTCACATTAAATAGTGACTTCAATCTTTAGAACCTATTCATTTTTTTTGTTTGTTTTTTAGGCTGTGCACACATTCACTGTGTTTTCATGTTGCATTTGAAGAAAAGAGAATGAGAAATAAATATGTATGTTCATTTTAACCATGCAAAAACGACAAACCTAGAAGTGGCCTAAGACTTGCAGCTACTGTACATGTTAATCTCATTGTATATATAAGCTTCAAGTTTCAGCTTTGCAATTTAGTACCATTTACAAGTCATGCACATATTCCCGTTTTTGTCGAAGCTGTAGCGACCCCCAACATGCACGCCGAAATAGCTCAGTTGGGAGAGCGTTAGACTGAAGATCTAAAGGTCCCTGGTTCGATCCCGGGTTTCGGCATTTTGTTTCAGCGCTACAGGGACCTAGACGAACCACTAGTTGTATGATTTAGGCATGTAAAGGGCGCCCCCGTATGGCCAACCACAAAAAACCTCAATAAACAGGCTGATCCCACTACATGTGTTTATGCAGATTTAATCTGTTCAATATATTTACGTTCAGGAAATTTACACTCAAATCAGTATGTGATAAAAGATACATGCAGCTACATCTCAATGCCTTTTCTTAGGCAGGGGCAGTTCATATGATTTTTTTAAATATTGGGTGACATCATAGCCCTGCGATGAACTGGCGACATGTCCAGAGTGTGCCCCACCTTTGCTCATAGGTAGCTGGGAAAGGCTCAGGCACTCACAAGGACTAAGCAATTCATAAAATGATGGATGAATGGTTGATGTAGTCTTCAGTAAAAAAAAAAAAAAAAGTAGTTTAATGCACATTGGTGTAAGAGCAAACCAAAAAAAATCACATCAACATTTGTGTTTTGAGGTCAGTGTGTGACATTCATTTTTGTTCATGATTCTGTCCTCAGCTAAACATTTTGCTGAGTCTCAGTCCCAGTTCTGCATTTGTCTCCTTCTCCTTATGCGCCACGTCTTTTAGAGCCTTCAGAGCAGCAGATGAATCTGGTTGTAGCTCCAGCAGTTTCCTAAATGCCTTCCTAGCTTCCTCCAGGTCATTCATCATCTGGCATGCTTGTCCCAGCCGGTACCAGGCTTTAGTCCCACCAGGCTCCAGCTGTGTGGCCTTCGCAGCGCTGGCCCTGGCACACTGTGGTTGGTTTAGTTTGAGTTGGCACAAAGAAAGGTTTGAATGGAGCTCAGCTTTGATGGTGTTGTACTTACTAGCAGAGAGAACTGGACAGTCTGTGGCCTGCTGTTCTGTTTTCTCACAGGCATTTGTGTCTCTTTGCTCGTCCTCTTCTTGCACTTGCCCTTTTTTGTCCAACTCCCTGACGTGACCATCAAGAGTGATAAGGAGTTTGAGAGCCCGGCTGTAGCTGTCTGCAGCTCCCCACACATCTCCACTCCTGAATCTCACACCACCCTTCTCCTTGTGAGATTTCACCCACTCCAGTTTTTCTGCAGGAGACATTTCCCAGAATTCCTTGCCTGGTGTAAATGTTTGGAGTTCAACTGTGGCACATAAAGACAGGTTTGCATCTGTGGTCTCACCTGCAGGGACATTTGAACCATTTTCCACTGGAGAAAGATGTATCTATGAAGCAAAAATGAAAATAAATAAATAAATAAATAATACTTTTTTATACTACTACTACTATTTACAGCTACAATTAAAGGATTAGTTCACCTTTGTTAAAACTGGGTTGTATAGGGTATGTATCCAGGGATAGTGTGTACCAAACCACTGGTACAGTTAATGCTGTCAGTAAACCTCCAGTTGGAAGATGAAGACAGGAGTACTACCACAAATGCTAAACAATCTACTAATATTAATCTAATATTCTGACCATTTTATTTTGCATCCATGGAGAGCAAAGCCCTGATATCTTGCTCTACAAAACCATAAAGCTCAATGGACAAACCACCATTATCATCGCTACAGTCTGTATAGTTTAACTGATTAGAAACAAACTAATCAGTCAAGGAAGTGTTAGACCTCATATCTCATACAAACCCACTTTAAAAATCCCAAACTAACCCTTTCATATGAACACGTATCCTCTTCAGTCTTACCTCACATTTCTCTCCAGCTTTCATCCCTTCCAGACAGGCCTCTGTGACATCGCACTGACCCTCGCCTAGTCTCAGTATTGTCCAGTCACCCGGTGGAACCTGCAGCACAGAGTTCCGACACCGTGGGAACGGTGTGACCATGTCCTCTCTGATCTCAGGTTCTGACGGGGTGGGTTTGACTGACGGCTGCTCATTTCCCTCATCAGGTATCGATGACTGTTCTTTATCTGTGGCTGCTTTGAGCTGCACTCGGACTCGACATAGTGAACCCAGTCTTGGACAGGGATGTGGTGGACATGCTGGATGAGATGAGACACTGTGTGAGCAACATTTCATGAATGAAGTATTCAGATCATATAAACACAACAATGTAAAAAGTGCTGCATTAAAAATCTTTCTTAGGGAAAAATAAAATATAGCAAAATGTAGGTAAAATATTAAGGTATAAGAACAGGTTCAGTTCCTTTGACTGATATATTATTCTATGAGAAATAATTACATTATTAAGACTGAAACATACATATTAGAGCAGCTTGTCACTGTTACAAAACACAGAGGTGGAGTTTGTTTAAACAACTTTATATCTCGTTTCATCAACAGTGACATCAGATAATTGTGAGTGCTCATCAGCTGACACAATGCTTTTTCATAAGACATCAGATGTCACAAAGGTCAGAAACTGTTGTATTTTGATCATTTGCTTTACATTTGTGTGTGGCATTTTAAAATTACTAGAATTATTATTACAGAATTTTTTTCCTACTTGATTTTAATTCTTATGAGATTATTACATATTTTAGTATGGTTTTAGGGCTGTGCAACAGTTTTATTTTAATTATTTAACTATTACCTACTAGTGCTATGTCCTGTACTATGTCTCTGTATGCCATGTCATCGTATTGTTGTCACGTGTCTGCTGTGTTATTTCTGTGCCTGCACTGTGATGTCTTTTGTTGTATGATGTTCTGTGTATGGCGTTGTAGCCCCATGCACTATTGCCTACAACAAATTTCCCCATGGGGACAATCAAGTATATCTTATTATCCACTGCATAGAAAATGTATCTTATAAATAACCATAAAACAGTAAAAAGTAATGTATTGGCTCTGACATGTAGCAGAACAGAGGTAAGTTAGAAGAAAATATAAAGATAGCAAATGTATTTATGTCAAAAATGGTACTTGGTTTAATCATTAGTTGATGAGCAATAACTACAAGTATAAACATGAAGGACAGACACTGGAATATGTTATGGAAATATAAAGTATTTTCACAAGGTTACATACATGTATCACATAAAGCAGAGCACATCTGCCTTCTGTCCCTATTTGTTGGCTTCTTCTGGACCTTCCAGGGGCCTCTGGGACACACTGACACCCAGGAGGAGACATTCACAGAATCAGGATCATCACTGCCATGCGGGGGTTTTACAGGATCCATGACTGTGATCGGAGGAGATGTAAACATAGAAGAAATGATCAACAAAACATCAAAATTCGGCTGTTTCTTGACTTTAATTGCAGTAAATAAACAGACCGTAGTACAACAACAGGCCTACTATTGTACAACATTACACATTATAACAACACCAGTTAAATAAACGAGCTTCAACGTGAAGTGGAAGCATTAAGCTAGTTTTACACTAAAACCAGTTGAATTAAAACTGTTCAAGACCCGAGGCGATGCATTCGTTAAAGCTATTTATCTTACCTCTTGTAAATGTCTTATTAAGTTATCCACAGTGTCGAAAGTAATAAATAACCAGTTAGTTTACGGGGAGGATACTTTATTTTGGTCGTCTTCTTCTTCGCGGCTGTTTCTTCTTCTTCTTCTTCTTCTTCTGCAGGTGGTGCAACACGGTGAGTAAAGGCTTTACGCTGCAGTACCGCCACCTACTGGCCTGGAGTGTGGGCACCAATTGTTACTACACCGTTATATCGTCAATTTCACCTCCTGAGGCTGGTGCTTTTCTGAAAAATGTTGAAAAAAATTCTTGACTATAGCTCTAGCCGGTGTAAAAGAGTATAATTGTATACTGTGAATTGTTTGTATATACCAGAATTACCCCTTTAAGCTGTTGTTGAATTTATTATTGTTGTTGTTATTGTTATTATTATTATTATTATTATCATTATTATTATTATTATTATTATTGTTATTATATGCACATTTATATTTGTGTTTTTTTTTTCATCTTGTCTGCAGCATTTGTATTGTTTTAGTTTTACTATTGGCTGCAGTATAAAAATATATTTCACAGTGCATTGTACTAGGTTTAACTATGCATGCGACAAATAAAACTTCTTTTTCTTATACAATGGACTGTATTGCTTTTTAGATAAATGCTTACATGGCATATATGAATACTACAAGTGTAATATGGATCATTTTTAAGCATCCACTAAATTGGTCATTGCCTGGCAGGATGAAACTTTAACTTTCCTTATCTCTGTGTCTCTCTTCAGTGGGATGCATTTATTCATTTATTAATTCATCTGGGGGTCTACCTTGGCTAGTTCTGTGCTCTTGACATCTCTACCTGAACAGCATTTAATTCACAAGAGAAATATGCAAAACAACAGTGTCAGTGAAACATTCATGTAACATGTAAATATGCAAACATTCTGACCACTTTTTATGCAGTTCCAGTGAATGAACTTCCAATTAGAGGGTGAGAATGAGTTAAATGTTTTGAGTGACTTGTGACCTTTTGCAGGTGAGTTATGACTGAAAATTCTAACTTATTATCACAGTCATTTATTAATTTTGGTCTTTGTCCTCCAGGTTCTTCTTCACTGTCTTCTATTTCCCTTTTTCCTCTTGGTGTTTATTATCATATGGAAATCTTAAACTATACATACATTTTCTCTGTTAATAGTTGTATCCTTCCATCATTTCAAAACAAAGCCTTTTTTTATTTAACCACCTCATGTTGGTGCTTGACAGACACCAGCAGATGGAGACAGAGACGTAAATAATTATGACATACCAGTAATAGTGGAAAGTGATGTAAAATTCAAAACACTTAAAGAAGAAAAAATATAAAACTGTCTGACAGGATGCTCTTTTAACCCATAAAGACCCAATGCTACTTTTATGTCACTTCCCAAATTATTTTTTCTCTCTATTTAACCTTTCTTAAGTGATTTATCACCATTAATTATATTATCCTCTGTGTTTTGCATTTTCTCCATGAAAATCAGGTATTTTCCTGTATGTAATTTCCTGATAATGTAGATGTTCATAAAAGCTCAGATTCAAGTTGGGGGTTGTTATGTCAGAAAACAGAGAAAACTGAAGAAATAGTGACTTTTTCAGCAAAGATATCAACAACTGAATGTAAAAACAAGTATCTACAGCCACTGTCATTGATCCAACTCCATGGGTTTTACTGGTGAATTAATGTTGTAGAAGATGACGGTGTTTCCACAGTAACTATGGAGCCTCTGAACGTCTAAATGGGTCATATCTGATGACCATGAAAAGATGAATAACTGCATTTTACAACAAGTATTTACATGTATTGATAGGTTTAGTGGTTCAGAAAATATTAAACATTTTACATCAGTAGATGGTTTTGGTTGCCAGTGGCTGTTTGGGTCTTTATGGGTTGTAGACCTGCTCATGTAAAGTAAACATGGATGTTGATTTAGCATGATGTAAAAAGTGAGTCTCTTTAGATGGTATTAAATAGATTTAGCGCAAAGTTACACCTCAAAACTAGACATCCAGGGAGGAAAGACTGCCACCAAGGTAAACAGTACACTTCTCTTCTTGTTTCACGTTATTATCGAAGTATAAACAAAACAACAATGACAAGTTATGAAATACAGTTTCTTGCTTTGTATCAGTTTGAAACATTAGCAAAGGGCGGGTGTAAACACATCACGCCCCTGGGGTCCAGACCAGAGGATGCTCTGTTTCAATGGAGTCCCATGGGAGGTGCAAATTATAACACCACCTGATATAATCTAACTTTAGTTAATGATCATTTAATGGGACAGGTGGCAGGCTTTGCTGTTACAACAGGTGGAGCCCATTTACAGCAGCTCTACAGCCTGTGACGGAAAAGACCACACATGGACTTTTATGTGTAGTTTCTTCTTTTTCTTCTAACCAAATTCACAAAGCATCTCCACTGCCATGGCTGATAAATCCGATCACCTGAACCAGAAGACTAATATAATTCAGTTAAATTGGGTTTTATGTACCAATCAGAACACATGATTATCTCAGGGGACTTCACAAATTCAGATCAGGTCCTTAAACAGACTATATGGAGATGAAACTTGACAAATCCTCCAAGAGCAAGTCCAAGGTGACTGTAGGGAGGAAAAAGTTCTATTAAAGAAGGAAAAAACCTCAGACAGAACCAAGATCTGAGTAGGTGGCCATCTGCCTCGACCGGCTGGAGTGGAAGTGGAAAGAGGAGAGAGAAAAGAATAGCAAAGATAAAACAAAAACAACAACATAGACACTGAATGATACAAGCAAACACTGGCAAACAGCTGCAGAATGAGATACAGATACAGATAAAAGAACAGGAGGAGAGAGGACAGAGGGAAAAGCACAAACTGCAAGAGAGGGAAGACACAAAGTTAGTGACAAATAATGGCGACATGAATAATATATGGAGACAGATAAGTGAGAGGAGAGGTGTGGAGGAAGTACTGAGGCTTAGTACTTAAGTAAAAGTACAAATATCCTGCACAATATATACTTAAGTAAAAGTAGAAGTACTATATGAACAATCTTGTGACAGTAAAAGTACAAAGCACTTACTTTTAAATTTACTTTAAAGTATCTCTGCAGCACGTGGGTCGCCGTCATCAAAACGTCACATGTTGGTTGCGGAACGAGAGGTGTTCCTTTGACACAGTGTTCTGGAATCATGACTCCACCTTTATCACAGCTCTGTTACCACCTCCAGAGGTGTTACAAAGCCCCGATAAAGGTGGGAACAAATGATCCCACCATTTTGTTTACACAGCGTCATTCCGGAATAAAAGCGAAATATTCCCATAATAGAAGTGTTGTGTTAAAGGGGCTGCTATCTCTTCCTGCACAGAACGCACACCAAATGTAATGATACTATTGCCAAAAAATGTGGTTTTTACTGTTTGGTTTTACTTGTCCTTTCAACACGACTGACTTCACAGTGTTAGACCTCTGCACTTTCGACACAAATTGAAAAGGAGATCCAGCCAAACACCCTCTGCCATCACTGGAGCAAATAGAGTCACCTGATGCAACGTCAAACAATGCCACTACACAGTCAGTAGAACTGTTTTTACATGCAAGATTTTGAGAAAATTGTGTTGTTACAAAGTAACAAGTGACAGCGTAAACTGTAGAAATGTAGTGGAGTAGAAAGTAGAGATAACTGTAACAGAGTAAAATCAAAAGTATGCATTATTATTTTTACTTAAGTAAAGTAGAGACATGAAAATTTACTTAAAGCCGTGTGACTGGAACTGATTTCACTTGCTTGGAGCTGCAGACTAACAGAGACTCCAGAATGGTTTAACAGTCACTTAAAACATGATTTTTAACTAAAAGGAGACGAATGCGAAGTTGCCCATTTCACCATTAACGCTACAGTGATGGACAAAATTTTTTAGAACACCTGGCATATATTATTATTATTATTAATTTATTTATTTTTTTTAAATTGGCCATTAAAATCCCCTTAAACTGAATCAAATATCTACGTTATCATTCGTCATCATAATGCTCTATAGCCCATAGAATAGAACCATCATAAGGAGATTTAGGTCATTTTCTTTACAAAAAAAGCTAAGTAAGCCAGACCTATTTCACTGTCAATGTCACACAATCAAGAAGCCAAATCCCTTGTGTATCATTGTCAAGTTTGATCATAATTAAAGCTATGGTGATGTAGAGTCTTCTGCGTATGACTTTTGTCACCAGTTTTTCAAGTATTACAAAGCCATAAGTCTTTCCATGATTGCGCGCCTAAATCTTTTCCCTCTCGGTGACCTACTGGCTCTGTTTGTAAACAAATGGATTGTTTATGGTGGAGTACACTTCGAAACTGTTCACAGTGAGGGAAGAGATTCAGGTGTGTAATCACGGAAAGACTTACGGATTTGTGATACTTAGGCTATGATCTATTTTACAGATTTGATCAAAAATTGGTGACAAAAGTCATACGCAGAAGACTCTACATCACCATAGCTTTAATTATGATCAAACTTGACAATGACACACAAGGAATTTGGCTTCTTGATTGTGTGACATTGACAGTGAAATAGGCCTAGCTTACTGTCTTGGCTTTTTTTGTAAAGAAAATGACCTAAATCTCCTTATGATGGTTCTATTCTATGGGCTATAGAGCATTATGATGACAAATGATAATGTAGATGTTTGATTCAGTTTATGGGCATTTTAATGGCCAATTTAAAATAAATAAATAAATAAATTAATATATGCCAAGTGCTCTAAAAATTTTGTCCACTACTGTAGCATCAATGGCGAAACGGGCAACTTCGCATTCGTCTCCTTTTAGTTAAATCATGTTCTAAGTGACTGTTAAACCATTCTGGAGTCTCTGTTAGTCTGCAGTTCCAAGCAAGTGAAATTAATTCCAGCCACTTTCCCCTTTTTAGGAATCTTCTCCAAAATTTGAGGAGCTCTTCCTCGGTCCATGCCATACCTTTCCACCGAGTCCGAGCTGTAGATTTTTAGGAATCCTGCTGACGGACAGACAGATAAGCGTGATGACAAAGCCTCACGGACAGAGAAACAGAATAGACTGAGTTAAAAGTTGTACACAATAACAAAGGGTCATAAAATACATCCAGAAAATGTCATTCTGACTCCCTACATCTTTGACGTATACATACATACACAGTATAGATCTGTGTCTGTGTAGTGACCTTTGACCTGTACCACTCATGTTTAATGCCTGTGTGTTAATCCGTCCTGTCAGTGTGAGTTAGGGCTCTATCTTTTGAACACTGGAGACCATTTGCCTCTATCAGACGAATACCGCAGTGGCTGATGTGTGCACGTAACAGAGACACAACCAGAGACACAGACCGAGAGGAAGAAGGTCGTCTTAGATGTAATCTGTCCTCTTACAGGGGCCTGTTTTGCTCTTGATGAGGATGAGATAACATAATAAACTCTCTGCACTAATAAGATTGAGATGAGGGGAATCACATATGTCGTTTTAGCATAAACACACATGTAAATGTCATTAGTTCACCACGTTACAGTGATACTTAAAGATTATTCAAGATCCAACTGAACTGAGAATAGTTTTGGTGTGTAATACATGCAGGAGAATCAATTAATTTCACAGATTGAAAATTTCCCAGTTGATTCTGATTCTGATGATTGGTTTATTTTAAGAATTACTTGCAGTTCATGTATGGTATAATATGAATGACACTTGAGTCGGGCTTGTGAAAGATATTTGCTGATATAAACTGTTTAATAACTTATGAATCACCAATCCTATCAATATATGTGAGTAATTCAGGTAAAATGCAGTTTTTCAGCTTTTTCATGGTCATCACCCATGACCCATTTGGATGTTCAGAGGCCCCGAAGTGAACCTGGAAACACTGTCACCTTTCACAACATTGATTCACCAGTAAAACCTACGGAGTTTAACAAATCACACTGGTTATAAATCCCTGTTTTTATGTTTAGTGAATGATATATTTAGCTTTAAACGTAACTTTTTCTTCAGCTGTCTCTATTTTGATCAAATGACCTTTGAATTTTCTCTGAGCTTTTATGAACAGCTACATAATCAGTAAATTAAATACAGAAAAAAATCAGATTTTACTGAAAAATGCAAAATGAAGACGATAATGTCATAATAAATGTTGACTTTTTTAAAATTGTATTAAAATTTTTATTTTGAATGTCAAAAAAAATGTAAAAAAGAAAAAAAAACATTCGAAAAGGAGCGGGATGATTAATCATTTGGTAAAGATTAAAGGTAGAAAAAAATTAATTTGTAACAATGGGAGACCCCCCGCCCCCCATGTAAAATGATGAAAATACTTAGAGGATAGAAAATAGAAAATAGTGAGAACAACCTTATTAAAGTGAACTCTTTGCTTTGGTTCCAAAAGTGGTCACATTAGTGAGGTTAACCTGTATTCATTTTATTAGTGTATGGTAATAAAAAAAATATAGTTTTATGGAATTTGAGGCATATTTAAAGTTAATTTTGCTTTGCCTCACCCCCTTGAACCTCTCCTCCTCTCACCCCTTCCATTTTTTCTGGATCTGCTATTGTTTGTAAGTCACCATAAAAATAGTTCTAAGTCTTCTAAGCCAAACAGTTTTTTCCTTCCTTTTGTTTGGTTGATCATTAAATTAAAGCCCTTGTTTCTGATTGTTTTGGATTTCTTTGATCAATCATGGACCTGCACTAGAGGGAGCTGTAGACGTGTCAGGCTATGGCTTTAAAATTCTACGATACGGATTCAGATTTGAACTCCCAGTGACAGAATACTGGGACCATTTTATGCGGAGTTTCGATGTTCTCCCCTTGTCTGTGTGGATTCTGCTCAGTACTACAGCTTCCTCCCACCACCCAAAGACATGCACCTTCGTAGGTTAATGGACCAATATAAATTCCCCATAGGTGTGAATATGGGAGTTCGCTGTCTCCAGATAGTAGCTGGGAGAGGCCATATGACCCTCCAGATGATTTAATGGCTCAGAAAATGAAAGTTGAGTTCAAGTTCATCTTCAAAATATTACAATGGTACCCTCCTCTTTAACTAATACAGGATATATAATATTTACCAAGATATTTGCTTATTTAACCTTTCTCTGGTGTTAACTTTCTGTTACCATCTCTTATGTTAACAGGTTGGTTTTGACCCATGTCTTAAATCAGCTGTAAAATATGCTAAAAACAATTATCTATTATCCAATTTGTTTCTCATCTCTTGGTTACCTTGTTAGGCTTCCTAATCCATGAAAATATTGGTTTTAATATTTTTGATGTGAGCCTCTGGGCCTTTCTTTTGTCAGAGTGCCCCTCCATGTGCACTCTGCAGGTCACTAACTCTATAATAAACTGACCTCACATGTGTGGACATGACCGTCTGTGCTTGTTTTGTTTTTGTGCAGGTATTCTGGATAACAAGGCTAAATGAGAATCCCCTAAAGCTCACATGATGAAGAGGAGCTGGCTGTCAGTGTATTGGCTGACAGTGCACTTAGGATTTCAGTTTAGCCTCTAATTATTCCGTCATAATCTTATTTTTATAACTGGGCTGAAACCCTAACAACACAAAGGTAATAATTTCAACCTGAGCATTTTATAATTTAAGAGTTTTTTTGTATTATTTTGTTGAAATAGAGGTTCTGGACAAAGTCAAAAAGCCTTGATGCAATAAATACATTTCATGTGGTTCATTTATGCATCTAACACCTAAAATGGGTTGGTACCGACCCTAACACAAGAGTAAGGTTAATAAATACATACTTTCCCAGTAGGGGTCTCTCTTTTACCTGTATTTTCACATAACTTGAACAGGTACATACTGTATTTTGTGAACTGTAGTCACGAAGGGAACGATGTGACTTTATTTCAGTCATTTAGTTACAGTTTTAAAATCTGTGTAATTTCAAGCATCTTTGAAAACATAATGTATTTTTTATGTCAAACATCAGAATTCATTCATCTTTATAGATATCTATCATTTGAGGCATTAAGTACAGTAGGTTAGACTTTTTATCTGCTTGTATGTTTGTTGATGTTAATGGACACTAGTTACCGTAAACTAAAATATAAATCATATGTGTAGACCTATAAAATTACATTAACTCTGTTTCATAGAAGCGAATTAAAGAGGGACTGGTAACTTATCAGTACAATGAAAACATAAAATCCTGCCGCCAAAAACTTCCACCTTTGTGTGACAGCTGCTGGTTTATAGTTTTCAAGTCTTTCTTGTACTTTCTGTGTTGTTGCGTTTCTCTGATGTTTCTTGTTTTCTTCCAGCTTTTTGCTTTTTATAAGCGAATACATTTTTTCTGCGCATGAAATGTTCACCTCAGGAGTCTATTGTTCCAGAATAGATACCAGTTTTAGTCATGTGACGACCTGTTAAGTGTCTTTTCCAACCTCACAGCCTTATTTGAAAAAGTCAAATTGCTGCCCCTTGCTTCTCATGAATTTCTGAAAAATTAAGACTTGCCTATTTTAAGTTTTGCCATTATGAATAAGTGAAGGGAAAGAAGTAGGAAAGACTTTATGTATAAGTTTCTATGTCTGTCCTAATGCTTTATCTTTGACTATTATTATAAAACCCCAGCTTTGGAGTCTATTCACAGTTCCTTCGATTTCATTTTAGCTTAATCTTTTCGTCTTTCTCTATAAGACTCTTTGAAGTCCCAGAATCTTATTTTCTTTAGTCCATCTCCACGTTTCATCCATATCATCTCCTCAGCTTCTCCTACCCTGTTCTTCCTTTTGGCTCCCACCGACTTCCCAGCTGGCCTCTTGTGAAACATCCCAGTGGGTAAGTTCAGAATCATGTATCCCAGGGTGCACGGACCACTCTACGTTCGCCAAAAGGCGTTGCAAACCTGCTTCTAGTTGGATCCAGGCAACAGCTGCAAAGTGAGGATCCAAGAGTGAAGGCTGCGAGTAGGGTAGGATGGATGGATGGATGGATGGATGGATGGATGGATGGATGGATGGATGGATGGATGGATGGATGGATAGATGGATG
>JAPQRP010000028.1:18924595-18939997 GCA_037367295.1 Apogon hyalosoma
AAATTCTCCCTTTGTGCAGTAATCTACACCTGGCTTTTCTGCCTCCATCCATAATAATATACATTATATAGACTAAACATTGTCTAAAATTAACATGCATTTGCAACATAGTATAGAAAACTATTACATGATCAAAAACAAATTAATTTTAGCAAAAAAAAAAAAAAAAGTCTCTGTCTTGAATGTCTGGGGTCGCCAGAAATTTGTGATGTTAAAATGGGGTCGTGAGCCAAAAAAGGTTAGGAACCACTGAGCTAAACAGAGATATAACATGTCTGGATTATACAAACCATGGTAGGAACAGGACTTTATTCATTCTCAAGTTATATTAGTGATTTAAAATGATCAAATGTGTGATTAATCAAAAAAAATATATTACATCCTTACAGCCTATTGACATATTGTACTATATTGTTAGCTTCATAGCATAAGTCATATTTTTTTTTGGGACATAGCCAATGAAAATGAAGCAGCAGTGTTAGGAGAGTAAGGTTATGCAGATATCACAATTTGGCCCAATACATGACTTAGGCAATTATGCTATGAGGCAAAAGATATTATAAATCTAATTATGTGTATCATAAGTTTACATAAACACCTATCTGACAGATGTCTACTTTTTCTTATACTTGCATGGAGCAATTGTAACACAAAATTTCCAAATCCACCTTTCTGTACATCATCCAACAACACACTCCTCTGCAAAGGTCTGCAAGTAAAGACAGCATGTCTCTCACTGGAAATTATTCTCTGGAATCATAAAGGTAAGTGTAGTGACAACTTCCATTTAGACAAAAATACTAACAAAAACAAAATAAGTAAATTCCGTCAATGTCCTCATTGCATATGTTATCTGAGACTGGACTGACATGGATGTAAATTGTAATCTGACTGGTTGGAAGGGGTGGTAATTCTGATTATTTAAGTATTGAGCACCATTTGACACGCACAGGTTTTACTTGGTATTTTACAGTAACAGTGGGATCTCTTATGATTTTTATGTCATTTTGTACATCTTGTGCAACACAAAAAAAGTTGTCTTATGCATCTTTATCATAAAGGTGCACTGGAAAAAATTAAAATCTTACCAAGTGTATTTTTCTCATTTCTAGTCAAAATGTCTCATCACACTTAAAATAAGACTTAATCACCTAAAGAATAACTTTTTAGTGAGATATGAAGAACTTATTTTTAGACAATAGATGTTGAAAATCTTATTTCAATAAATTTTACCAAGATAATTTTCACTTGTTCCATTGACAGATTTTTTTTTGCTTGAATTAAGCAAAAAAAAAAAAAAAAATCTGCTAATGAAACAAGTGAAAATTATCTTGGTAAAATTTCTTGAAATAAGATTTTCAACATCTATTGTCTAAAAATAAGTTCTTTATATCTCACTAAAAAGTTACTCTTTAGGTGATTATGTTTTATCTTAAGTGCGATGAGATATTTTGACTAGAAATGAGAAAAATACACTTGGTAAGATTTTGATTTTTGCAGTGTATGAATATATCCAGCACTTGTGTGGTATACAGTATATTTTTCTTGCAACCATATGTGTAGAGTGTGACCTTTTCTTAGAGTCCAATGGCTTCCTCTCTTGTCAGTCTTTATTGTGACCATTGAGTGCGCCACTATTTTCCCCTAAGTGAACACTTAAAACGCAGCAGGCTAAAAAGTTTGCAGAGCCCACCAGCAATAAGGGGGAATCTGGCATTAAGTAAGGGTAAATTTGTTTTATCTGGAGCATAAACAGGGTCCTTAACTCCATTATGTTGTTTCTCTGGGGGGCAGTTATAGAGTCGGACCTGTACAGCCTGAGTAGGAACCCACTGAGGGGAGGAGATGGCTATCTGGTGCCACAGGGCAGATAGGGGGACCGTTTTTATCAACACACACGCTGTAATGGGGTCTTCCTGTGAGGAGCCCTGAGGAGTTTCTTTTGACAGAGCTTTAATGTGTTCTTTTCCTGTCGTGTGTGTGTGTGTGTGTTGTATGTTGTGTGATCTGAGAAAGTCACTGTGGACCATTAGGCCTCCGCACGCATGCATACGAGCACACATCTGGATATGCTTCCCCCCGAAACAGTCATACATGCATACAGTGACCTCTTAATACCATTTGAACACTTTCAGATAAACCCATTTAAAGCTTTAAATTGGTGTAATGACCACCACTTTGCCTATGTTCAGACAGCAGCAGGTCTTCATGCACAATTCGGATTTTTGAGTCAAATCTGATTTTTGTTTTAAATGCGACTTCTATCAGTTTCAAATATGAACTGAATGTGACCTTAGAGTGAGCAAAAGAGATCCTGACATAATATGTGACCACGCAGGCATGCATTGTGTTTACGGAAGTCAGTGTGTTTTTTCGGCCGCTTCTCCTCCTGGGATGCAGAATTGTGACGTTTGTCACATTTCAATGACGTAAAGGTCAGATAAATGTGACCTGGCCGTTCAGACTGAAGTTGCATTGCAAAATATCAGATACGTATTGGATTTAGGACCACATTTGAAAGTGGCCTGGGTTGGATTTGTGCTGTTCAAACTGTCTTTAACAGATTGGATATAGGTCACATACGGGCAAAAAAATTCGGATTTGGGCCACATTTGCCTGCAATCTGAACGGAGCCTTTAAGAGTGCAATACAATATACAAAACTAACACACCTGCTCATGTCTTATCACCAGTGTAGGACAAATGTGTTACAAAAGTAATGCATTACAGTAACAGATTACTTTTTGCTGTAATGCAGTAGTGTAAGGCATAACTAATACATTTTCAGTAATATGTGACTTGGTACACGTTCAATAGCGCATACGTTACAACACATTTTTCACCCATAATTTAATTGCTCAGGTGAAAAAAAAATAAATCAATAAAACAAAACAGCAAGACCATGAGACCTTAAGAATCAAAGGAAAGTTCTATTTCCTGTTGGTCTTCAGCCAATAGGAGAAGATGGCAGAAGACAGTCCACTGTCCACATGGACGTATGCCCATTACTAACCCTAACCCTGCTTTACAGAAGCTAGTTTGCATGACCCCTGTGATCATCAATGACAAGGTAAGCTAACGTTTCTTTGACTAGTTAGAATTCTTTATCAATTACGGATTTATCTACCGGCGTCCCCATGTTTGAACATGTAAAATGTTGGAAAAAATGCAAGCATTCCTGCTGGGATTCAAACACTGTAGACTGCAGCATTACTTACTGAGCTATCAAGGTCAAGGTCAAGGTAACTTTATTTATAATCCTAGGTAGATTTTTTTCTGCAGTAACAGGAGAGGGCATCTGTGTTACATAACATTAAGACAAAACACAGACACAGACACAGAGGATGATAACAAATTCCCATGGGCAGGTACTCCCAGAGGCTCACTGATCTGGACTCAGCTAAAAATAAAATAAAATATCAAATAAATATATTAAATTAAAATACCCGGACAAAGAAAACATCAAACCATAGTTACTAGAAGGCTTCAGTAAAAGGTTAAAAGGTAAAGAAGTGCACATTGACTTAAACTATCCGTCCACATGTACTTCAGGGCGCAAATGTATGGATCCCAAGGCTCCTATCTCTTATATTTGGGGGGTGGGTTCTGTTGGAATTGCACCATTTATGACGAGAGTCTGTAAGTAACTCAAAAGTATTACAGTAATCATGTAACACATTACACTTCTTAGACAGTAATGTTGTAAGGAAAATAATTACTTTTAAATAACAGTAACATGTAATTTTTAATGTATTAGAGTTTGGACTGCTTATCACATTGGTTATCACCAATTTCCTTTCAGCTATAAATGAAAATATTGTATTTGGAGGATTCTTGAGGAATATGAAGCGAGTCGTCTCTTTTTCTTTCTCTCTGAAATACGGCAAGCTGTAAACAAAGTGAGTATTACAGGTATCTGATGATGCATCCCGAGTGTGTTGAATTTAAAGTTTGGTTGACATACCCATAAAGATTTTACAGCTGTGTTTAGGAGAGGCCTTGTCTTTGAGGTCTGGCGGCTTGACTTAGCGATGTATCAGCTGCTTCAAGTTAACTCTGTCCAGGTGTGGCACGCCCACTTGCATCCCTTCATAAAAAAAAAAAAAAAAATGGAGCACATTGATGGCCAGTTGAAACAGAGCAAGAGAGGCAGAGATCAGAAGAAAGAGCAAAAGATTGTTGGCTATGTAAGCAACTATGTAATCAGGATTCAGAAATCATATGGACACTGGCCAGCTGTGATTTATACAGGAGTTAGGTTTGGATGTGGGTCTGTTTGGATGAGGGTCTGCGGTCTGTGGAGGGGAACAGGGGCTCTAATTCAGACCAGCCTCTAGTCAAAGTAACAGTTAACAGCGCTGTGGTTTGTTGGCTGGTGGGCCGGAGCATGTCCTGTCATGTGGGTCTGTCAGTTTTGCTAGTTTCTCAACAGGTTGTCCATGGTGGGGCAAATCCAGACCGGGACTGTACTGGGGTCTTCAAAGTGGAGGGTGATGCCGAGTCGCCCATTGGCCAGTGGCTTCGGAAAATAACACAATGATAGAATGTACAGATTGGATACAGTAAAAACAAAAACCGTTGTACTGATTTGCTATTTTACCGTATTTTTATCCACCACAATAAGATTCAGATGCTGCGTTAAACATTTTTTTCTCTGGAATGCCTGGATTTCTCCATTCTTCCATAATTCAGAAGCTGTGCAACAGTCTCTAAAATTAAATGGACTGTGTTTTATAGTGTGTATTGTACGTGGCCCAGAATTTCTGAAAAGTCAAGTCAATTTTATTAATAAAACCCAATATCCTAAATCCAAATCCATTTATTCAAGTCAGGAAAACTGCCCTAAAAAAGAGTAGATGAGCATGGATGTTGAAAGCTAGTTTATGTCTGGCTAGATTAGGTTATAAACAATGAAAATTAATGATTTCATAGGGTGGTATATACCAGGCCTTCACTTCAAAATAGCCTAAGATGGAAGTGTGATCAACCTCAAAGTGACCAAAAGTATCTACTGATCTGAAAATGTTTAATAACTTTAATCCTATTAATGCATCTACATAATTCCATCAAAATGCAGTTTCATATTTTTTCAGTGGCATTAAATGTGTATTATTTGGACATTCAGAGGCTTTGTAGTGAACACCAACATCTTCTGCAACATTGATTGATCAATAAAACCCATGACGTTTCACAAATGACACTTGTTTTTGTGCTCAGCTAATATGTATTTGCTGAAAAAGTGACTTTTTAATCAGATATTTGACATAATTACCTTTGAACTTTGAGCTTTCATTAAAATTTACACGATCAGTGAATTAAATGGAGAGGATTACTGTATACTATAATAAATGGCGATAAGTGATTTAGCAAAGGTTAAAATGCAGAGGATATACTGAGTTCAGAATACATGTTTAACCCATAAAGACCCAAACAGCCACTGGTGACCAAAAGCATCTACTGATCTAAAATGTTTAATAACTTCTGAAACACAAAACCTATCAACATGTTGAAATAATTCAGGTCATCTGTTTGTGTCATCTTTTCATGATCATCAGGTATGATCCATCTGGATGTTCAGAGGTTCTGTAGTTACCGTGGAAACACCGTCATCTTCTATGACATTGATTCACCAGTGTAACCCATGGAGTTGGATCAATGACAGTGGAAGGACACATTTGTTTTATATTCAGTTATTGATATCTTTGCTGAAAAAGTCACTTTTTCATCAATTTTCTCTGTTTCTGGTATAATAACCCTTTATAGTTTAATTTGAGCTTTTATGAAAAGGTACATGACCAGCTGCCAAATTAAATACAGCAAAACACTTGATTTCCACTGAAAAAACGCAAAATACAGAAGATAATACTGATGATAAGAAGATAATAAATGGTGATAAATCCTGTAGTACTGGGTCTTTATGGGTTAATAATTGTATTAAATGGATAAAGTTGGAAAATAAGTCTGCAGTCCCAGAATCCCAGACACATAAAGTTGGATAGTTCTCCGCAGAGATATTATTGATATTGCACTTGTTTAGTACAAAAAAACGGATCAAAAGTAGTTGTGTGGACAATATGAATGAGATCCTGTGAAATAAAGCCAGCTCTTGCCTGTTCTATCACCTCTGTACACCTGAACACCTGCTGCATGAAGTTGTCGTCGCTGTCATTTGTCCGTAACCAGATTTAACCAGTGAAGCCCCTCGGATTCTGATGTCAGGACGATGAGCAGGAGGTGGATTTAAAGGCAGTTTGATGATCCAACAGGTATAAATACAGACACATTTATGCTTTTTAAGATTGGCTGAGCTCTTCATAAAATCCCTTATTGAATTCTATCCTGGGAACCAGATGAATCTGAGAGCTCACGTTTTTATTTTTCACATTCCCTCCCATTCTAACAGATCTTGCCCAGTTAAAACCAGACTGGGCCAGTTACAGCTGTTTATCTGATACGGCGCAGGTTTGATACATGACTGACAGCGGAGGCACTTTTCTGAACAACCTAGGAATGTCTTTTGAAGCTTTATTAAAATTAGGATTCAGGAGGTTCTAATAACAGATGTGGAAGTTTTCATTAGTCTATAAGCACTAAGAAATGATATAGGGCTGTCAACATTAACGCATTATTGTGGATTCATCCATCATTACCTCTGCCAAGGAGGTTATGTTTTCACTGGGGGTTTGTCTGTTTGTTTTTCTGTCTGTTAGCAAGATAACGCAAAACATTGTGGAAGGATTTTGATGAAATGTTTAGGAAATGTTGATACTGGCACAAGGAACAAATGACAAAATTTTGGTGGTGATCCAGATCACGGTCTGGATCCAGGAATTTTTTTAAGGATTCTGTATCATTGCGAGATAGGGCCAGTTTCAACATATGCATATATAACGCCACAATATGTTACGTATAGGTTTAGGTCCAGGAATTCATTTTAGAGTAAAGGTCTGCGCTCTCCGAGTGCTTTTCTAGTTATGATTAATCCTATTAAAAATTTTAATGCAATTAACCCATCTGCCGTGCAGAATGACTGAATGTCTCTGCCAACATATTTCGGGCAGTTTGTCCAAGTAGAGTTAGCATCGCGCATGTGCAAATGGGCAGTTGATGCAGTAGTGACAGGCAGCAGAACCAACCCATAAAGAGGGAGGACACTAAACACCACGTTGGCCCTCTGGATGGAAATATGAGTTAAAAAAACAAAAAACAAAAACAAGTCAGAACAGTTGTTTCAAGTTTTGTTAAAGCTGTTGAAGGTGTTTAATAGACACTTGAAGTGCATATTTATTCCCTTCTTTCTTGAGTCAGATTGCTTGTGCAAAATGAAATGACATGAATATAGATTAAAAATTAATGATATTTAATAGTGATTAATCGAAATTAATCTGATTAAAAATTGTAATCGTTTGACAGCACTAAAATAAGAGTAATTATGTTTCTGTTAAATTGGAATGCATTGTTTATATGTACAGAGTCACCATCCAAGAAGTCCTCCATTTTGCACCATGTTTCATTTTGTTAAGGTTTCATTTCATGGTTTTGATGCACTGGTTGTAGGTTTATGCTGAAAAAAAAAAAAAAAAAAAAAGGACTTCCAAGTGAGTAAAAAAGTATTGTTTCTGGGAAATACTGTTTTTTTTCACAAGAGAAAAAAAATGATCAAGTGTTTTTTGCATTAGACAAGTCATACAGTTGTCTTGATTAGGTATTCCATCTTATATTAAGGTAGATTTAACCAGTAATAAGATACAACAAGAGTTAAATGATATCATGGCAAAGAAACAAGGATGATGTAATATGGAGACTAGTTATACAACTTCTCAGAGCAAAAATATTAGGTCTTGCTTCAATGACAGTGCTTTTGTTCCTGGTAATACTTGTATTTTAGTATTTTTCATCCTTATATGGCCTTAGACTTATTGAAATCTGCCTACTCAGTTGGCAGGGTTTTTTTTTTTTTAATACAAGACATTTTGGTTGTAGTTTAGATTATATTTCTTTCTATTAGGGTTGTTTTTGCAGCCTATTGAACTGTGTCCAGAGGCATTTTAGTCAGCGCCTGTTAATGAGACTAATTGTCATTTGAGAATTAGTCTGTCCATGCCAAGCTATACTTAATCAGTGTTAATACAGTACGTGCCCTCAACAAAGTATTTAAGCTAAACCCTATACAGTATGAGTCATGTGGCCAATCCTGCACCCAAGAAAAAGATATAGGGCAGTGTGAGGAGAGGGCAGAGGCAGCCCACCCATCGGAGTCCAACATGCGGAGGGCAGATGTACAGGCATGTGTACAGGGCTCCGTTCAGAGTACAAAAGGTTGGTCTAAATAAGACCCAGCTGATATCGCTGTTTTCTCCTCAGACCCACCCCTCTCACTCATCTTTGTAGGCCTCTTTTACTAATCCTCTCGCACTGTTTGACCTTTGACTTTTTGCCCATACTTTTTCACATCTCTACCCCTTCTTTTGTTCTGCTCGGAGCGGGTGTATGTGTGGCAGATCTCAAGGGAGCAGGTAAAGTATAAATCTATAGCAGTTCTGACATCTCGCGGTCTCTGGTTCCCATTTGGTCTGACGCCCTGCAATCAGTCACCCCTCTGCGCTCCTTCTTTCCTTTCTTTCCTGTTCGGAGTCCTCATTTTAGAGACGGTTTTCCAAACCTTGTGAAGTTCGTTGTGTTGAAAGCAGAATTAATATCATGTGCTTCGCAAACAGCCATGTCCAAATCAATGATATCCACTGCGGTCATCTTTCCTTTGTGTTTCATTTCGCCTTGTAAGCAGCAGTGTTAAATTGACATAAAGTTTTAATGATAACATGAGCAGTTTCATTGAGTATTGTTGCTGACAGCTCACAGCAGCAGCACCGGGGAGAAGGACAAGTTCCCGCTCTCTCGCTTTCATCTCCAGTCATATCAGCTTGATCAGTGAAACCGCTTAATGTGGACATGTGTTTCTCCTGCAAACAGTCTGCTACAGGGCACAGTGACGAAGACGAGAGGGTCTGTTTTAAATCCCACTGTGAGTACACTGATAAGGCCGTCTGGAGCATTTAATGTGTCGCTTTTTCAACATCATGTAAATTCTGTTTGTTGTTTGGATTCACCTGCAGTGCAAAAACTCTTCCAGCTGCTTTGTCTGCCCAGATGAAATGCTCAGTTTTAGTATTTCAATGCAAAACAGCAGTAGTAGTCATTCAAGGACCCTCAAGATGCATGTCTGCTGCAGAAATTCGATTACTTATTATGCTGCAGTAATGTTTTCCTGGTTTTTATTTTTATTTAGTCTTAAGGTTTGCTCTTTTGATTCCAGATGGCTTTTATTTGTTTTACAAGAGCATAAGTGGTTTTATTTTCAGCAATTGGCTAGTTTTAGTTCGCTTTTTATTTGGTTTTAGTGTTACCTTTTTCAGGTGTTATGAGGAAAGACTTGATTAATACAAGTTAAAAATGGTAGGATGGAATACTGCATATCAAATATGATTTTATTTATTAAATATTAGAAGTACAGTCACAACAGTACAGAGATTACAAACCTATTTTAGATTTTTTGCACTGTTACCCCGCCCCCCGAATGGGAAGCAAGGGGTATTGATTTTGGTGCAGTTTGTTTGTTTGTTTGTTTGTTAAGTGCTCTAGCACCAAAACTCCCGGTTGAATTCATACTAAATTTGGTTTATATATTGTCAGTCACCCACAATACATCTCATTACATTTTGGGAACAGTAGGTCAAAGTTAAAATTTTTTCTGAATTAAAAAATAAAAAAGTTCCATTTACTTATAATGGGCAAAATTTCAAATGTCTGTAGCAGCAAAACTTAGTTGAATTTATACCAAATTTGGTTTATAGATTGCCAGTGATCCAGAATAAGTGTCATTACATTTTGGGAAAAAAAAGTCAAAGTTAAAATTTTTAATGAATTTTTTACATATTTTTTCCCCCATTTATTTACAATGGGTGAGATTTCATGTCTATAAAAAATCTATTTTGTTTCAATTTACTTCAAACTTGGCACATATATAGAGGCAATTGATATGCTGACATCAACACATGATGACATCAGCTGGACCGATGCCAAAATAAGCTTCAACATGTGCAAAGGGCAGGGCTTGTTGTGCCTGGAACCACTTGTTTATTGTAGTCTTTCATCAGTATTTGTGCTTTAGAAATCTAGTATTTCTATTATAACTATAACTATAATGCTGATAGCAACTAATTTTAGGTTTCTGCAAATATAGCCAGGGCATGTAGAAAATAAATGAACACCCAACAAAGCGCCAGCACATGGAAGCAAGGTGAAAGAACCTGTCTTCACACTCTGAAACTCACCTTCTATTAAAACTTGGCAGCAAGATCTCAAGAGATGCTTCCAGACCCTTAAAGCAGTCCAGAGGCTGATCTAAGCTCTGGTGTATCTGACTGTGAGTTAGATCACCAGAGACCAGGGGGCCCGTCCATCACAGTCAGAGATAGTAGAGTTTACTGAGGCCTGACACAAGGGCAACATTTCACTCTGACAGTCCAGGACAAGTGCCAGGCCACTGCCATGGATATGCCAGCTTTTACTGGACCGCTTCAGCCCAACACAACACAGCTATTGTTAAAAGATGGCGAGAAATCTGGTTTTATTCACCAAGAAAATGTTTTCGGCAGCGTCTTGCTGCTTTTTGACGCTAGCCTGGCAGACATGAAGTGTTATATATGGAGCTGGTGCAATGGTGTTACTATTTCAATGCAGGCAGTTTATGTCTGACCTCTTTGGGTAAATACACAGTGTGATGTGTGTCTGAGATGCTGACCCCAAAAGCCCATGTTTTTGTTCACACATCATTTACATCCTACCAGTGTTACAGAGCTTACTGTACAAGCATAACAGGTTACAGATTATCATTTAAATGATTATTAATGTAACACTCATACAAAATAATAAAACTATTACATTTGATAACATTTATAACAAACTAGCATGTTGACCTGTGGGGAACCACGGGTTCTAGATCCTCTGATACAGTTCATTCTTTTACTTTCTTGATAAATTCCACTGGCATTTTCAGTTGAATAACCTCTCAGCTGGCATGTCTGTTTCTACACATGAAATCTGATACCATAGCAAAATGGCCCTATTGTTTATCTGTTGCTAGGTAACCCACATCAATGATGATTCTATGATTTTGAGCATAGCAATGTGATTGGTCATTAAGAGGCCTTTGTATTCTAAAATTGCTAATATCTCCCAAAATATCGGTCCTATCAACTTACAGTTAGTCTCTTCCTTGACCAAAAATACATAAGTATGCTGAACTGCAACTGTCAGCTCTTTCTGGATTTTGTGTGAGACACGCAGAGTCTGCTTCCCATTTATAATATAGGTCTGGGCTATAAATGTAAAAGTCCTAAAAACTTACATTTCAACCAGCAGTATTAATATTATTAGAAATAAGGTTGTGCCACTTTTTAATAAGGGGTTGATGGTGATTAAAGTTCAGGAACACTAATGCGCAATATGGAATGATTTAACTTTTTTCATATTCTGTGCAAAAATCTCCTTTTTTGTTTTCTATTTTCTATTTTCTTTTGTCAGTCTAAAAGTATTTAAGTTTGAAGCAGCTACTAATGTTGTTTCACAGTACTGCTGCTTATTCATTTGTTTTCATAAGGAAGGAACAGATATATCAGGAAAACACAAATATTGGTGGATATTGGCCTTGATGACAGACAGTGGCTATCAGCAAATAACAGGACATTTGCCAGTAAAAGTGTTTACCTGTGTCCGTATTCAACCCTAACTGATGCAGCGAGTAGCTTCTCATGTCTTAAAAAAACACAACAGTTTGATAGAACGCAGGTCATGGTCATGTGGTCTGATGAGTCCATATTGACCCTGTTCCAGAGTGATGGGGGCATCAGGGTGAGAAGAGAGGCAGATGAAGCGATTACCCGTCATGCCTAGTGCCTACAGTACAAGCCTGTGGGGACAGTGCTATGATCTGGGGTTGGTTCAGATGGTCAGGTCTAGGTTCAGCAACATTACAAGTCCAAAAAATGAGGTCAGCTGACTAGATGAATATACTGAATGAGCATTATTCACCAGACTGCAATTGTTAAAGAGTGGTTCAGGAAGGATGAGACATCATTTTCACACATGAATTGGCCACCAAAGAGTCCAGGCCTGAACCCCACTGAGATGTGGTCAACAAGACTTGTCGCATCAACAGCATAAGATCCTGGTGTCTTTTCTTCTGTCTTTTTGGCCAGGCAGTGTATATTTAGATGTAAAGTCTTTGTAATCACAAATATTTTGAATAAATGTGTTTAAATTACATACTTTTTCTCAGCAACTGGTTATAGTTACAATCACTACTTACTCCAGTATGCTGCATATGGATGATATAACTGATATTACTGATATTAAATGCTAACATCAATAATACAAAGGTTATTGAATTGCTGTCCATCCCACCCAAACTGAAATCAGGATAGCTACGTTATCCTGGATTTAACATGGCAGGAAATTGAAGGCCTCAGACAGCCTCACACGGCTTCAGAGTCTTTCAGACATGGCCTCTGGGTTTGAGGGAACACACAGGATGAGCTGCTTTCACTTGACTATCGTAGAAGGCCACCAGAAAATTACAAGAAATTAAGTTAAATCTTTGCCTGTCATTGGGGAATGAGATCTGTTGAGACTTAACCCTCTAAAACCATTTGTATCATATATGCTACGCCAGGTTCTGAGACCTTTATCTTATCAGCAAAACCAATACTTTCCTTAAAAACCTGCTGTATGTGACCTGGTACATGTTTTCTGGCCCCTACCTGGTGGATTATCATCCCATTGCAGATAGTGGAGGGGCTTTCTCAATGTGGCTGCTATCATTAATTCATCAACACTTTTTTGCAGGAAAGTCTTTGTTAATTTTCAAAAAGTTACTTTTTTTAAAAATAAGTACTTCATGTACTGAAAAATTGCATAGTTACTTTATAACTGAATCTTTATAGTACAGTTAAATTGTGTTAAAAATATGTGTATGAAATTTGATACTGCAGCTATATAAGGTGCTTTATAAAAACACTCAATGTATCAAATGTGATACAGAAATATATCATAAACAAAATGATATGGCAAAATGTTTTGCTTGGATTTTGTTAAAAGGTATATTAAACACCCCAGTTCCAAAACAATGGAAATTTTATGGGCCAGGTTTTACAGGGTTAATTTATAAATGCGAGTCTTGACTTGCTTGTAACATTTTCAATAGTTTATCCTAATGATGCTGTCCACTGTTGTATGTGACAGACGCCAATTACACAGCGATTACACATTCAGACAGCAGACAGAATAACAGTGTGTGTGTCAGTGATTCCTCATCACAGATAAAGACCTGAGTCATGATTTTAATAAAGCATTGCATTGCCATGTGTAACAGAGTGTGCACAGATTTGTTTGGACATTTGGGATGTAGTGTTATCAACTGAGTCCTCTTGTCTGTTTATGTTGCCTAAACTGGTTTTTACATCCTGTTGATGAACTCATCTTAACATCCTCATTTTGTACAGTAGCTTATTTTCGCATTATTTTAATCTGTGTCACAGGCTAAAGTGGTTTTAAGAGAAACATGGTCTTAACCATGAATTTACATATAAGTGTATTTTATCAGAAAATTTTTGATTTCATTTAACATGTTTTGCACCATTTGGTTTAATATCCTGATTTGTTCATTGTGGTTTATTTATTCATTTAGCATTTCTTATCAAATGTGCTAAAATACTTTAATATAATGTAATTTGGTGCTAATTCTTTGCTTTATATTGGGTTATATTGGGTTCAAATTTTCTTGCTGAAAATGCTTCTTAAAATAAAGTTCTACCAGACTCACCTCATGTAGAAATCCAATAAAATAATACTGGTTGATGTTTTCTCATAGGTTTATACTGATATTTGGATTAAGAAAAGACTTTATGTTGCAAAGGGGAACTGTTTTGTCAGACTCAATATGTTACCATAGCCTGAGCAAGTTTTCTTTGTAACTCTTATTATTAGTGACACCCCCCACTGTCACTCAGACACACAGTATTTGCAGATGCTCTGCAGACAGGTATCCACAGGGTTTTACAGGTTTAATATTTTCTATGGAGGCTGTGTAGGAACTGTTATTACTGTTTGTGCCAGTTGTACTAGTCTCTGTCTGAGCCCCTTGATGTCTGCTGAGTTCACTAGGGCTGGCACTGAGAGACATAGAGGAGTTGTGACGGGAGGGGGTGACCACCATGCTGGGGTCCTACCTCCCAGTGCGTGTGTCTGTACAGAATGCCTGGGACTAAACCGCATTTGATTTTTATACGCTTGTGGCTAACAGGAGCCAGATGTAGCTGCCTCCAGGGAGCTTACCATCGAAACAGCCATTTATTTCTCCCTTTCACTCTCTTTAATGAGATCTGTGCATGTATACTACATACATGCATGTGTGTACCATATATACAGTATGTATTTGCACTGTTTTTTTCCTCTTTGTTTCTCTTCTTTATTTGCCAAAGTCAGTATGTGTCCCGATAAGACAGCTGAGTCTTTTGAGTAAAGAGATGCATGATTTCATCACATAAAGATAAATGAGAAACAATAGATCAGGATGTCAAAACTCGGAGGACTCACAGTTTCCTGGACACGAGAAGATTCATGAAGCTTAAGTGAGGGGTTAAGTAAAAACTGAAAATGTGCGCCCACAAGCACAAACAGGCACTTAGAGCGCACAACACAGGCAATTCTGTTGTGGGTTCTTTAGAAGAAAAAAAATCCTGCATTTGTGAGATCTGAACAGTTTTAATCAGTAATGGTAACTTCAAAGAGGATTTCATGATTATTTCAGCGTAAAAAAGCTAATTTTTGAAGATATACATGGATGGATTTTGGGAAACAGAGCTGGAATGATAGAAAACAAAAGAGCAGCAATTGAAAGAGAAGAGTGTTAATTGAAAGCGAATGTGTCTGAGCTCGCTGCTGGTCTGAGATGGGCCGTGGTCCCAGTTGGCCTTTACTTCAAAAGGCCCTGCCCGCCCGTTTCAAGTGCACCTGCAGCCGGTTAAACCCTGCTCTCATCACTCAGGGCGTGGAGGGACCGCTCCTACTACTGAGAGCCCTCACCACATAGCCCTTTGCCAAAGGACCATAATGGCCCGCGCTCAAGAATTCAACCCAAAACACCAGGTAGCCTCAACGACTTTCACTGCAGAACTGGGCGTCAATCATATGGTAATATGGGCTGTGCCACCTCCATCACAGGTCATGTAGGGTCTGTAATCTCTGCCAAACTGGATTTTCTGGACATTCACTTAAAGGAGTGATATTTTGCTTTTTTAAATGGAATTATGCATTTTAAAACATTTCCCTGTGGTCTACATAAACT
>JAPQRP010000028.1:18956541-18966962 GCA_037367295.1 Apogon hyalosoma
GCTATATTTGATTTAATCATTAACACAAAAATCTTTTCAAATAAACAACTTTGTATTGTATTTTCACTAAGTTTTTTATTTTACAACTTTTTAGTGTTAATTCTACGGTCATTTTTTACAGTGTGGGTTAATAACGCATTTGAGGTACTGTAATACTTTAGTTATATGTATGCTTCTATGTGAATTCATTGCATCTGTTCTCTGTGTTCTAAATGGGTGTAGCCAGGGAACATGGCAAAAAATGCATAGTGAAACTGTGAAGATGTGTTTAACAACTCATAAAACAACTTAACAAACCATAATACGTTATGCTGTACTTTCACCACACCCTTTAGGGATAAGAGACACAATGTGCAGTTAGGCTTGTTCAACTATGTAATAACAGCTTGCTTTGTAAACACTGATAAGTTACGCCCATGTCCAGCGTCAAAACGTTTAGTTATGGCATCAAAATTTCATTCCTGCATTCATTCATTCCAACTGTATCACCTTTCTGTGACTGGGTTGTACCTTCAGCATCATGTAGTACTCTGTTAACCGTAGGGAGGATGTGCGGCTGAGGAGGTCTGAGTGTCCAGTACAGAGAGGCCTCTCTGGTGTGATGAGGGCAGGATGAGTGTGGTGCTTGGCCCCATCTGGATCCAGGACAGAGTGACAGAGGAGGGACGGTAGGAGATAAGTCCACTTCAGCAAACTCAATGGGACACTTCAGCACAGGCGCAGCACTGTCTGTCTGAGAAACTCAGATAGAAAGACTGAAGGAAGTCAGGAAGTAAGGATCTAGACAGCACTGATTAACCCATAAAGACCCACAGAACCACCAATGACCAAAAGCATCTACTCATCTCTAATATTTAATAACTGTTGATCCACTAATCATATCAATACATGTAAATAATTAGTGTAAAATACAGTTTTTCATCTTTTCATGGTCATCAGATATGACCCATTTGGACGTTCAGACGTGGAAACACCGTCATCTTCTACAACATTGATTCACCAGTAAAACACATGGAGTTTGACAAATGACAGTGGTTTTTGAGGCTTGTTTTTATGTTCAATTAATTACATATTTTTGCTGAAAAAGTCACTTTTTCTTCAGTTTTCTCAGTTTTAATATAATAACCTTTGAATCTACTCTGAGTTTACATGAACATCTACATGATCACCTAAATAAATATAGAGGAAAATATATTCTTTACACTGAATAATGGAAAATACATAAGATAACATCATGATAAATGGTGATAAATTACTTTAAAAAAAAGGTTAAAAAGGGAGAAAAATCCAATTAGGAGCTGTCATAAAAGTTGCACTGGGTCTTTATGGGTTAAAATAATACTTAAAAAAAAAGTAGAAAACTCCTACAAGGGAAAAATGGTAAGCTATGTAAAACTTAATTAAAAGACAACAGTCACTAGTTAGACAACATCACAGAGACTGATGTTGAAATGGAGCTTATATTTGTCTTAATTAATAAATTGTACTTTTCCTATAATTTTTACATAAAACATTGCAACGACAATCTGAACATAATTTTATTTATCAGTGCCATGCATTTACACTCAACATACAGTTATTATCAGACTTTTTGATAACATTAAACTATTGTCTGTTTTAATTTATCATTATTGGCCATCATTTAGACTTATATTTATTAGATAGATTCTTTATTGTCATTGTGCATGATTATACAATGAAATTTTGTTTGACGGCAATCCCTGTCACAGCAGTTAAAAGTACACATACAAACAAAATTGACTTAAAGTATAAAATTACAGGTAAATAAATAAGTAAATTTTTTCGGTGTGTGCTGGAGTCCTCTTGGCCAGGCCACCTTTGTAAAAGAGATGTTGACCTCAAAAGGACTTTATCTGGTTAAATAAAGGTTAAATAAAAAATAAAAGACATTAAAAAAAAAAAAAAAGTCCTATCATATGGTAATCTGGATACATGGGCCTTGCATGAACATCATTTAGCCAATCAGATGAAGTCTCTGCTATCAGCTATACTCAGATTAATTGGAGTCAGTTTAATGGAAACTGCAAAATGAGTATTGCAATCCTTGCAATAATGAACGATGTTACTACATGTTATATATTTTCCTGACATCATAAGAGGTGGACTGACTATAATTAGAACTGCCTCTGCTTGGTCACTGGTGTATGACTGGTCTCACCTTTACCACTGGTGCATAACTAGCATCTTGCAGAAGTAATGTCAAGTAACGTCAAACCCAAAGCCCTGTTCATGTGTAACTGTCTGTGTGTGTGCAGGCTGCAAGCACAACGACAGAGACTGATTGGGTGTCTGAGAGGGACAGATAGCCTTACAGCCAACCTCCACTCACTCATCGAGTGATAAAGAACAAAACACACACATGCAGATACACACACACACACGCACACACAATCCTGCACTGGCATTCAACCAATCGTGTTGAGAAATAACTCAACCCTTAACATGGACAAATAGGTGTGGATAAGACCTGCGTTAGGTCCACTGAAAATTGCCGATTCATCACAGATTTCAAACAAACAGATTAGAAGAAGTCTGTTGTGGTATTCAAATGGACTTATAGGATTTGTCTGTGTATACACTCCGCCGCGTTGTGTGAGATTTGGGAGGGTTATGCCAGTACGAGAGAGTGTGAGGGTGCCAAAACAGTGACAGGCCATTCTTCTATAAACAGGTTTTCAACAAGCTCTTATCTCTCTTCTGCCTTCTCCTCATTCATTTCCGTTTTTCCTCCTCTCTTCGTACACTAAAGTGTTACGTCCTGTAAAAACATACCAAGACCCTTCATCCAGACATAAAAGCACATCATCAGAAAAAGTGGAAATTGTAGGGTCAGCTCCTCTGTCTGTGGGGAGGGGCGTTTCTCTGTTTCCGGGTGACCTCAGTGGCCCAGGCGGCCTGTCTATTAGAGCAGGGGCTATTAGACCATCAGAAAGTGGGAGCATCCCCTCTCGCCATGGTGATAAGATCAAGGCATTCCGACGACCAGAGCAGTCATTACCCTGCTCTCTAGTCCATAATGTCCCTCCATTAAAACACCCAGTTGCTATAGAAATGCAGCTGCAGCCATTTAAGTCATTTCTTGGGCTTGCTGTCTCTCTGGGTCATTGACACACACACGCACCCCCCCCCCACACACACACACACACACACACACACAATGCATCAGTATGTTGTTTGCTAAACAGTTACACATGTATACTGCTCAGTCTCTCACACAAGCACAGACACACAAACTCTGCTGAGTGTGGGGTCGTAGCCACCAGGACGGCGAGATGATCACTGAGTCACCGTCAGCATAGCAGCCAACAGAGAAATGACAGATGGTACAGTAAGGCAATCTGGCTGGCTGAGTCATCATTCGGTCTCACAGATTTCAATCTCAAACACAAACATGGACAGGCAGACAGATAGGAGGCTGACAGAAACACAAACATAAACACACACAAACAGACACATGCATAGCAGTAACACTGATCAGGATAAACAAACACCTCTGGTTTCCTTAAGGTTTCATGTCAAACCCACCCGACCCCCCTGTCCCTCTAATACTCATCTGGCCACATCCAAATGTTTCATAAGAAGACACCTTAAATACACAAGCAACTCAGTACAAATTCAACAGCTCTACCATGTCTCTTTTTTTTTTTTTTTTTTTTTTTTTTTCTTTTTCAGTAACATTTTTAATACAGTGATGCTATTTATCATCAAATTCCTGAACATTTAACACTATATAAAAAGGACTGATAAATCAAATAGGGGAAAACCCACAGAAATATTTAACAGTATCGCAAAAATCTGATTAGGAATGGATGCTTACTATTCCCCATAAGGATTCTACTGCATGAAGAAAACGCATCAAATTAAACTTTATCAGCATAATGCATTTTTCTAGACAGGTAAAAATCCATTGTTAAGAAATGTCAAGTTTGCTCTGCAAGCACCAGCTCATATAAGACCTACTAGACTGTGGGTTTAGTCTGTATCGCCATCTTGTGGCTACGTTTGGACATGTGTATTAAACAGGTGGGGTTTTTTGGGGTTTTTTTTCAGTGCCACCACCAGTGTTGCAGGGTTGAGACCAGTCTGTTTACTAGTCTGATTAGGTTCATACTGTCTACTAGAACTTATCAAGATTTCTTTTTCTTTTTCGTCAGACAAAAAGTTAATTCTTAGGTTGTAGCCGAAACATGTTACGGTAACAGAATTAACTTTTTTCCATCTGTCTGACAAAATAGAAAAAAAAGAAATCAGTCTGTTTACTGTTTTGTTTTCAAACCCTGTCTTAGATATTAAGAATTGTTTTATCTTTCTGCAAAGTTCTGCTCAAAGACATACAAGATTCAAAGATGTATTTTTTTTAAATGTCAATGCATCAGATGCACAGGACAAACAGAGAACTGAAATATTGTTTCTCTCACTTGGCTATTTAAATTCCATGTAATTAAAAAGGAGGTAAAAAATAGAATAAGAATTCCATATTTCACTTTTTATTATGTGTATCCAACACTGTGCTGAGATTTTTATACTACCTTTTCCAACAAGGAATTTTTATTGTATGTAAAGTTTAGGGCCTGGAGATTTTAGGCATTCTAGGCCAATACCAAATGACCAAATTTAAAAAACTCTGAATAATTGATAGAAAAGTATAAACTTCTATAAAAACACAGTGAAATCAACGTCTTCATTCATTCCAGGGTGTTTATGGCTTGAGGTTTGTAAATCCAGAATGTTTCCAGTTGCTGCCACTAAACACCTTGGATTGAAAGAAGACCTTGATTTCACTATGTTTTTATATAAGTTTATTCTTTTCTATCGGTTATTCACTGTATTTTAAATTTGGTCATTTGGTATTGGGGTTAACACTACCATCTGGTGGTGTTTTTAGTCACTTTCCACTTAGGTTTACTTCCCACACTTCCTTTGACAGGTGGAGAAGCCCTATTGGTGGAATACTTGCATATATTCTCACATGGTACATTTGAATTTTGTTTGTCCCCCTGATGAAGGCCAGCAGGCTGAAACGCACTGGGTCCGTTGAGACATGCCATAATTAATAAAGACATTTTAAAATTATAAGGAAGTGCCTTGAGTTTTTGTATTTTTTGTGTGATGATGTAGCCTTGTCGGCCGCTGTCCATGTATTCATTGTGGTTGTTTAGCCTTGACCTTCTTCTTACAGCCACCTACTGGACAACCATTTCTTTTACCACTCCTCCAAACATCATCAACCAGATTT
Organism: Apogon hyalosoma; assembly: GCA_037367295.1. NCBI lineage: Eukaryota > Metazoa > Chordata > Actinopteri > Kurtiformes > Apogonidae > Apogon > Apogon hyalosoma. The sequence continues at coordinate 18,961,799 of JAPQRP010000028.1, forward strand.
GAATATTTTTCCGCAACTTTAAGTTATGGATGTTAATGCAACCTGCACAGAGATTACCAGGAATTATTTTTAAGTAATAAATTCCTGGAGTGAAAAAGTCCTTGAAATGTTGGTGGAGAAGGGGATTATGTGAGACAAGTCCCAACAGGTTCTAATGGGGTTTCTATGTAGTTTCACACTTCCCATTAATAATAACCAGTGTTCCTCTTGCCTATTTAAAAGATTATATGATATAAAATTGTTCGTCTTTCACTTACAGCTTTAACAGCTTTGGTGTTGGGAATATAGAACAGAATAAAACAAGCTTTATTTTCATTTCAAAAATACAACTGTACAGTGCAATGAAATTGTGTTTTTATGCTTTGTAAAGTATCCAGAATAAATACAGAAAACAATTGTAAAAGCAGTTAAGAATAAAAATATTAAATCAGTCAAGTATATAAATCATGAGATGAGTTGTAAAATTGTCAATGTTACCTCATGTTAAAATATGATAATATAAATACAGTATCATAGTTCTTTTTCTCCTAACATTATCTACAAGGAACAAAAATGTGAGATCAGGAAATGCATCTGACTGCACTACAAACTTGTGTGTTTAATTCACAATTTAACATTTTTATTGCCTGTTTTACTGTATGTTTTAGTGTGTTTTTATGTAGTTTTTATAAGTCATTATATGTATATGTATATATACACACACACACACACATACACATATATATACATATGTGTATATATATGACTTGAAAAAACATTTTGCTATGTATTATTATTGAGTTTTCATGGTAAATCCAATGCCACAATACCAGTTTCATCCTGCTATATTAGAATGCAAAGTCAGCAGAATTGTTTCTACAGAGCAAAGATGATGGTGTCTGACACAGACATGGTGTGGTATTGGTGATAGCCTCATTTGTTATGCATGGGTTGTTTCATTAGTGTGATGCCTCGCCTCAAACCTTCCTGTCACGAACATCCTTCCTGTGATAAACAAATGGAGAAGAAATGCAGCTGTCGAAAGATACATGACTGTTGTTTTCTATATTTCCTTTGTATTGCAAGACAAAAGACTGAAGATTGATGAGAAGGAAAAAGAAAGAAAAACATTATGAAAATAAAATACCAGTGAAGACAGAAAGCAAAATTATAACAGTTGGGGTCCTTATGTGTGTGTTTGTGCATCTAAGTGTAGTTTATTGCACTAATGACAAACCATGTACATTTATGATGCAGATGAAAACACATCAATACACTTCACTGACATGTAGGTTATTCAAACCTTCCACTGAACAAAAATTCTCTAAAAATCCTTCCTCTTCTGTCATCTTAACTACACCCCCACTGAAGTGTAACATACCTACAGATGACAGTGTCACAAGTGAAGTTTCAGATCTATTTTTTTCTTTTTTATTGCAAAGTTTGGGACAAAATAAACAAATAAACTAGACTTTCCTACATTTCCTGAAGGAAATGTAACCCATGCACTTGCCTCTCACCAGATCGGTGGACTTGTGGCGAGGTGTGATGTAAAACCAAGAAATAGCTTCCATTCCCATCATATGTGGAATCTGTGCGTCAGTGTTTGTCGACTGACATCACCACAAACTTTGTGTAGACGTGTATTCAGATGAGAAGCCTCCCACAGTCTGTCAGTCCTGTTAAAGCACTGTTTAAATAGGCTCCTTTAACTGAATAGCTCCATGTGTGTGTATGTGATCCCAGCTGAGCTCATTCAGTTCATACAGAGAATTTATGGGAAGGTTTTGACCTGTATTATATTTATTTTGAAATATATTTATTTTTATATTATATTCATTATTCATTATTTCTGTTCAATTATTTTTAATTTTACTGTATCTGTATTTTTTCATCTTTTTATTTTTGTTGTGGAGCTTTAATGACTTTAACTCATTGGCTGCCAGCCATTTTCAGAGCAGTGAGCCCCATACTGCCAGCATTTTGGAGCATTTTCACTGATCTTTCAAGCCCGACAGAATATTGAGTTCAGTGACTACATAAACATTGAAACTATCAAAATAAAGTGTAGACTGTCTTTTTTTCATCAGGAAAAATGTTTGTTTCTAGCCTTTTGGGTTCTTTAGTAATTGACAGTGGAACATAGGGTGGTTTCAGCATAAACACCTGTTTTTGACCAAAAAACAGAGAAAATCATCTTTTTGTGCCCAGAGGCATGTCCAGCAGAACAGTGACTTTGACACCAATATTTGTAGCTTTAGTGACAACGCCAACATCTGAAGAGTTATTTACTTCTATGAAGCAACAAAAACACTGAAAAAATAAATATAGAACATAGAATAATATAGAATAATATGCATATAAAAAAGAACTATGTGTATGTCTAAAAAACTGTGGTTCTCTGATAAAACAAAACTATCTCCAGTGCTGAATATTGCACAGTTCTACTGCACACTGTGTAAGGGATGGGGGTGGGGGATCGGTCCGTCTATAGTCCTTTCGATCTGGTCTGTCTGGGGACGAGGCTCTGCTGCTCCCAGCTGATCCAGATCCGATCTGAGCGGTGAGCATCACGGCGGGTCATGGCGCATGATTTCACCGCCACAGCCCAGCTGATGTGATGAACCCAGGTCAGACGAACCTGACCCGAACGAACTGGGGCTATGGCGGTGAAACCACGGCCGTGACCCACCGTGACGCTCACCACTTGGATCAGATCTGGATCAGCTGGGAGCAGCAGATCCAAGATGTGTGGAGATCACAGAACGACCTTCATGGATCCACACCACCCATTGAAAGAAGTTTCCCAGTCCAGACAATCCAATAGAACATGTCCCGTCACAGATGCCCTCTACAATCGATGACTAGTGGCATGCTGAGTCACCACACGATGAGAAAGGCTAGGACGAGAAGTTGCTGACGTCTGTGGTAAAACCAAAACCACCAACGAACAGATGGTGAATCAAAACACTCTGTTCCACCTGTAACACTGACGACAGCAGGGTACCCAACATCCTTCTACGTGGGACCAACCTCCCAGTGAGATCAAGAACAAAGACCTATATCCTCTCACTCTGTTTTCTTACATACAGCTAAAACAACCCTGAATGCAGGCCTGAGTGCAGGCCTGCTCATGGGTCACATGGTTCACACTACACAACCACTGCACAGTACATGTCTTAGGCCTGTGTCTGATTAGGAAAAACAGAGGTGGAAACCTAACGGTGATAACAGAAGCCTCTGGTTTGTGGAAACCTCACGGTGTCACCTAAAGTGAACCCTAGCAAGACATAGCTCTTTCCACAAAATGACTTTTCTCATGAACTCTGAGAGACATTTGAGAAACACCACTCCTTCTACATCCATACCTGAAGAAAGGGCCTGGACTCAGCTGATGATCATCGTACGTGACAACCAACGATCTCAAGTAACAGCCCTTACTGTACTGATCATTGTCTTTTCTCTCCTTGCTGTTGTTTTAGTAGTTATCCTTGTACTCTGTAAGGTTCAATGTAAATGTTAAGTGTTATTTTTTTGGATAGACCTAGGCTATGGCACCCGTTCAGGGGGCCTGAATATTGTGGCCTCGGAGACACCCTATGTTGCCTCACTTTCCTGACTATTTTGATAGTCATTCCACTTTTATTCTGGTTAGGGTATACAACCTCTGCCCCTACTCCTACACCAAAAAAAAAAAAAAAAAGAAATGGAGCGCAATTTATTTACAGAAACCTAGGCAACAATTTCCACACAGAAATCCTTAGTAACTTTTACTTTGGAAATTCCCCAGTAGAGATTACTTACTACACAGAAATTAGTTTTGCTAGAAAACATCAGGTAATTTACTGATAACTGATAATATGCTAATTAGATTTCACTTTCTCCTTCTTTGTAAGTTTTACTTGAACTCTAACTTTCAAGCTGAAAAATCTCACCTACAGCTAACAGCTTTTTCAGGTAAATTTTAAATACCGTGATGCTTTGGTAGAACAAAGTCAAGAGAGGATGAACATTAGTCACACTCCCCACATCCTCATACACCACAGGCTTACCAAAAGACTGTAATATTTACTGTCATTGACTTGTGTAAGGGGAACAGCATAGACTGTATGACATCAGCACAGACTGTTCAGTCATGGTGTCAAACTGAAATATTCCTTCCACCCAGTTAACTCAGATACTCTCGCCTATAGGCAGAGCATGAGTCATAGAACTACAGAACACAGACCAGCAACTTGCTTTTAACAAATATTTACAACTTGCAAGGTAGCGCACCATCACATAACTCAGTAACACTGTAAACTACATGAGTCACATGACTCGGCACAAACTGTTCCTGCGTCACAAGGCACACGCACGGAGTCAAAACATGCAACACTATTAAAACTTACTTGGTATTTCTAGGTTCATGTGCAATGACTATGAAACCTTTGAATATTATGTGAAAATGCTTACTACAACTTACTCTTACCACACAGTTTATTCATTATTATTTATTCATTGACATATTTAGTTTTACTTGAATAATTCCAGTTCTCCTTACTACTTACAATTAGAAAATAAAAATTATGACAGTTAACTTAATAAATATTACTACACCAAAAAAGTTTTTTTTTTTTTTTTTCTCAGTGTACTCCTAGCAATGTCACTAAGTTTGTTTCAAATGTGGGTCCCCATAGAATTCAGAAAAAAGACATAAAATCCTAAAATGACTAACAAATGCATACATTCTTCTGATTACTTAAGACAGTCTGATGAATTGGTAAGCGTCCTAACATGTAAATATGGAAATCCTCCCCTCTCCTAAATGACTTTGCTTGTATGTTATCTGGGAGTCTGTCCTCCACAAAAACAGCTCTTCTCTATGATGATTTATGAACTCTACACTTAAACCTCATTTGGTGTGTATTGATGGATGTTTTCATCAGTCTTTCTATCATCTTCTGTTTTAAGTGATCAATAAATGATCAAAAGGGGGGAGTGTAATGGTAATTTTTACACATATTCTATATTATACATTATATAAGACTGTTTGAACTCTTCTTCACATTGCATGAGAACTGTTTTGAACCTCTGTGCTACTGTTTGTACTGAACTCTGTGTGGGTCAGAATGACACGTGGGCACCTGGTTGCACAGAGGGGTTTTCTTCAGAGTTATCGCTTTTTCACTCCCACACATTCCAA
>JAPQRP010000028.1:19001750-19022079 GCA_037367295.1 Apogon hyalosoma
AAAAACAGTGCTTTTAGGCATTCCATGTTTTCTTTTCTGTCTGTTTTAGTCACATGATCCACACAGGAGTTAGTACTAGATTGCATAGCCATTGTTTTTGATGACTTTTGATGGTCTAATAATTTTACCGCGACTGTATAAGTGTATTTACAGGACCAGTGGTTTAGATCAGGATGCTTTTTGGTTGCCAGTGGCTGTTTAGGTCTTTGAGGATTACAGGTTTAGAGGCTTAAATAAGAACATGGATTGTTTAACTTTCAGGTGACAGCTATGAAATCGAGGTTTACTTCAGCTGCAGTTTGGTTGGTTACTATCCAGCCACACTGGCCTTTGAATTCAAGCCGGACCTGCAGACCTCCACCACCTTTCACATTGTGCGTTACATTGAGGCTCAGTGTATGACCACACTGGGAAAGGAGCTGGCACCCGTGGCCCCTTACAAACCTCGCTCCCTCCCTGCCTGGGTCCCTCTAACGGATTTTTCGATTGTGGACGGGCTCCGACCTGATGGGTAACATGTTCGCTCACAGTGCACTAAACCTTAACCTCAGTTTTGAAACATGAATGTAGTCTCCTTGTTATGCATCTAACACTTTTTTTTTCTTGTCACACCAGTTTGTCTGTGATGCAGCTGAAAAATGAAGTTCAGCTAAAACCGTATCGAATACCAGACTACATGAACCAGCTCATCAGGACACTGAAACAACCTGGATCCTCCTCTGATAAAAGGTACATACACTGGTGAAATGACTGTGAAAAGACCAACCTCAACACTGCGGACCAGATCCACCAAAAATGTACTATGGATTGAAGAACTGAAAAGGTTTCTGTGCTAATATTATGCTGATACAAACACCAGCGTATCATTAGCACTTAAATGCATTTTACCATTGTTTTGCATCAGAATCTCTAGTTTTCACCACATTTTACACTGTTTGTCTTATAATAGAAACAAAAGATTACGTGTCTTCAAAGAGCAGACACATTCACAGAGAGCTCTTCACAATCCACTGAAATACAGTCAATATAGGCTCCAATTAATGTGATCTGAAATGTGTTTGATTAATATTTGACTCAACAAGGAAGAAAGGAGTAAAATAAATAAATAAATAAATCTGCTTTCAAAATCACACATATTGCTGCTGTTTACACTGTATATTCACATGTCCATATGTCCATTTTATATTATATATTTCCAAGTATTTTATCTTTTAAAGCTATGCACAGTTTGCACAGGGGTGCCTGTTGCAATTTAATTTCACTGTGAGTGTACCTGTACATCCACATGTGACAAATAAAGATCTTGAATCTTCAATCTTAAAATAATGTCATGTGTCTGAGATATATCTAGTATTTTGGAGAAACACGAGTGCTGATAATCTATTGCATCACAGCGTCTTTACACTCCAAAAGAGCCTGTGTATATTTTACATGTTTACAAGCAGGTAAGTCAGGATATGACGGCCATTAATGTTCTGTGTTCTCCAGCTGTTACACCCCTGTATTACAAGCTTATTATTACACATGGGTCTATAATGAAGCAGTCTGATTATCAGTGTTTTTATACTGAAGTACCCAAAAGGCAGAGATAACACACATACCAACCCGATGCCTTCAATATCTTACTGGGATTTTTGTGCTTGATATCATTAAACAATAATAAACAGCAGAGACATACAGACAGACTACTTTCAGCCTGTGGATTTTGCACTGTGCTGCTGTTTTGTAAAGTAGACATTTGCATACCTGTAAATGACTTTACTTATCTGTTTGGCAGTGCAGTCTGTTTGTAATTCCACCTGTTGTGCAATAAATGCAAAAGTTTTGTCTCCTTTGGACTGCACAATCCTTCTGTGGACCTAGTCCTACCTTTTTTTTTTTTCACACAATGTCTGTGAATAGTCAAGTTTTGTGAAATCCAAAAATACAGATGGTGTATACATGAAGGTTTAAGCAGCTTTAAGCTTCTGTTTTACAGTAAATATGTTGCTTTTTTCCAGAGAGTCTTTGTTAGAAACCCCCCTGTGCTGGAGGAACTACTCCGAAAAGTTCAAGTTGCTGCTGTATCTGGAGGAACTTCAGATGGAGGTGGACATCAGGAGATACAACATCCCCAACAGTGAGAAAGAAGACGCCACAATGGTCAAAGACCCTGTCAACAAGAAACTTCTCATTCTGGAGGTAAAGATTTATGATTTACTCACATCACTAATTCACATCATCAGTGATCCCTTGTCTGGTATTACACAGTGAGTTACACTGGCTTAAACGTAATCATATAATCATTAGTTGCAAGATGGCGGCGTGTATGGCCACAGCAACCCAGTGCTTTTTGCATCGACTTATGTGCAATAGTCACAACACATGCACCTTTTTTCCTAATCTTACCTTGTATATATCCTATATTACCTGTATATATCCTCATTTGTTGTATATATTTCTCATCTGTGGTATAGAGTTAGCTTTTGTATATGTCAGTAGTTTTGGTAGTACTCTAGTAGCATATTTGTATTTAATATTTTATCCTGCAGCTTCTTTGAACATGCCTACATTTTTCAGTATTTCTGTGATATTCTTATACAGTCTTTTTTGCACTAAGGGCATGATTTACTAAGCTCGCAAATAATGGGCACAAATTTCCTTACTCACGCTAAAAAATTATTGATTCACTTGTCACAGGTGATCATCTAAGATTGCCTGTGCAAATGACAACAGGTGCAAAGTCTTGGAGACCACCCTATTTAAATGAGGATTTTGTGTGTACTAGTGGTTGTCGTCATAGAGACAGTACACTGGAAAAACTCCTCTGGGATACGCTAGCACTGATGGCAACAGTGCACTGGAATGATCCAGACGCAAGGAAATATAACATTGAAGGAGTTTTGCCATAGAAGCTATTGCATGACTCCTCCTTGTGGCTGCTCCCAAATCCTCCTCTAGTTCATCTAGAAGTTCTAAAATGGCATTGCTGGGTAGGCGAAATGTCTCAATTATTTTTTCTTCCGTCATTCCGATAATGTAGATGCGAGCAGAATAGATTGGTTCTGTGCGTTGCCTTTGGTTGGGCCTATGCCGCCTCCTCACCACAACTGCAGCCGGTTTTGCATAGAGCTGTGCCAGTTAAAACCTGCCTTTCAGATGTGCTAAATATAGACACAAAATCAGCCACCGCAGTCAGTTGGTGAATCACATTGCACTCCTCCCAATAATTTTGTGCATTCTGGCAGAAACGCCCATATTACATATTTGTCGAGGCAAACACAGGAAATGGGTTGCATGAGCTATTTAGCCCATTTGAGAGACGCAACCCCTGGTGCATCCTGTTAATAGAAAAGCTTCAACGTGTTTTTGCGTGCACAGTCAAGTTTGTGCACATTTTTACACGTGCAAACCTTTAGTGAATCAGGCCCATAGTGTTTTTCCTGCTAAACCGAACTGAGCTGCTAAACTGATTTTCTCTATTCTATTCTATTCTATTCTATTCTATTCTATTCTATTCTGTTCTGTTCTGTTCTATTCTATCCAGGCTTTAATACAGTGTAATGTAAGGAAACAAAAGGACATCCTGTTACCAGTTTAACTAGTAATCAGATAAACACTATACATGTTTGTGTTTATTTGTCAGGTACCTGGTGTGTCTGAGAACCGTCCATCTGTACTACGAGGGGATGAGCTGCTGGTGTATCCTGTTGGACAGACGGGGACCAAGTACCGTGGTTATGTCCACAGTGTTCAGCTGGACAGTGTTAAACTGGGCTTTAGCTCACAGTAAGCTCAACACTAAACTTTAAACTGGGTATCAGAACATTATCATAACTTGGTTACAGGCATCTGTACGTTTTTCTGTGACTTTTCTCACAGACTGCTGGATATCTTCATAGAGGGCATGAAGTTTAACGTTGAGTTCACGATCAACCGGCTGACCCTACGCATTCAGCACCGAGCAGCAGAGTTTGCAGCCAGATATGAACTTGAACCAGTGTTGTTCCCGACTGCACCACCCTCCTCCTATCAGCAACCCGCACTTCTCAAACTGAGGTTGGCTGATTTTTACTCCTATGTCTGAAAAATCAGTATGCTCTAACAATTGACGAAATCATCAGGCTCAGTATTAGGTTCTCTGCAGCATTCCTTTTGCAAAATACATGGGACGTGTGTCTTTACATGTAGAACTTACAACCAGGAGGCAGTTTATTATCGTTCAACCGGTGGGAACGGACCCATATATTTTCCTCATTCTGCAATCCCATTTAATCCAGTGGTCTTCCTCATACAGTAGATTACATTTATCCAGGTATTGTTATTCCCATGTTTCTCAGGTGCTCATGGGTGAATCACCTCTGACCAAATTTCATTTCATAATACACTATGACTGTTTTTCGCAACGTACTGATCTAAGAACAAACAGGCCTGGCCAAGTGAGTTACGGAGTGAGAAAGCACTGTGCAGCAATACTGATCATTCTATATCTGTTTTTCAAAATTAATTTAGCAGCAACCAAAATAACTCAAATTGTAGGTCTTAGCAAGTACTTTAACATGTCATTAAGGAATAATTACCAAAAATTTAATAAAAACATGAATTTATCATCATTGACAAAGTAACGGAGTGAGGGAAAATATGCAGCAGTTATTCAAGGTTTGGAAAAAAATACCAAGAAGTGCTGTTCCTTAAGGAAAGTGCAAACATTTCGCATAATAGATTGTAATAATAATATATCCAAAAATGAAACTGATACCACTTTTATTTTAGTTTTAAAAGACATTAATTCATGGTAACAGAGTGAGGAGTTTGTTCAGTGTGATGCACCAGAATAATTATCAAATAATTTATTAAGATACTGATAAAATTATTAGTCTTTGGCCACATATGTTTTATTACTATATTTAATACACATATTTCTGCTGTTTTTTATAATAAATAATATTCAAAATCATTATAGTATTTGATTATTATGAAATATAAGATTAGACACAGGCATATATTTTAAAAATATTTACACACATGGCTATTTACCTTCTGAATTTATGTTATATACATTTACAACCTTTACTGTTCTTAATTTACAATGTATTCTTGTATATTTTCTTATATATCCAGTTGTAATTCAGGTATAAGTTAAATAAACACAGTTTTAAAAACTAGAGATATGTCTTACATGCTGAGTAATCAAAAATATTGTTTTAGAGAAAAAATAAATTGACCCTGATGTTCACTTTTGTTTGGCCACGCCCAAATATGCTGTGTATGCTATAGTATGTTTCAGACCATATACTATACTCCTTACTATTCAACCACTGGAAGCCAGTGACAGCTACCTGAAAACTTAAAACTGTATTAACACTAAACAGAGGGTAGGGTTTAATCAGGATTTCCTCCTGTTTCTTGGTTTAACATGGGGGATGCATTTTGATCTCCCTCATCCCCCCTCAGCACCTACTGAGTACGACTAAATCTAATCTAGAGGTTGTACATGTTTCAGTTCACATAAAGTGGAATAAATATGTATGATAATGATGTCAGCTGATGTCACACCACTCTTCCTGTTGTCAGGCTGTTTGACCACCAGCTGGAGAGAAACCCAGAGCAGTATGCAGCTGTGCAGCACATTGTAGCTGGTTCATCCAAGCCTGCTCCTTACCTGGTGTTTGGTCCACCTGGCACAGGTACTGTAGCACTAGGCAGTATTTTACTTGTTGAAGGGGTGTTGTCTCAGCAGTTCAGATCTCATCAGCTCATTGTACCACAAAGCCATAAAATACATGTATGATAAAAAGGTGAGCTGCTCCATCTAAGGCTATGTTCAGACTACAAATCTGATTTTTTTTTTTTGCCCCTATAACCTGTATCCGATCTGTTAAAGACAGTCCGAACAGCACAAATCTAATGTTTTTTGTTTTTTTTTTTTTTTTCAAATCCGACCCAGGCCACTTTCATATGTGGTCCTAAATCCGATACGTATCTGATATTTTACAGTGTGACTTCAGTCTGAATGGCCAGGTTGCATTTATCCGACCTTTGCGTCATTGAAATGTGACAAATGTCCCAATTCTGTATTTACTTCTGTAAACACTGCGTGTGACTGTGTGGTCACGTATTACGTCAGAGCCTCTTTTGCGCATGCGGGTCCCTTCAGGGTCACATTCAGTTCATACTCAAAACTGATAGAAGTTGGATTTAATGTCTAATATGAACAAGCACACACAAAAATTGGATTTCATCAAAAAATCTGAATTGTGCATTAAGACCTGCTGTGTGTACGTAATGTAATTTAGTGCTACCTCTGGGGATGTCCTGGTGGTCCACCTGGTAGGGTGCATACCACTGAGGCCTGACCACACCAACCCACATACTTTGTTGCCTGTCATGTTTCCTATCTGTCTCTCACTATCACAAATTAAGGAAAAATATTTTTTACCATTGTACCATAAATTGTGATGCAAAATATTGTTTGTACCAATTGAAATATTACTTCACTGGTGGTTATTTCAAGAAATCTTACCCAGATAATTTTCACTTGGTTTCACTGGCAGATTTTTTGCTTAATTCGAGATTTTTTGCTTAATTCAAGCAAAAAAATCTGCCAATGGAACCAAGTGAAAATTATCTTGGTAAGATTTCTTGAAATAAGATTTCCCAGATCTATTGTCTGAAAATAAGTTCTTATATCTCACTGAAAAGTTACTCTTTAGGTGATTATGTTTTATTTTAAGTGTGATGAGATATTTGGACTAGAAATGAGAAAAATACACTTGGTAAGATTTTGATTTTTTTCCAGTGTTCTGATGTTTGTTTTTTGTTTTTTTAGGTAAAACTGTGACAATGGTGGAAGCCATTAAGCAGATAGAGCACACTGAGCATACCTGCCACATCCTGGCCTGTGCGCCTTCAAACAGTGCTGCTGATCTACTCTGCAGGAAAATTCTGGAGCACGTGGACAAGCGTAAAGTGTTCCGAATGTATGCCAGCAGCCGAGATCCGCAAGTTGTTCCCGACGAACTAAAGGTTGATGTGATAAAAGTCACTCCTTATTTTTCATTCATTTAATTTAATATTAAGGTGTTTCTATTAAACTGGGTTCATTTTGGTACCTGGCACTTTTGCCAGCTTTTTTAGATCCAATAATAAAAGAGAAATTTTTATGTATTTTCCTTCAGGATGTACCTAATAATGACCTCGGGTAAATACAAAAATAACTATACTCTTGCTCTGAGCCATCCCAAAATTAATGCAGTTTTATAAAATATTGGGGTTAAAAATAAGACCAAAATTGGGACATGAAAAGCTACCTAGGGGTCAGTGCATTTGATCTGGACCACATGGCTTGAAATGGTTTTACATAGCGCTATAAATAAAGACACTGATAAATGTGATGATCCTAGTGGTTTTTCTAATCCAGACATGAAGGTTTTTCATGAATCTCAGTCTCATTCCATGTTTCGTGTGAAAACCATTGTGTCCACTCATGTTACATGCAGAACCTGCCCATTCAAACACATAAATTGCGAGTGATTTTGCAACAGTGGTCATTTTTGTGAAACACTCTGCCTCGTATATTTTCTTCAATTCCCAAAAACGTACCTGTGAGAGAATAAAAAGATATTCGAAAAAATAATGGCACATAATTTTTGTGTCCTTTTTACTGTGTTACATGCAGATTTTTGTATAGAAATATTATAAAAATGTGTTTTATCTGAAAAAATAGTTTCTCTTTTATCTCAGTTAATATTTATTTTTAAAATGGACCCAAAGTGCTTCCAAAATTGCTTCATAACATGAGTCTACATCTGGTTTGAATTTTTAGCCCCTCTGTCCTGTTTCATAGAAAAACCCATCAATTCAACACTGCTGAGTTTCCAGGCGTTCCTCATATTTGACACTTTCTGTATGTGGTCATTGTGTGTGTGCTGTCACAGGAATGCTCTAACCTGGTTGGGAACTCCTACGTCTATCCCATTAAAGAGACGCTGATGGAGTACAGGATCATGGTAACCACGCTGCTGACCGCTGGAAGGTAGTGAATGAGCCTCACATGATGCATTCACAGGACATCGAATACATCATACACCATCTGAAATGAGAACAGTCATGAAATGTTGTGGAGGTAAGTGTGCTTCTCTGTACTCTCTCTTCTCCAGGCTGGTCTCAGGAAACATTCCCATCGGTCATTTCACTCATGTGTTTGTGGATGAGGCCGGACACGCTGTGGAGACCGAATGCATCGTGCCCTTGGCAGGTGAAGAAACGAGCAGCTTCATGTTTTCTGTCATTCTAACACACTCGATCTTGCCTTTATTTTATTTTATTTGTTTGTTTATGGTTAACAGGGCTGCTCAATCCAGGGTCTGGTCAAGTAGTTCTGGCTGGAGACCCCAAACAGCTCGGACCCATAATCAGATCCCCATTTGCGCAGAAATATGGCCTGGGTGAGCAGACACACATAAACATTACCTTTTGTTGAGATGTTATGAATTTACACACAGAATTTAATTTTATGTGCTGTTGCTTAAGGAGTTGTAAGAGTTAAAAGCTTCTGTTTGCAGGCGTGTCCCTGTTGGAGCGAATGATGAAAACTATCCCATTGTACCAAAAGAACGAGGGTGTGTTCGACAGTCGATTTGTCACCAAACTGATCCGCAACTACAGGTGTGGTAATAGAAATGTTTATGCGGTACTGGGGAGGTCGCTGAAGAAATATAATAGGTTACAGATTACTAAAAAAATTTAGAAGTAATGCAACTATTTCAATTACTTCATAACAGTGGTGTAGTTCTCGAGGCCGGTCTTGGGCTCGACACCAATTTTTTGTGGTCTCGGTTTTGTCATAGACTCAACTCATCTGGTCTCGGTCTTATCTTGGTCTCGGACATAGTGGTTTCGATGGGATTTGTACAAAAAACGCATCATCACAGTATAGTATCATTATTTATTACGCACCCTCTTCAAATGCAACCAGTCAGATGCATCTATTTTAAAAACATGCTACTTTGTATAAATTTTCTCTTCGGACAATGCCAGCCCTCCACAGTCCACCAGTGATGTAGTTCTCGAGACCGGTCTTGTGACCAATTTTTTTGTGGTCTCGGTCTCGTCTTGGTCTCGATACCCTCCGGTCTCGGTCTAGCTGATATTGACTACAACGCTACTTCATAATGTAAAGTAACATATAAAATAATAAAACATGCATTTAAACCAGGCAGCGGTACTCAACACTGACTACTGTTAGTGATTTATTTAAAGTACAATAATATTACAGAACTTGTAAGATTCCAGAAGGACACGATGGTGAATTTCTCACACTGACAGGTATTTATTGTGTAACTACATGACCACTTACCTTATTATAGTCACCTGGTTATAGTTATAGTCATGGCAGGCTCAGGCTGTTTCTGATTGGCAGATGAAAGACAAGATCATTCATCCTCGGGTGTAAGTGAGTGTATCAGAAATGCAGCCAAACTCTAATACAAGTCTTTCTGTATAAAGGTTAAATCTGACATAAGTGTCCTGCGTTAAATGTAACCACAGTAGGCACTCCCCAAGTTTGTGTATATGTGTCATTCCATCAAGTAATACTTTAAATTCCAGAATATATTTCCATAATTATTAAATGTTCTTGTAACTGTCATTCCTGTTTGTCCTTTTCAGGTCCCATCCTGCCATCCTGAAGGTTCCCAATGAGCTCTTCTATGATGATGAGCTCCAGGCTTGTGCTGATGAAATATTACGCAGCTCTTACTGCAGATGGGAATACCTCCCGAAGCAGGTTCATTCTCTAAATGTTCTATAAATAAATGTCTTGGGGTTTTTTTTATAACTTAACAGTCATTTAATTTTTGATGTACTGATTTTTTTTTTTTTATTGAAGGATATAACATTTTATTACTACAATAATTTTATCTGTGTTTGTGTAGAATTTCCCAGTGATCTTCCACGGCGTGACCGGTGTTGATGAGCGTGAGAAGAGCAGTCCGTCATTCTTCAACAGATCAGAGGTGGAGGTGCTGATGGACTACGTGAGGAAACTACTGCAGGGACACGGCAAGAAGGGTCTGGCTATGATTGCACCCCGTGACATAGGCATCATCGCCCCCTACAGGAAGCAGGTCAGAATGATGCTCCAGCACAGTGAAGCCCAGTGTTTGATTGTGGGAAAAATACAAGTTAAAATAGAAAAGGATCTGATGGTGTGTGTTAGTGGTGAACAGCTCCACTTAGAAGAAGACTGGATATATGTGTAGACGCAAAAAGAACACAGTTATACAGGGATTATACACTTCGACACAATATGATTTGGTTGGTTTTACAGGGTTACC
This sequence comes from Apogon hyalosoma, assembly GCA_037367295.1. Lineage (NCBI taxonomy): Eukaryota > Metazoa > Chordata > Actinopteri > Kurtiformes > Apogonidae > Apogon > Apogon hyalosoma. The sequence continues at coordinate 19,012,067 of JAPQRP010000028.1, forward strand.
ACGTGTCCTGGAAAACCTGGAAAATGATTGACTGATTTTCCAGTCATGAAAAACATAGAGAAAATGAGAAAAAAGGTCAAATGTCCGGGTAACGGTTAAGTTACCCTGGAAAATTATTTATCCTTCTCACTGTCTTGTGAGTGAATGCAAACAGGTTAAAAGTTATGCACATGCATGTCTGTTGACACCTTATCTTCTGGGCAACATTAATGCCCAGCGCTTCTTCTCTCTTCTTCTACATTGACCTTTTTGCACTGCAGGTTAACATTTTATTTTGATATTTAGTTATATTTATGACAATTTATGTTTTGCTTGGCTATTTTGGCAGTAATTTAGATTTTTTTATTATGTTTGAGAAATGCAGGTGCGTAAAGTAAACTCAGTTGTGCGGTAAACTGAGATGAAACAAAGGAAATTGTTTTTCAGTGATTTTATTGAAAATATACGAATGTTTTAGGAGTGCAGAAGAGAAAGTTGAGTTGGGAGTTGCCCAGTTGAACATTCTAACTCCAGTTTGTCAGGCTAATGAAGTGCTAGGCTGTAATCTGTGGATGTGTTTGCATTATTCTATGATACATTTGTCATCATTATTTTTCATAGATAAATTATAGCCATAGACTGCAAATCAAATGTCTGAGTAATAAACATAGAAACAATCTGAATAATGCAAGTTAATGCTTTAGAAAAGAACACTTCCAAAGAATGAGGGGGGATAGATTAGTGTATGACGTGATAACTTGTCTCTGTAGCAGCTGAAAAGTCCTGGAAAATAATTTCAGGGAATGAGTGGGAACCCTGATTCAGTGTGGATTGATTTGTGTCCTGCAATCTGTGATATTCTATTCTGTTCTGTTCTGTTCTATTCCTTACAATAGAAATACAAATATATTACATAAAAGTCCCGGGAATTGTTGGTGTCTTTATTTTAATGCACAGCTCTGACTGGTCTTGGCAGTAAAACAGGTTAGACGTTCTTAACGCTTTAATTGCCCTCGACTTCGCTGAGTTGCAGATAAGTTTCTACTGGCAAAAGCCTTTAATATCCCTGCCTTTGCCTGATGTGTTCTTGCTTGTGGATAGCTTTAGCTTCCACAGAGTAGTTTTAACTGATGCACCAGATCAGTGTTAAAGCTGGAATGCTGGGACATTATTAGCTTCTCGGGGCAAAAAATCTCTTAATTCCCTTTCTGTGTATTGTAATTCTTGTGGTTTGTACGCCTCTACTTGGCTGTGTTGTCACGCCGCAGAAAGTCTAATCGCAGATGTTTTCAGACAGGTAGGGATCTTAAATACGTGACAGCTATAATTACCGGTTGTTTATCAAAGTCTGTCAGACACAACTTAGACAATGTGATTATGCGTATTTACTCTATGTCTACATGGTGTAGAAAAGCTTAGACAGCGGCTTCACAATTTCCATGACAGGTCTTTTTTTCTGTTTCTGTTATTTAATCTACTCCTTTTGATTTGCACCCAGACCATGGAGCTGCAGAAGGAAAGTGTGTATTTTCATTAGAGGTCGACTGATATGGGTTTTTCAAAGGCCAATGCCTTTTTTTTTTGGTCAGCTGATGGCCGATATAGGCATCCATTTTTTTTAGACTGATTTTTGAGGCCAATATTTAAGACTGATTTGTTTTATTTTTTTTAAAGCACAATGAATGTAAAATACAATTGAAACACTCAGATAATTAAGATTTTTTTATGTAGCAATGTAAAGGAAATTATTAACACACATACACATAGTACTGTTTTATAACATTTATTGAACTTTAAGTGCTGCCTACACAGGTGCCTGATCAAATATCTTATAACAGTTTTACTACTGATCTAATATCAACTTTCAAAAAAAAAAAAAAGGTAGATGACCGATGTTGAAAAACATCAATATATTGGCCCGATATATCGGCTGGCCGATGTATCGGTCTACCTCTAATTCTCACCTCATTTTTCCAGGTAATTTCACCTCCTACAGCTTAAGATTTGTTGAACAGCTACTGTTTTGAATTGCTGCTTTATTGAGCTTATAAAGAGAGAACAGATTTTCTGAATTCTCCTCTCGTCTTATTTAATCCGAGTTGTTCAGACTTTGGATTTTAGCTTTGATGGTGCACTTGACAGTGTGACGTTACTGATATTAGCATAAAAGTCTTATAACTTAAAAATTTAGCTTGTATATTAAGTCAGGGGTCCGCGTGTCGATGAAGTCGTATCTCTTAAGTGAACAGCATTGGTACTTTTGAAATGCAGATTAAAAGGCGGGACTTCTTCTTTGTTTGGACTTCTTAGGTCCAGAAAATCCGGAAGGCCCTGGAGAAAGTTGGAAAAGACCTCAAAAGTACGACCATGCACCATCTAAAGGTGGGTGGATATATCACACTTGAACAGGTTGAAACAGGCAGTAGATAAGAGTTTCTCAAGTGTGTGTTTGTTCCAGGTGGGTTCGGTGGAGGAGTTCCAGGGTCAGGAGAGGAGGGTGATCATGGTGTCTGCAGTTCGGAGTAGCCGCAATTACGCTCAGCTAGACCAACAGTTCAACCTGGGCTTTGTCAAAAACGAAAAGGTTTACTCTACATCTCAGATACATGCAACATCTTCATGTAAATGCTAAACTATATTTGAACACAGTTTCCTTTTGCCAGAGGTTCAATGTGGCTGTGACTCGAGCTAAAGCCCTGCTGATCGTGGTGGGAAACCCCAGAGTGCTGAGAACAGACCCTGCATGGGACTGGTATGTGCTGCAGCCATCTTGAATTACAATGTTAGGGTTGGTTTTAAGGCTCATTTCTGCTCGCTTTACATGTGTCAATAGGTACGTCTGTTTCCAACGTGTCATGCGTCACTGCTTTCATACTCCCATGCGTCCTGTACTGTCTAATGCGTGTTTCTCAATCAATCCACCAGAGGGCACTGCTCTTAATTACTATACTGGTCAGATACCATGAAGAAGAGTAAAGTTGTTTTTTTTTATAATTAATTTTTTATTGACATTCAGTATCAGACATTTACATTCAGTACATCGCATAAACATATAGCATACATCTGTTGTCTGCTCTGTTTGCCAGAACAATATTTTTGTTTTATGTCAAATAACCAAATCACAGGAAAAAAAAAAGAGTAAAAAATTACAAACAAGTAAGGAGTGAACTTTTCCATTCAACACAATCACTGATTTGTGAAAACAAAATCAGGCCTACAGGGTGTGACATAGTTGACCCAGTATGAAGCAAATTTCTCCAATTTGTGATTAACAAATGCTGTTATCGTTTCCATTTTATAAATGTCCATTGTGATTTCCACCCTTCCATTTAAAGTTGGGCTCTTCTGTGATAGTCATTTCCTGGTAATAGTCTTTTTTACAAGCCATCAGCAAAATGTTCATTAAATGTTTATCTCTTTTTGGCCATCCCCGAGGTATGTGTCCGAAGAACATAGTCTTACTCTCGAAGGGTATTTCACATTTAAAAATGTCCTGTAGGGCATTGTGTAATGACAGGCCAGTCCCAGAAAACATTGTAATGATTTGCACTTTGATTACCACAGTTTCTCCGACAGACAGGGGAGTTATTGTCATGGTGAGACTTCTAGGAAGGCGAGTAAAGTTTTTTGAGAAGAGGAAAGTCAAAAATAACAAACATTGTAACGACAGAGGAGGTTTTACTAAATTGACAGGGTAGTTGTCATAAATGTTGGCAGTTTTTCACTCACACAGTCGCACTTTGAAAGCCGCTATTTATGGGATTTCTTGTGTTCAAATCTCAGCACTACCTCTACTGTTCCCGCTGGTACTGCTCTGTTTCGTCCGTCTGGGTACGCATCCACAAGCTCCTGGAAAAGGGACAGAATTATGCACATAATGTACACAGGGGACGGACAGAACACTCCATCTGTATCAGTCTCTAACATAGAGCATAAATGAGCCCTTAAAGGTGTTATAGAACAAAACCTGTGTTATTTTGAGAGCTGTTCAGAATAGCACTGTATTTTTCTGTATCTTTATGTGACGGCCGCCATGCCATTGTGATAATTTATATTCTAATTTTACATGTAATATTTTCATGACAAGTGTGTCTGTAAGCAGCATTTTCAGGGTAAAAATATCAGACTACCAGAGTCTACATTCCTGTTAAAATCCAGCAGGAGACAAGAGCACTTTGCTTCACTTTTAGGACGGCGCTCACAGCAGTCGCTTTTCGGCTTTCGCGCCATCACAGTCCGTTTCCCTCATTCTGCTCAGCGAGGCTGGGACGACAGAAGTAAAGTTGCCGTGTCTGTTTATTTCTCTGTTCTACAGAATCTTTATTATCAATCTACTTGGTACCAGCCCTGGTACCAGTAACATTTATGGTTCTGTTAGTTTAGCTCTGATTTTAAACAGAAAACAGTGACAGTAAAACCACAAATCTGTTTTCTGCAGTTTGCGTTGTCAGTAGCTACACTAAAGATGTGTTTGGAATCATCCGAGCAAAGTCAGAACAGTCACAATTTCGAACGGTGAATTTAGGAAAGATATTAACATCACATAATTACTTTATACCATCCTAAATGTGAGAATCAAACTTACTCGAGTAGAAGAAACACTGTGATTTAGGATCAAACTCCATTCTTTTCATTTTTAGCTTTTAACATTTTCTTTGAGTGTAAAAGCTGTTTCTTAGTGGTTCTCATCCTGTTGTTTCAGTGTTTGACACTTTGGTCAAAGGCCCTGTTGCATCAGTTTTCCTCACTATTGAACACCAGCAGAGTGACTCACTACTCCTTCTAGTGCTCACATAAATCTGACAGCCCATTGGTGTGAACCTAATACTTTGGTATAACTTCATAGCTGTTTATGATAAACTCTAATGATAATTGTATATATATTTTTTATATTTGAAAGCAGAAATAATTCATACAGGCCCTTTAATCCTTTGACTTCCTTGGTGGAAAATCTGTCCTCAGGGAATATTTCAGTTCTTATTTCTGACTCCGATAGACCACACCATCATTGCTGTTTTTATGTCGTTACCATCATCAGTAAAGTTCATCTGTATCTGTATCGTTTGTTCCTGAACCTTCTTCTGGATTTGTTTGTAGTTTCCTCCAGTACTGTAAAGACGAAGGAGGCTACACTGGTTATGATCACAGAGAGGAAGATGATGACGTGGTGGAGAGACTCTCTGCTCTCTACATCACCATTGAGGAGCAAGGTAACACATTATGCCTACTTTTTTTTTTTTTTAGTTAAAAACTCCCTTTGACATTGTTTTAATGTTTATTTTCCTCATGTGATTGTCATCTTTAGTGACGACTGCAGAGAGCATCATTCAGCAGCAGCTGGACCCAGAGTGGAGGAATGACCTATGAGAAGGAAGCCCAGCTTATCTCACAGAGATATTTGTCTTAACCCATAAAGACCCAAACATCCATCACTGACCAAAAGCATCTACTGATCTAAACTGTTCAATCAGGGTTCCAGTGGGGTCTTAAAACGTCTTAAAAGTCTTGAATTTTATAAATCTGCATTTAATACCTTAAATCCTTTAAAGGTATTACATTTGATATGGTAGCTCTTAAGTTATGTTGCCATAAACTTGTTGGTAATATTGTGTTTAAATGTGTCTGGGAAATGCCCAAACTGCAAAGAAAGTAACATCAGTCAACTCAGTTCCACCCATTCCAATTTATATTGAAATTAGGAACCAGTCATCTTTAACTTTGCAGCCCCCAGTGAGAAATGACTCGGAACAATGGGAATCAAGGCATTGAAGTAAATAAAATAATTTTCTTAACTTATGAATTTTTGCCAGTATGGCTGTGAAATAAGGTGATAAATGGTCATTAAATTCTGTTCTAAGTCTTAAAATTAACACTTAGAAACCTGGAGGAACCCTGTTAATCCACTAATTCTATCAATACATGTAAATTATTGGTGTAAAATACAGTTTGTCATCTTTTCATGGTCGTCAGATATGACCCATTTGGACGTTCGGAGGCTCCGTAATTAATAATAATAATGGATTAGATTTATATAGTGCTTTTCTATTAATGCATACTCAAAGTGCGTACAGTGGTTCCATTATTCATTCGTTCTCACATTCTCCCTCTGGTGGTGGTAAACTACATATGTAGCCACAGCTGCCCTGGGGCAGGCTGAAAGAAGCATGGCTGCCATTTTGCACGTACGGCCCCTCCGACCACCACCGGAAATTCACACGCATCCATACACAAGTGTGAGTAGCAGCACTGGAGGGAAGTAGGGTGAAGTGTCTTGCACAAGGACACAACAGCACATGAGCAGGATTCGAACTGCCAACCCTTCGGTTATTGGACGACCCACTCTACCTCCTGAGCCATGGCCGCTCATAGTTACCATGGAAACACCGTCATCTTCTACAACATTGATTCACCAGTAAAACCCATGCAGTTGGATAAATGACAGTGGATGGACACACTTGATTTATGTTCAATTTATGATATATTTGACTGAAAAAGCCACTGTTTCTGCAGTTTTCTACTTTTGATATAATAACCATCAATTTTAATCTGAGTTTTTATGAACATCTACACCTTCAGTAAATTAAATACAGGAAAATACCTGATTTATACTGAGGGAATACAAAATACAGAGGATACTATTATAAATAAATGGTGATAAATCACTTAAGAAAGGTTAGATATAGAGAACATTTCATTTGGGAACTGACATAAAAGTAGCACTGGGTCTTTATGGGTTAAGGTAGCAAGTATTTGACTTAAAACAGCAGCCTAAAACAGATGTTAATGAAAAAATGTACTGCACTTGTCTTTTTGTTGAAATGGACTTAATTATATCCCTGAAACTGAGTTTTGGGGATATAATGGTTTTACCCTGAATGCTGCCAGATCCACTGCTGCTGGATATCCTTTGTGTGAACGTGATTACTAGGACAGATTTGGTTGGATTTCTTATCCCATAATAACCAGCGTAGAAGACCCCTAGTGGAAGAGCCCTATCGATTTCAGCGTCTCTGAGTAATATAAGTCATCCAAATGGGGGTGCTTTAGTTCCAAATCAGTTTTTTGGACATAAATCAAGCAATAATAGACCGATTGAGATCAAATTTGGTTCATATTGATCGTCTCACAAATGTCCATTTTCTGATGTCAGTTCCATTCACAAGGGGGAGTTGTGTAGGAAAAAATGGTTCTCTGACCATTATTCTGCCACTATCAGGTCGATGTAGCTCAAATTGAGTTCACATCGATTGTCTAAAAACTATTGTGGCTAGATTTATATGTAGCAGAGGATTGGGGGGATGTCGGGGATACACCCTTGCTGTCAGCCCCGACAGCATAAGCCTTATTGCACTAAAGAATCTTAACTCCACTACAGAATGGAACATGTTTGATACTCAGGAACCAAAAATATTCCAATCCAACACATCATTCGTCTTTATCAGCTCAATACATTTGGCCAAACATGTTCAAAATCATAACCATGCATTATGTACAACCACGTCAGTAAATTTCCCTTTTCTTTCATTAAAACCAAATCATTACTAAACAATGCTCTTTATAACAATTATGATGTAGGATTTATTTTATGATTTGAAACCATTATATAACAGAGATCCAACCTGTATGAAGTGTATATTTTTTCAATCAATAGCTGCTTTTCCATAAACATTTCCAGGAATTTTTATTCATAGGAATTTATCTACCTGGCTAAAAGATTTTCAGGTTATCTCTGTGGTTTGTATCACAGTTCCAGAAAATGTATTCAATTCTGGCTTGGTTGTTTTGAGTTCCAAAAATCAAAGTAGACTCAGAGAACACACTCAAAAGAGCCTGGACCCACCCCTCAAGAAAATCAGGGAATCTGAAAAGTCCTACACCCCTACAAGAAACTTCTTTCAAAGACGGTTTGGGTTGAGGGAGAGTTTTTTTTTCCACGGTAATTTTGGTGGAAACGAACCAGGATTTTTCAGAATCCCAGGTTAAATGATGGGAGAATTTATTTTCAAGTGCCAGGATGGTTCTAGTGGTTCTGGAAGATGGGATTAAGAGTGGTGACACAGATACAGATAAAGCACAGGAATCCAAACAGCTTATTTCAAGGCCCATTTTTCTGAAAAGACTCTTTCATGTTTTGTAAGGAGCCACAAATATACTTAATGATAAAAAAAAGAAATGTTAAAGCAACACCACGGAACTTTTGCTCACAAGGTCTGCCTAAAGTCAAGAAACGGTATTGTCTGTAACAGCTGTCGTAAAATCTCTATCTCGGTAATACTCGCGCATTTGTTGACAAGTCATTGATGTCGGCAAACTTCCTGTGGCAAGACAGGAGACACACTGATAGAAACTTGCAAGGGTCTTCCTCAATGAGAGGTGATTAAAATCACCCAGAATTAAGTTTGGAGCCTCTGGTGAGAAAGTCTGCGATCTCTGTGCAACATCAAATACAGTTCGGAAGGCAGAATCAGCATTTCCCTTTGCAAAGTTAAACTTAAGACACGTTACTAATTCCTCTCCTGCTCTTGTGAAGTTCGCTTACCTTTTTCCTTCCTCCTGAAACTTTGCAAACTTTAATTTGAGGAGGTAGGATATTTTTTCCAGCCTCAGAGGGAACTCCCGGGGCAGGTAAAATGGACACAACAACACCGACAAAAGTTCAGTGTCTGGTGTCCAGATTTGTTCTCTGATAGTAACAGAGCTGCAGTATCGTTCATCGATATACAAATAGGCCCCGCCTCCCTGTGTTTGACCCGTTGCTTCAGTATTGTGGGTCAGTCAGAAGGGGGTCCATCAATGGCGAGGTCGGACTTGTGGTCCTGTTTGGTGAGCCATGTCTCAGTGAAAGCCACGACACAACAATCCTTAAAACCCTCTCGAAAGCAAATGTTCCCCTGGAGCTCATCGCCTGTATTCCTTAAACACGAACAGAAAAGCTTAAAAGTCAGAACGCCAAACTCCTTACTACTTGCGTCCATCAATTTTGTGACGTATGCCGTAAAGCAGTCAAATTTTGTAGTTCTTTTCGTGTGGGGGTACGGACCCGAACCCAGAAGTTGCATAGTGCTGGTGCAGGCGATGCAGACGCTCTGGAGTGATGACCAAAGTGTAATTGAACCTGTTGTGAGTTGTACCACCAAAATGACCTGGAAAATACAGTTTGAAGGTTGAAAAAGTCTGTTGTGTTGCTTTAAGAGTTGTTTTCATTTCAATTTGTCCCCTTTTGTACCTGGTATAAACTGAAAAAATAAAATAAAAATGTCAGAAAATGTGGTGTTACATGATTTATATTAACTGGGATAAAGCATTTGTAGGGTTTTTTTTTTTTGTTTTTTTTTTGTTCAGGACAGAATATGTATTACACAGAGCTAAGGTTTTGGTGTTTGAGCACTACAAACTCATTTTACAGATGTACAGTAAACTAATCCACTGCCATGGTGATCTTTAACTTGTCTAGACAAATAGTTTAGTTTTGAAGGAATGAATGGACACGTCTTAGCGGGGCGACAAAGAAAAAATGTGTTTCTGTTTTTACTTTGTACAGTTTGCACATTTTTCTGCGAGTATGTGAAATGTAAAACAGGCTCATTTCAGCCTCTGACACTGTTAATCTTTAACAAAAATTTCTTTCTAAAAAAATAGTAACTATATTGTTATACTTCTAACAAGATGACTGCGTATTTCCACAGCAAGAAGGTCCTGGGTTCAATTCCAACCAGGGACCTTTTAGTGTGGAGTTTGCATGTTCTCCCTGTGTTTGCGTGGGTTCTGTCCGGGTACTCCGGGTTCCTCCCACCATCCAAAGACATGCACTGATAGGTTAATTGGTCGACCTAAAACGGCCCATAGGTGTGAATGTGAGAGCGACTGGTTGTTCGTCCACTGCAAAAATCTAAATCTTACCAAGTGTATTTTTCGTATTTCTAGTCAAAATATCTCATCACACTTAAATTGAGACAAAATCACCTAAAGAGTAACTTTTCAGTGAGATATAAGAACTTATTTTTAGACAATAGATCTTATTTCAAGAAATCTTA
>JAPQRP010000028.1:19028457-19041634 GCA_037367295.1 Apogon hyalosoma
AACAGTTTGCATTTTTTGCCACCACATAGTGTAAGATTTCCTCATTTCTGTCTTACTCTTACTGATGTCAAAGTGAGAATGTTTCAGTTGGCAAAAGGTGCTGACTGTTTTATATTTTACTTATTGTCAGCCATTTCTGAATGCTTAACTACTGATAAAAAAAAAAAAGAACAGACTGTATGAGACAAAAAAGCCCGTTCTCTTACCTAAACTGTCGGGACTATCTATGGAAAAGCACATGAGGATGACGTCTGTGTCCGGGTAAGAGAGAGGCCTCAGCCTGTCGTAGTCCTCCTGACCTGCTGTGTCCCACAGGGCCAACTCCACCTGAGGGAGGAAATAAAAATCACAATAAACCTCACAATAAAGCAGACCACGATCATTCGAGTCCTTATTAAAGAATGAGGGAATGATGCCTTTCCTGTAAAAACATGAATCTGTAGTGGCTTTTCCATTGGACACATGTGCAAAACATTACTGATATTTACTAAATGTTGAATAAACAGAAGTGTCGTTTTTTTCCATTAAATCACAAATGCAATGATTTTTTATTTATGATCGCGAGATGACACAAGGAGTCATTCTTTAAACATGGTGACTAACGTAAATATGTTGATTTACAGATATATTCATTAACATTATATATTACACCTCCATCCCGTACTAAATTAAAAAATGATTGGGTTTCCTGGTGTGTCCACACATTCTGTGCCATATTTCTTTTAAAACTCTTCTTCTTTGCTTGTTGTACTGTCTGTCAACATCCTTTTTTTTTTTTTTTTTTAAATTCATGTGAATCTAGTTGCTGAAAAAGGTCTGTCCATTGCAGTTTTGCGTGATATAGCCTACCAATTGCGCTACGCCCGAAAAACCACCTCTTGCCAGCGCAAAAACTTTAAATTGAAAAACGAGTTTTGGCGAAATTGTCGTTTTCCATTAGGTAACTTTTTATGTGCAAATTATATTTGCTGCAATTTGAGGGTCAATGGAAAAGTGACTTGTGATGACTGATCCTTCCTTAAAACACCAGCTTGGTATGGTTGGTCAAGTCTGTACTCTGAGGAAGGGCCATAAGTATTAAAAGAAATGGCTTCATTGGATGTAAATTAGTAACTGAACGCAGAATGAGATTTTTTCCAGTAAAGATCAAACTCTAAAATACCAAAAAGAATACCTACAAATTAGCCTTTTGTCATAGTACTGTACTAGCATGCAGATGACGTGAACCCAATACGTACAATATAAAAAACACTTAAACATCAACTTAAAAGCCTCCTGATTCAAAGATCAACGACTTTTAGTTTGATGATAAATGATCTGATGCAGATGTATTTTTTATTTAGGTCGAAATGGATGCATCAGCAATATTAAAATGTAGACCAGGACAGACAGAGTCAGGCTGCACCGTGGAGACTGAAGTCAAGGTTATGTGAGTAATGTTTAACAGGAAACAGGAAAATGAAATCATAACACCATCATTTTCTTTATAAATAAAGAGTGTCCTGGCCAAGTGAGCAGCATTAATACAAACAATACAACAAACAAATGAAACTTTCACACAACAGTGTCCAGTTTGTCAGAAAAGATAAAAAGGACAAAACCAGTACAATTTCTGTGCAAATTTAACAATGAGAACATGAGTCTTTTTTTCTCCATTCTTTAAAATTGACTTACACCCCTCATCATCATCAGCTTTGACAGTTTAAGGCTCTTCTGTATATTATTCCAAGAAGAAGCACAATTTAAAGCTTTGTTTTTTTTTCTTTAACCAGGTTTTTTCCAGCTCTAGTGGTCTACATTTGTGGAATAATTCAGGAGTGGAGATCATATTGATTTTGGTTGATGCACATATATGTAGGTAAGAAGAATAAACAGGAGGTCTGAGAACAGCTACAGGCAATAAAAGCGGATTAAGGGGGATATTACTAAAACTGAATGCTAAGAGGTGAAGTCACAGCTAAGAGTGCAAGACAAAGACTCCGATGTTAAACCATCACTGAAGGGAAATGAGAGAGAAAATGGGCTGAACAACTGAAACAAGAAGGGAAAGAGGATTTCAGACAATCCATCCCTGCTCCACTAGGCTGATGAAACAAACTCCCCAGAGGTGGAGATGCTCCCACAGGCTCTACTCAGGCTGTTAATCAAACTGTTAGCGGTCCCACTGTGGCTGACCTGCTCCAGATAAAACAAACGCCCTGCAAAAAAACATTTGCTCGAGCTCAGCCGAAGCTGGAACGCATGAAGCCAAAAGAATGTCTTATGCACGGCAGCCTAGAAGTGTCATTCCTCAACACATCATGTGGCTTTTGTTCCACTGTGCTCTCATAGATCGAGTGTTGTCTTATCCCGAGTCCCGCTGATTTTATTCTACTCTACCCTTACCGACATTATGATCACAGCTGGAAAACTACGCCTGCTACAGCCCAGAAACAGCGTAAAAACAGTCTTAATTACCCTCGAGGGCATCTAGAGTATGTTAACAGTTCATCAGGACTTTCTGACATCACGACCTGCCAACTCTGTGCTTGTTGGCTGGCAGAATACTTACCTTGGCAGGACAGACTAGACACTGTTCCTTCTGATTTAGACTTGACAACTGGATTATTTTCTAATGCATAGGAGGCAGAAGTGTGGGTGGTGTTATCTCCTCTGAGTGGGGTAACAAGCCTCAGTGTGACACATTTAAACTCCTTTTCTTGTAGTCTGCTGCTTTTAATTCCTTTTACCAGTAGATGTCCCTCAGGAGTCAGCTACAGCAACACGCCTTTTAGACTCTGGACGATGCTCATAGTACAGCAGTGATATCATACTAAAAGTAGAAGGGAGTACACAGCATTGTTCAGACACACATTTTTCTATTTTATTAGACCTAAAACAATAAGTCACTTTCTCTTGAAACAGCCGCTCTTTGTGATTTGCTGTTTTATGTTGCTTCTGATTGAAAACTGAATTAGAGCACCGATTGCAGGCCCTGGTTATACTTGATTGAAAAACTAAATGGCATGATTTGGAGGGGACTGCTTGGAAGGCTGGGCGATATGGAAAAAATCATACCGTGATAATATTTTTCATATCAGGTGATATCGATATGTATCATGATGTAAATCAAATCACTATTTTTGTCAAGCTTTAATTTTTCATTACACATAAGTTAGTTGTGAAGACACCAGAAGGTTATTTTTGATTTAAATATGATTAATTTTCTGTCAGAGGTTGAACATGACAGATGTGCTGAAGAACATTATACAACTGTTTCAGATAAATAAACCAAGTCCATATATTTAAAACTAAATTAAAAGTCTGAGCAGCAGGCAAAAGCTTTCAAGTTTTAAAAGAGAACACAAACAAAATAGAACATCTTCACAAAACAATACTGGGGGTATATACGTGGGGGTGTGTTTCATAGCTGCCATAAATAGCGTAAACCGAAAATGAAACTTAACATGCTTTGAACATCCAACTCTTGGCTTCTATGCTGCACCCTACTTTTCAGTAACCTGGTCGCCCGAGTTCTCAGTCAAATTTTCTCCAGAGGGAACACTCATTACCTCCCGCTGCAGCCCAAACATTAGCTGCTGCGGCTGCTCTTACACCTGTTCTGTGTGTGTCAACCTGACTTTACGTGGCTCTATTGTGATTGGTTCGGTGCGACGCTACTTAATTATGATTGGCTGTTCTTGCATCTGTCAAAACATGGATGAATGAATTCTATTGAAATTGTATCAAACATGTCTCATATTTCTATCAAGGAAAAGCTATTTTGTGATATATATAATTATTGTTTTATCACCCAGCCCTAACTGCTTGTGATCATATTTTGAGAAGGGTCCAGATGTAGCCTCACAGACTACATGACAACCCCACTTCAGTACACACAGACACAACCCCCCAATCTCCCCTCTTAATCCTGACCATGTGTAAACCTAAGCATTGAGGATTTATCGGGTAGTATGTGTCCTGAAGCTACTGTGAGTCTGCAGCTAGACCTCCTTGAGGATTTCATTACTGTCAAAATCACTTCTACTAGGAGGTCATAAGGTCTTGCACACACTTATTGGTACCAGATTTGTCTCAAGAACCAATATACTTGTAATCCAACTGCTGGGGTCGTACATCTATACTTTTTCTTTGAGTGTTGTCACAGTCACTAAATCCTCCACCACTACACCCTGCACTGATGATGGATCGATTAAAGTTTATGGTGCAAAAAGATATACGATAAGTGCATCGCTGTATGTCTATTTACGTCTGTCCTCTAGTGACTGGACTGCGTCAGATCAGGGCTGATCTGTCTGGCCAAAAGATCATATGATGATCTTTTGAGGACGCATCACAATCTGCTATCTGAATCACATTTTTCTCACTTCTCACTACTGTCAGGCGAGTTATAACCAGATATAACAGATTTTCCTCCAGTTTTCCCTGCTTTCTGGAGGTTTAGGCGACATGTGATGGCTTTGTTTTCAATCAGACTAGAAACTTTGCGTTTTGCATAAGTTTGGCATGTTTACAATATTTACAGTATCTAGATGATGTAAACTCTCCACAGTCCACATTTTCTTGTACATACAGCTGCAGTGTTTGTATTGATTACCAAGACTGTGACAGCCTAATTTATTCCTGCAAAGTTTTATAGTGAATCAAATACATTTTACACCAACTATGGCAGCTGCTTGAGAGTTATGTCAAAGTTCAGAAACCAGACCTGCAGCTACAGGCCGACTTCGGTCATTCAGTAATTCTTGTCAAACTCTACAAATGAATGCAGACTAAAATCAAACTCTTTAGTGCAGATAGTATCACTATAAAGGGACTGCAATTAACTCAGTAGCCTAGTGACATGACCACTACAAACCTATAAGGTAGTGCAACACTGCAAAATACTGTAATTATACTGTTAAATAGAGCCATTCAAACAGATGTTAGCCTTGTGGGAAGGTTTTGTGGTTGCTTTTACATATTTTTTTAATGACACATCTGCATGATCCCTCTGAAAAGTAGATCATATAATAAATTAAGATCAATCTAAGATCTCCCAGCCCTGCCCCAGATGCATGTTAACATCAAGAATACATAGGTTCTTAGTTGTTTGTTTATCTGTCAATGGATTATTGACAGATACTGTCTTAATGGTTCTCAAATGTGTTTCTGGTGCTGAAGTAAAATTGAGTAAATACTCAAAACATAATAATTAGCTCCCTGCCATAAACTAACTGGAAGGGTAGAGCGGTGGTCAGACAGAGTAAGTTATCTGATAAAACCACCTTAGAGTTTGGCATCAGGGTATCAGATCCTTTAATCTAATGCTTCTAAGACCTTTGCAATATCATTTCTTAACTAATTTTTGTATGACCAATCATTTTCTATCCAGGCACTGCAGGAAAATTTGGTGAATATAATACTAACTAGTACATATGTTCCTGTGCAGAGGAAGGTTTTACATAGAAAAATAATTATTAGTGCAACTAAGAGTTAATCTGCATTTTGTGAACAAGTTAAGTACAAGCATGAAGGAAAAATACAATTAAAATGGATAAATGAAACTAGATAAATGCCCGTGTCTGACCTAAGACTATATAATGTCTAATATAACTGAATTTAAGATATTTTTAGGGCCTGTAGACACTCTAAGCAAACTAAATCTTCTAAAAACTGCACTGCATTGTTGTCAGCTTTATATCGCTTAGTCAAATCCTGTTTCTTTTTCTCCTCTTACACGTGTCATTATTCTTGAAGGGCCACTGTGGAATAAAAAAAGTTTAAAGCTGGCTGATCCCACATTTTGCAGGGAAGGAAACAGGAAGCGGAAATAGGACATTACTCATGATGTACAATGAGGGGGATTCCAACTCTGCACAGGAAGGTGCTGCTGGCCCATTTCCTGTTGTTGCCTGCTTTATAACAATGTAAAAAGACCCCTTTGCTTACAATACGCACTCATTCCCATCTGTCCAAATGGCACGTGGTTCTCAAGCACCGAGGCCAATGGGGTCACATGTTCAACAACACAGCAGCAGACGAAAGTGTGCCACATCAATACGCATGCTGTGAGGAGTGTTTCACTTTATTCAATCATCAAACAGAACAAAACGTACCTGTTTGCCATCGACTTCAATGTCAGCAATGTAGTTCTCAAACACTGTGGGGACATAGACCTCTGGGAACTGGTCCTTACTGAAGACGATGAGCAGACAGGTCTTCCCACAAGCACCATCCCCAACTATCACCAACTTCTTCCTGATGGCTGCCATCTGCAGACAGAACACACTTTTCTTTAGACTTAATGCAAGTCCTTTCCTGCTGAGAGCCAAGACTTTTTACATGAGGCGAGTGTTAGAATAGAAACAGAGTGGGAACGAGGGAAAAAGAGATGATCGAAGTGCGTTTTAGAGCCGCACCCTCTTCCCTTTCCTGGGCTGTGTCTTGTGTGTGAGGTGAAAAACAGGCTGAGGCTTCAGCTCTGGAAAAGCAGTAGGAGGGAAGGGAACAGGAGGAGCTGCCACAGTTTTACACAGGACCAGGAAGCAGTTGTTCTACATGCACAGGCTTTGTCACAACCACATGAAACGATCTCTTCATGTGCCACGTCTACATCCCTGTAGGTGATTTACAGATCCACTAGTTTTTACCTGACACTTCAGATGCACACTGTTCTCTCCTATCATCCTTAGTTGGACCCCTCAAATGTGTGTACAGATGTGAAACATGGCCAGAGAGAGATATGGATACATATTTAAACATACACAGATCAATAGCATCTCCCACAAGCTGACAATAATGGACAGAAGGCAGTTGATGATGAGACAACAGACTGGCTGCCAGCCAGCTGCATCAGCTTCCGCAGATCACAGCACAATCCTAACTCATCTCTTTTTGCCTTACTTAGAATTCTGAGTGCCCTCCATTGGTTAGTGGTCCTTCATAACAGTGCTAGAAGGGGATAGGGGTTAAAATCTTTACCCGGAGAAAGGTTACAATATAACTGAACTAGTCTTATTGCTGGGTTTTGTGCCATTACAAACCTTTTAGAGAATGACAGCAACAGTGCTTGACAAGTAGGGAGTAATGACCAAGAGCACAGAGGTAGCTGACAGTTTCAAGAACTTTGTATTTCCTTATTCGAAGACATAGTGTCATACAATAATGTAATAAGACCATAATAAGACAATAATAAGACCAGACTAACAAGGAAGCAGCAGATGCAATGCAGAGAAGTTGACTGAATCTCACTTTGCTCTGGACTGCCTATTGATATAACCTGCTCTCCCTAAAAGCCTAGGTGCAGTCACTTTTCTAGAACATGACAGTATAGAATAAATGATAAACATTTACATTATAATCAAATACTACAACAGAAACCCAATCAATGAAGAAATTTCCCAAAACCTTCAGAAGATCAACTACACTGCTTATATAAAAGTCAGACTATGAAAACGTGAATCTCAGAAGTAAAAGGATTAGATTGCACTGAAATATTAATGTGGAATAGGAAACATACATATATAATAGATATTTTCTATTAGGTTTGATACGGTCATAAATGCTAATACAACTGTTGTACAACTGTTTTCACAGGACCACGTGAGTTAAAATCCACTGCTGCTCCTCACTTATAAAATAAAGCAAAATAAGAGCAGAAGTTTCATTTTTTAAACATTTTTGTTCTATGTGATGAAATCTGGATATCAGTTGCTTTCTCTGAAATGGTCTGTGGGTGGGCTGTAAAGACCTTTACAATAAATGCTTCATGGAAACTAAAACTGATTAAATTCTTAGAGATAGTACTCAGAGTGACCAAAATGACAACTCCTCATATGGCAAAACCCTGGGTGATGCATTACACTTTGTACCACTGAGCTACAACAGTCGAGGGACTCTTTGGCGAGGCAAGAGGACGACCCTGCTGCGTGATTCAACCATCAAAAATGCATCTCTGCATGTTCCTCCTTTGGCTTCTCTTAGCTTTTACTGACCTAAAAGCTTCTCTTACTGTAACATCGGTCCCTTTCACAAAAATAAAAGACAACTGTTCAGTTTGCTTTTCTCTCTCACACATTAAATCAGGCCAGGGTGTTGTCAGTTTGTCTCTGGAGAGAGCCACCTGTTCTGTGTGATAGCAGGCTGCTGCTACTCCATACATCATACTGTCACTGCCGGAGGGAAGACACACACTCACGTGACTGGTAGCTACAGTGCAGCCCCAGAAAGCTTCAGAAAAATGGGGCTAGTCTTTCGGATCGTGTACTGTGATAAAATAATGCAGCTTATTGATGACGGTAACTCTCACAGCATGCTGCCTACTGTGACAGCAGCTGCACATGGTGCTGAGTGAGGATAATGGCCCCTTTCCTTTGCATTAATGTGTGTGAGCACTGTGCAAGTTCAAGGACGGGAACAGGGATTTATCAAAAGACTCACAAAATGGAGCTGAATAAATGTGGTGTTCGCATGCTATCAGGAATTTTAACTATGACCATTCTCCAGATCCTTTTTATTCTATTTTTTTTTTTTAAATTGTGACCGCTTTTCAACTAGTGCATGTAAATATGACAAATGATATATTTGACCGACTTTAAATTCATTTTGTTATTGATTTCAAAAGCCATCCTGCCAATACCACAAATCTTAACTAAAAGTGTTGGTTGTTTATATACATAAAACAATTCACTCAGAGTGGCTTCTTAGGTGTAACAGGTTGAGGCTTTTCTGCCATATTCCACAATACATTGAGCATCTTGGATTTAGAATTTCTGGTTGAGTAAAATAAGAATTTAGTGATTTTTCATTCCTAATGAATTCATTGCCTGGTTGAGGTTATAAACTACATCATTTCACCAAAGAGGCAATCATTTGTTTAAAAAAACAAAAAAAACAAAAAAAAACACATAAGGCACCTTGTTTTTCAAACAGTTATGATTAACTCATCAATATCCCTTAATGTGCAGTAAATAACCCTGTGGGTGATTCACAGTAAAATCACCCAGAGTAAGTCCTCTCTTCTAATCACCAGTAGCTCAGGTTGGCAGCTCGGCTCAGACACTGAACTTGTGAGAGCACCAGGTCTGTCTTTCTTCTCTTTCCTTGTTCTGCTGCTTACTTCATTTACTTTCATTCTTTAAATAACTTCCTGCTAGGACATAAATGGCAGGGAGGAACATGAATCCTCCTCCTGGGTTGTCTTCTCCCCTCAGGTCACTTCAAATTATCTTTATTAACACAAGGAGGAGTGGAGTTCAACCAGTCCGGCCTCTTCTCTCTCAGCACTGCATATGTCTTTGGGTTCACTGTTGGATCTCCATGTTTGTTCTAACAAGTGCCTGCTAGAGGACAGTTAGGAGACTGGCTGAGAGTAGACACCTCCCCCATAGCGAGGTGTAAGTAATGATTTTACAAAGACCAGGCTCTACTTGCCTTTGCGTTTAAGGGCGTTTTCACACTGGGTATCCGAGTATGTTGGACCCCAAAGTCCACTTAATTTTATCAGTGTGAATGCAAACATTCCATGTGTGAGTACCGTACCTGAGTCCAGCTGAGAAGACAGGCCTGGGTACGGACTCCGTGCATTCCAGTACAGAATGTTGCCGTGTGAAAGCGATCTGTACCAGAGACCGGAAGTGACCTAATCACCATGAGACCATAGATGGCACTCCTGTTGTCTCCTGAAAAAGCCTCGGTCCTGCGCAGCACGGGCCGAACCACTCCGTAATATATCAGGGACAAAGAAAGTTGCTCTTCTTCTCTTTGGCTCAAACAGGCTAACAGATAGAAAAGGATTGCCTGTGAGCAGAACAGTCGCTCGGTTGATGACGTAAGGGTTTGTCACTTCCACATTTGCTGGATAGCTACAGAATTCCTTCCACACCGCCACCTACTATTTCAGTCCTGTAACAACCACTCGTTCTCAGGCACGGGCCATGGTACGTGCTCATGAACGCAACATCTGCGGGAAAGGTGATCATATCCAGGTACAGCACAGATCTGGATACCCAGTCTGAAAATGCCCCAAGTCCTGTTGGGTGTAAGACTTCATAAACTATAGTAGATCTAAAGCCATCATGTTTTAAGAGATATTTTATTGCTCAAAATGACAGCTGTTTATCTCATCAGAATATGACAGAAAAGACATAAATTCTCCCAGAAGTTTCATTATGATCCACTTTTGTGCTATGACAGTTTCATTTATTCAACAATCAATAATTAAGCATGACCTGGATTTTAGCAGCAAGTGGGTCTCTACATCATGAAGGAAAGATGAAAAAAAAAAAAAGTTCAACTGCACTATATCAATGATTAAATTGAGATGAGTCAACAAGCTGTGGACACATGGGACAAAAAGACTATTTGTGGCATGATTAAATATTAATCTGCGATAATTCTCAATCATTTACTTGTTTTACAAAATATTTGTTTGTGTCTCCCTCTAACATATATTTATTCTGAGTTTCGGGGTCTAATCACTGGCACTTTGGTCTGCTGAGCTTTATGTAATAATTAACCAAATTGTCTACATATCAATTTGTGATAAAAATCATTACTTGCAGCTCTATATTGTACACTGCTCTTAATGTGACATACTGTACAACGGGGCTGTAAGAGGTTGCATGTTTGCACGTGTCTGAGGATAAATACTTGTGTCTTGCGTAATGTTTGTTCCCGAGTAGGGTACTAAAGGACAAAGTTCTCAGTTTGCAACACAATCATCTTTCTCACTCATTTCTCCCAGGCTGGTTTGGAGTCACACCTGCAGCAATAACACTGTAGTCAGACTTCAACTCGTTCATTCCCACAGATAACGACTGTATAAAACCACACTGCAAGCTCAAAGTACTTTAAGATCGTCATACATCAACCTTGGACTCATGGAGTACAGCAGATCAAAATCAACATGCCAATAACAACCATAATTAAAGATGTCCTGGGCTGATCCAAACATTTTCTGACACCTTTATAGAACCTGTGTGTGCCCCCAGACTTTTGTTGTTCATTCTGAGACAACACAGAACCAACACCCCACCCCGCCCCTGTTCTGTTTAAAATTGTCAAATCACAGTGGTATAAACAGAAGAGTACTTGAGAAAAAAGGGTTCAGAGCTGCTTTATTTTACAAAAGTTTATTTTGCAGGTAAAATGTACCTTTGAACCACTAGAAGACTGCAGATAACAGCATGTGGACTTATTTTGTTCAGGTGTAGGATAAAAAAAGCTCTCGTCTTTCATCCTAGGGCTGCTTGATTTGGTGAAAAAGTCATATTACGATTACTGAGTCCACTTGCTTGCAGGTATTGTAATGTGCAGACTTTCCAGAAAAAAACACAACTAACTAACACAGTTGCTTCAAAAAAAGGAAAAAAGTTAATTAAATTAAATTTTTTGTCTTTTGCATGTATTACTAATTGTGAGGCTCTACTTTCTCCCTTCCGCCAACATTTATGCATACTATATGACTAGATAGACATGTAAAGACACGACAAAATATTCGAGCTCTTGTGCTGCACTAATACAGGAATATCAGCCTGAACGTCTGCTAAGTAACAAAGGACTGCCTTCAGTTCAGGTACATTTACATCCTTAAGAAACCAAAGCCTGTACTTGATTTCTCGAGACTCTACACAGACACGTGAAAGTCTCCCTTGAATCAGACATTCATCCAGTTGACTCTGATTAGAAACATCCAGCAAAAACAGCACAAATTAAGCCATGTAAATTACTGTAATAATATCAACAAGTGTGTATTTTACCATATAAAGATGGTTATAGAATCATTTATCTGCGAGTAAACAATTTAAGTCATATGTAAAGGTTTTTGCTTTAAAAGGGTCAGCTGTTTTGGTTGGAAGATACCCATATTTACATTCACAATAACATTGCACTGTTATTCTAATCACATTCACAATTTGTTATCTAAGGTATGTTATGTAAGCACCATATTGCATGTGGATTGAAATACAGCCTCATTCCAAATGTTGCATTTTCAGATTAAGACTAGGGATATTCTGATATTACTCTGGTTTAGGGAGTATTTGGACATGGATTCAGTACATTTTGAAAACACTTCTCAGTTTGGGTTTTCTACACAACTGCCTCATGCCTGTTTATCATCAGCTCTGTATGTTTTACAGGAAGAAAAACCTACTACATACTCAAACATATTACGAAAGACTTGAATATCAACAGGTTTCTGGATATTGACCTTTTCAAGAAGTAATAAAACAGAACAGGGAGGCTGCAGTCGCACAGGGTATGTCAAAACTTTTAAGTCCAAGTACACAGTATTAATTTTCATTGGCCATGTACACAGCTTAAGGGGAACATTGTCTTTTTATGGAATAAGGGATATAAACATAGTCACTGACCTCAGTAAGTGAAGAGTAGAAGTAAATTCACAACAAAGTCAAGACTCTGCTCAAGCTGCTGTTGCCTTAGTGTTTACCTTTCCTCGGTGACACAAACTGCTCTGACGGTAAGTCCAAAATTAACTCTGAGCCATTTGCACAGCTACAGTATGGTTGCAGGTAATGTATGAGCAAAATGCCTAAGCTGGTAAAGACGACAATCCATTCAGTGTAGCAGGTATCGGCACACTGATTGGTCAAAGCAGCAAAACGCATTCCAGATGATGATTAATATCGGGTCACTGACTGCTCAAACACAACGCAGTGTGACTGTGTAAAAATGTGGGAGGACATAAGCTATGAGGAATGTCTCACCCACTTCCAAACACCCCTCACCCTCTTCTTCTGAAACTTTCCCGGCCAGTTTCTATTGCTTTCTCTCCTGACTGAAATATTGAGGACACTAGACATAGAAACCAATCAACAAAAAGCCCACGCAACCATAAAAAAAAAGAAAAAAAAAAAAACACCTGCAAGAAAATATTCATGTTACACTTTTAGCCAACCTACTTACAAGCTCCCAAAAGTTTTCACTGTTCTATTGAGGTAGACATTAAAGACATTCAGGCCCATTTAAATACCAACCGAACACTAATATAGAAGAAAATTACAAAAATTATCAATCAGAAAAGAGTAGCTAGTTTGTCTATTCCAAATTTGTACAGTGTTTCCGCTGGTATAGGTTTTGCTGTGCCACTAATCCTTGCCGTCTGTCGTGGAAACCTTTTTCAGTGAGGAAATGATGACAGCGATAAGGTTGTTAATTCTACAATTATTTATTA
>JAPQRP010000028.1:19041734-19051988 GCA_037367295.1 Apogon hyalosoma
GAATCAGCTGTACTGATCAACAATAATCATCAATCAGAATTACAAGAACCAACATACTGTACTGCAGACAGGGTTCACACCGTCACACCACACATTTTATCCAAAAAAAAATCATCACTGTTACATTAGACTTATTATACATGTGTGTAATATATAAATCAACAAGGACAAACATCCCGCCCCCTCAAATGAAAGTTTATGAAGCTTCAGGAGGTAGATATAAGATAAATGAGCCTAAAGTTCCACTTTCACTTCTGTGGGGGTACAGACCGCACTGCCCCATGCCCCCATAGTTTTACAAGTAGGACGGAAACTGACGCACACACACAGTTACCGATCGAAACGTATGCGCGTGCCCCCTCCAGCAAAGCTGCCCTCCCCACCCCCCACACACACAGGCTGAAACTCTCGCGCATGCACCCGCTGGCCAAGCCACGCGCGTGCACGCGCGCGCGCACGCACACACACAAACAGATCAATTCCACAGGAACCAGTTGTATGTCGTTAAAACTATAATCTGACTTTAATGTAAGCCCACTACATATTTGTAGACTTATACTTTATATTTATACTTTATTTAGCTGCAGCCTTTATGCACTTTTACCCCACCCCCCAAAGGGGAGGCGAGGGTATTGTTTTTGGATCATTTTTTTGGTCCGTGTGTCTGTTTGTTTGTCAGCAACTTTACGCAAAAATTACTGGACCAATTTCCATGAAATTTTCAGGAAGAGTGAGGTGGTCTAGAATAAATCCCATTAAATTTTGGTGAATGTAGGTCAAAGGTCAAGGTCAGGGTCACCAAAAATGTGTTTTAGCAATGATAAGAGATAGGGCAAATCAGGAAAAATGTTTGCGAGGGGCGGGGTTTGTTGTGTCTCGCACCACTTGTTAAATATATATTTAAAAAATGATAATTTCTTTATGCAGCATTATTTACTTAAAGGTTAAACTACTTAAGTCTAGTTTCCCATTATAGAGTTATTATTAAACATTCAGAAGTAACATTGCTTTGTCAATAACTCTATTGATCATTCAGTTCAGTCACATAAAAAAAAAAAAAAAAAAAAAGATAAAGTATTTCCCAAAGCTCCAGATGATGTCCTCATGTCTGGCTTTGGTCCACAATTTGAATTCAGTTTATTTAGAGGATGAAAACAGAGAACCAGAATTTTGACTTAAAAAGAAAACAAAAATTAATAGCAAATATGAAAATCATTCTCACATTACCCTCCTGAGACCCAGGAAAGTACAAGTTTTGGCTTTTTTAATTAGATAATTGTCTATATTGGAAACATCATGATGAAACAGTTTTTTCAGATGCATTTTTTAAAAATGTTTATAGAATATCCTTATCAGCAGACAGTTTTTTTTGTTTTTTTTTTTTATAAAGCCGTGAAACTTGTCCACAAACATGGACAGAAAACCCATAGTTGGGTCTTAGGAGGTTAACAGGCAGTGTTTCATCTACAAATTGGTATGACTGAGACCTGGGACTCAGCTCACCAAAAAAGATTGAGTCCTTCTGATTTTTTGAGAGGGAAAGGGAAAGAAAGAGAGACAGACAGAGAGATTGCATTCTGTATATGCCAAACAGGGATGCACCAACAGCCTACATCAAATCCTGGGTTCAGTTCAAGCTTTGTGTATATGACTTTTCTGTGGAGGTGAATGTCAAAATAACTATGATGGTTGACAACAAGTAGTCAGGTGACACATGTAACTTTAAGACCATACAATAGGTGGGATTTACAAACTAGTAAGAAGACTGTTGTAACTAAGTTTGAGTAGAAAACTAATTTAATCTAGTGTTAACTGTGATGTGAAAAGTCAGCTTTATTCCATTTATTATGCAATGGATACTCCACAGGCTGACCCTGCAACAGGTTGAGGACTTGGGAGGTACTGACACTGAACCATGGCTCAACAGCATGGACGTTTGCATCATGGATCCTCCCTCAGTTTCAGAACAGTTACAGTGCTAACACCAGAACAGACAGATTTAAAGTAAAGACAAAGTCACCTACTGGAAAAACACCACTCAGAGTTTTTCAACCTACAGGCTGTGGTCGACTTTAAGACAGGCTTGACGAGAAGGTAAAGTCGGGCTACAATTTTCAAGGTTAAATTCAACTTGAAATGAGAACTGCCTGCTCAGGATCCAGGCCAGGGAGGCAGCTAAAGTCAGAGAACCTAGCAGGAGCCCAAAATAGGACAGAGCCATTGAGACTCCCCCAGCCCAATTTATCACAGTGCACAGCTTAGCTCAGAGCAGAGGACGAAAGAGAGAAATATCACAGAGAAATTATCCCTTCATCCGCCCCTGAGCCTTCGCTGTGGTTCAAACACACAGCGCAGTCGGCCAGATGGAGGGAAGGAAGGATGCAGTGCGGTGGTCGTAGGGAGAGCTAAACTAGAACATCAGAGAGCAACAGATATGCAGAAACTTAAAACACACCAGAGTGTAGCGAGTACGACTTTGATTCATTTTACATGAGTATGAAATAAATAAACAGATGAATTAGTCATGGTGTAACTTGAGAAGGGAGCTAATCAGGATTTGGTTTGACAAGATGAATGTATCGCTGCTCTCCAAGACTGCTGTATAAAAAAAAAAAAAAAAAAGTCAACGGATGCATACGACAAAAAACAAAAAGAAAAAACAACTATGGAGCTGACTTAATTGTACCATTTGTTTTCTCACAATCCTCACATTTTGTTCATTATGTCCGCCTTTGCCTCCCTCTCCCCTAACCCTCCTCTTTTCAGACTCTCCCTCTCGTTTCTCATCTCATCCTTTTCTTTGCTCACTCTCTGTCTGCTTGTGTTGCAGTGTGATGTCACCATCACGGAGCTAATGTTCCGTATCCTTAGGGTGCTGCATTCCTGCTCTCCCACTGACATACACAGCACAAATGAAAGCAAAAGCTGACACGCACATGCACACACCCAGAATGGAGTCACCGCTGCCACCACTATGTTTTTTAGGGCACTGCTGCTCATGTAACTCAGAAAAAATGTTAAGCTCCACAATTTGTCCTTTTAAGGACTTCCTGGAGCTGCAAGCGCTGAGATCCAAACAGGAAACTGTCCCAAAGATTTTTTTCCCAGAGGATTTTCTTGTCTGCATGCTGCCTGTGCGTGATAGAGCGCACAGCTTTAGGACTCAATTTTCCATGTAGACATGTTTGTCGATAGCCAGGCTAAACTCAGCACTTCAGTATGTTCAACAAGTAAAGAGGACTGCAGTCATATTAGTTTTCAGTATAACTTCCCTAAACCACACTGCTGATGGAAAGTTGCCAGTGCTAATTTGAATCAAGCTGCATTGTCTTTAAACACCTATAGCTTATCGGAGCACAAAAACCCAGCTCTGCAGAGAATACGACTGCAAGCAGGGCTGTGAGATATGAACATCTATTGAAAACAAGTATGGGGATGAAACAAGTGTACTACTAGGTGTGAATTAGTTTTCTATGATATGAATAAAAAACAAATGCTCAGCACCAGTGGTCAGATAGCACCTGAAAGCCCGATCTGCAACATGCATTTGCAAGCCAAGAGAGAGCAGCAATACATCAGTGTACTGTCTAGTCTGCTTGACCCACAAAGAAGAACAAGAAGGCCAGCCTGTTGTATTATTTCAGAGGCACAGTGGCTGACCGCCTTCTTCTACCCCAGATCTGTGAAATGTTTTGCTGTTAGGCAAATGTTTGAGATGGTCTGACAATAAAGAACAACTGAAAACCACAATTAGGAATCTGGTTTCTTCAGCTTTTACACAGGAGCACATATCTGCATTTAGATTTTAAAATGTAGGCTAATGACTTGACATTTATATTGGTAATTACCAATATTGAATGAGGTGGGAAATTTACTAGAAGGTGACACAAACAAAAATGGAGGAGACTGAACATGGCACAGAATGGGGTAATTCAGGATGGTCAAACTTTCATGGTCTCTGTAATTTGTCTCACTGTGTTGAGTGTCTTTAAAGGAGTGATATTTTGCTTTTTTAAAAAAATGGAATTATGCATTTTAAAACATTTCCCTGTGGTCCACATAAACTGTAAATGCTATGCTTGAGTCTGAATTCTTCATTAATTCAACTCCACAGGTCCATCTTCAACCCTATTTCTGAGTAACGACACCAGAGAGGTTGTTTTAAGTGCTGGTCCTTTAATTGCAAATTGTCCACTTCACACCCCACCCCCTTCAGGTTGTTGACTGTGCTGCTCTGTTCCATTCAACCAACAACTGAACATTTTAGATAATCGGCTCGACGTTTGGACATATTTTCAGTATGGACTACAACTGCTGCTGCTGAAACAATTATGTCATACTCAGAGAAATGTTTGTCAGAGGTCTTGACCTTATATGTGCAAATGTCGTGATGTAACTAATTATAGACATAACATTTTAAGCACAAATTAAAACAGGTTGTAGAAATCCACTCGATTTTTTGCCAAAATGAATATAAAGATAGCTTTACAGCACCTGGAGGGTTCAAATTCAAACTTCTGGAACTATCAGGGTCCAAATACATAAATAAATGAACCAAAGACTAATAAAAGTGGGTTTAGCAAAATATGACTCCTTTAATGGTTGAATGGATTAAGCACAGGTGGAAGCCAAAGACAAAATCCATATAATTTGGGACAGTCAAGTGATTCTTGAATGGATATAGTTTTGGGATTAAATGTCAGATATTCAGAACAAACGTATACTCTCCAAGTTATGCCACAGGAGAGGCAATGGACAACAGTTTGATATTTTACTACAAGGTTATATGACAATTTTACTGAAAGCCATTGTTAAATATGAGTATGTACTTTCTGTCAAGAGTGTAATTCAAAATGAGGTAAGAAATAAGCCTTTCCATGGATAAACTATTCAGTAAATTTACATTAAATATGCTGCACCATCATGTGTATCATTGTCTGGATATAAAATGACCTAAACCTGGATATGACAGTTTGGCCACCACTCCCATCCATAAAAGTGGACGAAGTACAAGGGCAATCCTCATCTACCCAAGGATTTGCTTCTAAATTTATGTCCACCATATCTGAAGTTCAGCCCTGCACGTACGAAGAACAAAAAGTAAAACACTAAATAGTAGGTCAATGGTAAAGAGGCTGCCAAGGGAAACAAAATGAGACAACACTGGAGCAAAATGGCCTCTGGCTGTCAAGAGTATTCGTGGAGCTTCGGGTTCATAACAGTGTTCCATAAAGGCTGTCAAAAAGACCTTAGAAGCTATTCAACTGTTAACAAAGATGACCTCAATACTGGAGGGAGAGGATAAGGAGAGCAATGTTAATGTCACTTTCTAAAAAAAAACAAAAACAAACCGCATTCTGCAGTTTGAACAACTCAGGTATTTGTTGTTTTCATGTAATGATTAGTAAAGTGACAAAAAGAAATGGTTCTGTATCTATTATAATAATTGATAAAATCAGTGACTTCTTTCAAGCAAAAATACCAAAACACTAACACAGTCAGCCTTTAAATGTCAGGATTTGCTCTTTGGCCTCATATGAGTCAATTAAGCCTCTTTGGATTTTGCTGAAGTCAGCATTCTGAGGATGTCACTTCAATAAAACAAGAGGAAGCGTAACTATTTTCCCCCCCAACACTTAGAGCAAACAAGAATTAGAAAAAACAAAAAAAAAAAAAAACATACGTAAGTGAATTGGTAGTTGCAGCTCTAAAAAACAAAAAAAAAAATTAACAGTGTGCTATGTAGCTAACTTTAGCATGTTTGAGCTGGAGTCTGTGTTTTGGAACTGACTTTGTTGACATTCATGGACTCAGTATCTGACAGAAGCTAGTGCTGCAGCTGTAGAGGAACAGAAGAGGCATCCAGGCATTCACAAACAAGCCAAAGGAATTTACTGAAAATCTGATCTGGGTTCTCTACATAGACATCAGTGCACAGGCTGTTCTCTTGGATAAAGGCGACCAGGGCGGAGGGCAAAGAGCTAATTTTTAAAGGTATGTTATGATCCATATGATTCATTCATTGATTTTCCCAACCACTTAATCCTTGAGAGGGTCCCAGGGGGTGCCAGAGCCTATCCTGGACACCTAGGGCATGAAGGTGGGGAAAACCCAAACATGACGTAAAGGGTAGAGGAGATGAGCAGCCATTCAGTCTTACATTCACACTAACAAGCAATTTATATTGACCACTAAACCTATTATTGCATGTCTTTGGACTGTGGGATGATCACAAATTGTTAATATAAAAATTTGAATTAATACATGAGAGTTTCTTCCCATATGTTACATGCTGCATTTTTACATAACTTGAGATTATCCTTCATAGCCCAAAGATTGCCAAATTGCTTATTTTGTCCAAATGGTAAGTTAAAATTCGGGCCAAGTGATCTCAAAAATCCAATTTATTTGACAAAAACAATGCTCTTTGACCATCAGAAACATAAAGAGGTCACCAAGAGGCAGGGCTGGGTGGTATAGGGAAAAAAAAAAAAAAGATTTTTTTTAATATCAAACAATATCAATATGTATCACAATATAAATCAAATCACTATTTTTGTCAAGCTTAAATTTTCCATTACTCATAAGTTAGTTGTGAAGACATCAGAAGGTTATATTTGATTTAAATATGATGTATTTCCTGTCAGAGGTTGAACGTGACAAATGTGCTGAAGAACATTATACAACTTAGGGCTGGGCGATAAAACGATAAAGATATATATTGCGATATAACTTTTCCTCAATAGAAAATATGAGACATGCTCAAGACAATTTCGATAGAATTCATTTATCCATGTTTTGACAGATGTAAGAACAGCCAGTTGTAATTAAGTAGCACCAAACCAATCATGTCAGAGTCACGGCAAGTTTGGTTAATGCACACAGCACAGGCGTAACAGCAGCCACAGCACACATGCTAATATTTAAACTGAAACAGGGGAATAATACATAACAGTGTGTATGTGTGTTGGGGGGGTAGTAATTGTAAGAGCGGAAGGAGGGACTTCTCCATAAGTAACACAATGTTTCTCTCTCTCCTGATGTCTTTACAACTAACTTATGAGCAATGGAAAATGTAAGCTTGACAAAAATTGTGATTTGATTTATATTATGATACATATCAATATTGTCCGATATAAAAAAAAATTATCGCGATATGATTTTTTTTCCCTCATATCGCCCAGCCCAAATACAACAGTTTCAGATAAATAAAACAGGTACAAATATTTAAAACTAAAGTAACAGTCTGACCAGCAGGCAAACGCTTTCAAGTTTTAAAAGAGAACACAAACAAAACAGACCATTCAATCTGTTGGTCAACTCTTAAAATCTTCATTCCAAAAAGGTTCGTGTGAAAAGGCGAGTGTTTGCGCTCTTCACATAGGCTACATGTATTTATTAGGTACATCTTCATATTGTACTGAAGGCCCCAAACTGGAATGGTTCACTAAAAACGAGTGCACCATTACACCCCTACTTTTCAGTAACCTGGTCGCCTAAGTTCTCAGTCAAATTTTCTCTAGAGGGAACACTCATTTCCTCCCACTGTAGCCCAAACATTAGTGTGTGTGCTGCGGCTGCTCTTACACCTGTGCTGTGTGCATCAACCTAACTTACCGTGACTCTTGCGTGATTGGTTCAGTGCAGTGCTACTCAATTGTGATTGGCTCTTCTTATGTCTGTCAAAACACGGACAAATGAATTCTATCAAAATTGTGTTGAGCATGTCTCATATTTCTATCAAGGAAAAGTTATTTCACAGTATATATCATTTTATCACACAGCCCTACCAAGAGGGCTTCATTTAGCATTATTAATTACTTTTCAAATGTAACTATGAATGTTATCATTAATGTCCATTTGTAGCAATAATTTAGCATCCCTCAGAAACTGAGTGCTCAGCTCTAGTCTGCATTAACTTGCACAGTTTTTATAATGTATTGTTTTGTTACTTCTGAAGAAATAATTATGAACAGTTACCTTAGTTGTGGGTCAAGCCTCTGAACTCTGACTTAGAGAGATGTGTGTAGGTTATGTCAAGAGTGTACAAATGTTTCTGATTAATTATAAACTCTGGTGGGACGAATTAAGCCCCCACAGTGTAGGTTAATTATTGGAAACACTGTAGCTGTATGTACGGCAAAATGTCAATAGTGTTTGCTTCATCTAGATATTGTCAATATTGTAATAATGTTGGTTCAAAATGACAAAACAATGAGTTTCTGGTCAGATAACAAGAAGAAGCTATCATACACAGCCTCAGTCTCCAGAGACAAGAGAAAACTAGTGGAGAGCTGGTTATAATTTGGTTACAACTTACATATATCTTACAGGAGTTGCGACAAACGTAATTCAGATTGTGAAAGAGATTGTGTTTTCTACCTCACAAGATCACCCACAAATACAAGGATATACAATTGAAAAAGGAACATAACATCCTATTTAAAGGGGCTGAAATATCTGAAAATATATCAAATTTGTATATCATCTGACATTATGAATGATTAAAACTGATGTTTGTTGTTTTCTATCGACTGATCTGCTTCTCCTTTTACATTGAGTGGTGAATTCCATTACAATTCCTTCCCCTCGCAGTGATCTTTGTACCACTTGTGTCCACTACCTGTGCAAACAGCTTGGTCAGCAGTCAGCTGTTCGGCTCCGATGACATCATACTTTCTCCTGTAGTAGCCACACAAAAACACAAACCTATTTCCAATGCCAGCATGCACGCACAGACACCCCAGGGGCATGTGGGGGTGATATTTCAACACATTTGCTCCCTGGGTGTCCCCTGCATCATCATCATCATCATCATCCTCCTCCTGTATGTGTGTGTTATGTGTGATAGTGCAGTGGCTGATATGGGAGTAGTCCTGCTGATGTATGAGGGAGTTTTGCAGGTTTCCCTTTGGCATCAGCATCGATTCACACCAAATACCGGCGGTGTGTTTTTGCTGTGAACATGCCAAGACAAGGAACGAGCCTCTGTGAGACATGAGGGTCTGTGCTACAGCAGCCGAGGAGCAGAACAAGGGTGTGGTGACTCCGAGAAAGGAATTTCCTCGGGACAGGCTAATGTTTGGAACAGTGACTCAGAAAAGGCTACTTATTCCAGCTATAATTACATATTAAGCTCACATTCTAGGCGGTGTTAAGCTAATTTTGAGCATTTTCACCCCCAAAGAAGAAAACACAAGATAGTATCAGTTCCACATTTACTGGACAAACACTGACAGATTGCGAGCTAAACTTTTACAGAAACTATAGCTCGTCTGCGGCTGCGCCACACTCCAGTCCTAAACATTAAATCACACATACAGGTGAATTATGGGTAAATTAACATAAACAGGGCTGGGTTTATGCGGTGGGAACATCGAAATGACCCATATTCTCGACAAAAGCTGCCCGAAGGAACAAACAGGTGTCCGCCCCAGTTAAAGCTACTTTTCCCTCAAATGTGCTTCGATAAAAACTACACCTATTCCGCTGGAAAACTTCGAAACAAGTAACAGGTTTCAACTCGCCGAGCCGCAGTTAGTGTCTGTGTTACCAACGGCTCTGCTCTGCCCGACTATACTTTTCACTTCAGCCGCAAAACTCGTCGTCGAAAAGCTCCACTCGACACCGACACGGGGTTTAAAATGCCCTTACCTCTTCCGCTGTGTGCTTTCAGATGCCGAGGACCTCCGTGTTTCCCACCCGTGGTCACCCTTCCTGTGGAGCGGTTGTAATCAGGGCGTGCGGTGGAGGACGCAGCCGAACCGACACTCAACTCAACAGTGGCCCCGCCCACTGCGAGGCGTTCACGGCCCGCTCACAAACCATGTATTCTAAAGCACACAGGTTTAGCTCAGAAATTCAGTCGATGTCCAAAAAGTCTTCGGCAGTCTGTAGCTTTGTTGTTTTTGTAGGGTTGTGCTTTTTTCTAACGAGAAGAAACATGTGCCCTGCACTGAAACACACACACACACACACACACACACACAATGAGAAGTAAGCAGGTTTTGCATGTAAAGTATTTAGTGTGACCACATTTGGATTGAAACAATATTTGTGGTCTTTTATCCTCTTCTTTGTCCAGATGATCCCATACATTCAGTTCAGTTCAATTCAGTTTACTTCAAGAGAGCACCACATTGGACCCAGGCAATACATAAGACATATAATAGAAAATATTACAAAATAAACATCTATCTATCTATCTATCTATCTATCTATCTATCTATCTATCTATCTATCTATCTATCTATC